>OZ038509.1:8824859-8862359 GCA_964036315.1 Acanthosepion esculentum | reverse complement strand
AAAGTTTCATTAGGATTCGACAATGATTTGAATTTTGCAATAATTCCAAATGTATGATTCTTTTTTTTTTACCGGGAAAAAGGCGATGAAAACACCCACAATAAATCTTAGGCCGACAGCTGACGCAAAGATATATATATATATATATATATATATATATATATATATATATATATATATATATATATATATATATATATACGAGGGTCATTCAATAAATAAGGTGAATGTTTCGGTATAAGGACTTCTAATACAGATAGAAGCTTACTTTCTTCAATTTTTTTTCAACCTCGTCTCCCAGCACTGTCACACACTTTTCCCATCTGTGCACAAGATTCCGTATTCCCTCAGCGTAAAAATCTTTGGACTGATGTCTCAGCCAGTCGCTGACAACGCTTTTGACTTCATCGTCACTTTTAAACTTCGTGCCTCTCGTGAACGCTTTCAAGGGACCAAACAGGTGAAAGTCTGAAGGGGCAAGGTCTGGGCTGTAAGGGGGATGAGGGAGCAGTTCCCAGCCCAGCACGTTGATGGTCTGCACCGTTTGGGCTGCTGCGTGAGGCCTTGCGTTGTCATGATGCAAGATGACTCCTTCTGACTGATGACCCCTACGTTTGTCCCAACAGATAAGTCCTTGCAATGTGATCCACTGTCACCCTTCTGTCAGACTGAATGAGGTCATTGACTGATTCGATCACCTCAGGAGACCTCACTTCTGTAGACCTCCCAGGCCTGTCTTCATCCTCAACACTGCTCCGTCCTTCTTTAAACAATTTAGCCCACTTGTAGACATTTGTTTGGCTGAAACATGTGGCACCATACACAGTTGACATTCTCCTATGAATTCCAACTGCTTTGCCCCCTTCAGCAACCAAAAACTTGATAACTGTCCGCTGTTCAATCCTGGAGCATGCTTCTTGGTCGGTCATCTTTGTTAATCGCCAAAACTCTCAAAGATTTTTTTTAATCTGCAAAAGAAATTAAATCCATGTGAAAAAGAATTTAAAAAAAAAAGTAAGCTTCTATCTGTATTAGAAGTCCTTATACCGAAAAATTCACCTTATTTATTGTATGACCCTAGTATATGCTATGTTTTATGATGTTAACGAAGGCTCGTTGCCACTTTTGGTGATGTCAGCGAATACTCGTTGTCCATTTCGTATTTCTCGCCGTAGTAATGAAGATCTCGTAATCACATATATAACTATAGTAACGCCGTTGAACAATAGTGGTTTCGGGACCTTCGAATATCAATCGAACTAATAATACTCGCTCGAATAGCAACCCCCGAATAGTGATCCGAATAGTAATCCGTAGAGTGATGATATTCACTAACCGCTCCATGCGGTCGGATGTGGTACAAGCCTGAGTATATTGTGGGGTATCCGAGCGCGTAGGCTCGGCCAAAAATTCCCCGTAAAAAAACGGGGTCGGGTAGTTGTTTCCCCAGACGAGACTCTGACCATCGACATTATTTTCTCGACTGTACAGTATACTAGGGCTATTTGGGAACCATCATCCAAATCGCACTGCAAGAAATGTGGTAACGGCTTGCTGTACTGCTTGGCATTCGCACCGGAAGCTTCAATACGAATTCAGAAAGAGTTGGATGAGTCTAATGATGATTAAGAAAGTACGGCAGCTCGGAAAACTCACTCTGATCGTTCTGATAAGAAAAGAATTCACGAACTTCTTGGCGAGGACCTCAATCTCAATATGGAGGTCTATATCAAGTGACTTGAAGAGGTAGTGTTACACTGGGTCCAGATGGTGGCTGCTCTCAGACCCTATGTCTGGCATCAGGACACCGAACCGTAACAAACAAGCAGGAGAAACCATTCATGACTTTCAGACAATTTTTGCGACCAATGACCTCCTTGCAACTGGCCAACTAACTCCCCAGACTGCAAGCCTCTTGATTTTTATATGTGAGACGCAGTTGATCAAGAGGCCAACAAAGCGGCTTGTAACATCAGAGATGAACTGAAGGCAAATATTATTGCAGCATTCAGCAACTTAATAAGGAGACCATCCCGAAGAGATGCAGAAGATTCCGACGTCTTCTGAAGACCGCAATTGAAGCCAGTGGCGATATCATTGAATGAATGCCATCTTTCTTATTTCAAGCTGTTTCTGTGGAATTTTGTTAAATATATCTGTTAAAAAGAGATGTCAGTGTTATTTTCATTTTTGCGGAATTTAGACGCCAATTTATGCACTGCAACTATTATGTATGTATGGATATATATATATATATATATATATATATATATATATATATACATATATATATATATATATATATATATATATATATATATATATATATATATATGTGTGTGTGTGTGTGTGTGTGTGTATGTGCAATTATTCTCAGAAATATTGTATCACTAGAAGAGACAAAATGAATTAAAAGATACAAGAAAAGCTTATATTTAGCTCTAAGTTGACATGAAGATACCATTGCTGTTGTGAATATATATATATATATATATATATATATATATATATATATATATATATGTATGTGTCTGTGTGTGTGTTCGTGTGTGTGTGTGCATGTGCTTATATGTTATCTACAGGCAGACTGTTTCGCTGTATAACAGTTCATCAGTGTAGCTAGACATCCGATTGCCTCAAGCCAAGATTGAAACTCAACCGATTTGGTATCAATCGGAGATTTTTCTCCTGAGCAATCAGCTCCCGACAGAGAGGAAGGAGTATTTTTATGTATGTATTTTACAATAAACACGACAGTTCTCAATTCATAGAAGAGATTCTGTAGCAGTCACTGTTTACAAATTCGCGCTTTTCACTCTAAAGTGCTCGACCGAATTTTATTTTTTCGCTGGGGAGTATATAGTCACACACACACACACACACACACACACACACACACACACACACACACACACACACACACACAGAGTCACTGACGTGTTTATCTAAAAATCAATACACTTAAATTCATCTTCATCCCTGCCGTGCACTAACGGCTTAGGGGTAGATATTCCAATTGAAACCAATTCAACCGGATTTCCATCCTAGCTAGAGGCAACTGGACGTCTAACCACACTGATGAGCTGTGATACAGTGAAACAGTATGTCTTTGGATGACGATATGATAAGATTTTTGCAATAAAAATCGATGATATTTATTACATATTAAACTTTTGACTAAATTGAAACAGGAATACACAAACATATAACAATAACAAATTTTCAAATATTAAAATTTTCAAACACACCGGGTTGTATATTAATAGTTTTTGTTTAATTATTTAGCTTCCTCGACTAGTTTCGGCCAGCATGGCCATCATCAGGAGGAGAAAAAAAAACCTACTTGTTTGTAGCAGTGAAATACAGGAGTGAATGATGGTTTCTGGAGAAATTGAACTTTATCTATAATTTTCATTTGTTATTTTTTCTTTATCGTTAGTTTTAGTCAGTCCTTGTGTTAGTCAAACGGTCTCTTTCAACTTGTTTATAAGATAGGATATTGGAGATTCCTGACTTTCAGTATTGCCCTGCATAGGGCCTGATATATGAGGTTATATATTAATTCTATCTATGATGTTAAATCTGTGGTTAAGCTCCTCTGGAAGAAATGTTTTCAGACGCCAAATCCATTTGTCTTCATATTCCTCTAGGATTTTTCTGTCTATTTCTATGTTTTTCAATTATAGTGAATTTGGCATGGCTCTTAAAATCGTGTTTTTCTCGACGGAAATGTTCTACAGATAATAATCCTTCGTGGGGAACCGACTTGATACGTTTCCAATAATTATTAATTTTGCAGTGAAAGGATCGTTCAGATTTTCCCATATATTGTTTCTAGGATAGCGTGCATTCTAATAGATAACTGATATTATGACTTCTACAGATTGAATTGTGGTAGATTTCGAAAGTAGATTTAGTGAATGAGCTAGTGAAAGAATTAGTATATCTAATGTGGTCGCAACATAGGCTCCTTTATCTATACAACATAGTCTTATATATATATATATATATATATATATATATATATATATATATATATTAAAAATGTGATAAATTCATCTATGATTATATATATATAAAGACATTTATGATATGTTTAACGTTCTTTTTATAGATACAAGTATTTAAGCAAATGCTCTGTTTTATAATAAACAGTATTAAATAACATTTACCGGCCTAAATGTCGGAGAAATTTTCATAGAAATTTTTCGCTCTCCGACAGGAATCGAACCTGTATCCTATACGGAACCATCATTTCGCGTGATGTACCTTAACCGTTCGGCCACGGAGAAGCGTCCGGTTAGCAAGGTCGATTTTACTATCTTTAAACTTAAATCATTCATGAATCTCTTCTATTCATATCTGCTCTAGCGTATCAAATGTAAACAAATGACGTCATATATTTTAGAATTGGACATAGTCCGACAATTTATTTAAAGACATTTATATTATGTTTAACGTTCTTTTTATAGATACAAGTATTTAAGCAAATGCTCTATTTTATAATAAACAGTATTAAATAACATTTACCGGCCTACATTTACATTTGATACGCTAGAGCAGATATGAATAGAAGAGATTCATGGAAGATTTAAGTTTAAAGATAGTAAAATCGACCATACTAACAAGACGCTCATCTGTGGCCGAACGGTTAAGGCACATCACGCGAAATGATGGTTCCGTATAGGATACAGGTTCGATTCCTGTCGGAGAGCGAAAAATTTCTATGAAAATTTCTCCGACATTTAGGCCGGTAAATGTTATTTAATACTGTTTATTATAAAACAGAGCATTTGCTTAAATACTTGTATCTATAAAAAGAACGTTAAACATATCATAAATGTCTTTATATATATAATCATAGATGAATTTATCACATTTTTAATATATATATATATATATATATATATATATATATATATATATATATATATATATATATATATATATATATATATATATATATATATATAAGACTATGTTGTATAGATAAAGGAGCCTATGTTGCGACCACATTAGATATACTAATTCTTTCACTAGCTCATTCACTAAATCTACTTTCGAAATCTACCACAATTCAATCTGTAGAAGTCATAATATCAGTTATCTATTAGAATGCACGCTATCCTAGAAACAATATATGGGAAAATCTGAACGATCCTTTCACTGCAAAATTAATAATTATTGGAAACGTATCAAGTCGGTTCCCCACGAAGGATTATTATCTGTAGAACATTTCCGTCGAGAAAAACACGATTTTAAGAGCCATGCCAAATCCACTATAATTGAAAAACATAGAAATAGACAGAAAAATCCTAGAGGAATATGAAGACAAATGGATTTGGCGTCTGAAAACATTTCTTCCAGAGGAGCTTAACCACAGATTTAACATCATAGATAGAATTAATATATAACCTCATATATCAGGCCCTATGCAGGGCAATACTGAAAGTCAGGAATCTCCAATTTAGGCCGGTAAATGTTATTTAATACTGTTTATTATAAAACAGAGCATTTGCTTAAATACTTGTATCTGTAAAAAGAACGTTAAACATAATATAATTGTCTTTAAATAAATTGTCGGACTAGGTCCAATTCTAAAATATATATGTATTAGATAATTTTCTCAATTATACTTATATATGTGTGTGTGTTTGTGTGTGTTTGCACGCACCCGTGTGCGTAAGTGTTTTTATGTATGTATGAATATATATATTTATATTGCTAATGAAGTTTTTTTTATAGGGGCGGATGAGAGAAAATACATCATAAGTATAATTTCTTCAGAGAAATATATTTACTGAAAGGCTTAAGGCCAATAATATTAATAATGAGGACATCAACAATTCCAGTCGTAGTTGGAGCCATAGGATTGATTGGAAAAGGTTCCGATAGACTCAACGAAGGGATTCCTGTTAGACCAAGCCTTAAAGAAATAAAGAATTTTACTTACGAATACAAACTAAACCTTACTAAGATCTTTATCTATGTAAGTTTTTTTTTTATTTTGGTCGGGGTGATTTTACTCAAAAGATGCTCAGGAAAATGTCATGATTTCTGAGCTTAGGCGTCTGGTTGGGACCCGGAAAGAAATGAGTATACACCAGAAACAAATAAAATAAAATAATAATAATATTAACTTCACCCCGAATTCTTCAAATAATCCAAAGAAGTGGATAACCTTACATTGGCATGATTATTAAAGCTAATCATCGAGATATAAAAATTAAAGACGACAGATTTGCTTTCTTGTAGACTTGGCATTGTCGCTAGATAAAATATATATCAGTAAAAATAAGTATATATATATAGATCTTGAAAGTAAAAAAAGTGATACCTTAAATTTAGATTATACCTTTATTAACTGGCACTGTGATGACAATGAAGACATTTACTGAAAAAAAGGAGACACAGAGAGCGGTGTCACGTATCAGTTTCGAGCAACTTGTGGTTTCTTCAATCATCAGCGCTTCAAAGCCAAGACGCACCTTCGTACGCAAATTATTCGAGATTTGTTGTTTGCCGATGATACTGCTCTTGTTGCGAAATCCTTTGAAGAGGCCCAACGTCTAATAAATCGTTTCTGTGCTGCATGTAAAGCCTTTGGTCTTGCACTTAGCATTAAGAAAGCTGAAGTAGTACACCAAACTTGTCCTACCCCGAAGCAATTCTCTGGTGATAAACAAAAAGCACCAGTCTACAAATTTCCAGAGATACCATTGAAAGTAGAAGACAAAGCCCTGAACTATGTAAAGTCTTTCACCTATCTTGGTAGCAAAGTCAATTACAGTGGAACTTTAGATGATGAAATCATGCATCGGATTGCTAAGGTTACCAGTGCTTTCGGCAAAATTCGTCATCGCTTGTGGAATGAGCGGGGTATTCGACTGGACACAAAAAGTCGGGTTTACAGAGCTGTTGTCCTTGTTATCCTTTTGTACGGGTTAGAATCGTGGACTCCATACTGGTACCATATACGCCAGCTGGATGTTTTCCATAAAAGCTGTCTGCATGCCATCTGTGGAGTTAACCTTCTGTTTAACAGGTGTAATATTGGAGGAATCGAGACTTTTCTCACACAGTCTCAGTTACAGTGGACTGGTCATATCTTGAGAATGTCTGATGGCAGGATACCCAAGATCCTAATGTACAGCAAGTTAGATCAGCTCAACAGGAATGTAGGACGCCCATGGCTAAGATACAAAGACAAGCTGAAGAGCAACTTGTCAGCTGTCAATATACCTCATAACACCCTCGAGCGCTTAGCCTTGGAGCGGGTAGAATGGAGATGAACATGTTTTAGTGGACTCAGCAGTTTTCAATCAGCTTGTCTGAATCGGCTTCAAGAAGCGAGAACATGATCTAAAAGGCCAGCCAATCTAAACGTGACCTCATCCCACAATCCTTACTCTTGTTCCATATACGGCCTCCTTTCTAAATCACTAGTGGGTCTTAAGTGTCACTTAAGATTATCGTACAAAATGTTAAGTTAAGTTGTCATATCCTCATACGTCGAAACCGACGGGAGAGTCTATTATATATATATATATATATATATATATATATATATATATATATATATATATATATATATATATATATTATAATAATATTTTTAGTTTTTAAAAATATGATTCCTCCGCTACATAAGAGTTCTCATGTTTCAAAAGCGAGAGCCGAGCTTATTCCCAAATTCTCGCTTGACAAGGAAGCGGGTCCAGACGCCTTAACTCTTCATAACTTAAAAAATTATGTTAGGGGTCTCGGCTCTCGCTTTTGAAACATGAGAACTCTTATGTAGCGGAGGAATCATATTTTTAAAAACTAAAAATATTATTATAATATAAGCTCTACTTCTGTATGGAGCACTGTCCTTTTGAAAATAAAGCTAAATATTAAGGAACACCGGATTATCTACCTAACGTGTTCTTTCCTATTTCACTGCACACCTGCATACATATATATATATATATATATATATATATATATATAGGGTGATTGAAAAATAACTCCCCATTTTAAAATACTTATAATTTACTTATTAACTATAATTTTTACAAGAAATGGGTATGAGAGGAAAGGGTTTAGTATGAGTTTTTATTTAAAATTCGATATGACCACCAGATTACGCTACCAGCTTCACAAGCCACCCATGAATCGCGTCAACTGATTTCACCAGGAAATCAGGTGGTATAGAAGGCATAACTTTTTGCATCTGCTCTTCAAGTTGATCCAAATTCTTGATTTGCTACAGTAGACTTGCTCCTATAACGACACGAAAATAAAAAGGTCACAGGTTGTTAAGTCGGAACTTCTGGCCGGCTACTACTCATGCATAAAATACGAAGTTACTTTTCAATCATCCTGTAGAAATGAAAATGCCACTTGATGACATAAAGCGAATCTTTTACAAATGCATAAGATTAAAAAAAATTATAAATCTATTTTAAAGCAAACATCCAGTTGCTTATTACACGATATTAACCTCAGGGAGAGTGATCATTTGCGCCTTTTCGAGCTGACGTTTCCTGCTGACATAAAGTTGAAAGATTATATTGAATTAGTTGCATAGTCTGCAGTGAGGAAAGTTGTTTTACCGTGCCAGGCTAAGCAATTTCTCTCGCCACAATCTATCTAACACATTTATAAGTCTACCAGCCGTCGACACTTCGGATATTGCTGCCACATCTGGTCTGGAGCTCCTTCTACGTATTTAGAGATTATTGATAAAATACAATGAATATATAATGCTATTGCACCTGAGCTGGCATCTCGACATCAATCACTTTCCCACAGCCATAACGTAGCCTCCCTGTAACTTTTCTACAAATAATTTTAATTGTTCTGATGAACATTCTTCTATGGCACCTACATAATGTTAGCGCGGTACTAGATTGGCGACAAGATCTTACCAATTTACACTTGAAATAGCTAGACGGAACTGTTGGTTCTAAGATAACAGTTGCTTTTCTTACACTTATTTATTCATTATGCAACAATTCCATTGAATTTTGATCTTCAAAAATTTAAATGCGTTATAAGTATCATTCCTGTTCTTTTATTGTTTTCTCTCTTTAATAGTCTTTTTTTTTTCAAATGTCCTCGAAGGTTCAGTAATCGCTTGGGTCTTAGTTACTTTATTGTCTTCTTTCAGGTGAAATGATTAAAAAATTTAATTCATCAGACCGAAGTAAGGTTAGACAATCACAATGTGCTAAGGAAAAAAAAAACAAAAATAAAAAGATAAAACTTCGGATACCAAACGCAAGAGACATATTTGCAGGTGATACCATTTCAAACTTATTTCAGCACAACCTAGTCTATGCTTTTATTATATACGCCAAAAAAGTTTATATATTGGATACTTCGTGTCGGAAATAAACACCCCATAATATTCATTAAACAGTGTGTATTACACCGATTGATGCCTGCGTGTTGGAGAAATCTTAGTAAACATGTCCTTCCCTTAAAAATGGAAACTAGAACCTTGCTTGCTATGATGTCCTTCTTATCTGAAGTCAGTAAAGCATGCCGAATGAAACGGCGGTTTAATTTGCAATGTTTGACCTCTGCTGGGAGACCACATTTTTTTGGATATGTTTTTTCGAAGGGGCTGACCGATAGACTTAAATAAGAACAAATCGGACGTCTTTTAAAAATACAGAATATACACGGAAATAATATTTAAAATAGTAATACTATCTGATCTATGGATACTTCTGAATATATATATATATATATATATATATATATATATATATATATATATATATATATATATATATATATATATATATATTAATACTTCTGAAGATATATATATATATATATATATATATATATATATATATATATGTATTCTACATTAAACACCATCACTTGATAAGACACCAGACGTGTTGAAACAGAATGGCTATTTTTGTAGTGATTTTATAACATATTTATGTTATAATTTTCGAATAAATTATTATATTTGCTCTACTCTGTATTGAGCACACTTTTAAGAATAGTAATTTTTGGTTATTGGAATTTATTCCGTATACACCAATACTATACTTGGGTATATATATATATATATATATATATATATATATATATATATATATATATAATCTCGAAATGTAAATGCAATGTAAATCGTTAAATTCCGTCTTATTAGTTCCTGATCTTTTATTGTTATTTCTCCTTAATAATATATTTTTCTTTTTCTCATATTCTCCCAAACTCAGTAACCCTTGTGTCTTGGGGGTTTTATTGCTTTCTTGGGGCGAAAAGATTAAAAAATCTAATTCATCTCACAGAACTAATGCTAGACAATCCCAACGAGTTGGGAAAAAAACAACAACAAAAAAAAAACGATAAATCTTCGTATGACAAACACTAGAGACAAATTTACCTGTGGCTCCATTTCAAACTTATTTCAGCACAACCTAATCTAAGCTTAGATTGTATATGCCAAAGAACATTACACTGTTCTCTTACAGCACACGGCGTCGCTTTCCACTAAAACAAAATTCCAAATTGCATGCGTGCATGCAAGATTAATTCTCTCGCAAGCTGAGACGACGGAAGAGTGATAAATACTCAAGATAAAACGTTCTGTGACTAATGAATCGATGTGTGGCTACTCTTTTGCTTATCTGCGTAAATGGCCCAGACACGATTCCTTCTTTGGCTGTGGGAACGAATCGTAGTCGTTTCTTCGTCGTCAAGAGACGAAGGCAGGTGTTCTCATAGGTAAATTATTATTTCCACGCTGAAACACAATCACACTGTGGCCGGCATAATTTCATGGTTTCTGGCTTTGTCTGCTTAACTGGAAACATTGACAAGAACGAGGACTACAGATGCAAACAGACCAGACTGTCCGACCACCCAATCAAGAAGTTCCACTTCTGATAGCTGTGAACGAGATCTGCGAAATCGTATATACGTTTCTTCCAGCGGGCGGAATCCTGAAACGAACGAAAGCGAAAGGCCTCTAACAGGAAATGAAAAAGCTGCAAATCGTCTCATATATATATATATATATATATATATATATATATATATATATATATATGATTTTTTTTATTATGAATTTTGTGTCCATCTTACGTAAGATGTGAATTCATATAAAGTTGTATATTTGGAGACATATACACAAGATATTACATTCTAAAGCTCAGAATTCTGCAACGTCTCATTGCCGCATTGAGTTAAGGAAGCATGTGTAACTTTTTTATACACACACACACAGACATATATATATATATATATATATATATATATATATATATATATATATATATATATACAGGGCGTCCATTAAGTTCGTGTGCACTTGCTTCATCCGAACAAATACCATGAAATTATTTATCGAAAAGGTACATTGAAGTTACATTACGCAGTGAGAAAGGTACTGTAGCAGAGATGGTAGGTCAGGACCAGTAATATTGCTGATTTATCTTTGGATTTTATCAAGAATCTCTAAATATGTACAAATACCACCTCACTATACAGGGTGTCCATAATGTTCGTGTGCACTTTAAAAATGTATAACTTCATTTGTATTTGCGATAGAAATAACTTGTAAAAAGGATTTGAAAGAAGTAAATCTATATGTTTTAAGGTTTTATTGAAATTTTATTTTAAGTTACCACATGTCAATATAAAGTGTAATAGGGTTTTTCAGTTTACGGAAAGCATTTGCCAACTGATTTACAGTAATGCCTGAAATCAGATTAGTAATTTTAGCTATACGTAAAACTAGATACATTAAACTTTATAACATTTTTTACGCAAATACAAATAAAGTTATAATTTTTTTAAAGTGTACACGAACTTTACAGAGACCCTGTTGATATATATATATATATATATATATATATATATATATATATACAGTTGCGGCCAAAATGTTCAGAACGGCATTGTTTTCTTCAGAAAAGTAGGTATAAGTTTTTATCAAAGTTGTTTTATATTCTATAATTGTCACAGACAATAAATACGATATTAATTGTTATTGTCTGAGAGTTTGCTGTACATTGAGAGGATAATACAAAAGTTATGGATGATTTAGTGATTTACTGCAAAATCCATGGCGGCCAAAATGATCGGTTACTTTTACTACGTGTTTGAGTATATTTAACCGGCAAACTCTAATTTTTCTAATTTGTTTACCGTACATGACGGTTTGTTTACTAAATATTAATAACAATATCTGCAGTGTACTTTGTTAATATAATGCAACTTATTCCGTTACCAATTCGTCATCAGATTATTAAGCTTCGAAACAAGGATATTTTAAGTATTGGGTCTATTGCAAAGATTGTTAACAAGTCAAAAAGTGTTGTTCATGGTATTCTTAAGGTCTACGATGATTGTGATTCGTGTGAAGCAAGAAAGTCTACAGGTAGGCCAAGAAAAACGACCAAGAGTGAAGATCGTCCTATGGTAAAGTTGGTTAAAAAGGACAGATTTAAAACTGCTGCTGCTGTTTCTCGGGAAATGAGCATTCTACTGAAGAAAACTTAATATAGAAAAGCTGTATCTCGTCGTTTAGTTGAACATGACCTACAAGCAAGATCACCTTCAGTGAAGCCACTGATCAGCTCCAAAAATAAAAAGTGTCGTCTTACCTTTGCAACCGAACATGTGTTGGGGTCTCAAGAAAAATGTCAAACAGTGCATTTCAGTGATGAATCTAAGTTTATGTTATTTGGCTCAGATGGGAAAAGATACGTTCGTCGAAAAGTAGGTGAAAAATTGTCACCTAAATGCCTTAAGACTAGTGTTAAATTCGGTGGAGGAAGTGTCATGGTTTGGAGGATGATATCTGGAGATGGTGTGGGACCCTTTGGTGCGATTATATGGAAAGGTAAATGCAGGAGTTTATAAACAACTTGTAAAAGATCATGTGTTGCCTGTGCTGAGAAATTCAACTAAGCGACCACCCATATTCATACAGGACAATGCCCCATATCACAAGGCTAAGGTGGTCATAAACTTCCTCAAGGCTGAAAAGGTTATTGTTATGGACCGGCCAGCTCAAAGCCCAGATCTCAATCCTATTGAAAATGTGTGGAATATTCTAGGAGAACGTTCGAAAGCCAGAAATCCTAAAACAACCGAGGAATTATGGAATGCCTTTCAGGAAGAATGGAATAAGATCACCCAGCAAGAAATTGATAATTTAATTTTCTCATGCAGTGAAAGATGTCAAAGTGTGATTGAACTAAAGTGCTTCACACTAAATATTAAATAATTCCAGTATTCTCTGTCATTTTTTAATTATTTTTGTTATTTTTTCAACTGTTCTGATCATTTTGGCCCCATGGGTTTTGTAGTAAATCACTAAATCATCCATAACGTTTGGATTGTCCTCTTAAATTACACCAAAATCTCAGACAATAACAATTAATATCGTATTTATTGTCTGTGAAAATTATAGAATATCAAACAACTTTGATAAAACATGATACCTACTTTTCTGACGAAAACAATGCCGCTCTGAACATTTTGGCCGCAACTGTATATAATGCGATGAATAAATTGTCATCATAATTACGCAGAAATGAAAATAACATTAACATCTCGTTTTAAAAGATATATTTATCAACACTGCACAAACATATCTTGAAATACTAAATAAAATAGCCATTATTTTCAACCACGGCTTCCAGACGTCTTCGGAATCTCCAGCAACTCTTCTGGGCGGTCTCCCTGTTTAAGTTGGTGAATGCTGCCATAATCCTTGCCTTCAGTTCATTTTTGGTGTTATAAGGAGTTTTGTTGATCTCCTGCACAACAGCCTCCCACACATTATAATCAAGGGCTTTGCATTCTTGGGAGTTAGGTGGCCAGATGTAAGGGGTGATGGGGTAGCAGAAATTGTTGGTCAGCTATGACTAGATTCTTCCTGCTTGTGTGGTATGGTGCAGAGTCCTGTTGATAGACACACGGTCTTCTAGCAGCCACCCTCTTCACACAGGGCAGCACTACTTCCTCAAGGCACTTGGTGTAGGCCTCCGTGTTGTGCCTGGGGCTTTGTGGAAAGATGAATAGAGGGATTACGTCACCATCACACGTGATCACTCACGATACTATGATGTTGACTGGATATTTGGTTTTCAACATTCCCAGGGCATCTTTTTCTTGGGATCAAGCCATGGGCTGTTTGGTGTGTTCACCATCTTATCCTGGCAGCAATTTTTCTCGTCTTAGAATAAACAAATCATGTTCGGTTGGAGGGGAATGCTTGAGTTTGTTCAAAAGCTTCGTAGCGCGGTTTTTCCTCTTGTCCTTCAACTGGGATAACATTTGGCCCTTTCTCATCTTGTATAAGAAATACCGAATGACTTCATGCGCCACCAGCATGATAAGAAACTCAGATACTCATGCGTCCCTGGCTATGAGTCCGATTCACTTGGAGGGTCCGTTGTCAATCATGGCCTGGATCTAAACAACAAATTCGTGAGTTGATTCTTATCCGAACAATCAGAGTAGGTTTTTCGATATGCCACAAATTCGTAACAACCATTAGACTCATTCAACTCTCTGCAAATCCTCTGCACTGTCCCCATATTGACACCCAAACTCTCTGAAATATTCATATTGGAGCTTTCGGCGCGAATGCCAAGTGGTACAGCATGACGTTTCCAAATTTCTGGCGGATTGATCCGCGTCATGGATCTCTTTTTTTCTCATAGACGGTGGAAATTGACCATACTATACTGTGCATTGGAGAAAATAAAAAACAATGCGCATGCCGAAGTTAAAAATATAAAATGGCGACACTTTTTCTCATCGCAGCCTGTATATATAAGTGTGTGTCTGTGTGTAAGTATCTGTGTATGTAGTTATGCATATTTAGGCAGCATATCTTTATTTAGACATGTTTCATTAAATAATATAGACATGTCTATTTATGTTTATAATAATCCTTTCTATATCTCTAATCCGTTTCTTGTTATTAAGATAAAATTCATCAAGTAAGGCGTCGTAGTTTTAAAATAATTATAACAGAATGCGATCACGCGTGTTTTAAAATTTCCCCTTCACAATGATCACAGTTACAATTAGTTTGTTTTTGTAATTCTCGCCTGAGAATGATCTCGAACGAGATAGAATGTATTCGGGTAGGAAACAACTACGGCGCCTTCCTTATTGAATTTCATCTCAACATCAAGAAACTGAATAGAGACCTAGAATCTTTATGAAAATAAATATATCTATATTATAAAATATAAATATGTCTATATTATAAAAAATAGATATGTCTATACCATATCAAAAATATTTTCAATAAAACAATAAGTTTGAAGGAAGATATATATATATATATATATGTGTGTGTGTGTGTCTGTGCGTGTGTATTTAGGCATCAATCCTCCTTTCATTGAATACGACAGACAAGGACTTTTGATTTACATTTTTTATATATTTTCTATCATGTGATTTAATAATTGTTTTATTTTCAGATAATAAATTATATAAAAACTGTCCTAATATTCTTTTTTATACTTGAAAATGGCTAAATGTATAGCCGAAAGCGCTCCGAAAAAAAGAACATTCGGATAGATAGATAGATAGATAGATAGATAGATAGATAGATAGATAGATTCTCCTTTTTGAGGATTCTCTTCGCTCAGATTATTTTCTCGAAAGTTTCGTATCTGCTCGAAAAAAAAAAAGCAATTTCTAAAGAAATAATGTTTTTTTTTTAATCGGACATATTATCATTTCAAGCGTTTTATAGTGTATAATTCGTATTTAAAAAAAAAAATCTTTGCATAATCCCTATACTTCCAACCATATGCACAAGCACTTTAAATAGATTATTCGCAGCTTTTTTCTGTTTCGCTTGTCTTTAATATTCCAGGCCATTTTTCATCTAAATGCCCTTGAGAAATTTGAAGTCTCTTTTTGATTCGAAGTATTTGTGTTGTTTATTTTTGCCTTTAAAGGAAGTATTGCTGCCTAATTACACATGCACATACACACATGATATATATATATATATATATATATATATATATATATATATATATATATGCAGAAATATAGTCTTAAAGTGTGCTATATTTATGGGGCAAAGTGCTCAATATCAGAGATAGAGCGTGTGTAAATATAAAAGTGGACATGGAAGTCAGCGACAGTCTGTTTCATGCTAGTGCAATCGTCAGGCGATTGCAGTACCATGAAACAGACTGTCGCCTCTAAGTGCTGACTTCCATGTCCACTTTTATATTTATACATATATACATATATATATATATATGTGTGTGTGTGTGTGTGTGTGTGTGTAAATATATAGAAAAATAAGAAAGAACACTTTAGGTAAATAATCCAAAGTTCTTCAGTAAAAAAGTTCGAAAATTTTTTCAAGACCTACAACGCAATTCGAAAAACAGCTACCGTAGTAATTCGAACCGGACTTGCAAACTTACTGACAGGAACCGACGTGCATTGAAACGCAATGTTGGCAAAAAATCAGCGGACTACTGCGCCCAAAGTGACCGCTGAGTTGAATAATCATCGGAATAGTCCAGTTTCTACTATAACTGTTCGCCGTGGCTCCATATGGCTGGATATTATGGAAGAGCCGCCGTAAGGAAACCTCTTCTCTCCACTCGCAACATTCAGAAGAGGTTGAAGTGGTACAGAGATCACAATGTCTAGTCTGCAGACCAATGGAAGCAAGTCATATTCTCAGACGAGTCCACGTTTTTCTCTTTTCCCAACTTCAGGGCGAGTTTATGTATGGAGGCAGCCCAAAGAAGCTTGAAACCTTGACTGCCTTCTTCCAACGGTGAAGCATGGGGGTGGATCAGTGATAGTGTGCACCGCCGTATCATGATAATTTCTCGGTCCAATAGTTGCCCTGCATGGTAGAATCAACAGCAACTATTACCTGAACATTTTGGGAGATCATGTTCATCCAATGGCCCAGATTTTATTCCCTGATGGTGACTGCATCATTTAAGACGATAATGCTCCAATACATACCACTTGAATGGTTAAGAATTGCTATGAAGAGCATGAAAGTCAGCTAGAACATATGGAGTGGCCTCCCCAATATCCAAACATCAATATTATCGAACATTTGCGGTGCATTTTGGAGCGACAAGTAAGGAGCCGCTATTCTTCACCGTCCAGAGCTGGAGAAGGTATTAATCGAAGAATAGCTGAAAAATCCTCTGGATGAAGTCAGAAAGCTGTATGATTCTATTCCTAGTCGTATTAAAGCTGTATGTGAGACTTAAGGAGGACCAACTCCATATTAAATAAATTTTCTTTGAATTTATCAAGTGTTTCAATTATTTTGTCCAACCCCGGGATATCTGTATCTTTATGTTCGTACCTATCTATGTATCTATCTCTCTTTCTCTCTTTTTCTCTGTCTCTGTCTCCGTCTCTCTCTCTCTCTCTCTCTCTCTATATATATATATATATATATATATATATATATATATATATGGTTATGTTCATATTTATCTACCTATATATCGATCGATCTCTATATATGTATCTATGTGTGCGTTACACGAAAAAATAGACGAACCTTATTTCTTAAAGATAATGCGTATGTTTTCAGACCAGCAGCTTTTGCAAATGCAATAAGGAATATGTAAGTAATAGCATAAATAATTATTATCAGTAAACCTTCCATATCGAAGACACACACAGACACACGCAGATATATATATATATATATATATATATATATATATATATATATGTGTGTGTGTGTGTGTGTGTGTGTGTGTGTGTGTGTATGTTTCGTTGAATATAACATACAAGGAAAGTAATATATTTCTGACGTCATTCCTAAAGGATACACGCACACGCACACACACATATATATATATATATATATATATTAAAGACATTTATGATATGTTTCACGTTCTTTTTATAGATACAAGTATTTAAGCAAATGCTCTGTTTTATAATAAACAGTATTAAATAACATTTACCGGCCTGAATGTCGAGAAATTTTCATAGAAAATTTTCGTTCTCCGACAGGAATCGAACCTGTATCCTATACGGAACCGTCATTCGCGTGAATGTATCGGTATAGGATACAGGTTCGATTCCTGTCGGAGAACGGAAATTTTCTATGAAAATTTCTAGGACATTCAGGCCGGTAAATGTTATTTAATACTGTTTATTATAAAACAGAGCATTTGCTTAAATACTTGTATCTATAAAAAGAACGTGAAACATATCATAAATGTCTTTAATATATATATATATATATATGTGTGTGTGTGCGTGTGCGTGTATCCTTTAGGAATGACGTCAGAAATATATTACTTTCCTTGTATGTTATATTCAACGAAACATATTTAGCTAAAGGTTTGCTGCCAATATATATATTTATATATATATATATATACATATACTCGACGACGAAATTATTCGTACACACACCAATTTTGAATATTTTTATCCAATTCTGAAAATCTATTACCCGTACGATGCTAGCTTTTCCACATGTTAATATGCCCAAAAAAGGAATATAAACTCAATTTTCAGAACAATAGATTAAATAAAGCAAATTTGACAGGCGAATTATGCAAAATTGGAAAAGTCAAAATTATTATTACAGTAGAAAATATGACTTTAAATTGATTGATTCGTGGAAGTTTAAGTAATTTACTTAATTATTTTATAGTTGAAGGCTTTTCTACTATTTATTCAGAAGAATATTTGTGATAATTCAATGCATAGATTGTCACTGTTGTTATTCTTACATTAACAAGATGGGGAAAACAAAGGCGTTTAGCATTGAATTGAGACATCGAATTATTAACTTCCACAAGTCGGGAAATAGTTAAGGCAATTTTTCAAACCGATTAGCTATCTCTAGATCTAACGTATAAGCAATTATAAAGAAGTTTACACAGTATAGCACTACAGAAAAAATGCCTGGGCTTGGAAGAAAACACCAGTTGTCAGAAAGAACTGCGAAAACTGTGTCGCGAGGTTAATATAAACACAAAAGTTGTTTTGAAAGACATCGCCAAAAGTGTGGATACGATGGGTATCAGGATATGTACTCGCACAATACAACGAAATAGAAATGGGTTGTGTGGAAACTAACCACGACGAACACGTTTTCAAAAACCATGTCCCATTGTTGTTCGGTTTAATTTTGCCAAAACGTTCTTGGTTATAGAATATGTCTTTGTGGAACAAGTACTATGGCGTGATGAAACAAAATTTGAGCTTATGATGTACGAAAAATTTGGCGCAAGAAAGGTAAGACTTTCCTCCCGAAGAACACAGTGGCACCATTAAAACATGGAACTGGCTGGATGATGTTTTGGGGTTGTTTTAGCTCAAGGCTGACTGGACAATAAAAGGAATAATGAAATCTGCAGACTATATGAAAATTATTGGCAAAAATCTACAACTATCAGCGCAAAATCTTCATCTATGTCGGCACTTTATTCTCCAGCAAGTTAATGATCCCAAACATGAGGCTAAATCAGTTACTTCGTGGTTTCGGAGAAAGCAGTTTACAGTTCCGCCATGGCCTTCAATGAGTCCTGATTGAATCGTATTAAAAATCTCTGGGAAGAAACAAAAGTTCGAATAAATTGTCGGTCACTAAAAGAACGTCAGGAATTAGAACGTGTAAACATTGCAGAATGGAAGACAATCCCAGAAAATACTTGTTCAAATCTCATTAAAAACTATAAAAAATTATTGCAGCAAGTTATAAAGATGAGAGGCCATGCTCTTGACTAATTATATGGTGAAAATTGTTCAATTTCTTCTATTTTCTCATACTGTATGAATAATTTTATCATTTCCTATTTTGAATAATTTGCCTGTCAAATGTGTTTTATTTAACATGTTAAAATCTGCTCAAGACCACTTAATAAACATTGCTAAATAATCAATACTCTCGTTATTTCTTTTTCATTCTAATACTGATGTTTGAATCTGGTTTGAACTGAAAAATCTATTATTTTAATATATATATATATATAATATTCACCGATACATACATATATATATATATATATATATATATATATATATATATATATATATATATATATATATATATATATATATATATATATATATGAGTAATAAAATGATAGGATGAATATCAAGAAGGAAACAGATTTCAGTCTAACATATTTCAATTTATTATAGCTTCATCAGACATCAAGATAGAAATTCCCAAAAATAATAAAAATCAAATAGACCCAGATTATGGTGTGTTATGTTTATGTTATGTGTATGTTATGTTTGGTTATTGCTTATTACGTGTCATGTGTCATTAAGTAACATACAATATTCAGATATGTCTGAGAAATATTGTAGATGCTAAATGTGTAACAGTTAGTGAGACGCAGCAGGATGTTTTGAAAAAGTTTTTGGGGTTTGATTTTTCATTAAAATTTATCTGCTGAAGTTTTTGTACATATCTTCATTGATTTTTATGTATTAGAAAGAGATAAGTGACATTCATAAGGGACCTGTAGAAAATGGTGATGTAATGTAGTTTTTTTTTTTAAACATGTGTTAATAGTTTTTATACAAGAACCAATTGTTCCTGTCTGAAACTAGTCTCGATCAATCTATTCCAGCGCGGGTAATCTCAGTCTCGGGTTACTCATCCCCAAATACTAAGATCATGACCATCAAAATCAGTGACCCCAAAAACGAGGTCTCTCGTATATGTGCTTACGTGTGAAACTCTTCCACAGAACCACTCCCATTTTTATTCTGTATCGTCCTTAGTTTGAAGAAACTGTAATGTTTGACCAAACTGAGACGATTGGTAATGTCCTCAGTGAGAATCCCTAACTTTCATATTTGTCGTGACTTTGGTATTCGCCAAACGAAAAAGACCGATAAAAAAGGTTGATGCTGCCGAGATTCCTCCGTCACTTACCAACTGAGGCATATCACTGAAAAAACACATCCGTATTCCTTATGTGACAGGTCATCAGGCAAACCGCTTTGATCGTTCCTCACATCCATCTTTGCAAAATGATTCGCTGAAGTTTTACCTCCCCCCCAACACGCACACAGGTTCGGTTCTTCAAATCATTCAGTATCAAATTTGATGCTAAGCCAAAGGCATCTCCTGACGTGTCGTTCCATAAAAAAGATTTTTTCGATACCAGAAAGCCAACTCTCACAAGTTCAAATCTTACATGGCGAAAGCTTTTCTCTCCGCCGTCAGAGAAGAAGAGGATTCATACCTTTCCCAAGGGTATTAGCACGTAAGGGAATTTCAGTCAGTTATGTGCCATGCGTGATACACGCTTAGGCAATCATGCATCTTTTCAATACATGACTGACGAGGGAGATTTTTCCCTCAGTAAGTTCTGCCATAGACCAGTTGCCATACAAGGCTATAGAACTTGATCTGTCCAGCTATTTATCCATAGCTATGGGGTGGGGGAAGAGTATTCATACCTTTCCCAAGGATATAGCAAATGAATGTAATGGATTCGAGTGGAATTCGATTTCTCAATCCGAGCTACTATCCATTACTCCACCATACTACCTGCAAAACTGGGTCCCTCATCTCTGAATCGATCAAATCCGGAACGGGGAGTTTTGTACCCAACAAAAAATCACAGCAAAAACCGAATAGTCAGCCTTTGTTAAACCTACAATATACAGCGGCCATAACTCACCGTAATCTCTACCACCACATCTAGGACACATGGAATGATGCAATAAGACACTTGCTGCATTCAGATCTTCCAGCAACCGCTGCAAGAGAGGTCTTGAAGTTGTAAACTATAGCTACACATAAGCAGACTCACGCCAAGTTTGAACGCAAACAAATCGGATCCCGGGAGTTCTGGAAGAACAACCAAATTCTGAATAGTGGGAAAAACGTCAGTGCGTTCTAGGAGTGGTTCCGATGTTATCTCATCCTCGTCAGATTAGTCAAAGTTCTTCACCAAGATTTTTGCCTTTAACCTATCGCTAGATGAAAAGGACATGTTCTTTCCGAGAACTTCCCCCACACTGAAGACAATATCAATAATATTTTTATCACAGGCCGGGAAGACTCAATTCTTGACCCTAAGAAGGCTTTCAGATAAAATCCCAATGGATAGTTAAGAATAGTAATTCTGATCCCCATCATAGGGAAATTATTCAACTGTTGCTTTAAGGAGAAACCCTTCCCGACTCAATGGAAATGTCCAAATATATACCCTGTTTTTAAGAATGCGAGTGGACGCACATACCCGTCTCCGTAGTGTACCATCAACCTCCTCAGCTTCACTGGCAAAGAAAGGTTTTGATCATCTCATTAAGGACAACCTCTTGAGCGAAAAGCAGTACGGATTTCGATAGGATCGGCCCACTGCTAATATCCCAACTGTCATTATTCCCAGGCTCAGTGAGGAACAAGACGAGAAATACATCTCAAGGACGATCGCATTATATATTTCAACGATAGAAAAATAGTGTGTTGAAATGTCACCTTTCCAAAAATGTATATGTATCATGTTTCAGTTGCAGAAAAGAAATCACGCGTTAGGTGACTTGGAAGAAAAAAAAATGAAAGGTGTTAAGAAATATTATTCCAACCCAGGATATAGCAGGCTACAGATAAACATATGGGAAGAGAACGACTGAGATAGATAGATAGATAGATAGATAGATAGATAGATAGATAGATAGATAGATAGATAGATTGTGGGCACCTCGAGGAGGTGTAATGGTTCGCCAGCTTGTTTCGCTAGAACATTTACAACTTAATAGTGAGTTCGATCATCATGGGTTGCCTAATACATTTGAAATTGTGCCACATCTAAGGTAGGCTTGGAAAATTACTAGATAGATGTATCTCTATCTATAAAAGGCAGGATGTGTGTGTGCGTGCGTGTGTGTGTGTGTACCGAAAGCACGGCCGCAAATTTCGACGGATTTGCACCAAAATGTACATGCACATGCTCCAAGTTAGTTGAAAGGCCAAGACCGACTTTGAAATTCCCAACTCCCATCGATAGTGGAAATAATCGATTTTTTCATGCTTCTACGGTAGTTTTCATGTAGTTTGAGGCCATTTTCTACTGGCCAGAGTGAGAGCCTGTATCTGGCTGCCACGAATAGGCAGGAAGATTCTATTGGCCAGCGTGAGAGCCAACAGCTGACTGACACGAATGTTAACTAGCATGCTATCATGCCAAAAAAATCAATAGCTGCATTCGTCACATGTGAGAAAAATTTAAATCTGCATGGTACTTTACTCCAATTGGCTCATTCGCTTGCTTAAACTCAACGTTGATTCTGATTACGCAGAACTGGGTTGGGTGTGAAAAAGTATTTGTTGTTAACCTTCTTTTTTCATTCGGTTTTTCCAGTTACGAGTCCTTTTTTTTAAAAGCTGATCGTTTTGTGTTTAGTTCTTTTTTCGTAACAGATTTAATGTTTAGTATAGAGATTAGAAAAAATTCGCAGTGTGAGATAGGCAAAAAGTAAGGCATGTAGCAACATCAGCAAGGCAAAGGGCCCTCCTTTAAAGACAAGGAAGGGCAAACATATTTTAAGTCAAGTGATTGCGATTGCTGTATGAGTCGTACGATTTTTGAATCAAGCACGGGCAACGCCGGACCATGCTGCTAGTTGAAGAATAAAAGTTGAGAGATAGAGAAATAAACGTTTTGATATAGACAGAGAAATGTGACTGACAAATATATACAGATAGATATAATTAGAGAATAAAAGTAGAGAGTATCTCTCTATATTTCTGAGATGCGGTATTTTGTACACTATTTACATTATTCGGACTATTTTCCTCATCTTTGTCACCATATTTATTACAACGTTTCGGCCGTTGTACGCTCCTGGACTTCTTCAGGTGGTTGGAATGTCGAACTGAACCCATTACGTTGCTCACTGGGGTAGACTGTTCTATTTCCACTTGCCATGTCTAATGAAATTCAGTTATCAATTATCTCCTGTTAATTCCCCTCTCCAAGTTCTCCACCGCCTTAACCAGGTATTGAACTCACACTCTTTCTGTTCTGTCACTGGATCTAACCAACACTTTTATCCACTCTGCCATGTGTCCTTGAGGAGATAAATGAAATTAGAGAATAAAAATAGATAGATAGATAGTTATATGTAATTAGAGAATGAAAACTGACAGGGAGATGAAAATTTTGACATAGACAGAGAATTATGATTGATAAACACACACACACACACACATATATATATATATATATATATATATATATATATAGATAGATAGATAGATAGATAGATAGATAGTTTTCAGTAGGATGAGCTAGATATCTAGATAATGAGCTTTCTAAATAGATAAATATATGGCGGTCCAGGTAAATATGTATGCATATGTAAAGCTAGATAGATAGAAAGAAACATATTCTGAAGATTTAATCATATTATTTGAAATTAACAAAAAATACGACAGAGATAATATAAATGTAACGCTTCGCTTTCGTCGAAATAAAATCGATTAACAAATAGTTAATTAATCATACGCTGGCATCTCAGGCGAAAATTGCATTGGGCATCATCGTAATTAAAATTCCTTTTGCGAAATTCCATTGTTCGGTTCGATGTGAGGAAAAGCGTCAAGCACGGGCTGGGAAGAGGAGGATATGTGGAAATGACTGAAAACGATGGTCGCAAGAAATACGAGACGCCATCAATATTCTTCGCTGATAGGTGTGAACGAAAAGAACGATCGATAGAAATTAACTTTAACGACTTCTCCAACCTATTATACTTATTGCATTATAAAAATAAAAGAAACTGTCAAATTCGGCGTATTTTTTTTTCTAATATTGGAGACAGAAGAATTGAAGCAACATTTTCTGCATATTTTATATTAAGATCAGATAACAATATGGCTCAAATGGAAAAAAAAATGTACACATCACGTTGAAACTCCGATTTCAGTACGATCATCGAAGTTAAGCAGTATCTTGATGGGTGACCAATTGCGAATACCACGTGGT
This sequence comes from Acanthosepion esculentum, assembly GCA_964036315.1. Lineage (NCBI taxonomy): Eukaryota > Metazoa > Mollusca > Cephalopoda > Sepiida > Sepiidae > Acanthosepion > Acanthosepion esculentum. Next base: position 8,837,391 of record OZ038509.1, on the reverse strand, counting down.
GTAAGCTTGGATGGGGTGATATGTAACGGATAATGACTCAGAATTGTTCATCGGAGAGCCAAGTTCTAATTCCAGTCGGGTTCGTTATATTCCCTTATGTGAACATAAGTTTGGGCAAGATATGAATCTATCGCCTCCCAACAGTTATGGGCTAACTGGTAACACTTGTATTACTAAAACCGTTATTATCTCATTATTTAGATTTTGGCAGTAAGTAACCAATCTAACTTGATATACCATTAAATAAAAACAACCCATTGAAAGGAAAAAGAAAAGAAATAATTATTAATTGCGAGCGGATCGAGTGAAGGAATCGTAATCAAAAGTGACAAACTAAATTGCGCAGACGAAAAGAATCAAGCAAAATATTCAACAATTTGGGCCTGGTATGACAATAAACTACATCCGCGTCTTCGGTATGAAGATAAATTATATCCGCATTCTGGGTAGGATGATAAACTACATCCGCGTCCTGGGTATGACAATAAACTACATCCGCGTCCTGGGTATGAAGATAAAATATAACCGCGTTCTGGGTAGAATGATAAACTAATTCCGCGTGCTGGGTATGAAAAATAAACTACATCCGCGTCCTGGGTAAAACGATAAATTGCACCCGCGTCCTGGGTATAAAGATAAATTATATCCGCGTCTTGGTTAAGATAATAAACTAGATCCGCGTCCTGGGTATGACAATAAACTACATCCGTGTCCAGGGTAAAACGATAAACTACATCCTCGTCCTGGGTATGAAGATAAATTATATCCGCGTCCTGGGTATGATGATAAACTACATCCGCATCCTGGGTATCACAAGAAACAACGTCCGCGTCCTGGGTATGAAGATAAATTACATCCGCGTTCTGGGTAGGATGATAAACTACATCGGCGTCCTGGGCATGACAATAAACTACATCTGCGTCCTGGGTATGAAGATAAAATATAACCGCGTTCTGGGTAGAATGATAAACTACATCCGCGCCCTGGGTATGACAATAAACTACATCCGTGTCCTGCGTAAAACGATAAACTACATCCGCGTCCTGGGTATGAAGATAAATTATATCCGCGTCCTGGGTAAGATGATAAACTACATCCGCGTCCTGGGTACGAAAAATAAACTACATCCGCGTCCTGGGTAAAACGTTAAATTACACCCGCGTCCTGGGTATAAAGATAAATCATATCCGCGTCTTGGTTAAGATGATAAACTACATCCGCGTCCTGGGTATGATAATAAACTACGTCCGTGTCCTGGGTAAAACGATAAACTACATCCTCGTCCTGGGTAGGAAGATAAATTATATCCGCGTCCTGGGTAAGATGATAAACTACATCCGCGTCCAGGATATGATAATAAACTACATCCGCGTCCTGGGTATGAAGATAAAATATAACCTTGTTCTGGGTAGGATGATAAACTACATCCGTGTCCTGGATATGACAATAAACTATATCGCGTCCTGGGTATGAAGATAAAATATAACTGCGTTCTGGGTAGAATGATAAACTGCATCCGCGTCCTGGGTATGACAATAAACTACATCCGTGTCCTGGGTAAAACGATAAACTACATCCGTGTCCTTGGTAAAACGATAAACTACATCCGCGTCCTGGGTATGAAGATAAATTATATATGCGTCCTGGGTAAGATGATAAACTACTTCCGCGTCCTGGGTATGAAAAATAAACTACATCCGCGTCCTGGGTAAAACGATAAATTACATCCGCGTCCTGGGTATGACAATAAACTACATCCGCGTCCTGGGTATGAAGATAAATTATATCCGCGTCCTGAGTAAGATGATAAATTGCATCCGCGTCCTGTGTATGAAGATAAATTATATCCGCGTCCTGGGTAAGATGATAAACTACATCCGCGTCCTGGATATGACAATAAACTACATTCAAGTCCTGGGTAAAACGATAAACTACATCCGCGTCCTAGGTATCAAGATAAATTATATCCACGTTCTGGGTAGGATGATAAACTACATCCGCGTCCTGGGTATGACAATAAACTACGTTCACATCCTGGGTAAAACGATAAACTACATCCGCGTCCTGGGTATGAAGATAAATTATATCCGCGTCCTGGGTAAGATGATAAACTACATCCGCGTTTTGGGTATGACAATAAACTAAATCCGCGTCCTGGGTATGAAGATAAATTATATCCGCGTTCAGGGTAGGATGATAAACTACATCCGCGTCTTGGGTATGACAATAAACTACATCCGCGTCTTGGGTAAAACCATAAACTTCATCCGCGTCCTGGGTATGACGATAAACTACATCCGCGTAATGGATAAGATGATAAACTCCATCCGCGCCCTGAGTATGACAATAAACTACAACCGCGTCCTGGGTAAAACGATAAACTACATCCGCGTCCTGGGAACGACGATAAGCTATATCTGCGTCATGTGTAAGACGATAAACTACGTTCAACAGCAAGATCTCTGATCAGGAGGTTTTGAAGAGCGTGGAACCACAACTTAATAGCTCGTGTTCCCAGGTACACCCTGATCAGGGGTGGTAGCACCTGTTAGGGTCCCAGCTATGGGCAAATAGTTAGACCCCAAACTGGGGTCAAAACACTATGAAAGGTTTTAATAGCAGCAATTTTGTAAAAAAAATATTACCAGTAATGAATTTTTGAAGGAAAATATTATTAACAACAATACATTTTGAAAAAAAAATATTACTAGAAATAGAATTCTTGCTGGCATTAAATAACCTATTGAGGTTGATATACCGTAAAACGAACCAAACCAAACCAACTATTTGGGTCATGTAGACATCCGTTCACTGTTAACAAGGCTGTGAGTTCTTCAGTCTATGCAGTGAGGTTCTTCGGAAAAGTCCTCCCAAGATTCAATAATAGCGGTCACAATATTAACAACATGAGATATGCTCATGACACTGTTTATAGCAGACATGCAAAGCAAACAAAAAGAATTCCTACAGAAGGTAGTGAACAAAAGCGAAAAGGAAGGACTAAACATCAATTGAAAGAAGACAGAATATACGATTGTCAACAAAAATAACGGCCCAAAATATGAATTACAAATGGGAGATAGCAAAAACAAGCACATGTAAAAATGTAGTAATAAATATTTCAATAGAGGCCGGAAAGTGTGAAACTGATATCCCAAGGAACACTGGGATAGCCAAAGATACATACCAAAAGCTAAACAAAGTATTAAGAATAATCAAATTTTCGTTAAAAAACAAAGAAAATAGTACTGAAAGATTACGTAATATCAGTCCTTTTATATAACGGCGAAAGCTGGACGATCTCCTCAAAGATGAAGAAGAAACTTGCAGCAACAGACATGTGGTTGAAAAGAAAGATGCTGGGGATAGCATAGGCAAACATGTGAGCATTGACGAAGTTTTGGAGAAAATGATAACATAAAGGACACTTATAATTAACATCAGAAAGAGGCCGTTGAAATTTCTGGGGCACATAATGAGGAAGTACGTCTTGGAAAAGTTGAGACTCACAAGGCAAGTGAGACAGAAGAAACCGAAGCATAACCTACTTCGAGAGCTTGAGTTAATGGACAGCGGAAACAGGCAAGATGACAAAAACACAACAAAACACAAGAAATTGTGAAGAGCAATGATATCTTACGCCCTGAAAGGACGCGGCGCATACAAGAAGAAGGCATCCGTTGATCTCGCGAGAAGGTATCGCTCTGTTTGGGCAAATGTCAGTCAGAGACTTCTCCAGTGTGTAGAGCTGGCCGATGCGTTATGGAGGGCGGGCGCTTCCCAAACAACGCGATTTCACCTCTCTGGGCCGTATCGACAAAATCCAAAGCAATACAAAGCGTTATAAGTTGAAATCTTATGGCATTTTGAGACGAAGTTTTGATTTGATTCAATCTTTCTAACCAAATCCCAATATGAAATATATATTGAACGATTATACTTCGAAGATATTTGGGCATTCATGCCGATCTCCATCGGGACACAATCCCTTGAAATACTCAATTTTCAACAATGATCTTCCCGATGTCATCAGTTTCCATTTCCGTATCGATACTGATGACACAAGTATTTACTGCCGTCTTAATGGTAAGTCTGAGCAGTTCGATAAGGTCAATATAGCAACCTTCAATCTGTTGTTAACTGGGGCAAGAAATTATTTATTAATTATAACGACTCAAAAACGAAACTATACACTTATACTCGTCTTAGAAAACCTTTTTTGCCACTGACTAACATTTAACGATGACGTGAAGTGCAAATATTACATTGATTCAATTGTTAATTCTCTTGCTTGAAAGGTTGACTCACTGTGTCGTCGCTACCAATCTTTCTCGCCAGAATCTATATTAGATATTTATATGTCAACAATTAGTCCATGAATTGATTCTTGCTGTCACGCCTTTCCTCGCTTGTGCTACTCTTATCCGACTTCACCAATTATTCTTCTTTGTTCTCTGTCCCTTCAGTTCGTTGGTGATCCTAACTCGTCACAATTTGTAGCTCTTAGTAAATTTCGTATTTTGCTAATTCTAATAAACCTTGCTTCACCATCCATTTACTCAAATTCATTCATCTTTTGTGTACCATGTCTCATCATGACGTTGGTAATCATGGCTCTCCACAATTTCCTGTTCTTTGTAGGTCTTAGTAAATTCTTTCTTTTTGCTATCTTTAATAAACTCTACTCTGGCAACCTCATTAGCTACGTTCTGTCCCACTTGCCTTCATTTTGTCCTGTGTGTATCAAAGTGTCATTTTGCATCCGTTTTCTCTTAAACTCCGATATTGCTCACATGTTCGGTCTATGATATTCTCAGCATCCTTCTTCAGCACAATATCTCTTCAAGTCACTTATTCATATACGAGGAGGATGTTCAGCATTCAATGCCATATAGAGGGAGTCATTTTACAGATTTCTCATGATTCTCATTTCGTAATACATTGCTTAGTTTCGGAAAACAACTTTCCCTATCGAAATGTTCCTTCAGATTTCGGTGTCATACATTTTGTCGTCTGTTTAAACAATTCCCAAATATTAAAATTTTTTATACTGGTTTGATCTTTTGTATACCCCATTTGTAAATTGTATGTTGGGCTCTTCCGTTTGCTAACTACCATAGACATTTATATTAAACTATTCTCTTATACAGTCTGCCGAATCAGTTCATGGCTCACTATAATTACCTATCATTTGTTGGTTTTAGCAATGATTGACATTTTCCTGTCATGTTTTCCGTTTGTCACTGTTACCCGGTGTCACTCTTAGTTTCTATGTCGTATGAGGTTATGCAAATTATAAATGAACTAGATTAAAAGCCGCCCAATCGGGCGGCATTTAAGTTAGCTCCTGCGGAGAGCTCTTCATTAGACATTCATCACAATACATAATGAAGAGCAGCTGCGATAATTAACAATAAACTACAGAAGAACTCAAAATTGATGGCTGCATTTAAGTATTGCATCAACATTAAAGCTTAACTTTTAAAAGTTCAATGATAATTCTTATGCCACAACTTAATTTAAAGACAATTTGATGCATGTAGGTCTTTACTTTCCGTACAAACAATTATTTTTATTTCATGGGTCATTTTTGCTGGATTTCGCAATTAATTTTGATTATTACCAAATTTATTTCCAAGTTATAAAAATTTTTATCGTACAAAAAATTCATCACAAAAAATCACTTAAATCGCTGTAATGAAATCTTGGGAATCAAAACTTTCAGGATTGCGGGTCTGGATCCGACCCGGAATTATTTTAATTTGCTGGCGGAGTGGGTCTGATTCCAACATGCTATGATATGTTGGGCTACAGCCTCTAGGAGTAACGTTGAAAAAAGGGGTAATTTTATTTTGAAACACTGTAATTTGAGAACGCTATTTTTTTTTTCATTTGAAATGAGCTATTGAATCTTAGAGAGTTGTGTCCCTTTAAGATGAAAAAGTGTGACCCAGCGACATTTACATTTGTTATAAAGATTAATCCTTCTGGCTATTCCGTTTAAATTCAAATGCTCACATGTTGTTTTGTGTGGAGAAAACAAAAAGGTAACGAATGTAACGGACAATCAGATAGATTGATTGGTTCATTTTTTACGGCTTATCAACCCTTTGAAGTTTATGTAAACCAGAATTTGTCTTACATTGTAAGATGTCTTTGATTTTATTGGAGAAAATAAATGTTACAAATCTTATTAATTAAGCTTTCCCAACGGTATTTGAGCGGAATTGAATATAAAGAACCCAACGGGAAATGGGACACGGCTCTCCGATTAACATATATATATATATAATATATATATATATAATTTGTGTGTGTGTGTGTGTGTGTATCTGTGTGTGTGTGTATTGCAGTGAATCATTCATACAAAAAGTAAATTAATAAAGTTAATGATATAAAATGGCCAAATCCCTTCGCTAACAAACTTTCAAAGATGCATTAACCTGTTATGATACTTTTTAAAAAATTATAAGCTCTATAAAGTCTTCCTTCAATACATATATGAACACACACACACACACACACACACACACACACACACACACACACACACACACACACACACACACACACCTTCATCCCTGCCGTATACCAACGGCTTAGGGGCAAAATCTCCGACTGACGCCAATTGACTCGGGTTTAGATCCTAGCTAGAGGCAACTGGACGTCTAGTGTGTCTGATTAGCTGTGATACAGCGAAACAGTCTGTCTGTCTGTATATATATATATATATATATGCATGTGTTTGTATGTGCGTGTTTATCATTTCACCCAAGCAAGGCAATAAAGTCTCTAAGGCACAAGGTGTTACTAAAAATAACAACAAAAGAACACGATTTAAGAAGGCAGTAGATAGCTGCAAAGCAAGAACCCGGAAGGTAATTTCCCAGATATATGCATATATGTAAAAGATCAGATATAAATAGGTATATATGTGTAAAGTCAAAATATGAATAAACACAAAAGTATAAATGACGAGAATTTGTACTTCTGCTCAAAAATTCTTGTTGCAAAATAAAATCATTACATTTTTATTGATAAATTCTATCGGATGACGAAGCGACTAAGATAAGTTTCTCTTTTGTCTTCGTATTCATATATATATATATATATATATATATATATATATATATATATATATATATATATATATGATTGAATAAATTTAAAACATTATGTGTGCTTATTTCTTTATCTTAATCATTTCATATTCACGAATATTTTCCCGTATATTACAATTAAATAAAACAAGAAATGCACTGTAATAAGAGAATCACTTTTATTTCCCAAGTACTTTTCAACACTTATTCAATTATAACATACGGAAAAATATTCGTGAATATGAAAGGATTATGATAAAAATAAGCAGACATAATGTTTATAATTCATTCAATAAGACATACCCTAAAGAGAGATTGCTGCCTAATTGCACCACACCCCACCACACACATATATAATAACTTCATCCACTTGTAAAAAAAATAAAAATAATGGCAGCTTTAATAATAAAAAAGAAAAAGCCAACTCTTAACAATATTAAGTACGAACAAGGCCACAATGTGCTAACCGTATTCAGAAATTAAAACATCCCTACAACACACTAAAATACACACACTCAATTAAGCTGAAAAATTGAATTATCCTTGATAATGGGCTCGGAAACATAAAACATTTGGACAGTTCTTACACACCCTTTGTCCAGAAAAGAAAGCTCTTGTTCCAACACAAGAACAATTAAATAAAAAAACTTAACCGTAGTACCTTTAATGAAATATATATATATATATATATATATATATATATATATATATATATATATATATATATATATATATATATATATATATACATATGATTTGGCATCAATCAGTGTGAAAGTTTATCTCTAATCAATAAGGGCACGGCAGAGAAAGAGTATCATTTAACGTATTATATAAGTGATGTAGATAAACGCCATATATATATATATATATATATATATATATATATATATATATATATATATATATATATGTGTGTGTGTGTGTGTGTGTGTGTGTGTGTGTATATATATATATTTGTGTATTTAGCCAGCAATCCTACTTTCATGCACATTTCATTAAAAAATATACATATATATATATGTGGGTGTGTGTGTGTGTGTGTGTGTGTGCGTGTGTCTGTGTCTATGAGTTTGTGTGTGTGTGTCTTTGTCTATGTATTTGTGTGTGTCTGTGTCTATGTGTTTGTGTGCGTGTGTCTTTGTCTATGTGTTTGTGTGTGTGTGTGTGTCTGTGTCTATGTGTTTGTGTGTGTGTATCTGTGTCTATGTGTTTGTGTGTGTCTGTGTCTATGTATTTGTGTGTGTGTGTGTCTGTGTCTATGTCTTTGTGTGTGTGTGTCTGTGTCTATGTATTTGTGTGTGTGTGTCTTTGTCTATGTGTTTGTGTGTGTGTGTGTGTGTGTGTCTGTGTCTATGTGTTTGTGTGTCTGTGTCTGTGTCTATGTGTTTGTGTGTGTGTGTCTGTCTGTGTCTATGTGTTTGTGTGTGTGTTTGATAAAAGCAGGGACAAGAGGAAAACATTTGAGGCCAAGACGTTTCGTTATTTTATGAACTATGTCAATAGCAATTGCAGAAATTTTATTTATGAAATATAAAAGTAACAGTTCACATTTGAATTAGAGAACGCCTTAAAATATTTTAAAATCTATTTGTTTTACAGAAAGAAAAATTAACGTATTATATAAGTGATGTAGATAAACGCCATATATATATATATATATATGTGTGTGCGTGTGTGTGTGTGTGTGTATATATATATATATATATATATATATATATATATATATATATATATATATATATATATATATAAATTGTCTCTGCTTTCTTACAAATACTAACATATACTTATAGCATGAAAGAAAATTGTAACAAAAATAGCTGCATGTCCGTACAGGCGTGCGGCAGACATTTTTCTGGTGCATCTCACCGAAAGAAATAGAGGTCCAAACATGTTTATAAACTGTTGGCAAACGACGCATGCCCAAAACCGACAACCTGTCACTTGTTCACCGCTAATGCATTGCTGGGTCTTCACCTTACGAACGCGTTTCACCGGCTTCCCAGCCAACCATTCATTTTGACGTCGTTCTTTAACAGCGCTGAACGTTATTCAATTTTATCCACTTTGATTTCTAGAGGTTATCTCCCTTCCTTGCTTTTGCATTTTGAATATTTTTTCTCACTTATTTTTCTTAACTTTATCTTCTCTGTTATACTATTTGCTTCTCTGTCGTTCGATTTTTATTTAATCGTACATAGCTTTCCTGTTTTTACTCTCTAAACATCCAGGCTTCACTTTTGACTAAGATTTTTTACACTTCAGTCTTTTTTTTTTCTTTCTTTCCGATTTTTCCATATAACATTTACTTATTTCTTTCTCCTATCTTTGGCATTCTTTCTTTTTTTCTTGATTTCTATCTATCTTGCCTTCTTTCTTGCTTGCTTTCTTCTTCGGCTGTGAATCGTCTTTTCGCTTTTTTTCTTTTCCTTTTTTTTCTTTCGTTCTTTTTTCTTTGTTCGTTTTAGATTTATTGATTTATCTATTTTAAACGAACTCACCTCCTTCTCTGTCTTTTTGAATGTTTTGATATATACTTTCTCTTTTCTTTCTTCTTCCTTTCATTCGTTTAACCTGATCTCTATTTTCTTCTTTTTTTCTTCTGACATTTATTACTTTATTTTTGTCGCCATTCATTCATTCTTTCTTTTTTGTCTTTTACACTGACCTCTGTTGTTCTTCCCGTGTGTTTTTCTGTTTGACATGTATTCATTTCTATTTGCTTTATTTATTTATTTATTTCATCCTTCTTTCTTTCGCTTAAGCTGATCTCCACTTTCTCTTTTTTCTGTTTTCTCATACATTACTTTTTCTATTTCGTTTCTTTTTCGTTTTTCCTTGCGTTCTTTCGTTCGTTATATCTTTAGTCCTTTCCTTCAAATTGGCCCTCATTTTTTCTTTTTTTTCTGTTCTCTCATGTAGTACAGTGTAACCTGGATATAAGAGAGTTGTCGGGACCGGATAAGAAGTCTCTTATATCCAGGTGTCTCTTATATCCGGGTTTGGTCTATTATATATATCACAGGCTCTAATTTGGGACCAGATACAACCTCTCTTATATCCGAGTTTCTCTTATATCCGGGTTTCTCTTATATCAGGGTCTCTTATATCCGAGTTACACTATACTTTCTTTCAAATTTCTTTGTCTTTATTTCGTTCTTTATTTCTTACTTTCATTCTTTCGATTTAACTGATCACAATTTAGCTCTTTTTGTCCTCTTACGTATTACATTCTTTCTATTTTTTCTTTCTTTCTGTATTTCTTTCTTTCTGTATTTCTTTCTTTCTGTATTTCTTTCTTTCTTTCTTTCGTTTAAACCTACTTCCATCTTTTGCTATTTTTCTGTTCCGTCATTTCCTCCCTTTCTTCATTTTTCTTTCTTTCTTTCTTTCTACTGTTTGTGCTTTCCCCTTTCTTTCTTTCTTTCTTTCTTTCTTTCTTTTAAACTGACCATTTTTTTTCTTTCGTTTAAGCGGATTTCCATTACTCTCTTTCTTTCTGTTCTCTCATGTATTACTTACTTTCTATACGCTTTCTTTCTTTCGTTCATTATTTCTTGCTTTTACTTAAACTGGTCTCAATCTTTCTTTCTATTTCCTTTCGTTCCTTCTTTAAAATGATCTACATAGTTTAATCTTTTTTATTCTTTCATGTATTACTGTATTCCTATTTCCTTTCTTTCGTGCTTTCCATCTTTGTTCTTTCTTTCATTCTTTCGTTTAAACTGACATCAATTTTTCTCTTTTGTTCTTTTCTCTCGCGTATTGCTTTCTTTATATTTCCATTTTTGTTTCCTTCTTGCTTTCGTTTTATATTTATTTGTATCATTTAAACTTATCGGCATTTATTGATTTCTTTTTGTTCTCCCGTCTGTTGTTAATTTCTATTTCCATTTCTCCGAAACTTTCTGTTCGATCAGGTCATACTTTCTTTCTTCTGTTGTTTCTTTCTTTCTTTCGTTTAAAATAATCTCCATTTCTCTCTTTCTTTCTGTTCTATCATGTCATACTTCCTATCTTTTGTTGTTTCTTTCTTTGTTGTTTCTTTCTTTATTTCGTTTAAACTGATCTCCATTTCTCTACTTCTTTCTGTTCTATCATGTCATACTTCCTTTCTTTTGTTGTTTGCTTGTTTCTTTCTTTCGTTTAAACTGATGGCTATTTTCTCTTTCATTCTGTTCTATCATGTAATACTTCCTTTCTTTTGTTGTTTGTTTCCTTCTTTCGTTTAAACTGATCTGAATTTCTCTCTTCTTTCTGTTCTATCATGTCATAATTCCCTTCTTTTGTTGTTTCTTTCTTTATTTCTTTCGTTTAAACTGAGCGCTATTTCTCTGTTTCTTTCTGTTCTATCATGTCGTACTTCCTTTCTTTTATTGTTTCTTTCTTAAATTCATTCGTTTAAACTGATCGCTATTTCTCTCTTTCCTTCTCTTCTATCATGTAATACTTCCCTTCTTTGTTGTTTCTTTCTTTCTTTCGTTTTAACTGATCTCCATTTCTCTCTTTCCTTCGGTTCTATCATGTCATACTTCCTTTATTTTTTGTTTCTTCCTTTCTTTAGATTAAACTGATCTCCAATTCTCTCTTTCTTTCTCTTCTATCATGTAATAATTCCTTTTTTTGTTCTTTCTTTCTTCCGTTTAAACTGACCTCCATTTCTCTTTTATCTTTCTGTTCTATCATGTCATACTTCCTTTCTTTTGTTGTTTGTTTCTTTCGTTTAAACTGATCGCAATTTCTCACTTTCTATCTGTTCTATCATGTCATACATCCTTTCTTTTGTTGTTTCTTTCTTTCGTTTAAACTGATTGCTTATTCTCTCTTTCTTTCTGTTGTATCAAGTAATACTTTCTTTCTTTAGTTGTTTGTTTCTTTCGTTTAAACTGATCGCTATTTCTCTCTTTCTTTCTGTTCTATCATGTCATACTTCCTTTCTTTTGTTGTTTCTTTCCTTCGTTTAAACTGATCTCCATTTCTCTACTTCTTTCTGTTCTATCATGTCATACTTCCTTTCTTTTGTTGTTTGCATGTTTCTTTCTTTCGTTTAAACTGATGGCTATTTTCTCTTTCATTCTGTTGTATCATGTAATACTTTCTTTCTTTTGTTGTTTGTTTCTTTCTTTCGTTTAAACTGATCTCCATTTCTCTCTTCTTTCTCTTCTATCATTTCATACTTCCTTTCTTTTGCTGCTTCTTTCTTTTAAATTGATCGCTATTTCTCTCTTTCTGTTCTATCATATAATACTTCCTTTCTTTTTTTGTTTCTTTCCTTCGTTTAAACTCATCTCCATTTCGCTCTTTCTTTCTGTTCTATCATGTAATACTTCTTTCTTTTGTTGTTTCTTTCTTTAGATTAAACTGATATCCAATTCTCTCTTTCTTTCTCTTCTATCATGTAATAATTCCTTTCTTTTGTTCTTTCTTTC
>OZ038509.1:8727359-8819859 GCA_964036315.1 Acanthosepion esculentum | reverse complement strand
CCGCCATATAGAAGAATAAGTCTTATTTATTTCGAAATATTCATCATTCTGAAGACTTGGTTTAGAATTTGGAAGGCATCTCTATTGCTTCAGGCCTACTCTTCAGCTAGAGAATAAACTGACTATCACACACCGTCATATAGAAGAATGAGTTTTATTTATTTCGAAATATGCATTATTCTGAAGACTTGGTTGAGAATTTGGAAGGCATGTCTGTTGATTCAGGCCTACACTTTAGCTAGAGAATAAATTACCTATCACACACAACCATATAGAAGAATCCGTCTTATTTATTTCGAAATATACATTATTGTGAAGACTTGGATTAAACTTTGGATGGCATATCTGTTGATTCAAGCTTACTCTTTCGCTGGAGAATAAATTGCCTATCACACCGACCGCTTTATATAAGAATCAGTCTTATTTATTTCTAAATATGCATCATTCTGAAGACTTGGTTTAGAATTTGGAAGGCATCTCAATTGCTTCAGGCCTACTCTTTAGCGGATGAATAAACTGCCTATCACATACCGCTATATAGAAGAATCAGTCTTATTTATTTCGAAATATGCATTATTCTCAAGACCCGGTTTTGTATTTAGAAGGCATCGTTCGTTATTATAATTCGCTTTGGATTTCGGTGTCATATTTCTCCGCCGACTATTAAAAAACGTACTATAAATTTAAATTCCTCTACTCTACGTGTTCGTTTTTGTCTTGTTAATAATTAAAATGTTGAAGCCTCATCTCATACAATACAATACAATATTTAGAGATTATATATCTCACAATAAATGTTTAAAATGTCTAATGACAGATTGCTGGAAAACTTGGTCCTTTCTGTCCTAGAGAAAATATCGGTTTCAAAAGAACGTTATTTCTCTTGATAATTATTATTTATCTATCTTCACCCCTCGGCAATGTTTATTGTTTTAAACAGAAACGACTAGAATTGTAAGCAAACCTAAATAAATGAAAATGAATTTATTCATTTTCTTTGTTCTTGAGAATTCACATCAAATACAAGAAACACTATATATTTGTTAGTGTTTTTTTTTCTCCCCGTGTGAGTTCGAATCTCATCCTCGTCGCCACTGTTGTGACGTACGGTGGCTGTTAACAATTAAGTATAACTCAAGACTTTAATGTTAAGATTTAAACAGCTTGTAATTACAACCGCCAATAAATACTTAAAAAGATCAAAGAAGTAAAATTCACCCAAAGATAATTAACCATTTAGTGTATACGTTGTTAGTAGCGCGGCTCGGCTTAACGTCCGGTAAATCCTAAATCAAAACTTAAATCATCGACGCTCAATAATTCACACTAATTCGACTGGATAGATCCATTCATTGTCACTCAACAATTACATCAGTCAGTAGCCTAACACCGCTATGTATACACGTGGAGGAAAACATATATGTCCATAGTGTCTTGCTCGAACCTCGATGTCGGTAGTTACTCATTTTCTTTCTTTATGACAGATTGTTTATTTACGTTATTTATTTATTAAATTATTTATTGGAATGATTGACAAAACATGGGCTAATTAATTCAAGCTTTATAAAATGGTAAATAACGATTTCCTTATAGTTGGTTCATATATTTTAATAATTTTATAACTGTTTATAAATTTATGAATAAAAACTGTTTTCATAATTGCTTATAAATATGTAAATGATGAATATTACATTGCATTAGTTTTAATTGTATTAGATTTTACAATCTTCATAGCATATGGTGTGTAGATGACATAATGATGATAGCAGTCAAAGAAAGAATGCTACAAAATTCCTGACAGAGGTTAGTGAAAGCGTGAACAAAGCATTAAACATCAACTGCAAGAAAAAAAAATGCATGGTTGTTAGCAAAAGAATGGGTCCGAAATGCGAATTGCAAATCGGAGGTACCAATATCAAACAAATGCGGAAATTTAAAAATCTGGCAAAGGATTTAGCAGAGAACGGAACGTAACGTGTGACACTGAAATCAGAAGGCGTAGTGGGAGAGCCAAGGAAGCATGCCAAAAGCCAGGCGGAAAACTAAGAAATAGAAACAATGAAAAGAATGTTAAATGTCATCCTGTAGTCAAAGATGAAGAGAAAATTTAAAGCAACAGAAATGTGGTTTTACATAATGTTAGATGCTGAATATACTGCGGATCGAACACGTGAGCAACTACGAAGTTTTGAAGAAAATGGAAACAAAACGGACACTTCTGCTTGACCTCAAGAAGAAGCTGAGTCATATAATAAGGAAAAAGGAAATTCTTGTAAAATCTGATACTCACGGTAAGAGGGAGAGAGGAAAACCACGCATAACATACTTAGTGTGCTTGATGGCGGTACAGGGCTTAGAAGAAATAACAGAAAGTTTATTAACAAGGAGCAGGAAGTTGTGGAGAGCCATAAACGCGACTTTCTGAGATGGTACGTCACATAAAGAAGAAAATATAAATTTAGTCTTGTGAATCAATATAAATAAAGCGCAGTGTACGTGTATTCGTCCGCCCGTCCGTTTTTCGATATCGGCGAATCATAAACGACCAGGTAGCACCTACTGTAGTTACACGTGATTAAAAATTAAATAACTCATTTAAAATTAAATTTAAATATAGAACAGAGTGAAAGGATTAAAAAATCAATTCTCATTTAAAAGTTTAGCTTTAAATGGGGAACGTTACGTTGATCATGTTTTTTTTCTATCATACATACTGTGATGTATTCGAAATATTACATAGATCGGGTCTTTTAAGAGTGACTTGATGTGAAGGGATCATAAAGAATGGTGAGTGATTTTAAAAGAAAATAAAAATTGCGCGCAAAATAAGTGTATAAAAATTCAGATATTTGTTGCGTATACGAAGAAAGATTATGCTGAATTAAGGTGACCAATAAAGATAAAATATTTTTATTAATTCTAATTTCTTATAAATTTTACTTACATAGACAAATGAAGGTAAATAGCCGAATGCCTAAAAGCCTGTTGTGGTGGAATCCACCTAATCTGCATAGGTGACTACCAACTATATAAATAATGGTTGATACCGGAAGACGAGAGAGAAGGAGAGTTGGGAATCACGAGATCCAACTAGAGACTCTGATCGACTGCGGCTAGTCAACACATTCTCCAGGAACGTCTTCCCAGAAATATACAGAAATACTATATGTACTTATTGTGTACACTTTCTTGTTATAATACATTCTTGTTCTAAGTACATTTTGTGTTGCATTATTATTCCATGCAATAGGCGAGATTCAACATTGAGTCAAGACTCAACAAAGCCCTAGCCTAATGTCCGCCCGAATTTTAGATAGCTTTAATATCACTTTTACATGATTTGCAATATTTTTAATTTGTTTCTAAATGTTTATACAGTACAACCATGTACTGAACAGTAGACGCAATAATAAAATTCGGAATCCAGCTCTATATTCTGTACATTGGCCTGCAACAATCATTATCAAAGTATTCTTACAACGTACAAAACTGATCAGTTATGTAATAGACAAATCGTCTTTAATATTTTTGTTGTAAATTCTCAAGAACAACAACAAAAACAACAACAACAAAACCGAATGTATGAATTCACTTCTATAACATGTCTAGCTTTTATTATAATTCTAATCATCCCTTTTTAAAACAATAAACCGAGGCGTGACTGTCGTAAAAATAACACCGATGTCAAAGGGATAACATCCTTTTGGCAGTCCGTTTTTTTTTTTCGCTCACAAATGTCTATATTTGCCACCTTGACTATGTTTTCTTTACTATAAAAGTGAACTAGTTTCTAAATGTACTATAGGGACAATTTTTAACATAAGATAATTACCCTGGCGATTCATTTTATATTAATGAGTTTAAGCAAGTTTGATGTCCTAAGATGTTTAGCACCACCTAACAAAATACAGTAGCTACCAAGTGTCTACAGCTCTAATGAATTCGATATGTGTTTATTGCTTTATGCAATCCCAATATGTAGTCGCCTAGCTTTAAGGAATAACAATATACTCGGTTTCGCAACAATTGTCTCAGAGAGGTCAGGTGCATTAACATGTCGAAATAAGAGGTGGCCACATTGCCAGCAGAGTACAGAATCATGCTTTAAACGATATCATTGACCGTCCATGACATCTAAACTGGTGTTTGACTGAACTTACATGTACACAAGTGGGATGGCAGGAGGGTATATAATAGATTATGTAAAGTTATATACACGGTGACAGGAGGTTATATAAGAGTCCCACCTGAGAGGGAAAAGTTATCCATCGTCGCTTGAAAAGCAAAGTTCGAAGAAATCCCCACAAAGGCGCATAACATTCTGTCATCCCTAAGTAACGAAAACAGAAGTTGAATAAGCAGATATTTGACGTATTAAATGTATAATCTCATATACTGACGTGCATACACCACGATAATGTTGTAATAATATATATGAGCCATATGTCTTTTTTTATATTTGAGAAACTTACAATAAAAGTAGCTTTCAAATTTCATATCAGCTGAATAAATTGAAATTACAACTATTCCTCACTTTCCAACGTCCTGATCGTTAAATTTGTATTTATGCATGGCCGCCATTTCAGGCATGCTACGCGTGTAACCGTTTTGTCAACTTTAGAATGCTTTAATATCACTTTTACTTGATTTGTAACATTTATAATTTATTTCTAAATGTTTATACAGTACAACCATTTACTGAATAGTAGATGTAATAAACGAATTCGAAACCCAGTCCTATATTCTGTATTTTGCAACAATCATGAACAAAGTATTCTTAAAACGTACAAAATTGACCAGTTACTTAAATCTAAACATATTCAGTATAACAGCAAAATTGTCCAAATCGTGTAACAGCATGCGATAATTGTCCATCCCACAAAATCTTTAATATCTAAAAAAACACTGATCTAATTGAGTTTCTTTTTTCCAGGTTTTTACAATCTGGAAACCTTTTCTCGTAAGAGTCAGTAAAAAAAAAAAACAACCCAAAAATACTTTGAATTATTCAGAGAGAAAGAGAACAGGTTAAAATCATTTTGAGTCAGGCCCACTGTCTTCCCAATCCCTTTATATATATATATATATATATATATATATATATATATATATATATATATATATATATATATATATATATATATATATATATATATATATTATATATATATATATTTAAGTTTTATAGTAGTTAGTTAAATAAGGGATAATCTTTTGCTCTCCCTTTTTTGAACAGGAGTAGAGGTTTATCTCTTGTTTCCTGTTTAAGATTAGGTTTTCGATTAATTTGAAAATTTTCTCATTTTCATTCACCCCCAGAAACCTCTTGTTTCATTGTGACATAATAATGGGTGAAATGTTTAAAAGAGAAGATGGATTTTTAAAATTATTTATTGTATAGTGTAAGTCCAAAGAGATTTTTAAACAGGTAAGTCGTAAAGAGACGAGTGGCTGTATATAACTGACCACATTTCTGTTCTAATTTTGGATGGTATACTTTTTTGTAATGAACAATTTTTGTATTACAGAATAGACAAGTATAAATGAATCCTATTATAATTATACTTCTTCACAAACTTTGTTAGTTCACATGACCATTACGCCCTGCCATTACCTCATAAATAATGGACTATTCCATTTTGATTACCTGGAAAGAGAGGAAAATACACTACTTGGTTTCAGTTTTGAAATGAAAGAAAGGGAGATTTCAGTTTCAGTTTCATTCTTTATTGTTCAAAGTAAAGTCCAGTAGTGTTATAAGTACGTCGGAGAATTCCAGTAAGATATCTTTAATCATTTCTAAGATACAACAATTCAAATATTACTCTAACAATTGGACAATTTTGCTGTTACAAGATCTGGACAATTTTGCTGTTAGACCAGATATAGTTGATAGTTAACAAGAGATAAACTTCTACTCTCAATCGTTTAATCAGGAGTAGAGGTTTATATCTTATTTTCTGTATAGGATTGGATTTCCTGTTCCTTCTGATTTTTTCTCAATCTGTTTCATCTCCAGCAAACTTTTTGTGTCTTAGGGACATTATTGTCTAGCTTGGGGTGAAATGATTTAAAAAAAAAAAGATTGTTTTTTAAAATTGTTCATTGGATGGGATTTCATATCTGGTTGCAAGTCCAAGGTGGTTTTTAAACAGGTAAGTCATAAAGAGAGGATTAACTGCACATAAATGACCACACTTGTTCTCTAATTGTGGTTGCTATACTTTGTAATAAACAGTTTTTATGCTACAGAATAGGCAAGTATAAAAGAATCCTATTATAATTATACTTGTCCCTCCCATTGTTAGTTCACATAACCCTTACGCCCTGCCAATACCTCATAAATAATGGACTATTCCATTTTGATCACATGGAAAGAGAAGAAAAGACACTACATGGTTTCAGTGAGAAAATGAAAGAAAGGAAGATTTCAGTTTCAGTTTAAATCTTACTGTTCAAAGTAAAGTCCAATAGTGTTATAAGTACGTCGGAGAATTCCAGTAAGATATCTTTAATCATTTCTAAGATACAACAATTTAAATATTAATTTGAAAATTGGTCAATTTTGCTGTTACATGATCTGGACAATTTTGCTGTTATACCAGATATATTAGTTAATTAACAAGTATAAACTTCTGCTCTCCATCAAACAGGAGTAGACGTTTATCCCATGTTTCCTGCTTAGAATTGGGATTCCGGTTCCTTCTAAAGTTGTTTCATTTTCTATCACCCTCAGCAATCCTTTTGTGTCTTAGTGGCATTATTACCTAGCTTGGGGTGAAATTAATTTTTTTTTAAAAGATTGGTATTTAAAATTGTTTATCGGATGGAATTTTGTAGCTGGTTGCAAGCCCAAGGTGGTTTTTAAACAGTTAAGCCATAAAGAGACGAGTAGCTGTACATAAATGACCACATTGGTTTTCTAAGTTTGGTTGCTTTGTAATAAACAGTTTTTATTCTACACAATAGGCAAGTATAAAAGAATCCTAATATAATTATACTTGTCCCTCACGTTGTTAGTTCACTTGACTGTTACACCCTGACAATAAAATTACACCCTGCCAATAAGAAGTTGTATCTGACTACTATTTTATAATTACTACACGTGTAATAGGTATCGATCGACCAACTACAATTCAGTTATGTGATATGCGTGATACACGCTTAGACGATCAAGAATCTTTCGATACATGACTGACGAAGCAGATTTTTTCCCGTAGTAGGTTGCCATTTCTTTCTGCAGTAGAATAGTTGCCATTCAAGATTATAGAACCCGGTGTGTCCTGTTATTTACCCATAGCTTGGAGGAGAAGAAGTGGATTCATACCTTTCCCAAGGGTTTTAGCACGTAAGGGAATTTCAGTCACTTATGTGCCCTGCGTGATACACGCTTAGGCGATCATGTAACTTTCAATAGATGACTGACGAGGCAGATTTTTTCCGCAGTAGGTTGCCATTTCTTTCTGAGGTAGAACAGTTGCCATCCAAGCCTATAGAACTCGGTATGTCCTGCTATTTACCCATAGCTGCGAGGAGAAGAAGAGGATTCATACCTTCCCCAAAGATATTAGCGAATTTCAGTCAGTTATGTGCCATGCATGATACACGGTTAGGCGATCATGTAACTTTCAATACATGAGTGACGAGGCAGTTTTTTTCCCGCAGTAGGTTGCCATTTCTTTCTGCGGTAGAACAGTTGCCATCCAAGGCTATAGAACCCAGTTTATTTACCTATAGCTTGGGGGAGAAGAAGAGGATTCATACCTTTCCTAAAGGTATGAGCACGTAAGGGAATTTCAGTCAGCTATGTGCCATGCGTGATACACGCTTAGGCTATCATGTATCTTTCGATACATGGTTCTCCGATTCCATTACTTCACAAAGAACTACAGATAGCTTTAATCTCACGTTTGCATGATTTGTAATGACATCAATTCATTTCTAAATGTCTATACAGTACAGTAGTGTATTGAGCAGTTAAGACAATAAAAAAGTTTGAAGTAAATCGTTATTTATTTTTCGTTTTCTTATATTTATTCTTTTATCTTTTCATATTAACGAAAGATAAAACGAAAAGAAGGTCCTTCCTCGGTATGAGGAGAAACTACATCCGCATCCTGGGTAAGACAATAAACTACGTCCAGCAGCAAGGCCTCTGATCAAGAGGTTTTGAGGAGCGTGGAACCACCTCTTAATTGCTGTTGTTCCCAGGTCCAACCTGACCCGGGGTGGTAGTACTTGTTAGGGTCCCAGTCATGGGCAAATAGTTAACCCTCAAACTGGGATCAAAACAATATGAAAGTTAAAAAATAGATTTAATACCAGAAATAATTTGTAGAAAAAAAATTATTACCAGCAATACATTTCTGAATAAAAAAATACTACCAGTAATATATTTTTGAAAAAATATATTACCAGCAATACATTTTTGAAAAAGAAAATTCCAACAATAAAATTTTTGTCGGCATTAAAAATGAATAAATATTTAAAATAAATAAATAATAAATAAATAAAAATAAACAATTTGTTGGCATTAAAGAACCCATTGTGGTTCATTTGCCGTAAAACCAATACAACCCAATTAATACAATATTAACCTGTCCAAGGCTAGTGTTAACCGTTAACTTCCATCTCCTATACACACAAATACTCTCCAAATAACTCATGGAGGTGTTGATATACTGTAAAACAAACCAAACCGAAAAGAAAATGAAAAATGTCGTAATACATACAATAACGACTGTTCAGACTATATTTATGTTTATTTTTTAATGTTTTATATAACTTATAACTTTTTAATATTTTATAACGTAAGTCCGGGGGTTATTAAACAGATAAATCCTTAATTGAGGATTAGCAGTATTTGATTTATTTTTCTGTAATCATTCCACAACAAGTAAGGCGATAACGCCACTAAGACTCAAGGTGTTACAAGTGTTAGAAAATATAAGAAAGAACCTCTATGAAGGAGATAGAGAAAAATAAGAATTACAAAGACAAAAGATAACGATTGACATGCACTTTAAATTTAGAAGATCAAATTTGATTGGGGAGCAATAAGCCAGAAGAGAGTTCCACAAACGAGAAGTGCGATATAAGAAAATGTTTCCATAGAACTTACTGTGAAGTGTTACGCACCAAATACCAAACACCTGGTACTAATATCAATATAAATTTTAGTCAACATAACAAAGTTAGAGAATTTCAAGTACCCCGGGGGTTAGCTTCTTCCAAAACAGCTCCTTAAATAGAGAAATTTATATCCGGATAATGCAATACATGCTAGGCATAGGGGAGACCCAATAATAGATTTTTAATTCATCATAACTTACGGCATTCAGCCAAACTGATTTTAAAACTGTACAGAACGCTTCATGTCATATCAGTCCTCCTATTTTATACATGCTGGGCAATCTACTTAGAGATAAAGAAGAGACTTGCAGCAATAAAAAACGTCCTACAGAAGGATACTGAGAATTCTTTGGACCAAACATGTCAGCAATTACGAAGTTTTAAAGGAAATGAAAATAACGAAATTTCTTTAGATAATGATGAAAAATTTGATACACACTGGACAGATTGAAGTTAAAATTAGACAAAGGAAAACTTATAACGTAGCTAGCAAACTTAACGAAATGGATGACGGAATAAGGTTTAGGGGAGATAACAAAAAGACAAAATTAATAAGAGATACAAAGGTTAAGAAATTGGAGAGAGCCATGATCACATCGTATACAAGAAGGTACACATCGTATAGAAGAGGAAAGAGGAAACCTTCATAGGTATCGTGGATCCTGTACCGTAAACATATCATTAAACCAGATACCTACCAAGAAATGTCTAACAGTTTCATGGTTCTATGTCATCCAAAATACTGCACTGCATATTATTTAGCATTGTTTAATAATAGACATTTCGTTCGGACCTATTGAAGAAACATATATCTGCGAATTTACAGCTGACTGTCCGGCGGCGCAAGGCCGAGAAGATGATGGTTACTTATAGCCGGCTTATGTAAATGCTGCCTACGTTACTTTGAGGTGATTTTTGATTATGATGATAAGTCTTTGACACCAACCGTTTGTCAGCAATGTTTTGGCGACGGTATCAACAGATAATTGACAAGATGCCTTTTTATTTTCTTCTAACTCTTCTGCGGGGGTTAAAATAATAGTTGTGACAAAAGTCAACAAAGAATAAGATTAGAGAATGCTTACTAAAAATTAATATCAGGAAAGTCCTCATTTCTCCCCCACCGAAGGAATCCATATCCTCATTTAACTGGGAGCTACATGTATTTTAAATGAATATCCATTATTCATTTTCACCTAAATGGAAAAAATGGTTCTGTACAGATGAAAAGGCTTTATTAATTGACTTTTTCAGTGCACCGGCACCTATATTCATGAGAATATGGACCGTTATAACAAAAGGTAGGAGACAGAAATATTCGTTGATTGTGAAGTAATCAATTCCTGGATACGTCGCTGTCCGTATGAAACCGGACATGACAACCAAGCACAAACGCCTTATTTATTAAACAGGATGAAGGTGATCAATATGATAATCGATAAATCACTGTGCATTGCGCTGATGGAATGAAAGTGCAGCTGAAAAGTACAGCGAATTTATTCACGAAGAGAATAAATTTTGTTAAAATCTTTTGCTCAATGCCACCTTACTATATATATACGAGGATCGGCTGAAAAGTTCATAGTCTGACTATGAATGAATCATGCTAAAGCTGTGAAATCTTACATGCATTACATTCAGTTCTTCTTATTAACCACTGCGTTGTTTTGTTCACCAGGTAAACTGACATCTGACTGTTCAAAGAAGACTGTTCATCCTGTTGGTCCCAAAAAGTCAACAGCAGCAGAAATGGCGTCATTATTAATGAGATACTGATTCCTTGCCAGATGTGTTTTTTTTTCAGGTAAACGGCTCAGTCCATCAGCATTTGTAAATTTAATTGCTTGTTTATACACTCATTGATAATAAATATTAGACTCAATCTGCTTTATCGCGATCCGCGTTAGATAATGTCGTTGAGACGGGTTAGATGTGTTTTTCACTTCCGTTTGCCAAAATATATAACAGGAAGCTGACACCAATCGCAGATCTATCAAAAGTCATAATAAGTCCGTGTTCAGAATTTTATGGTAGTAAATCATTTGTTGACATAAACATTTCTTGGTTCAGACATAATTTACAAAGACTATCTCCATTTCCAGAAAAAAAGGGAGTTAAATACCAACTGAGATGGTCAAACCTAGACAATAATATTATATTAGAAATAGCTACACCGTCCCGGCAAACTGATTAGGGTTTGTGCAGTTCTAACGTTGTCTTGTTTTAAGTGACTTCCTTCCATGTTAATACTGTGACCAAGCTAAGAGATTTCGGAGATTTGAAACTTAATAGTATCAACGGAAAAGTTCATAGGTTGACTACGATGGATCTGTAATATAGTGCATACTTTAATTTCCACACTTCTTATTACTAACAGCATTGTTTCCTTGCAGGTGAAACTTACTGTTCAAAAGAGACGTCATCCTGTTGGTTAAACAAGTCATCAATAGCAGATATGATATTATGATCATCAGAGTGATACTTGTTCCAAGCCAATTGTTTTGTTTGTTTGTTATTTTTTCCATGTTTGGGAACAGCTGATAATCAAATCCGTAGAATAGGGAGAGTGATATCTACCAACCGCCCCACACTGTCAGATATGGCACAAGGCCGAATTTAATGTGGAATATCTGAGCCTGTAGGCTCGGCGAAAAATTGCCCGTATAAAACGGTGTCGGGTAGCTGTTTCCCCGAGACGGGACTCTGCCCTTCGACATAAACTCGTCTGGGGATCCTTTCTGCCCGCAGTCAGAAAGTTTCCCCAGCACAGCTGGAGATGAATCTCAAACTCTAATTCCCGAAGCAAGGATATCTACCAACTGATCCACGCGGTCAGATGTGGCACAAGGCCGAATTTAACGTGGGGTATCCGAACCCGTAGTCTTGGCCAAAAATTCACCGTGTAAAACGGGATAGGGTAGCTGATTACCGAGAAGAGGCTCTGCCCTTCTGTCTGGGGATCCTCACTTACCCGAGTCAGAGAGTTTGACCAGCACAGCTAGAAACGAATCTCCACCTCTAATTCCCGAAGCAAGGATAGCTACCAACCGCCCCACGCGGTCAGATGTGGCACAAGGCCGGATTTAATGCGGGTTATCTGAGCTCGGACAAAAATTCCCCGTAGACCCCGTATAACCCAAACCCACAGTCACCCACAGCAGCCTTGGAAAACAAGGACGTGTGTGCTGGAGAATTGTCTTTATGAAAAAATTCCATAATCGTCAAATCTCCTGGGCTTTTGTTCTTGATAGTCTTTCGTAACTGCCTAAACAATTTGGCAGAGTACGTTCCATTGATGGTGTGTCTCTTCTGAGTATACTCAATAAACACGACGCCAGTTGCAGTACAATAAACCTCCCTGTATAAGAAAAGACCTTGGCCTTCTTTGGAGCAAATGATTAATGGTGCTTTCACTGCATGTATTGTCTCTTTGTCGCTGGCTCAACGTAATGAAGCCAATACCCATTCTGGGTTAGGAAACGTTCAAGGAAGAAGCTGGATCTGCCTCAAACAAATGTCAGATTTTCCCGTGATATGCACTTTTTTTATCAAATGTCAGAAGACGTGGCACCAACCAAGCATAAACCTTCGTCATGCCAAGTTTGTTTACACAGAATATTCGCAAGTGTCGCGCGGGATATTCTAATAATATTGGCTATTTGATTTATAATCAACGGCCTGTTATCCATAATCATGGCTGCCGCAGGAGGTCCAAACAGTGGGTCCTGTTCACGACACTCACTTCCCCTCCTAAATTCAGGGGCCCTCTTTTGCACTTACACTTTTTGCTTTTTTAAAGCTGGAGTCTCATCCTGTAATGTAGCAACCACGTCAGCATGAATGTTTTTCTTTTGGTCTAAATCCTTTTCCTGCAGGTACTTGATAACACCACGATTGTCCATTTCCAAACGAAGCCGATACTAGTTATATTTAAGACTTCTTTGAGCAGTCAAATGTTAGTTTAGCTGCAAATAAAAATTGGGGTTATTAATTTTTAAAAAGAGCTGAAACTAAAGCAGGCAAGATTTCACATTTCTATCATCATTCATTCATAGACAATCTGTGAAATTTTCACCCCACCGTCGCACTATTCCCGTCGTAAATAAGGGGTTTGGAATATTCGGGAATAGTGGTCTGGAATCTTTTTTTTTTCAAAATTTTATATGCAGGTTAATTTGGATAAGCAGTTCGATTTTCTTGTTTGTTACAACTATAAAGATTTTAGAAGACGATTCTCGTGCGTCTTTGGACATTTGGGTCACATTCTCTATAGTTCATCTTTAAACTTACCAAGGATAATCCCAAAGAAAAACCATTTACAGAATGCCTAATAAAAAGCAGTAAATTCAGAAAGGCCTGGGAAAACCGTTAAAAACTGGTGCCAACTTATGTGACTGAAAACTTCAGGCGGAATCCCGACGTTAAATGTTCTTTGAAAAGTACGATAACTTGACGCTTAAAATCAGTGAATTTTTTAGCAATACGAGAAGGGCTGAACGAAAGATGAAAGTTGTCTGCAAATAACCTTTAAATGACATGTCACAAGATCGATCAGCAATTAATCAATCATAAAAGAACCAATCAGAGTTAAGTAATTACGCGGGAGTCGAATGATCGTTCAAGTTCATGCATATTCAAGACCTTTATTCAGGGTTATTCAAGAGCCTTATAAAACAGTGATAATAAATTTTCCGCTATTTTACCTGTTACCCTGTAGTTATTTTTACGAATACTATAATAATAACTGGTTCATTGCGGCGCCAATGTATAGATCTAGCTATCAGCCCAAAAACAGTATTTGCCTAAATATTCGCACCATCAGGCTGAGCATTTTCATCCACGATTATTAATACACTGTTCTCGACCTCTTTAATCGCCGATGACTCAACCATCCGTTAGGGCCATAGGCGACTAAACCAGTTCCTCTGTAGGCTCTTCTCGTGAGCAATGTACTCAACCGCCCGGTCAAACAGTTTAGTTGCCGATGAATAGGTCATAAGTAGGCTAATAGGCAAATAAACCAGTTCTGATACCGGGCGTTTCTAGTGGACACTGTACTCAACCCTCCGGCCAAACGGGTTAGTCGCCGTTGACGAGACTGTAGGCAGGCTCATAGGTTACTAAACTAGTTCTTCCACCAGGCTTTTTTAAGGCGGATAGTGGAGCTAAACAGTAAACTGGATTGAAAACGAAACCAATGAAAATATAGCTGAAACTTATTGTAGGGTCAAATCCATCTAGCACAACGGGGTAGACTTGGATATAAACTTCGATACGCAGCTTCGTGCCACTGGTTAAGGATAGCCTTCAGTTTGGAGGACATTGGGTGTGAGTTCATCTGAAGTAGTATGGGCTCGAACAGATCTATTTGCATAAGACACGCCACCTTTCCGGCTTTCAACCCAGTTATACGAAGAGAACTGGTCAAGGGGCTAAAATGCTTTGCGACTATTCGTAATCAACCAGCCATGTGATTAACGATGAGGATGTTGACTCGACCACCCGGAGATTGTAGAAAATTAGATTTTGCCACTCATTACTGTGGCAACATATATGGGTGAAAGAAGTAATTTCAACTCGGAACCTGAAAAGCGTAATTAGCAGTTCAAGCGCCGGGCTCAGTTCCTAATAAAAATTCCCCGAATAGTTCCATTTAGGTTTAAATGTACATGCTTACTTCGAAAATAACAAAGGAATTTTGATAAAATCTACCGTTTTGGAGATATCTACAATAAAATATCGGACTCATTCGCGTGGCGGTGGGTGACGTTGAAATTAATTATGCGCCCTCATATATCACTCACCGCTTTACAGCCCTCACTGTTTACATCCGTTATTGTACAGCATGTGTGTATGAATATCAGCGGGTGCATCATTTTCATACACCGTGAAAATCATTGATGCAGCTTTATCTTCATCTCTTTTGGTTATGCATTTTGGACAGCTGTCAGAAGGAATAGAAAAATACCTTCGCCATACCGAAATGAACTCGAGTTAGCTTAAAAATAATGCTCACTTGATTCAAATTTCGATCAAGTAAACGATCTCTTTATTATCTTATTTAACCTGGATATGACGATAAACTACAGGATACTGGAGGCTATGAAGACCGTGGAGACAATTTTTAACTACTGTTAAGGTCCCAGCTATAGGCAAATCGTGAAGCTCTAATCAAATAGTACATTCTTATAGCAAAATGAAAATCAATACAACACTAAATTATATAAATACAGTTTTTATAGTTGTTATGGGAACTTACCCATAATAATAATGGACTATCCTGTAAATACTAAATACTGCGCTACAAGAGGAAGCAGCAGTGTGAGATCCAGTCCTTTTTGGACGTCTCAGCAATTCGGTCGAACTCTCTGCCTCTGAGGGAGAGGGGAACACTCTGCCTTTGGGCAGAGAGGAACTCGGACGAGGTTCCGCCGAAGGGCAGAGCCTCGTTCGAGGTGGTTGACCACCCCAATCCCGTTTATACGGGTTCTACGGGCAATTTTTGCCCGACCCTACAGGTTCGGAAAGCCCACATTAAAGCGACCTTGTGCCACATTTGACACACGTGGACGTGTTAATGAACATCGTGTGAGTTCAGTCTTTTTTGGACGACTCAGCTAGACGGTCGAACACTCTGCCTCTAGGCAGAGGGGAACTCTCTGCCTCTGGGAAGGGAGGAACCCGGACGAGGCTCCGCCGAAGGACAAAGCCTCGTTCGGGGAGGTTGACCAACCCGATCCTGTTTATACGGGTTCTACGGTCAATTTTTGCCCGAGCCTACGGGCTCGAAAAGCCCACATTAAACCGGCCTTGTGCCACATTTGACACAGGTGGGCGTGTTAATGAACATCGTGTGAGTTCAGTCTTTTTTAGACGACTCAGCTAGACGGTCGAACTCTCTGCCTCTAGGCAGAGGGGAACTCTCTGCCTCTGGGCAGGGAGGAACCCGGACGAGGCTCCGCCGAAGGGAAGAGCCTCATTCGGGGAGGTTGACCAACCCGATCCTGTTTATACGGTTTCTACGGGCATTTTTTGGCCGAGCCTATGGGCTCGGTGAGCCCACATTAAACCGGCCTTGTGCCCCATTCGACACACGTGGGCGTGTTGCTGAACATCGTCTGAGTTCAGTCTTTTTTTGGACGACTCGACTAGACGGTCGAACTCTCTGCCTCTGAGCAGAGAGGAACCCGGACGTGGCTCCGCCGAAGGGCAGAGCCTCGTTCGGGGATGTTGACCAACCCGATCTCTTTTATACGGGTTCTATGGGCATTTTTCGACCGAGCCTACGGGCTCGGTGAGCCCACATTAAACCGGCCTTGTGCCACATTCGACACACGTGGGCGGGTTGCTGAACATCGTGTGAGTCAGACACATTCAGTTTGAGTCAGTCAGAGACAGAGTCGCGTCAGACGATTACTGTAAGACATTGGAATAGTGATACTGGTCGAGACAACATAGTTCTCTCTAACCTAACCTGATTGTTATTACTAACACTTCTACTTCTTTTGTACTTATTTCTATTTGTAATATATCTGTGTTATTCCATACCTGTGTTCGAGGTATTCTTCATTGGTTTGACCTTGGACCATCACCGTGGTACAAGGAACCTGGACCATAACAATAGTAAAATTAACAGCAATACATTTTCTATAAAAAAAAATACGTTAATACATTTTGTATGGAAATTATCAGAAATATACTAAAAATCAAATTACAAACAATACATTTTATGATCTAGAAACTATATATCTAAAAATATTCATTTACCCTGAAAGTGTAAAAATTATGTACACAATATCTGTAGTTGAAAGCATAAAATTACATAAAAAACTTTTAGATTTCGATAGTAAATAGCCCATGGAGATGTTGATATGCCGCTAAACAAAATCAGACAGAGAGTTCATTATCTTATGAGGTGGAAGATGGTGTTCGCTCAGCATTTCTAAATGTTATTCAACTTTTCTTTTTCTTTGCGCATGTGTGAATTGAAGGTGAAACGAGAGTTGTAAATTATGCTTAAGGGAAAAACATTGCTGAGAGCTGCAAGTGACTGGATATTGTGGAGATGCATGATCGCTGACATTCAGGGCACGTAGAAGATCATCGGAAAACTTCTGTGTTACCCGAAGTGTAACATTCCTATTGGCTATAATAAATTGTATTAGCCAGCGCCTAACTGAGATCGAATTCACTCTTTGGTCTCCATAAAACTGCAGCAAGAATGTAAAATGATATTTCTACGGGAAAATTAATTCAATAACAAACTTCTGTTGTGCATGCACTTTCATGTCAGACATCATTTTGCCAGCGTGCTATCCGTAAAAAAACAAATTGAATGTAGTTCATTGGTGAAATGTGTCACACTCTAGTACCATGCCACCAATATCCGCCTGTGACATAATGGGCCAACCTAATACAATGGGAGGTATTATTTTGAATAAAACGAACCAATTTGGAACGGGGTTCTCCGATTAGCAACTCCAAGCCAATACCCATAGCAACGCACATCGAAGATTAATGCGCCTGTTATTCGCAAGCACTTACCCCTCTAGTTACTAACCAGGGTAAATGTTGCTTAACTTCGATGATCGTAAGGGAACCACTATTTCAACGTGGTACGATCTTAAGCTCTCTACATTAAATACTATAGTGTAAATATATATATAAAAAATACTTCCGGTTTCTCTGTTTGTATTCCGGAAGTTACTTCCAAGGATTGTTGTAGTTTAGGCAAAATCATATCTCCTTACTGCTTTCATCTGTGCCTTCATATAGACTTATTAGTGATTTTCTCTTGTCAGAAAAGTTCTCAATAGCTTTAGTATACTTTCAAGCCGAGTTACTAAGTGCAGGATGTTCTTCAGAGTTATAGATAAACAGATATAGATAAAGGACTTATATATATATATATATATATATATATATATATTTTATTTTCATACAATATTTATATTCATAATTACATGTTATAAATGTTGTACATATCAATAAACATTTCCCCCACCCGCCACAAATAGGCGTGATTTAACGTTACTTCTCTGCCGGTCGTCTCTCTTTTCAAGCTAAGAGTAAATCCCTTACTGCTTCCGAATGACTAGATTTTGCATTTCCACGGATTAAAAAAAAATAGCTTCATTTCAAGAATATTTCTTTCTCCAGTGTAATTCCTAATATAAATATTGTATGAGCTAGAGAAGTCAATTTCCCATCCGAAGCCAATCAAGTATTTCATACTATTATTCTTTTCGATTTTACCTTATTCGTCAAAACTTGCTTTCGAAAAAAATCGATTTGTAAACGAATAAAGAAATGGGAATTTGAGATTGTCAAATTGGATTCAATTTACAAATTAGCATCGTATTCGAGATGAGAATTATAAATCTATTAACATATTCTCTTTCCTAATTGTTGCCATTTTGCAAATAAGCTTTTTTTTTTTGGCAAATCTCTTAAGTAGAAGGACGACAGCACATTTGGGCAAATGATAGCGACTTCTATGTTTGGCACATTGTCGATTATAATTACTAGTTATACAACATAATGATTAAAATGTCACAGAAATATCAGACATTTTTTTCAGAATTATGTCACTGGCGAGCATAAAAAATTAGTTAAATAATATTTAATAAAGTGGTCTAATAGGGGCTCAGAACGAAAGGTTCTTCTGGTGAGCAATGTACTCAACCGCCTGGTCAAACGGTTTAGTTGCCGAAGAGTAGGTCATGAGTAGGCTAATAGGCAAATAAACCAGTTCTGATACCGGGCGTTTCTAGTAGACACTGTACTCAACCCTCCGGCCAAACGGCTTAGTCGCCGTTGACGAGACTGTAAGCAGGCTCATAGGTTACTAAACTAGTTCTTCCACCAGGCTTTTTTATGGCGGATAGTGGAGCTAAACAGTAAACGGGATTGAAAACGATGCCAATGAAAATATAGCTGAAACTTATTGTAGGGTCAAATCCATCTAGCACAACGGGTAGACTTGGATTCAAACTTCGATACGCAGCCTCGTGTCACTGATTAAGGATAGCCTTCAGTTTGGAGGACATTGGATCTGAAGTAGTATGGGCTCGAACAGATCTATTTGCATAAGACACGCCACCTTTCCGGCTTTCAACCCAGGTATACGAAGAGAACTGGACAAGGGGCTAAAATGCTTTGCGACTATTCGTAATCAAAATTTGCGTTTCTGTGCTTTTTTCTTTAATGTCAGGGGAAATCGTTTACCTCTTTTCAGTGATCAGTTATTTTACTCATGGAATTGGCGATTGATATTTCCATATTGAAATAAATGTGAGCATTAAATCTGTGAATACTCTTCAGTAGATATGTATACGCGTATGAATGTGCAGGTGGTGGTATAATGGACAGCAGTTGTGTACGAGAAATTGGAGAGCCGGTTTCGAATTCCAGTCGTGCTTGCTAGGCGCGCTTCTTTTTATCATTTCTTCTATTTGTTAAATAGCAGAACGGACTTATAAGGAAACAATCGGCATTCATTCACGAAGCAGCCAGTGTCATTGTCGATCGAAATTTATAAAATTTTCTTTAAAAATAATTTTTCCAAAAAAAAAAAAAGGTTTCTCAAGTAAAGCTGCTGTTGTTACTCTTTCCCTGCTTGGCAGTTTCTTTCCCAACCTTTTGTTTGAAGTAATTCGGAACGTCAGTATCTTGAACATATAATTATCCTGTTTGACTTACATGTGATATCCATTTTAATTGTTTTAGGTCCTGAAGTGATGTGCTTTCTGTTGTCTAGTTCTTTCTTTGCAAGTCTGGAGCGTCAGTCTACACGCTTCGAAAAAGTTTGGTCCTCGCTAATTCAGCGCCATTTTCAACCATTACGAAAGTGTTTGTATACTACTGTCAGTTTAGGTATTTCTGAACGAGTTTTGTACCAATGAATGGCATCCATATGAGAGTCACGATCTGACAAATCTTATATGGATCACGCTGAAACACTACTTCGCTCACGATCACCGAAGTTAAGCAATGTCGAAGCTGGTCAGTACCTTGATTGCTTGCGAATAACACGTGATTTAAGCTTGGAAGTGCGGTTGGTATAATGCGAAGGACTCGGAATTGTTAATCGGAGAGCTGACTTCCATTTATCGATAGGTTCGTTAAATTCACTTACGCGCAAATACTTTTGAGAAAAGTATGAATCCACCTCACCTTACGGGTTAATTAAAAAGACTTGTATTACACGGCACGGTGGAGTAATGGATAGCGGCTCGGATTTACGGAATCGAATCCATTATATTCACTGTATACGTGCTAATATCCTTTGGAAAGTTAAGAAACATCTTATCCCCCTCCCCCTCTATGGGTAAATAGCAGGACAGGCAGGGTTCTATAGCCTTGGATGGCAACTGGTCTACTTCAGAAAGAAATAGCAATCTACTGCGGCAAAAATCTGCCTCGTCAGTCATGTATCGAAAGATACATGATCGTCTAAGCGTGTATCACGCAGGGCACATAACTGAACTGTATCACAAAATCATTATTATTTTTAAAAAAATTGTATAATCTAAAAATATTTTTCTGGCTTTAAATAACCTACAAAGTGTAGTAATAAAAAAAGCGAATCAATTAAATCAAAACGAATATGACTCGAGTTTTTATGCTAGTTTTTTTTTAATTTTTGTAGCAATTCGCAATGTTGAGCTGAAGTGCCCGGGCGAAGTCTATTCTATGTTCAATGTCCTATTCTCCTATAATAAATTTGTTATAACTGATATGATGCCTTACTATTGCATCCGCTTAACAACTAAACCATTAAAAATATTCCCATTGCTTTCCCGTCCCCAGAATTCTCGACGAAAATCTGAAATTCTTTGTAATGTATCAACTCAATTCTTTATAGGTCGACACTAGAAACAGACAGACAGTAGCATCTGGTTAAATTTTAGACTTCAGTAGAATGAAAAGTTTGCTGAACTGCTGTACGATTTTTAATCACCTGTGTTGCAGTCAATGTCGGAAACTCTCCTCATAGATGAAGAATACACTGGACGCGATGGATACGTGTGCCTAACGATAGATACCGGGTACACCACGGACAAATCATGGAACGAGAATGTTTGATGTAATATCCTCCCGGCGTTAATTTAAACTGACTGCTAGCAGTTCAAAACAATGTTAGAATAACGGAGTATTGAAATATGCAAGCATCATATGGATATGCAATTTTGTTGGCCCTGATCTGGCATCTCTTTTACAGTCGCTCTCTGAGAGTCGCTTCCCTCTGTCATTTCTACAAATAATTTCACGGTAAATGCTCCGACGAGCAACTTTCGCTGGTTCCCAGACTGCATGGATTTAAATGCGCTACTAGGTTGGCATCTCAGTCCCAAACTTTCATTGTAGAAACGGTTAAATATAGCCGTCACTTCTACTCCAATAGCTTCGAATCTCGCACTTCCCGTCTGTGGAGCTCCCTTCCGCTTACTAGCTTCCTTGGTAGCTATAATCACCAAATATTCAAATGCAATGTCAATCGACATGTCCAGATCTATTCCCCGTCCTTCTCTTGATATTTTCCTCTATCACGTCTGTTTACTCTTGGTCCCACTCTCTGTAATCCCTTGCGTGCTAGTGCCACTCCTGCCTGGCTTGGGATGAAAATGCTTAAAAAATCATTTCTGGAAAGTTGCGAGTTTCAGAAACATTTGATTCAACACTTGTTCAAAAAGAAGTAACTTGGTTTCTGGGATATATTTGAAAGGGTACGGATAACATTTATCGTCTTGGAGATAGTGCTAATTGACGGTCTATATTCATTCATATATTAAACTATCATTATAAACTATAATTTACAAAGTGAATATTTCACTGAAATATGTTCAAAAATGGTTTTCATCTGAGATCAAGAAAATATGAAATTATTTACATTATTCGGACTATTTTCCTCATCTTTGTCGCCATATTTATTACAACGTTTCGGCCGTTGTACGCTCCGGCCTTCTTTAGGTGTAGAGAATGTCGAACTGAACCCTTTATTTCGCTCAATGGGGTAGACTGTTCTACTTCCAAATGCCATGTTTAATGGATGTCAGTTATCAGTTATCTCCTGTTACCTTTTAGGAACTAGAACAGTCACCCCCACTGAGCGAAATAAAGGTTTCAGTTTGACATTCCGACCTGATGAAGAAGGCCGGGGCGTACAACGGCCGAAACTTTGTAATAAATAGTGTAATGAACTTTGTAATGAATTTTCCAGGTCATCGGGCTGAAAGTATATCTTATGTTTTTATAAAAATACACAGATGTCACATGCGTGGAACGCTGTCCTAAAATAAAATATTACAAAAGGTGCAGGAAATGCGGTGCATGTAGGGTTCATTTAAAAATAATAAAATAAAAACAAATAAATAAAGGAAAAATAAGTGCATATATAAAAGTTAGAAATTTCTAATTTCAAATTATGAATGGGGAGACGGCTTTAGAGTTGATAGAATAACATTTGAAAGATTATAAAGGGAGGTAAGCAGTATAAAACCTAGCGCTTAATGAAAAGGAAAACCAGAGAAATTAAGTCGCCCACCAAAACGTAGGTACATATATATATATATATATATATATATATATATATATATATATATATATTAATCAAACATTTTTTAATTTTTTTTATTATGGACATGAACACCTGAGATATTTTTCGGCCAACACTTATTCATAGGTAACGCGTTGGCACATTATTTATTAGTATAAAGTGTCACATTTATACTAATAAATAATGTGCCAACGCGTTACCTATGAATAAGTGTTGGCCGAAAGATATCTCAGGTGTTCATGTCTATAATAAAAAAAATAAAAAAGTTTGATTAATAAAATGGCGTTTCTGTTGTTTAAATCTCTCCTGAGGTTCTGTGGGTACAAGTCTTTATTCATATATATATATATATATATATATATATATATATATATATATATATATATATATATATATATATATATATATATATATATATGTATATATATATATGTATATATATATATATATATATATGTATATATATATATATATATATATATGTATGTATATATATATATATATATATATATATTGTTAAAAGCCACTGAGTAGGTACTATAATTAAGAGTTTTGTTTAAAGTTTTGTGTTCGTACAAGTGTTTTTTCTGGACACAAATTATATCAATATTGTACAATAACATTAACTTTGAAGACGGCCGCAATGTGCTGACGGTGTTTAGAAAGTGAAACATTCCTATAATTTCAGCTACATACCTAAAAACAAACTGTACATTCAGTTAAAAAAAATAAAAATCACCTTGGATAATGGGCAAAAGCGCTCGGATATGAAGTACTTTTGGACAGTTTCTACACATTCTGTGAACAGGAAAGAAAACACATATACAAACAGAAGAAAAATTAAATAAAAACCTTAATCGCAATATCGTTTCAGTTGATTTTACGAAACTTGTATAAAAGTGGGTTTGCTTCCCAAATACACAATACATATATATATATATATATATATATATATATATATATATATATATGGTTGTGTGTGTGTGTGTGTGTGTGTGTGTGTGTGTGTGTGTGTGTGTGTGTGTGTGTGTGTGTGATAAAACTTACAAAAGGTTACTGAATGACGAATAACCAAAACGGAGGTTAAAAATGAAATGGCAATTTTTATAATATCAAAAACAATACTCGCCAGCAGTACGAAGTAGGTAAAACACTGCTAGTGTTAGACTACTTAAACAGGATATTATGATATTTACCTGCCTCCGCACGAGGCAGGATGTGTTCACAAGGCAAAATTTAATGTGGAGATTCTTAGCGCGTGGTCTTGGGAATAAATTGCCCGTAGACCCCGCGTTCGCGGGATCGGGTATCTGTTTACCTCGCCGGACGAGACTCTGCCCTTCGGCATAGCCTCGTCCGGGTTCCTCTGTGCCCAAAGACAGAGAGTTCGACAGGGTAAGAACGTTCCACGCTGACAGCGTGAGCTGCCAGAGTAGACAGCATATTCCCCCCACTTACAATAGTGTCCAACGTATTTATGAGGATTTGGACATACCTATAATGTTCATATGTACGTTATATATATATATATATATATATATATATATATACACGTGTGTGTGTGTGTGTGTGTGTGTGTGTGTGTGTGTGTGTAAAGGAAAGCGGTTATAATAGTTCCAACGAGAGAAAAGTGTGGATATTTAAAAAAATGAGAGAAACCACAAAGGTTTTTGGGTCTAATGTGGATTTAAAAAAATATATATATATTATGTTTTATTTTCCATAATTTTACTACACGTGTTTCCGGTCTCGCCACCTTCATCAGGCAAAGCGTATAGATTTGCACATATTAAAAAAATAATTTTTTACGCATGCTGACAAAAACACAAAAAAATGTAAATAGATCTAAGAAAACAGAGGGGTCATTAAAAGATAAGACTGCCGATAACTGCTTCACCATTTCTCGGACCAATCTTAATTGTCTTATAACCCTTAATGCAGAACTTTTCACTGCCAATTCAGGAAGACTTTTGGACCACTAACACACAAAAAAGATAATGTCTCGAATCAAGAATATTTACCATCGAATAAGATAATAAAAAAATAGTTATTTTTAATAATATGTGGAAATCTCTTATTTTAATATATATATATATATATATATATATATATGTTCCGTCTACGAAACTCTGGAGTCGGTGTGCTGAAGGTAACGTTCAGACGCATTTGTTTTTCTCCAACTCATTTTTACTGATCCTTCCAAATTTCGATTATCTGAGTGCACATAATCTCCTGTGATCAATGCCAGTCCGTTTGAACCGAAGTCACACAGACTTATGATTTGTCTAGCACTTCCGCTCCAGCCCCTAAACCACCGACGTCTTACTCTCTCGGTTCAGGTGTCTACTCGGTCCTAACCGAACTTAAGTGAGTGACGCTAGGTCTCCTGATTATCCGTAGATCATTCGACCGGCCCACTGGTTTAATCCTGCTTCCTGTCCACGTCGTGATTTGTTTGAAACAGAAAGCAGAAGTGATGTTCATCCATTCACGGTCGACTGAAGAGGTAGACACGGCTGGGGAGTCCGTGCTAAGAAATCTAGAATACAGCAAAAAAAGAATTAATATCTGCAGAAAGCCAGCCAAACAACTATTCAATGGTTGAATTGTTAATGTCTTTTATATAGCAGAAAAGAATAGTATAGAAAAGACACGGATTACAGAAAAGGAAAGTATTTGACGTAAAAACTCATACACTGGATTCTAGACAGAGTGAGAGAGAGAGTGAATTGTGATTAACTTGTTAAATCGTCTCAGAACGATATACGACTCTTGCGATAGAGGGATAAGATTTCTGTCCGGGACTTAAAGTTTATAGTCGCGTTCCTCCTCAGCAGCAGTAACAGTAGTAGTAATATTCGTGGTAGCAGAAGCAGCGGTACTTATATCAGCAGTACATGTTTGCGGACGCTTCGTTGCAATCTCTGACGTCACTTCCTCTCCTCCTCGAGTCTCCAACTCGACTCTCCACTGTCTCTAGCCCAACTCTGTCCAGGCTAATTCTCTTCTCCCGTCTCGCCAAGACGCGGGTGCCCATGCGCGTGACGGCACGCATGCGACCACGTCGCGCCGACCGATCGCGGCCTCTCCCATCTCTCTCTTCTGTCTGCCACTTTTACAGCATAACTACGCGTTTATATAGAAAAACCCGACTGGTCATAACCGAATCTCGGCTCCACCTCCTCGCACGCGATCATCACGAGGTTCTGGCTGCTTCAACCAAAATCGTGTGAATTCTGAAGGTCCTTCTTGCTTACTCAGCTCTATTCCAAGTTTTACCCGATAAAAATTATTTCGACTATTTTCCATTGTTTTCTAATGACCCAGATCTAATGGGTACAACTCCTGCCCTAGATCAGATTTCCCATCAATAAAACAAAATGCTCTGATCTAATTTCGCTACTCAGATCTATAATAAAAACAAATATATATATATATGTGTGTGTGTGTTTCCCAGTCTCTCTCTCTCACTCTCTGTCACATTTGGGATTGTCACGATCATCTAAATAATTTCATTTAATACATCAGGTTGAAAACGTGTTATTCTTTTCAGTCAAATCCCAACTCTATTTCACACTACATATAAACAATTTGATAAGTTCGGGCCGATGCTATCAAATTGAGAAATCGCCCATGCGGATTCGAACCCGAGTCTCACAAGCTTAACCTCCACATTCTTACGTGATGCGTATACTTATATGTGCAAACGTTCATAATATATCTGTAGACGTAGGTGCGCGAATATTTATCCATATACATTTTTTTCAATATACGCAGGAGTGTAAACACATTGAAACATATAAGCAAACCAATAATTTCTAATATCGGCTACATTGATTTGGTCGCGTTTTATGACTCTAGACTATGAATAAATTATTTACGTCGTAAGTTAGGACTATTTATGAACAGAGCAATAAACGTTTGGGCCAAGCAAAAATACAGCCATAAAATGAAACGTAGAAGGAAATAAACACAGTCAAATAAAGCAGAAAATATCGGATACAATTTTATTAAGAAAAAACGAAAAATATTAGATCTACAAAAATAGATAAGAAATTAAAAACAGGAATAGTAAACAGAAAGAATGAAAGCCATTTTTCAAATAAGCCAGGAAAACAGCGGAGGCCATAAAAAGAACGGATTATTAACTGAAGGAACATTAAAATATATTTACGAATGAAAATGAATAACGGAATGGACGGATCGGATTAAGTAAATGAAAGGAAACAGTCAATAGAACGGATTATTACCTGAAGCGTATCAAAATACATTTACGAATAAGAATGATAATGGGATGGAAAAATCAGATTAAAATAACGAATAGAAAAGTAAAAATACAAGGAGAAATATAACCAAAGGAATATAAAAACTAACTTTTAAGAATAAGAATGAATAATCGAATGATAGGATCAGTTTAAGCGAAGGAAAGAGGAAAGACACAATGTATTACTTGAAGATATAATAAAATATTTACGAATGTTAGGCTATAATGGATTTGAAAGATCAGAGCGAGCGAATGAAATATGTAGCAATAGTGTAAAATATATTTCCGAATGAGAATGAATGATGGAATTGTCGTTTCAGATTATAGGAATGATAAAGCAAACAAAGCAAGGTCTATTAACTGAAGTAATATCGAAATATCTTTATGAATGTAAGTGGATAATGGACTGAGTTTGATCAATGTAATGCAATGAAAAGAAGAAGAAGAAGAAGAAGAAGAAGAAGAAGAAGAAGAAGAAGAAGAAGAAGAAGAGGAACAACAACAACAACAACAACAATAATAATAATAATCATAATAATAATAATAATCATAATAATAATTTGGGTTTGGGGCGGTGAAAAACTACCCCATACGAAGACTATTCTATATTCAATTTCCTTATAACCTAGAATATGTAAGCTGTCAGCTGTATACAGTCACTTTCTAAGATTAATGGTGAAAAAAGGCCTTGAGCGGTTGATGTCTAGATAAGGATCATCCTTCTTCGAACGATGTGAACTGGCGCTACAGAACCACAAACAAAAGACAGCACCAAATAAGAGAAACCATATCCCTTGAAAACTATCGAAAGTAGCAGCCACAAGAAATGGTAAGCACATGGAACAGAAAACAATAACATAATCAAGATACTGACATTCCACATGGTTTCAAATAAAAGGTCAGGGTGGAAACCCCCATCAATACTGTATAGAGAAATAACAACTCCAAGAAATAGATCAGACATCGTCAAAAAAAAAAAATAAAAAAAAGGAAGCTAATTAATATGACTTGCCCCTAGGATTCCAATGTTTCTAAAACAAGAATTTAAAAATCTGTAAATGTCCTGCAAAACGAAGAAAACAAAATATGGAAACTTAAAACAACAATTATCCCTGTTGGGATAGAGGCGATGAGTATGATAAAGAATGATACCGAAAATCATGCCAGTCAAATTCCCGAACGAATCAGCATCTCAGAGATACAAAAGATTACTTTTGGGGCAACTTCACATACCATCGGCAAGACTCTCCCAGTATAATCGAAACCTTCCAAATGTACATAGATACTCTACAACAGCGACATTTTTACATAGCGAACAAAGAATGGGCTTGGTAATTAGGCACTTAAAATTAAGCGCAGGCAAAAAGATACCACACGCAATAATATTAATATATCAACTATTGTAGCCTTGTATTAAATTAATCTATCCCTGTTGGCTTGTTTTGTTTTACGGCATATCAACCTCAATAGGTTATTTAATGCCGACAAGATTTTTATTGCTGCTAATATTTTTTCCCCAAAATGCACTTTTGGTAATATTTTTTCTTAAATATGTATTGCTGGTAAGAATTTTTTTCTTCAAAAATACCTTGCTGGTAAGAATTTTTACAAAAATGTATTGTTCTTATTAAAAACTTTTAAACTTTCATAATGTTTTGAACCCAGTTCGGTAGTTAACTTTTTGCCCACAACTGGGACCCTAACAGCTGCTACTACCCTGATCAAGTTAGACCTGGGAACACCAGCAATTAAGAGGTGGTTTCACATTCCTCTAAACCTCCTGATCAGAGTTGTTACTCTTGGAGGATGTAGTTTAACTTCTTAGCCAGGACGCGGATGTAGTTTATCGTTTTCCCCAGGACGGCTATCCTTCTTAATTGAGTCATGCTTTGAAATAATGTTTACTGAGTTTGAATGGGAAACTATTTTGAGTGAGTTTAACCTTCAAATTTATATCTCAATTTCATTGCAGTTGAGGCTCATATAAATGTAAGAGGTGTGCGACAAATCTAAGAGGCCAGAACAGTCATAAAGTATTTGCAAAAAGAGGTATGAGACCCAAGAAAATCCATGAGGACATTGTACAGATTCTTGCTGAGGACCCCTTTCCTATGAAACTGAGAAGAAATAGGTTGCGGAATTCAAGCGGGGCATAGACAGTACAAAAGATGACCCTCTGTCAGGTCGTTCAAAAACCTCAACCACAGATGAACAAATTGATGCTTTTGGATGGCATACCTCTAACTGTCCACCAGATAGCTAAGTCCGTTGGCATTAGTTCTGGTTCGGTCCATATGAGATAGCTGTCTGCAAGATGTATCCCAACAATGTCGCCACCAGAGTTCAAGCTGAAAAGAGTTGACATTTCCAGAACAATTCTGACTCGGTTCCACGCTGACCCATAGAATTTCCACCACAGATTAGTAGCTCAAAATGAAACCTGGAACCAAAGATTAAACAAAGACGCTGGTTATACACCGCCGAATATATAGTAGGCAGTGTCTATTGGAAAGGCGATGGCATTTTGGGATTCTGAGTACGTAATGATGATAGACTATCTGGAAAAATGTAAAGTACTATGTATCAGAAGTAAGAAAACTGAACGAAGTAATCACGTCAAAATGCAAAGTGAATCTGGGGGCAAGTGGAATCTCGCTCCAGGGTAATGCGCCCGTTCACACTGATCAAGTTGCAGTAGCTGAATCAAACTGTGACAATGAATTTTTACCTCATGCCGCTTACTCACCAGAGTTAGCTCTATCTAACTTCTTCGTATCTCCTACATTCAAGTCCCACCTACGTGGTGGTCATTCTGGAATGAATGATGACACCATATGCGCTGTCGAGGAGTTTTTGGTGGAACATAACTCCATCTTCTTCCGTGATAGGATTGCAATGCTTAAACATCTTTAGACAAAGTGCATTAATGTCAAGGGGAACTATAGTGCAAAACTTACTTGTTTCTCTAACTCATTCTGCTTGAAGATTAGAAATATTTGAACGACCATCATATTTTGCGGCCGGCCTGAACAATTAAAAAGGAATATGAAGGGTCACATTAATCAAAGAAAAGATAGTCTTGCTTGGCGCATGAATAATTTTTTCATAGTAAATTACTGATTATGAGAGATATAAGAACAGCCTAATGCACAGATGAATGTCGGGAAAATTATTTTTTCTAGTTTAGACAGAAATTGAAAATGATTAATTAGATATGTTACGGGGAGCATTTCTATAAAAAGTATTATTTAAAGTCATTAAAATAGTTTAAATGTATAATAGGCCACTCTAGATAGTCCTAGTAATAAAATCCAAAACGTTTTAAGTCAGTCAATAGCTTCGATCCCAGTAAATAGCTTTTGGAACATTCTAGAAATATCGAGAACGCTTTAGAAGGTCCCAGAAAATTCTACCTAGTTGTGTTTTGGTCCCCTATAAATAGGTTTTTCAAAGGCACCCAGACAGTTTGTAAGATGCTGCCGCCACGCTAACTCCGGTCGATTCACGGATACAAAGTCCAAGCGTAAGAATCCTTCTAAATTTTCTCCAGCCACGGAACGTCTGCATGAAACCTCCTGGGACCAGTGGTAAATAGATATTTTGAAATTTACATTGACCAAAGAATGTTATTTTATTATTGTCTTTGAATTCCTGTAAAAATAGAGTGGTCTGTATAAAACTTAGCAGTTGACCATTCCTTAAAAGTAACTACCTTCCTTCTTCCTCGTGAACTCCTTACCTGGTCTAGTATTTGACTTTCTTTGTTCCTGCCTTAGGCAAAAGATAGTAGTTTCCTTAAAACCATTATTTTAGCTTTTGTATACATGTTCGTTAACTGTTAATTTTTATGTTGTTAATGTAAATAAATTGTCTTATTACCAGTAATCACATTTCATATTTTTATATTTTTTTGTTACCACCACGTGCGCGTAACAAATTGTCTATCTTATCGCACGTGTGCGTAACAGATACATTAAGATGCGTGGAATAAAATCAAGCTTCAACAAAACTGATTTTCTGGAGCCGATTACTGAACAGCTATGTGATATCTGTCAGTGAATGTTGGACAATCTCTTTGAATATGAAGAAGGTACCTGAAGAAACAGAAATATAGTTCTACTGAAGGATGCTGAGAATAACATAGACCGAACATGTGAACAACGCCAAAGATTTACAGAAAAGGGAAACAAAAACGACACCTATACTTAACAGTCGGAAAAGACAACTGAAATTTCTCGGGCACATAACGAGGAAAGAATTCTTAGAAAATATGACACTCACATCAAAGACTGGAGGGGCAGATAAAACAACGCATGACCCTAGAATAAGTAAATGAATGGTGTAACAAGTTTTACGAAAAATAAGGAAAAGAGATTTATTAATAGCTACAAATTACAGAAAGTTTTCAAGAGCGATGATCGTCAACGTCCTCAAGGGGCACGGCACATGAAATAGTGGAAGTCAACGAATTTATTCTGATGAACACAAAACAATTCACTATTTTGAAAACTCATAGCGGACCAGTCTGGCTTGTTTCGTGGGCCGCGTGTAGTATGGGGTATGCGGGCCATATTAAGATCAGGCCTAGCCTAGGGCAACTCTGTCTAAATTCAACCTGGTTTTAATCAGAAATTTTCTCCTAGACTGCCTTCCACCCAAGGGAAGAGAACCCAGTTTACCTTGTTATTTAATCCATAGTTGATAGAAATTAAATGAATATTAGTCTCTGCGATTTGCAGAGCACCGGTCAATTCCAGTCGAACTAACTTCAGCGTTTTTTTTTTTTCATTTTGCCTGTCTGTGACCGATGTCTTCTGATTATTTTATTGGCTGACCTCAGTTTTGATTTGAATGCTCAAAGTGTTTGTTTTAAATGAAACTCAAAGTTTACTTTTAATTGGTTTGGTTTAGTTTGTTTTGTTTTACGGCACATCAACCTCAATTGGTTATTTAATGCCGACAAGATTTTTATTGCTGGTAATTTTTTTAAATGTATTGTTGGTAATAATGTTTTTTTCGAAATTGTATTAGTGGTAATATTTGTTTTTTCAAAAATGTATTGCTGGTAATAATTTATCTTCAAAAATCTATTGCTAGTCGTAATTTATTACAAAGTATTTCTGGTATTAAACCTATTTTTACACTTTCATAGTGTTTTGTTCCAAGGTTGGGGTCAAATATTTTACCATAGCTGAGACCGTAACAGGTGTTACCACCCCGGGTCAGGTTAGATCTGGGAACACCAGCGATTAAGATGTGGTTCCACGCTCCTCAAAACCTCCTGAT
Organism: Acanthosepion esculentum; assembly: GCA_964036315.1. Lineage (NCBI taxonomy): Eukaryota > Metazoa > Mollusca > Cephalopoda > Sepiida > Sepiidae > Acanthosepion > Acanthosepion esculentum. The sequence goes on along the minus strand of OZ038509.1, from coordinate 8,787,619 downwards.
CAGAGGCTTTGCTGTTGGATGTAGTTTATCGTCTTACCCAGGAAGCGGATGTAGTTTATACCCAAGACGGTTATTATTAATTCTTCGTTGAAAACGGTGAGTAAACACCTAACAAACAAGCAAACACCTAATGGATATTCAAACTACTAAAAACAAATACTTGCAATCAACAATATGCAGGCCGTTCTGAAGTTGAAACCAGTCCTCAAGCACTTTTGATGTTGTGGGTGTTTTTGCAGCAAAGTTGTTGAGTTTGAACTTAATACGACAAATGACATCGATATCTTGTTTATTCATCCTTGCTTCGCTATCGTAAAAAATGTAATTAAAAACAAAGAACGAAAAGAGGAGTCGCTGGGTTTAACAGGTGGTATAGATGCACTTATAAACAGAAATAAACGTGGAGAGGAAAGAAAAAAATGCATCAATAATCTTAAAACGGCTAGATATTTTCTTTCCGACAAATATATAGAGTGAGTAAAAGTTTTGACGTATTTCTTTAAAAAATGCAGGAGATCATATCAGACTTATCTAAACATCTGCCATGATAAATTAAAATCAACAAACAAAAGCTTAAATACAGTACAAAGAAAAAGAAAGAAAATAAATTAAAGAAAACAACACGAAAGAAAAAAAAGAAGGAAATCAGTGAAAAGAAAAGAAAAAAAAGGAAAAATAAACAAACAGAAAAGGGGGATAAGAATTGAAGAAAGAAAAAGAAAGAAAGAGAGAAAATAAAAAATATTAACAGGGAGAGAAAAAGAACGAACGAAAGAAGAGATACAAAAGAAAGGACGAAATAGTGAAAGAAAGAAACAAAGTTAGAAAATTAAATAAAATAAAAAGGAAACATAAGAATTAAAACAAACGTTAAAAAAAGAAACGAAAAAAGAAAGAAAGAAAGAAAGAAAAGAAGAGAAGAGGGGAATAAAAAACGAGAAATTAATGAAAACGTAAGAAAGATAGAAAGAAAAAAAACAAAGGAATAGACTAGAAACAAAGAAATCAAAACGAAAGAAAAAAAGTAGAAAAGAGAAAAGAAAAAGACAAAACGAAAGACAAAAGAATCAAACAGAAAAGAAAAAAGAAGGAAATCAGAGAAATGAAAACGAGAAAGTGAAAAAAATTAAAAAGAAACCTACAGAAAAGAAAGATATAAATTGAAGAAAGAAAGAAAAAAGAAAGAAATAAACATATAAACAGAGAGAGAGAGAGAGAGAGAGAGAGAGAGAGAGAGAAATAGAAGGAACGATATAGAGGAAGAAAAAACAAAGTAACAAAAATAAATGAAGAGAATAAGGAAATGGAAGATAACGAGAGAAAATAATGAACCCAAGAAGAAAAAAGAAAGCATTTTAAAGAAATAAAGAAAGAAGAAAGACGCATAAAAGAAAGAAGGAAGCAGAAAAGTTAACAGAATGAAAAGAATGAAATTAAAGAAATCGAAAGAAAGAAAAAAAAACAAAGGAACAGACGAGCAGCAAAGAAAACAAAACGATAGGAAAAAGAGAAAAGACAAAGACAAAAGAATCAAACAGAAAACTAAAGAAAGAACGAAAGAAAGAAAGAAACAAAGAAAGAAAAAATATTAACATGAGGGAAAAAAGAACGAAGAGAGGTGCAAAAAAAGGAAAGTACTAAATAGAGAAAGAAATAAGTAACACAAAATAGAGAAAAAAATGGACCATAAGGAAAAACAAAAGAAATGAAAGGAAAGACTAAAGATGGTTAAAGGATGAAAAAAGCAAGACAGAATAAAAGAAAGAAACACCACAAGAGGGCGAGGGAGGAATAAAAAAGAGAAACGAAAGAAAAATTAATAAAGAGAGGAAGAAATAATAAAGACGTAGACTAGTATCAAAGAAAAAAAAAGATCAAATAAGAATGAAAAAGGAAAGAACAAAGATTCAACAATGAAAATAATAGAATCAATAAAATTAGCCCAAAAAGTAAAGAAAAAAAAAGGAAGAATGACAAATACAAAGAAAAACAAATAATAAAGATTAAAAAAGGCTTTAAATCTAAGTAAGAATAGCGGAATAATTACCGAAAGTATTCTTTACAATTGTCCTCCCCGACTAACGAAACTGAATTTAAACAAATAGCAGACATAACTAAAAATACATTTCCCCATTCATAAAAGCTTATAACCCGGCTTTGTGTCCCCCAGAAATTTCCTATTTCCGGGCATCGATCCTTCATCTGGAAAGAAACTTCCGGTCAAAGTCCAGACGCTGGCTTCTACTCAACTCATTAACTTCCGGCTGCTGGCCTATATAACTAAATGATCTCGTTTCCTCATTGTGTATATGTATGTGTGTCTTCTTTTGTCCATTTACGTATTCCACATTTACGTATTCGACAGGCTAAGTGAGAGAGAGAGAGAGAGAGAGAGAGAGAGAGATAGATAGAATGAGTCTGTGAGTTTGTGATCTGTGAGAGAGAGAAAGAGAAAGAGAGAGAGAGGGGAAAGCGTGCTTGCTTGCTTGAAAATAGTTTTAATGTCTGAATTTGAATACCCTCATTTTTCTAAACAATGTAACTTATGGACCACGTTAAAAGCTATCAACAGTTGAGAAGTTTAAACTTTGTTACATATCGACAGAGATTTGTTTCCGTACATTTTATATCTAAACTGAACATAATTTAACCCAAGATTATGATAACGGCCCACAAAATTACTATGAAACGTTTGCATTTTAAAAGGTGCGTGTTATGTAGCATTGTGTGTGTACTCAAGTAAACACTCAAACAAAATGGATAAACAAATTGGTTTCATACTATGGACCGCTTTGTTTTAATAATAACTGCAAAGAAACTCCATGTCTCTTGGGAATGTCTGTTTTCTTTTTCTGGTCCAAAAGTTAGGTTAAGTAAAGATAATCATCGTTGTAATGGTCGAGCTCAAGTCAACTTTGCGCAGAGTTGGAACGACCAAAGAAAAAGTTGTATCTACTTCAAAATCGGCGGTTTTAGAAGACATGTGCAAGTGCTATACGTTGGAAAGTGGAAAGAGGGTCCAGTCGGCATTTGGACAGGGGAAACGAACATTCTCTAGTGGAGTTCTGGTCTACATCTACTATATCTTAGAGAAACAAGGAGATAGAAGAAGAGTAAAGGAATAGCGCCATTTACGAACATTTAGCGAAGCCTTATGAAGAAATACAATTTCAGGTTTCGTTAATAATAGCATCATTGGAAAATGTATTTCTTATCCTATTATTCATTATTATTAATTTCTTTATTCATTTTGCTTCATCTTGCCACAAACGCAATGAAATAATGGAAGGTGAGTAACAGTAGCAGAAGTATCCCTTGATAATAGCGTTTAAAGTGGTAGAAAATTGTCGGTTTAATAAATAAGAAAAATCCATAACTTCTTTAGAAATTAATTTAATTACGTTTCGGATACGAAACTGAGGAGTTATTGTAGTATATATAAGCAAATCACTAATAAAAATGAACAATAATTGACAATATTTCATCTAAAATAATTATGCAAAATGAAAATATTACAACAGGCTCGGTTAAAAAACCATAGAAAAAAATGAAATAAATACCAGTTAAAAGATATAATAATTATTAGGTTGGTGCAAAAATAATGTCGTTTTCTCACATGAAATTGAACATCAAAAAACGACATTAATTTTGCACCAACCTAATAACAATGCTTTAACTATGAAATATACTTTATAACTAGGGGAAGAAGCAATACAAAACATAATGAAAAAACATCTCGTATGGAATTAATGAAATTTCATATTACTTTACCTAAAGAGTTGAGTTCAATACCTGGTAACAGCAGAGGTGAACAAAATCTTTGTGAGTTGAGTTATTCAAGGGAATTAAATGGAACCGAGATATTCAGAAAAGGCATGGTGCATGGAACTAGAAAAATCTACCAGAGTAGACTAAATAAAGGGCTCGATTCGAAATTCTATCGTATATTTGAGTTGAAGAAGGCCGGATTTTACAACGACTGAAACGACAATAACATGACAATAAAGACGGGGACAGCAGTCCGAACAGTGTAAATAATTACAATAGCTCAAAAACATAAACATAAACATGGGTTAATAATATTTGATAATAGTTTTTCTAAATTAATACAGCTTAAGACTATTACTGCTAGGAGTACAACTGTGATAAAACTATACCATTTTAAGTTCAATTTGGGACTAATCAAAGTCATTTTGGGACTAAGCAAATTCAAAATGAAATAGCCAAGATCAAAATGGAATAATCAAATTCAAAATGGGACATAGGAAATTAAAAATGAGATAGTCAAATTTAAATTGGGACATAGCAAATTCAAAATGGAATAGTCAAATTCAAAACGGGACTAAGCAGATACAAAATGAAATAGTCAAATTCAAAATAGAATAAGCAAATTTGATTTGTGACTTAGCAAATTCAAAATCGGGTAAGTAAATTCAATTTGGGACTCAGCAATTACCTTGCTAAAAAGACTTTAAAATTAAATATTTTCATGATAAAATAATAATGTTCAACTAAACTTTACTATTGAAATGTTTTAGCTTTTCGGAGCAATCAATAAATCAAGAAAATTAATGAAACGTGTATATTTTTCCGATGCAACTTTCAGCGCTTAAAATTTTTCACCGTACCTATTATTTTTTCAAACTCTGTCGTTATATATGCATTGAGTATTTCCTAGCTGTTTTTTCTTAGGACTTTCCAGATTTGCCATGTTGTCCACCAAATCATTTCATTTTGAATAACTCTCTCTCTTATTCTCTCTTTTTAAAACTATATACAGTCTGTTCATCTCTTTCCTTCTTCTTCTTCTTCTTCTTCTTCTTCTTCTTCTTCTTCTTCTTCTTCTTCTTCTTCTTCTTCTTCTTCTTCTTCTTCCTGACTGTCTTACCAATGAAAGTGCCAGAAACTCTAACTTTGACACAAATTTATCCGTTCAAGAATAGCCTCTTTTAAGGAATTGATAGTAAAATCTACGCAACGCTGCGCCCCGATTTTTAATTATCAAATTTACCGGCCAGTTGATTTTTTAATCCTTATTTCATTATGTATTAGCTTCGTTCCAAATCAAACATGCTTATTTCATTTTGAATTTGTTACATCCTATTCTGAACTTGGGTATTTCATTTTGAATTTGCTACGTCCCATTGTGAACTTGGATATTTCATTTTGAATTTGCTACGTCCCATTGTGAACTTGGCTATTTCATTCGGAATTTGCTACGTCCCATTGTGAACTGTGCTATTTCATTTTGAATTTGCTACGTTCCATTGTGAACTTGGCTATGTCATTTTGAATTTGCTACGTCCCATTGTGAACTTGGCTATTTCATTTTGAATTTGTTACGTCCTATTCTGAACTGTGCTATTTCATTTTGAATTTGCTACGTTCCATTGTGAACTTGGCTATTTCATTTTGAATTTGCTACGTCCCATTGTGAACTTGGCTATTTCATTTTGAATATGCTACGTCCCATTGTGAACTTAGCTATTGCATTTTGAATTTGCTTAGTCCCAAAATGACTTTGATTAGTCCCAAATTGAACTTGAAATGGTAGAGATTTAAAATTAGTAGTAAATATTTACTAATGTCAAATATACTCATATTGTTCTTATCATCAGTCTTTTACGCAAAAAATAGTGGGCCGCACTATACACAGGTAATTTCTTTTTGAAGTAGTTAATAATTTTTCAATTAACAAGAGCACGATATCTAAATTTCCGTATCAGATATTTTACGGTAATGTGACTTTTCTTACCATTTTGGGGTAGCTTTGTACAAAAAGAATGATGACCATTTATTTGCTATAAAATATGTCCAGGATGATGCCAAGTATTGCAATAATTCACTACGGTAGGCCGACTAATCTTGCACAGAAGCTGGGTCTACATTATACACGTGCTGTATTCATCATAGAATCATCGAAGAGCCGAACGTTACTATGGAAACAGAAAAAATAAAATAATACAGATTATTGGTCAGTAAGTGCAACTGATGCCTGCTTAGAATATTCGCACATCGGACAGATACTACACTCTAATCCTGTCTAACATAAAACGAAACTGGATAATAGTATCGCTTTTTGATCTGTAGGTGTAATTTTTCCAGTTTAGAACATTCTGAAAGAGTACAGATACTACACTCTGATCCTTGATAGAAAAAAATCATAAAGATCGTAAGTAATGATTTACTAAGGAAAGCTTAGATGTGGCATAACGCCTAACATATGGAGCACCTAATAAGGATCGAACTCACTATGAATTGACATAACAAGACAATGGTTAACCATTAGACCAGATTGAAGTGCTCATAAATATCGCAAATCGAAACAAGCAGAATAAAAGTATAGATTATACATACCACAGAATAGATTGATCCATTATTTATAGCCAGATAATATATTTGAACTATAAGCAATTTGGGGGGAAATAATAATGATTTTATTCCTACAAGTCCTACTGATTAAACCATAGCTGAAGGGAGAAGAGGTGAATTCGTAACTTTCCAAATGGTATTTGCGCGTTAGTGAATATAACGAACCCGACTGGAATTCGAACGCCAATTTCTAATTTCACGTCGTTGTCAATTGCATATAGCAGCATCTGTTCCCAAGCGGTCACCCATATAGGTACTGACCACGCTTTAAGTTGCATAATTTAAGTCATCATATGAGAACCATTGTTCCAACGTGATATGGTCGTAAGTGAAGTACAAAATAAAAGCATGCTCTTCTTTGTGGTGTTTTTTACTAATGTCATATATACTCATATTTTTCTTATCATCAGAAAAAACTACGTCCCATTGTGAACTTGGCTATTTCATTTTCAATATGCTACGTCCCATTGTGAACTTGGCTATTTCATTTTCAATATGCTACGTCCCATTGTGAACTTGGCTATTTCATTTTCAATATGCTACGTCCCATTGTGAACCTGGCTATTTCATTTTCAATATGCTACGTCCCATTGTGAACTTGGCTATTTCATTTTGAATATGCTACGTCCCATTGTGAACTTGGCTATTTCATTTTCAATATGCTACGTCCCATTGTGAACTTGGCTATTTCATTTTCAATATGCTACGTCCCATTGTGAACTTGGCTATTTCATTTTCAATATGCTACGTCCCATTGTGAACTTGGCTATTTCATTTTCAATATGCTACGTCCCATTGTGAACTTGGCTATTTCATTTTCAATATGCTACGTCCCATTGTGAACTTGGCTATTTCATTTTACGTGGGAAAGGTATGAATGCATCTTTGTTGTTTTGCAACCACAGTGATTACACGATAATAATTCTCATCATTATCAGCTTTTGCTGTAGTAGCCGGTACACGTTTTTCTTCGGTTCAAAGCCGCTTGCATCTAAATTAACAATCGGATTAGGAAGATCCTACGTTTTGTCAAGAAGTTATCTTCCCTCCGGGTTTTTTCCTTCCGTTATTCATTCTTTGTCTCTTTTGTTTCATTTGTATATCGAGCGGCCAGTCAGTTCTTGACACGTCAGTTAAAAAAGCTAGAAAGATGGATTATTTTTGTCCACAACAATTTCATTCTCTTTCAAAAAATATTTCTAAGAATCACAGTGCGAAAAGATTTATCTCATCATTGTCACTAGGGATTTAATAAAAAAAAAGTTCAAAGAAAGAATGCAAAATAAAAAAAAAAACGAACGCATTTCTCAGTTGATAAACCGTAAAAAGCAAATCACTCAAACAAATCAAACAATTTTGGTTGCGCATATATAAGAACACACATGCCGCTACTCAGTATGTTCCCATAATCGGTTTAATAAGGTTTCATCAATTGTCCCGTCTGAAGGATCTTTTGCATGATATTATTGCAGTCGAATGTCTACAATTCTGTCATGAATCACATCCAACGTCCTGCTGACTGTCTTTCCCCCCTAATACTGATAGGAATGCTTGGCGCCTTACCAAAGACCAACACGTAAACTTGTACTTACGTTTTTTGAATGCAAAGCTGTCAAACTCCTCGACCTGCCAAGGATAGAGAACTTAGTCTAAACGGCCATTTAATCTGTAGGGGATTGGCTCACATCATAATAGCAGGAATTAGCTTTGTGTTCATGGAGACAAAGCACAAATAATAGGACGAGCAATGCAAAATTTATGTTAATAGGTTCATTTCATAGAATTTATATTTTTGTGTGTATTGGTGTATGTATTTTTACGTTACAATTGTTTTATGATACATGTGATAAAAGGGAGAATTCACTCCGTAGTATTACAAGCAATATCACACAGAGAAGATACACACGTGTTGTCCGTACCAAGATTCGTGGCGAAGAGATTGAATTTAACATCTTTTGGCGGGATGACAGTATTTCCGCCAGGAAGAGTTTTGATTGCATACTGGGAGTATTTTTGTTATTTTTAATTTTTATTTAATTTGTCTTATACAACGTTTGTATATTATTGTTTTATTTTATTTATAATTTCAATTATTATTATTTTATTTTTATTTATGTATAATAATAATAATAATAATAATAATAATAATAATAATAATAATAATAATAATAATAATATCCCTACAAATCCATAGTTGACTGTAGAAGAGATGGATTTATCTCTTACCAACGGTTTTTGTTCATAAGTAAATGTAACAGCTTCAGCTGGAATTTGACATCGGCCCTCGTATTTCTCATATCAAGCAGCTATCTTTTACACCTCCCGCACATTTACAGGCTTCCCAATCCAAAGTGGAAAGAATTGGTGAGTGTGAGTACTTTTCCATTCGAGCGTGAATTAACGAATTATCAGTTAGTGAGAGATCAAGAGGTTTTGTAACTGTGGTATATTTCGGTCAGTGTTTGTGGTTAGCTAATTTTAATTATAAGACAGAAGAAGGCTAGACTTTCCCTATCCCTCTCTTGACCTTGTGCAACATTTTTGTATTTTTATACAAAATAAATATTGAAGTAATATTTGCCCCGGTCTACCCACTGAGATGTGATGTGACAGAAGATTGTGTTTAATGTGGGGAACCCAAGTACTCACACCAGGGCCAGCGACATAAATTTTCCAAACCCCGCAACCATCGGGTGCGCTGGCATCGTTATGACTACTGATACCCCGTCTCTAGCGCAATGTAGTGGGGAGTACAGCGACGGACATCTGTTCCCCCGGACCGATATTTCGTAGTCCGCGCCGCCTCTAAAGCAAACCAATTCAGACTATAAGCATGTCGCCGTTAAACACCATTGGCCAAAATTCAGATAATTTAACACACCTTTGTGTAAAGATAAGAGATATAATATGAAAGAAATCAATTTATACTATGTACCGTGTGCCTTCAGGGCGTTCGCAAACAAAGCTAGCCCCAACTTTCTCTCTTTTGTAACTCTTAAGGAATTTTGTCTTTTTCCATCTGTTCCAAAACCTGCTACGCCATTCATTCACCCAAGCTTTCCATGTAGGTTTTGCGTTACATTCCTCTGTTGCTTTTATCTTTAATCTGTCCTTTTGAGTATCAGAATTTCCAAGCCCACTTTCCTCATTATTTGCCCTGAAAATTTCAAATAGTCTCTTCTCGATGTTAAGTATAAGTTTCCATTTTGTTGCCATTGTCTATAGAAGTTCGTCGAAGCCCACATGTCCCGTCCATGGTATTCTCAGCATTCTTCTGTAGGAACACAGAAAGAGATTTACAGGACATAAAAATGACGTGTAGGAGTAAACCCAAGTGAAATAAGATGAAAGGAATAACTGTCAAAAATTAACATTAATTCAAAAGTCCCCTTATATGTTATTCGGATAAATTAATACTATTAATAGGTGTAAAAAAACAAGTAAAAATAAAATAAATACTAGTCAGAAATTAATAATAATTGATAATTACTAATGAAAAAAAAATGAAATAGAAAGCCCTCTTATAAAATTGTTTTTGTTAAAATAGCCGAGAATTAGGCAGGTCTTATTTAGAGAGAGTATCAATGAAAGAGAAGCTTAGGTAGATGAAACGAAGAGATTTATCAAATACTCATACACAGAACGGAAAAAAAACTCGAGTAAATCAAATACTCCTCAAATCCTTCTGGAATACGGCAAATTGCCATACTTATAAGTAGAAGCAGTTCATTATCGCAGTAGTAGCGAAGATCAAGAAGTACTGCCCCACAACACTATTATTAACTCGTGTAAAAGCGAAAGAAATAAGACAATATTACAAAGCAAAAGTTAATAATAACAGACAATTTATCACCGAGAAATTGAACCAATTTAAAAGTATTGCGACTCGGGGTAAAAGCAAATGAAGTAAGAGGAAGGAAGTACAATTTAAAATTAATAATTTACACTACAGCGTTTTCATTTAATACGTACAAACAAAATAAATCGATTACGACCTAGTGTGAAAGTAACAGAGATAAGATGTGTAAATAAATACTTGTAAAAAAATATGAACACTGCTTAGTTTTAGAAATTTAAACAAATAAATTACCTGGTAAATACGATGAAAGAAATACTTGTTAAAATTAATAATTGATGCTGCTGCATCTAAACAGTTCAAACAATTTAAGACTAGTATTACGACGTATGCCGTGGAGGCACGGAGGAGTCATGCGGCTCGGAATCGAAGAGCAGAGTTCGAATTCCACCTGAGTTCATTATAATCACTTACGTGGGAAAGGTATGAATGCATCTTTTTTTTTTTTTCTTTTATGGGTAAAAGAGCAGGACAGACTGCGTCCTATAGCTTTGGATGGCAACCAACCTAAGAAAAGGAAAGTTTGAATTTAAACTGCACCATCGTAAAAGTGTCTATACATGCGACTGGAGACTGCTTGTGAATTCAAATTCACACTGAAATTTCTAGTATTAGCACGTCCTCTGATGTGGCATTACAAAGGGACCCAGTATTCCAGAACAAGGCATTAACTAATTATGAATTGTGATAGATAAGATGAAAGAAGTAAAAATGAAGAACAGACGATTACTGCAGCTGTTCGATTCTGCAGGTGTTACATTTTTTTAAATCATCGTAAGCATGCAGGACAAGAATAAATGGTATACAAAGTACATGCAGGTCGAAAGGATTGATAATGATGATTTACTGAGACAAGTCCTACTAATTCACCCATAACTGGAGGGAGTGGGGGTGGATTTAAATATTTCACAAAATTGATTTATTAATTCGTGTGCTACGGTTGAGAAGTTCATTAGCCGTTTATTTCAAGCCAGAAAAAAAATTTAAATCGCAAGAAGTTTTTTTTTTACATAATAATATTTTAATGATGTCTGTTTCACTAATTAACCCATAGCTAGGGAAAGAGGAGGTGGATACATACCATTCCTAGAGGTATTTCCGCGTAAGTTAATATAACGGAACCAATTGAAACGGGAATTCGGCTCTCCGATTAACAATTCCGAGCCATTATCCATTACACCAAGCACACATTGAAGGTTACAGAACAGGTATTCTCAAGTGGTGTCCCATCTAGGTACGGGCCTTGTTTGACATTGCTTAACTTTGGTGATCGTACAGGAACCGTTATTTGAACTCTATATGTCCATATGTTTTTTCCTAGAGATAAGTAAGTGAATATAACGAAACTGAGTGAAATTGGGGCTTGACTAACGGATTTCCAATTCCGCATTCCAGCCCGCACACATCCAAGCTTACAGCAACGGTTTTCAGAAGCGGTCACAAATCTAGATACTTCCTAGGCTCGAAGTTGCTTTACGTCGGTGATCGCCTAAAGAATATAATTATCTTTGTAAAATTTTCATTATTTATATTATTCGGACTATTGTCCTCATCTTTGTCTCCATATTTATTACAACGTTTCGACCGTTGTACGCTCCGGCCTTCTTCAGGTGGTTGGAATGTTGAACTGAAGCCTTTATTTCGTTCACTGGGGTAGACTGTTCTGGTTCCCTGTGCCATGTTTTATGGATGTCAGTTATCAGTTATCTCCTGTTAATTCCTCTCTCCAAATTCTCCACTGTCTTAACCGGGTATTGAACTCACACTCTTTGTCACAGGATCTAACCAACGCCTTTATCCACTGTGTCATGTGGGCTTGGGGCCATCTGTGTATGAGTTTCTGGGTATTATAACTCTAATGTCTTCAGCAACCATTTTTACCAATTTTTGCTGTTATTAATTCATGTTTTTACAAGAGCTCATATTGCAATTTTTTGTTGTTATTATCGCTTTTCTCTGGCACTCCTTATTCCTTATTACTGGTTCCTATATTGTATTCATTTCTATGCTTGGTCGGCTCAGGAGATTTTTGTGGTCTAGTATATTTGCTGATTCTTCAAGTTTACGAATTTTCCAATGGTGTTCTTTGTCTATGATCTCAACCCGATCCTACAGAGGGCGGTGATCTCCCTTTTCTCTCCGTATGTGGTCAGCCACACCAGATTGTTCCACTTCCAAACGTGTTAGAACTTTCTGGTGTTCTTGAAGCCTTACCATAAGGGGGCGGTGTGTCTCCCCTTTATATATTTTAAACGTTGTGATAAATATGGCAACAAAGATGAGTACAATAATCCGAATAATGTAAATAATGGACATAATATCTCATCTCAGAAATATAGACAGATACTAAAATTTTCACGTTACGCCCTTTCAAACAAAATCTATAGGATATTGTTTTGAAGCCCCAGTGACAACACGATAATTTTCGTCATCATCAGTTTTTAACGTTGTAACCAGCAAATGGTTTTCTTCGGTCAAAAGCTGCTTGCATCCAAATCAAGAATCAGATTAGAAAGATACTGTATTAGGCGTAAGGATTAAAACATGGAAAAGGGTATCTCACGTTAAACCTACGCCTCTAGAATCAGTTTAATTTAAAACCTTCTTTATTTGCCATAGATTTAAATTATAATTATAAACTGTAAATATGAAAAGTTAATATTTAACTGAAATCTGCTGGGAACTTTCCGAGTTTTCGTCTACTGTCTGCTATCTTCATCGCCGCAGTTAACCTCCAGGAGTGCAACTCATTGCACCTTTTTGGCCTCACGTTTTTCACTGACATGAGGTGGAGTGATTATATTGAATTAATTACATGTCTTCTGCTAGGAAAGTTGGTAAACTGTGTGGCACCAGGCAACTGTTGTCGTCAGAGTTCACCATGCACATTTATAAATCTCCCATTCGTCTGAGCATTGGATATTTTTGACATATCTGGTCTGATGCTTCTCCTATATATCTAGAGATTTGGATGCAGATATGTTGGATACCTTGACGCGGCGTAGTGCTTAGTATTGTTAGAGCAGTTACCACTGAGTAGTGAGTTCGATTCTCACTGGGTACCCCATACTTTCGGTCTTCTGCCACATCTAAGCTACGCTTGGAAAATCACTGGGCACCTCGACGTGGTGTAATGGTTAGAAAGCTTGTCTTGCTAGATCAATTACGGCATTTTGGCACATCTAAGCCGGGCTTAGAAAATCACTATATCTACAGATTTTCGGCAAAATACGAAAGAAGGAAGGGTAATGCAATCCACCCTGACCAGGCATCTCGACTTCGGTCACATTCTCATCGACGTGACGTGGCTTCTCTCTGTCTTTTCTACAAAGATTTTCATGGTAACTGTTCTGATAAACGTTCCTCCTTGGTACCTCGACGGCATGAATGTCAATTATATCCCGTATCTAGCTTCTATAATTCCATCTGAATATGTGAAGTTAGCTGATACTAGAATTCGAAGCAACGATGATTTTAACTTTTAATATTCAGCCATTCTAACACTATTTTCAACCACCGCCATTTTACGGTGCGAGTGGATTAACCAGAGGAACATTAGGCATTTAGCAAATGTTTCACACATGCGCTGCGTCTTGACGAATCAACTATTGGTAGAAGGCCAATTACTAGCGCAAGTCAATATCTCCCGGTACGGATGAATAGCCCGATATCTGTCAAAAGTCATTGATCGGTTATATCAATCTTCGATTAAACCGACTGACCCCTCTAGCACATCATGTCCTTGTCTAACTTAGGATCAAATATGGCATTCCAATCATCCATTAACTGAATCAACTGAGCAGATGCCAGTATCAAGATGCAGGGCCCTGGCAGCGAATTTCAGCTGGAGAATAGAGACAGCGTTCTAGATTATCCAATTTAAACCAACTGGCTTTCTTCAAATTTTGACTGGTAGCTCGTGCCAACAGAGAAATCTTGTGTATCCTGGTGTTTTCAAGACGTTCTTCTCTTCAATCGATTTGCTATATTAATCCGGAATTTACAGCGTTGTCGACAGAGGAGATCGGCTTTGCATGAGATAAGTCTACATTCTTCGGACGTTTCGGGGGCATTCGGAGGCATCACGAAGTCGTATCACGCATTGTGGTTTGCTTGATTTTGCTTTACGGCATATCAACACCTCAATGGGTTATTTACTACCGAAAAGATTTTAGGATAGCTTCGTATGAACAGAATAAGTATTCTTTGTAAGAAATCAGTTTATAGATCAGGTTTCGTTATTTGCTTTCGCTTGTTTTGTTTTATGGCATATCAACACTCAATGGGTTATTTAATGCCGACAAGACTTTTAGGATAGTTCCGTATGAATAGAATATGTATTCTTTGTGAGAAATCAGTGTGTAGATCAGGTTTCATTGACGTATTTAAAAAAAGAGTTTTTTTTGTCGAAAGTCTTGTTCCATTGTTTTATTTTTAGCCGCATATCTACTCCTTGTGATTCATTTAATGTCGCAATTTAATTTTCTTGGGAGCAAGCAATTACCTTTTTAAATTTGCTGTCCACAAAGAATAAATAAACTGATAACCTATTTCATTCATCGCTTTTCTTTCATTATTTTGATTTTCATAATTCTGGGTTGGTTGCGTTTGATTTATGGTACAAAAACCTCAATGGGTTATTTAATGCAGATAAGGTTTTCCGGATTGGTTCGTAAAGAGGGTCTTCGTCGATAGTCAAATGTACTGCTGGTAGTTTCTTTAAATATATTGATGGTATTTTTTTTTCAAAAATGTATTGCTGGTATCTTTAATATAAAACGTATTTTTATACTTTCATAGTCATTTAACCCAAGCTTTGGGGTTAACTACTTGGCCATAACTGGAAACCTAACCAGGTTCGGGTGAACCTTGGAAGAGCAGAAATTAAGAAGTGGTTCCAGGCTCTTCAAAAAACCCCGACCAGAGGCCTTGTTGTAGGATATATTTTATCGTCATAACTGTTGTGGGGCAGACCCATTTTACACAAGATGGACTCGTGTAAAGTATACTTATACTGACAGAGATAATACCTGCAGGTTGAGATACATTGAGTCAGGGTGAGAGATACGGAGACAGTACAAAGTGTGTTCACAGAGAGTTATACGAGAGTCCAGCGAGAGAGATAATTACGGCTTCACTTACAGAGACTTGTACATATGCTTTCTACTAACCCGCATTCCTGGTCTATTAATCTTCACTTCAAGTCTGTATTCTTACGTTTAATACACTTATATTCCTATCTCAATTACTGGCGTTGTTTATTTATTTGTGCAGGATTCCATTCCCGGAATCCACAACAATAACGATGATGATCAAATAGTGTGTGAGATGTCATAATGGTTAATGCTCAAAATGTAATGAAACATAATCTAAAGTTCAAATAACTGTTAATTTTAACACCCACTAAAAGGAAACTGCTCGCTAATAATCATATCGAATAAACTTTTTTTGTCTTCTATCATCATGGCTCCTCTAGGAGAGCAACTCACTGCGTTTTATTGTACACACATTTTCCACTGACATAATGTAGAATTATTATATTGAATAAATTATTATGATTGCTACTCGGAAAGCCGGTTGATTAAGTCGTGCTGGTTAATTTAATTTTCCTTGTCAGAATCTATTTTTATAAGTCAACCATTCGCATCGAGTATTTCTGCAAAACATAGACTGGCACTTCTCTTTTTTACCTAAAGACACGAAGCTTGCAATGTTTAATTATCTCCGAGCAGACTCCGAAATTTTCCAGTTATAATGAATAGTAATAATCTCAACAAGAAGTCATGTCTTGAATGTCTATTGGGAGTTTTTAACACAGACTTTAAATGGAACTGAAATTGCTGGAAAATTCTTGTACAATCCAAAGTAACTACCCGCATCTTTCTGCCATGCTCTATCTGTACAAGAGTCAAATCAGACTAAAAAAGTTCGTTCTTGTACTATTCCAGAAACTGCTTGACAACTGTCTGGTTCTAATCAAATCAGACCAAAAATTTAGTGCTGTTGCCTTATGATGTCTTTCTATTTCATTAAAGAAATAATGACGATTAACACTATGTACATCGTTCGAACTGTTGTCCCCATTTACAACGTGATAATAATGACGTTTCGGCCATTGTACTCTCCGGCGTTCTTCAGGTGACATACATTAGAATATCGAACCGAATACTTTTAGTACATGGGGGTAGATCGAGCTCAAGGACACATGGCCAAGCGGATTTAAAAAAAAATTAAATTGATTGAAGTAATTCAAAAAGTGACATGACCAAAAGAGTTGTGAGTTCAATACCTGGCCACAGCAGAGGTGAACAAAATCTTGCAGAGTTGGGTTACTAAAGGGAAGTAACTGAAACTGAGATATCCAGAAAAAGTGGAATTTGAAAAATCTACCCCTTTGGACTAAATATTGGGTTTGGTTAAAAAAAAAACAACGTTTCTTACCTGAAGAAGGCCTGAGCCTACATAAGGTACATATGGTAATGTGAATAGGGTAAATAATTACAATACCTTATCTCAGAAAAATAGACAAATGATATCGAATTAAAAAAAATCTTTATAAAAATACTCTTATTTAAGTATCGGATACAAAAATGAAACAACTAGGTTCATAGAACCCCCAACGAGAGATGTGCCTTTTTAAATTGTTAATTCATATGTAACCCTTTCGTGGCCAGATTGATGGCAGCATGTTTCGGCTATAAAACTGCTTCGCCTCATGAAAAAAAGTATAAAGTTGGTTGTTTACAGAACCATTTTTCTTACAATATCTCTCTATATCTCTTACTTATATTATTACTTATATTATTTACATTATTCGGACTGTTATCCTCATCTTCATTGCTATATTCACAACGTTTCGGCCGTTGTTCGCTCCGGCCTTCTTCAGCTGATTGGAATTTAGAACCGGACCCTTTATTTTGTCCACGGGGATAGATTGTTCTAGTTTCACGTGCCATGCCTCTCTCGGATATCTCATTTATTTCCGTTTAACCCAACTCTACAAGTTTTGTTTCACCACTGCTGTGTCTTGTTATTGGACTCACAACTCTTTAGGTCTAGTCACTGGATCTAACCAGCGTCTTTATCCACTGAGAAAAATAACCGAAACGTCAGGAAGATGCATGACATGTGGAACTAGAACAATTTACGCCGGTGGACAAAATAAAGGGTTCGGTTCGAAATTCCAATGATCTGAAGAAGACCGGAGCCTACAACGGCCGAAACGTCTATCCGTGAGCGGCGGCGGCGGCATCGCGGATAGATGTTGGGATTATGGCAATGAAGATTGAGGATAACAGTCTGAATAATGCAAAGAATATAAGTAATCGTTTTTCTTAGATATGTATAAGTCTACTATTCGTCTGTGCTTCGAATATTGCCACCACATATGGTCTGGTATTCCTGCCACATGTCTAGAGATCTTTGGTAAAATCCAAAGAATTACCAATATTACTGGTTCCGATCTGGTGTCCCGGCTTCAGTCACATTCCTACTAACATAAAATTGCCTTCCTTTGACTATTTTTTTAATAAATACTTCAATGCTCATTGTTCTGATGAGCTCTGGTATCTAGACTTTATGAATTTAAGTGCAGTATGAGAATGGAGAAATGGTCTCATCAATTTACAGTCAGGGAGGCTAGATATAACTGTGAGTTCTATGCTAACAGATTCTTTTCTCACACTTCTCGCTTGTGGAACTCGCTTCCGGTTTGTTGGGGCGCACCCACCTTCACAACCACAATAGGCTGATGCTCGATTTTTGTCTGGCCTTTTCCCATCTTTATTCACAATATGTCCCAGATACTTGATTTCTTCCAGGAGAAAATCGCATTTGTTTTCTTTTACTTTAAAACCATAGCTTCTTAATCTTTCAAAAACTTTGCGTAAATGGTGTTTGTGTTCATTCACTGATTCACTTTTCACAAGTATATCGTTGAGATATGTTATCGTGTAGTCTAAATCGGATAACATAGTGTCCATGATTTGTTGGAATATTGCGGGTTGGGAATATGATATATATAGTAAAAGGTAAGAAATTTACCCATAAAAGGCACATTAACCAACTAAAGAAAAGGAGTACCGAAGAATCGGAAGAAACTCCACAAGTAGAAGAAGAATTATTCGAACTATATGATACGTTTGACCTACAAGTGCCACAGACAGAACAAAAACAGCGCAGATCTGGGAGAAAGCGAAAAGCGACGAAACAATTCATTATGGAACCGAAAAGAAAAAAAATATTGAAGAAGAAAAAAAATTTTTTTTTTCACATCGAAAAAACAATTTTAGGGGGGGGCACCCACCTTCACAACCACAATAGGTTCCATGCTTTTCAGCCAACTTTAAATTTCAAAAATTTAAATGTAATGTCAATCGCTTTCTGCTGTCATCCTCACATGTCTACTCTTGTTGTTGCTGCCCTAGTAAAGTTTCTGGTTTCTACATATTCCATACCCAGTAACCTCTTGTGACCTTGAGGCTTTACTGCCTTGCTTGGATTGAAATCAATTATATTATTGGTCTACGCTGGTTGTTATTCATCTGACTTTTTCAGAAAGAAAACGTGGATAGTAACTCAAACACGTATACTCTCTCAAAATATTATTTATAGTCGTAAGAAATCAGCGATAATTTCTCCGTAGACATTATTGTTCCAAGAGCTATTGATCTATTCATAAATAATTTCCAAGGGAATCTTTGTTGGTATAATTAGAAGTATTAGTATGCCCAAGCTCAACTGAATGGGAGTAGTAGTAATTCCGTGTCAGTGGTGTTTAAAAGGCCACCAACAAGCCGTTTTACGTATCCAAATAGTTCAGATTTGGCTTAAACACTATTTACATTATTCGGACTATTGTCCTCATCTTTGTCGTTATATCTATTACAACGTTTTGGCCGTTGTACGCTCTGGTCTTCTTCAGGTGGTTGGAATGTCAAACTGAACACATTATTTTGCTCACTGCAGTAGCCTGTTCTAGTTCCACGTGCCATGTCTAATGGATATTAGTTATCAGTTATCTCCTGTCAATTCCTCTCTCCAAGTTATCCACTGCCTTAACGGGTATTGAACTCACACTCTTTGGGTCCTGTCACTGGATCTAACTAACGCCTTTCTCCACTGTGCCATGTTGTAATTAATATGGCGGCAAAGATGAGGTCAATAGTCCGAATAATGTATATAGTGGGTATAATACCTCATCTCAGAAATATAGACAGATATTGTCTTAAACAGTTTTATATAAATCATTCAATTACTTTGAGATGTATTTTACAATTAGATGTTCTTATAATTACAGTGTTATCTACAATAATTTTTCTTATGGGAGCAGGTATTTGGCTCGTAAGTGTTTTTTTATCGTACTGAGATTACTTAAATTGTATGTCAATCGCCGATGTGTGGCCCACAGTGTTTATTATTAGTCACAATCGTCTACGTATCAGTGAAAGTGATAAACTAGAAGT
This sequence comes from Acanthosepion esculentum, assembly GCA_964036315.1. NCBI lineage: Eukaryota > Metazoa > Mollusca > Cephalopoda > Sepiida > Sepiidae > Acanthosepion > Acanthosepion esculentum. The sequence continues at coordinate 8,767,927 of OZ038509.1, read as the reverse complement.
TTAGATTTGATAGATGTGTTGTTATTGATAATTGTGATATTTTTCTATAGTATATTGTACGTTTAAGAGGGTTTTTGTCAGCTGAATATCACTGTGGTTACATGGCGAATATAGAGATACAATTTGGTTGCAAAACAACGTAACGTTTATGTTAAGGATTTAAAAACACATTTTAATGCTATTCGATATTGGACAATTTATATTTAAGTATTAGGCTGAAAACAAGAAATGTTCTGCGATATAAAAACAAGCAATTTTCACCGGAGTGGAGTTGAGGCAAATTTTGCATAGAGCTTCATGTCTTTCATCAAATAGAAATTCTATGCCTTGAATCAGTTTTCGTTAAAATCAGTTCATTGTAGGCTTTTTAGAGACTAACGTTTCGTTTACATATTTTAATATAAGTTGATATTGCTATATTTTTCTTTTGTTTATTAAACATAAATAATGTCTTTAAACATAATAATATGAAATAATTAAAATAATAATTTAAACATAATAAACAAAAGAAAAATACAACAATATCAACTCATATTAAAATATGTAAGCAAAACATTAGTCTCTAAAAAGCCTACGTGAACGGTTTTTAATGAAAACTGATTGAATGGATAGAATTTTCATTTGATTAAAAACATGAAGCTCTATGTAAAATTTACCTCAACTCCACTGTGCTGGGAATAGCTGTTTTCTCTTACAAATATTAATGAAATATGAAAAATAAAAAATAAAAAATCCTTAGCAGATAGCAGTCGTTAGTATTTAGCCGAACGTAAGAATTAACAATTGCTGCTCAGATGCACCCAACATCTAGTACGAAGCCACATTGAACCGTGACCAAGAGATTTTACTTGCTGCTCATGTTCAACTTCTGATCAATCTCTCTGATTCAGAAATTGTACCTGTGGTCCGTTCACCATATTTAAACCGTAGGTGTATTCTGTGGCAAAACAAATATGCCTGTACAGGTATAACCTACCGGGATTTAAGAGCCACCCATGCAGGTGGCTACATTCGAAAATGAAATATCAGTCAGTACTACTTGAAAAGAAGAAAACATTATAATTTTATAATTATCTTATCGCAAAACCTCTCGTTATAAGCATGCCATGATACTTGAAAAAGATATTGAGTGATTAATTAAGTACACTATTATCAGTTGAATACTTGTAAGTTTAAGAGGCTATCTGTTATAGTGAAAGACAACTTGTCTAGGTAATAGACTCTCCCACCTATTATAAGTAGGAGTCAGGAGTAGTCGAGAGGAAGGAGTAGTGTTCAGCGACCACAACTCGATTACTCTGCGTAACACTTTATTACAAGTTCCTAACGTTTCTGTACGTTTAACCAATTTAGGACGCATTTAGTCCGACTACAAGTTCTATTGTGGAAATAACTCCACAACACTATCATAGCCATTGCAAACTTGACAGAAATCATAATTCATTAATTTCTTTGTTTAAAATCATTTCACTCCAAGAAAGGCGATAATGGCGTTAAAACGCAACGTGGTTACTGGGAGGGAAAGAAAATGAGACGAATTTATTGAAGTGAAAAGACAATAAAAGAACAGGTTTTAGGAAGATAAAACATTGCGATAGTCGTTGCCTTTAAACTTTTGAAGATTGTAGGTTGTAGGAAGCAAGAAATCGAAATAAATTCAAGTACTAGAAAAAAAAACCTACAAAATGTTGCATTCTGTGAGGTCACTGGGTCACCACATTAGTACATAAAATAGTATGAACGAAAAGGATCATTTCATTTACTATTTCGTTTTATTAGGAGAGAGTTGTGATCTATTGGATTCTAAGAGACGGCGGGAGGAATGAAATCACAGAACGCATACCGCACGTTGTCTTAGCGTCCATCTGAGAGTGTTCTTAGTCGGTCCCTCGAACCTGGGACTGGAAAGCTTATTGACGGGTCTGAATTCTTGCGTCCCTCTGTTGAATTCGCGTCGTACTGGACTTATATCCCAAACCCAGACAAAGGCAATACAACATTGTCAGAATACCATTCTGATTCTGGTCTTCACATTCTGTAACAATTACGGTTACCTCTGGCTAATACATCAGTACAACGATTAGATCTAATATCCAATCTAGTAGAACGTTTAATTCAAGTAACAAGGAGGAGACCTCGTTAGAATAATTGCCATGAAAATATTTATAGAAAAGACAGAGGGAAACCACATCACGGTGGTAAGAAACTGTTCCAGATGAAAAGTTAGGACTGATTACATGATAGATCATTCTTCGGATTTTATGGAGAATCTCAAGATATATAGCAGGGGCACCAGACCATGTTTGGACGCTTTGTATTCTGTTAAATCTCTTTCGAGATATTTGCACCGTTGTACTTGTTTAATTTAGGTATCCCCCGGTTTTAATTGCATGTGAGGCTTTTCCTTTTGCTACCAATCATGCAAGTCTGGATTGATTATATGATAGATAATTCTTCGGATGTTATGGAGAATCTCAAGATATATAGCAGGGGCACCAGACCATGTTTGGACGCTTTGTATTCTGTTAAATGTCTTTCGAGATATTTGCACCGTTGTACTTGTTTAATTTAGGTATCCCCAGGTTGTAATTGCATGTGAGGCTTTTCCTTTTGCTACCAATCATGCAAGTCTGTATTTTTGCCATTTATGTTTAACACTATTACTTCTAATATTAATAATAAAATATTACTTCAGCAGAACAGGATTGTTGATGATGCATTTTTAGTAGGATAGGAAGTCTTACATTAAAGAAAACAATAGAAGGCGAGGCCTTTCGATCAGGACACTTTTTATTCTTCCCAGATCACTCTCAGCCTACTTAGATAAAGGTTAGACGCAGAGAGCGATAAAGAAAGAGAAGAAGAAAGAAAGAAAGAAGGGATAATGGTTTGGAAATCGGGGTTTGGGGCGGTAAAAAGGTATTGCAAAAAATACTATATAACATCGGTTTTTCAAGTTTGACTTGTCTACTCAGAAACTGATAGTGATTCTTGTTAGTCGTTCTTTCCTTTTTTTATACCGATTGCGTTCGACTTGTTTTGATGTCTTCAGACACCAGTCAGCTTCGATCAAGTCTATCAAAGAGCATTCGGGAAATATAACAAAACTGAAAAGAACAAAAGCACGAACGGCAACAACAACAATACTACTTTTGCCAATAATAAATAGCTGTTATAGAATTAATGCATTTACTATATGGTTTATTATTCATACCATCAAACACACTGTGTATGACTGTGTGTTAAAAAAACCAAGAAGATCATGTTTGCCCGAAGAGCAAAACATATAATAATGATACTTTATAGTATCAAAGATTCCAACAAACATTGTTAGTAAAACAACCAAGAAGAGGATGCTCGTCCAGATAATCGTATAATGATGGTAATTATCTATCTGAAACATTCTGAAAATGATTGTGACTATATCAACCAGGATGAAAATATTTGTCCGAATAACAAATCAAATAATATTGGTCATTCTTTTTCTCAATGATTCTGACAAATATTGCGAGAATAACAACCAAGATGATGACGCTGGTCCGAATAACAAAGTATATAATGATGGTAATTTCTCATTTCAAGGATTCCAACAAATACTGAGACAATAACAATCAAGATGAGGATGACAGTACAAATAGTAAATCAAATAATAATATTAATACTTCATCTCAAACATTCTGAAAAATAGTGTGAGTATAACTGTTGTGTCGTGGCACAATAGTAAAAAGAATAAAATCAAGTCGAGGTTGGTTTAAGAAACAAGTGTATTTAACATCACAGATACAAAGGTAGGAAACGGGTACTACTCAGCTAGGCAGTTGTAGTACTGTCGCTGCTTACGATGTTTAACAACACGCCCACGTGTGTCGAATGTGGCACAAGGCCGGTTTAATGTGGGCTTTCCGAGCCCGTAAGCTCGGGCAAAAATTGCCCGTAGAACCCGTATAAACGGGATCGGGGTGGTCAACCACCTCGAACGAGGCTCTGCCCTTCGGCGGAGGCTCGTCCGAGTTCCTCTCCGCCGAAAGGCAGAGAGTTCCCCTCTGCCTCAGAGGCAGAGAGTTCGACCTGATAGCTGAGACGTCCAAAAAGGACTGTCGCTGCTTACGATGTTTAACAACACGCCCACGTGTGTCGAATGTGGCACAAGGCCGGTTTAATGTGGGCTTTCCGAGCCCGTAGGCTCGGGCAAAAATTGCCCGTAGAACCCGTATAAACGGGATCGGGGTGGTCAACCACCTCGAACGAGGCTCTACCCTTCGGCGGAGCCTCGTCCGAGTTCCTCTCTGCCCAAAGGCAGAGAGTTCCCCTCTGCCTCAGAGGCAGAGAGTTCGACCGAATAGCTGAGACGTCCAAAATGGACTGTCGCTGCTTACGATGTTTAACAACACGCCCACGTGTGTCGAATGTGGCACAAGGCCGGTTTAATGTGGGCTATCCGAGCCCGTAGGCTCGGGCAAAAATTGCCCGTAGAACCCGTATAAACGGGATCGGGGTGGTCAACCACCTCGAACGAGGCTCTGCCCTTCGGCGGAGCCTCGTCCGAGTTCCTCTCTACCCAAAGGCAGAGAGTTCCCCTCTGCCTCAGAGGCAGAGAGTTCGACCGAATAGCTGAGACGTCCAAAAAGGACTGTCGCTGCTTACGATGTTTAACAACACGCCCACGTGTGTCGAATGTGGCACGAGGCCGGTTTAATGTGGGCTTTCCGAGCCCGTAGGCTCGGGCAAAAATTGCCCGTAGAACCCGTATAAACGGGATCGGGGTGGTCAACCACCTCGAACGAGGCTCTGCCCTTCGGCTGAGCCTCGTCCGAGTTCATCTCTGCCCAAAGGCAGAGAGTTCCCCTCTGCCTCAGAGGCAGAGAGTTCGACCGAATAGCTGAGACGTCCAAAAAGGACTGTCGCTGCTTACACCCCGGGTAGGTATTACTGACACTATATATAGTGAGAACCGGTGTAATTCCCTTGTGTTAGAAAGGCCGGTGTAACAATAAGAATGATGATCTGAACAGCAAAACATAATAATGATAATTCCTCATCTAGAAAATCCCGACAAATGTTGCGAGTATAATAATCAAGATGATCATCGTGGTCCGAATAGCAAAGTCTATAATTAATTTCTCATCAGAAACATTCCAACTAATACTGTGTGTATAACAACCAAGTAGTCCGAATAGCAAACATTCTGAAATACATTGTGGGTTTTAACAACTAAGATACAGCTGCTAGACCGAATAGCAAATTTATCTCCTCAAATATTCTGAATAGCTAAGTACATCATCATCATCATCCTCATCATCTTCCGCTTGACGTTTGTAACAGTAGGGGAGATCCGAATGCAGAAGCCATATTGAATATCCTCCACAACGGTCTATCAACGGTAGCCATCAGCAATTCACGTAGTCATACTTGTCCATTATTTGACATTGTCCAACCAGTTTTTTTGCGTTCGCGTCCTATCCTACGTCCATCTTCAGCGGTGCCTTGCATGATAGTCTTGCATAGGCTGTTGTGTCTTGTAATGTGTCCAAACCACGCCATTTTTCTTCGTTTGACAGTGTCAAGCAAATGTTCCTGGTGGACCGCAAAACCTTCAACACTTTTCCACATAAACTCATTGGTTTTATGTTACTATTAGAAGGTACCAAGGAGATTTCTCATGCATTTATCCTCAAACGCTTGTATCCTTCTCTCTGTTTCTGCCAACAGTGTCCATGTTTCACATCCATATATGAGAATGGAGACCATCAGCGATTTGTCCAGTCTGTACTTCACTTGAAAGCTGATCTTGCTCTTGCATATTCTTGTCAATTTGGCCATCGCTGCCATATCTACAGCAAACTGTGTGCGGATTTCGGACCTGCAGGTGCACATCTTTGGACAAGATTGTTCTCACGTATTTAAAACTGAACACTTCCCCCAGTGAATTCCAGTAATGTTGGCAGTTTGTGCTATTCATCATTATTTTGGATTTCTCGGAACTGAAAACCATTCCCTATGTTCCTGCTCTTTCAAGATTGTTGATCAAGTCCGTGAACTCACTGTTACTATTTGCTATAAGGTCAATGTCGATTGCAAAACGTAGGTTACAGATGGGTCTACCACCGATAGAGTTTGAAGGGTCATGGTCGTTCAGGGTCTCTTGATTGATTCCTTCTAGAATTAAGTTGAACATTGTGAGTGAAAGTATGCATCCTTGTCTCACCACGACAATTGTCCGGAAGAATCCTCGATTTGTTTTGCCCAGAAGAACTGCGCTGGTGACATCTTTATATACGGACTGAATGACTTGAATAATTCCGTAATCGACATTGAATTCGCTAGGGATTTGCCAAAGACCGTCATGCCATACATGATCAAATGCTTTCGTGAAATCAATAAAGCTGTAGTACACGTCTTTTGATGTTGCAGTTGTTTCTCTACGAGGATCCGAGAACTGAAGAGCTGTTCCATTGTACTTCGTCCGGTTCTAGAAATGCTTGTTCCTCTGATAGCAGTTCTTCAGCTTGGATGTCAAACGATTCAAAATGATACGGTGTAGAACTTTACTAGGATGACTGATCAGGCTTATTGTCCTACAATTTCAACACTGTCTGAAGCTTCCTTTCTTTAGCAGGGGTATTACCAATGATTATCCCAGAGAAAAAGGGCCCTAATGAGGAGACTCATTAGGCTCCATGTTTTTGCTAATCTTCTGGCATAGTGCTGTTATGGATTTGATGGTTTCTTCACCTCCGTTTTTATCAGCCCAGAGTATGGAATATTATCCACTCCGGCTGACATGCCAGGTTTTAAGCTCACGACTGCCTCCTCATTCAATATTGACGGACTGATCTAGTCTTCATGTGTGGAGTGCTGGTCAGTTTGCAATATGGAGAGGTCTGGGAGGAAATGGTAACTATATAATCCATCACAGTATTGAGTCCATCTATGGAGAACCTTCTCACTGTCCGTCAGAAATTTACCATTCTCATCCAATACGACCCTTGCTCTCGGTTAGCTGGACTTAGTGAGAGATTTGAGAGTATTGTAGGACTTTTTGTTATTACCAGTTTCTCAGCGATATTCGTAGGGAAAAAACAATGATTGCGTTTCTGGAGGGTTATTTTTATTTAAATTTCAAGGATGAAGCAACTCAGACGACATGCGATTCATAACTAGAAACACTATAAATTTAAAACCATCTAAGTTGAGTGCGCTACCTTATCTGATGGTAATTCTAAATAGTTCCCACCTGCCAGTATGTACGATATTTATGAAAGCGTCTCAACATATCGCCTATACTTGGCTGTGATGCATGTGCTATATATACACGTAGCATTCGTCATTTTTATTCGATAGTCGCACATCAAAACGTAGGTACACGTATATGTACTATTTAATATATATATATATATATATATGTTTTGGTTCAGGTTCCTTGTAACACGGTGATGGTCCAAGGTAGAACCAATGTAGAATAACTCGAAAACAGGTATGGAATAACACAGATATATTACAAACAGAATATGTACAAAAGAAGTAGAAGTGTTAGTAATAACCATCAGGTTAGGTTAGAGAGAACTATGTTGTCTCGACCAGTATCACTATTCCAATGTCTTACAGTAATCGTCTGACGCGACTCTGTTTCTGACTGACTCACACGATGTTCAGCAACACGCCCACATGTGTCGAATGTGGCACAAGGCCGGTTTAATGTGGGCTTTCCCAGCCCGTAGGCTCGAGCAATATTGCCCGTAGAAACCGTATACACGGAATCGGGTTGGTCAACCTCCCCGAACGAGGCTCTGCCCTTCGGCGTGGCCTCGTGCGGGTTCCTCCCTGCCCAGAGGCAGAGAGTTCCCCTCTGCCCAGAGGCAGAGAGTTCGACCGTCTAGCCGAGTCGTCCAAAAGGACTGACTGACTCGATGTTCATTAACACGCCTACGTTAATTCTTACTTCTTAGCTCTTTAAACCACCTAACTTCAACGGCCGAAACTGGCCGTTTCCATAGCAACTAATGTTCCAATGATACCGCACTTATAAACACTTGCTAACCAAAAGATAGCTTATTCCCAAATTCTCGCTTGACAAGGAAGCGGGTCCAGACACCTTAACTCTACATAACTTCAAAAATTATGTTAGAGGTCTCGGCTCTCGCTGTTGAAACATGAGAATTCTTATGTAGCGAAGGAATCATATTTTTAAAAACTAAAAATATTATTATAAGATAAGGTCTACTTCTGTATGGAGCACTGTCTTTTTGAAAATAAAGCTAAATACTAAGGAACACCGGATTATCTACCTAACGTGTTCTTTCCTATTTTTCTGCACACCTGCATATATATATATATATATATATATATATATATATATTAATATATATACATATATATGTTAATATATATATATATATATATATATATATATATATATATATATATATATATATATATATATATATATATATGCGTATATATGTACATTGATTATTATAAAATCTCAAATTAAATTTGATAATAATAATATTTTAATTTTAGAGACATATTAATAAGTTATATTATTTGTTGATAAACTTGATATGCAATCGGCACCTACAAGTTTTATTAATTTTTGACACAAATCTTAATTTTCTTGTTACCTGATTCGGGCAGATTATTAGAGAGTTACTCGACTCTTATCACTGATAATAAGAAGAATAAAAAGAAACAAAGAGGAATGTAATAATAGTAATACTAATAATGGTGGCAGTGGGGGTAGTGGTGGTGGTGGTGTTATGTGATTGCAGTGATAGTTACTTATCGATTATTTTTAATGGTCTCTTTTTATTTACTTATTTCTTACTAATATATATATATATATATATATATATATATATATATATATATATATATATATATATATTATAAGCTATACAATGCAAAATCGTTTAATAAACATTTCTTTGACTATTATTCGTATCTACATATTAAATGTATTTATGGGCAAAATATTTATGGGAAAAATATATTCTTGTAAACAGGATTGCAGGGATTTGAACATAGTTTCATATTATTGAACATATGATAGAAAAAGACAAAATGTTAAAGAAAATTCCGTTAAAAAATTAAAAATGTCGGATTCTGGTGAAGGCTACCTCGTCTCCTTGGAATGTAAACGCTTATAAATGAAGATTTTACCACTGTTGTTAATAATAGCACAAGTAAAATAAAATAAAATAACATAAAATAAAATAAGGACGAGGCCTGGACCTGTAAACCCGGATGAAATTCTGGCGTCCAGATATATTCAGGGCGCCATAATATATCCATGGTATGGATATATTCTGGCGCCCAGAAACCAGCCCCAACTTATGAGTAAATACAAACTAACTATAATGCTGACACTACGAAAAATATTGCTAAACCGCATTGCTTGTCATGTGGGTCATCAAGCCCGCGATCTACAATGAATGGAATCGAAATGTCTGCAAATGGAACAAACTCTACCCAACGAGAACCAGAGGAAGACCGCGCCGAGGCCGGTCCTTACAGAGGCCCTCTATATTCATTAAAAGGAAAATATCACAAAAAGAACAATAAATAAATGGTCTAGGAAAGAGTATTTTGAAGTAATGATAGCATTTTACACCGGAACGATAAATACGACAAAGGCAACAACGACGATAACCGCCTGTAATATCTGGCAAGAAAAACGTCCATCAAACAGACTAAATATCGATGCCAACAGACTAAACAAAATCAGGTGTGACACCATCAGGGAAAAAAGAATACCTAACATAGAACTGTAAACCATTCTAGAACACATCAAAAATAGATTAAACGTTAACATCGCGGGGCTAAATACCAACAACCCAGAGGAGACGCAAAGAGAGCAACAAATAGAAACCAGCTGTAATATTCCCTCTCGGGTACACAAGCAAATAGAGGAAGATAATGACAAATATGAGAGTGATGACAAAAACATCCGAAATAAATGGGAGAATGTACAGGAAGTGTCTTTCAAAGGAAAAGCCAACAATTCCAAAAGAAAGAACCGTCAAGTGAAAGAAACTATCAACCTTGATAACCAAACCGTTAGAAAAATAAGGGACAAAATGGAAAAAACCGATGAACCTGACATAAATTAATCGACTTATATACGCGGCCTCGGCACCGATCGCAGAAACAATAGGTAAACAAGCAAAACCACAAAGTTAACGAAAAGGAAAAATGCCAGTGTGGAATTTTAAAAAAATAGGAACCGATATAAATAAACCACGAGGGTAATTGGCACGTCAAAGTGAAGTAGGCAGGGCCTCCAAAATGAACAAAAAAGGAGACAACAGAAAGGAAGCCTTGATATAAAGAATAAGACTGACGTTCCAAAAATTGAAGAAAAGCTGAAACAAAAAATTCAAGCGAAGGCACATAGAATAAGGCGTTTTGAAAAAAGAAATAGATTCTTCTGGCAAAACCAGATATTCATAGAAGATGCCAAGAAACTATATCCAGAACGGGGAATAATAAAATGAAGGTAAATTAGCCACCAAATATCCAAGAAGTCGAGTTCTGGTGCCAGGTGTTGGAAAACTGCAAAAGGCACAGAGAAATAGCTGCATGGATCATCCAACAACAGGAATAATACGCACATATAGAGTGCCAAAAATGGACCAAAAAAATGGACCCAAAATTCATTTTATTATTGAAAGAACAGCTGGCATCTGCAAAACTAATAACTGGAAAGCATCAGGAATAGACTGGATAAAAAAAAACTCATCAAGAACCCACCAAGACCTCTCACAGGCATACGAGAATATAATCATAAACCCAGAAAAATGCCCCAAATGGCTAACGTGGGCAGTAACATACCTACTCCCCAAAGCAGAAGAGACGCCGAACCCGAAGAACTATAGGCCCATTACCTGTCAACCAACAATGTACAAGATTCTCACTTCTATCATAACTGAGAGGACTTACAATTTCCTCGAGAAAATCAGTTTACACCCAGTAGAACAGAAGGGGTGTAAAAGAGGATGTTACGGGTGCAAGGACCAAAAAGAAATTATTGGAAGGGGTGAAAACAAGGTGAAGAAACTTATCGATAGCATACATCGATCACAGAAAGGCTAACTCATGGATAAAGAAAAGCCTAAAAATATACAGAGTATGTCCCACAACGTTGAGTTTTATAACGGAGAGCAAACTGGAAGGATAAAGTATCCATAAACCATATAAACATATCATTAAACTCTAAGCCAATCAACATCAAACACTGGATCTTCCAAGGAGATTCATTGTCATCACTACTCTTCCACCTTGCATGCGTGCCATTCAGCTGCTTACTGAATTACTGAGCTACGGATACAAGTAACAGAATAGCAAACCGAATCATCTATTCTATATTAATGATTCTAAGACTGAATAGATTCCTGTTAGCCCAAGCCTTAAAGAAATACAAAGAGTTTCCTCGAAAATAGAGCTCACACAATACGAAGGGCTTTATCTGTGTAAACCGTGTGTGCTCTGAGGGTTACAAAAAATGATCAGTGTAAAATGCTATGAAGACATTTCTGACCTTGTGTCACTGGTTGTGTTCCGGAACGAAATGTGTATACAGCAGAGACCCAAGGAAATGATAATAATAATAATAATATACTTGGAAACAACAGAAGACTGGATGATGGTATGTGTTAAGGAACATGAAAGTAGTAAGCGTCTTTACTCCGTAATGAAGGAAGCCAACAAATTCAAAATGGAGTTTCAAATAGGCGCAGAAATACAAGTACAGCACGGTAAACCGGCTGAAGCTGCAAAATACTTAAAAAAAAGAAAGCAAAGACAGATGCAACCGACCAGATACAGAAACAATGGCAAGATAAACCGCTTCATGGTCAATACTCTGCCCGTACCAAACAAGCTGACGTAGACAAAACCCGTACCCATCAGTGGCTACGGAGTGCAGGGTTGAAAGCTGAAACTGAAGGTTTTATCATTGCTAACACAGGACAAATGCTTGTTAACTAGGAATTATCAAGCATATATACTAAAATACTGTGTTAGCCCAAGATGCAGATTCTGTGATATATATCCAGAAACCATTGATCATCTTGCATCAGGTTGCACGTTATTGGCACACACTGAATATAAAAACCGGCATGACAGAGTGGGCCAATATCTGCATTGGAAAATTTGCAACTTCTACGGGAAGGAAGCTGAAAGAAACTGGTACGAACACCACACAGACCCGGTTACGGAGATAGGACCTGTTACAATTCTATGGGACTACACATTACACACTGACAGAACAATTAAAGCCAACTGCCCAGATATTGTTATTAAAGACCACAAACAAAATAAGTGCCTCCTTATTGATATGGCAGTCCCTGAAACTGCAATGTATCTTTGAAGATATTCGAAAAACTGTCAAAATACAAGGACCTTGAAATAGAAATCTCAAAAATGTGGCACATGGGAACATCAACAATTCCTGTTGTATTTGGAGCCCTTGGACTGGTTGGAAAAGATTCCAGTAGGCTGATTGAAGGGATCCCTGGAAGTCCATGCCTCAAAGAGTTACAAAAAATTGTTCTGACAAGTACAGCCCACACTTTACGAAGGGCTTTATCTATGTAATTATTTTTTTATTTTTTTTTACAGTTGAAAGTGTCATGATGCCATTTCTAACCTTAGGTCCCTGGGCGGGACCCGGAAAGAAATGTGTAAACGCCAGATATCAAAGGAAATAAAAATAATAATAATAATAATAATAATAATAATAATAATAATAATAATAATAATAATAATGATAATAATTTGTATTCACAACTGAAGCTCACACATATCGAAGAGATTTCTCTGTATGAATTTTGTTTGATATTGTTTTTTTTTTGTTTTTTTTTACAAAAATGATAAGTGTCATGAAGCCATTTCTCGTCTTAGGTCTCTGGTTGGGGTCCCGGAATGAAAAATGTATGCAACAGAAAACAAAGAAAGTAATAATAATAATAATAATAATAATAATAATAATAATAATAATAATATACTGCTGCTGCTGTTCCTGCTGACTGGTAGTGACGAGGAAGATGTATAGAGCGAATAACAAGAGATAAAGACACAATAACAGAGGCAAATACAGGGAAAAAAAGCAACGAATAGAAAGAAACTCTTCGGTAATCTGTAAAAGAAAACACATAGTTTTTTTTTGTTTTGTTTTTTTTGTTTTTTTTTGTTGTTTGTTTTTTTTGCAAGGCTTTATTTTCATTGATGTATGAGGAACTTTATTTAAACAGCGCCAACCGAACGGACAAACTATGAGTTCTCAAAGAACATCCATCTCTTACTGTGTTTTTTTTAATAGCCCCAGGCTTCACATCAAACATGGATGTCGTAAAAAAATATTTAAAAAAAACAAAAGACGTATTTTCGATCTGGGTGCGTCCCATTTCTGCTTTTTCTCTTTCGTTGCCCTATATAGCACCCACGCTCTTAATTGATCTGTTTCTTTTCATTTCGCTCCTTATTTTTTTCTTTTTTCTATCTTTATTTCTGTCTTTTCTTTCTACCTTTTTTTTTTTGTGTTATTGTCTTCGATTTCTATTGGTTGTTCTCTGTCTCTTTCCCTTACACATACATTTACATTTTTGGTTTGTTCAGGCGTTGATCTTTCAATCATAATTTTTATCACGGATATTTCTTATACAATATTATCCGTATATTTTATCAGCATTTTATTGTAAATCCACACACATCTTTTTTTTTCCTTACTACATTCTTGGCTTTCTTTCTTTCTTTCTTTCTTTTTTTCCTTCCTTTTTACCTTTCCACCTTTGGTTTCAGATATTACCATATACACTCGCATACCATGCGACACGTGAGAGACCTAATTTTGAGGCTAGTTTTAAGAGGGTCGCATTATACATGAGACATAAAATTAGCATATGTACTGCTGGGCCTGGCTACGCCGTTTACCAAACTCTATATCCATTTACTGTTGTCAAAAAAAAGTTGTATTTAAGATAGACATGGTGTTTTACTTGACTATATCCAATAATAATGCATGTAAAATTCCCATATTAGTATAGCTGGCCACTCGAGGATAGCCGTCTAAAATGGCGGCTACCCAATCCCTATTTCTTGCTCAGGCACATTTGTTCATTCAACACCCACATACTGAGCAGACCTTAGTTACAATTTTAGGGAGGATAGCGTGTTATCTAGCGTGATCATCAATCTGAACAAGGCCAGGATTATTTGTGACTTTGTGCTAACACAGCTATCGACTGCACCCGATTTCACTCACAAGGCGAGGGTCCTCCCGTTGTATGATTTCCAGGCACTTTTCGACCCCTTCACTCCGATAACACCACGAAAATCTCCTTCCTGACAAAATTGACAATGTTGAGATTCGAAGCAGGGGCTCCTGGTCAGAATACAACTGTTCTAACCATTCGGCCATTCACATATTAGTATCGTATTAAAAAATACAAACATAGCGAATATGCATCTTTTCCATTGTTTACGTTTATAAAATGTTTAGCTGTTTCTCGTTCGGTTGTTTATGGCTGTACGTGTTTACGCAACGAGTACCAAGTTACTAACGATACTTTTATTAAACTCTTTTATTTTTTACATTTTATTTAACTAGAAGATGGGATAAAGAGACAGAGGAAAAGAGGTTAGTCTATTGTAATTTGGTATCTCAAAAAAGGAACTCGCATGATATACAATATAATGACAAATTCAGTTTTTTATAAATGAAAATCTGGGGGTTGAACCATACACGAGATCACGGGTTAAACGAGTATATACGGTATTTGATATTTCTTGGTTTTATTTTATTCTCTTCTGTATATTATTCGTTCATTTCTTTCTTTTCCTTGTTTTTTATTTCGGAGTTTCTTTTTTGTCCCTGTGTTTATTTACATCTTTCTTTTTCTTTTCATTGCATTTTTTGTTTCTTTCTCAAATTTGCTTTCAGTATCGTAAATAACAGTAAAAATAGAAGAAATGGGTTTTAGAATGATTGTATGTCAATAGGTTTATTTTAAGTTATATATCAAGTGTTTTCCTTAAAAATCACAAGCTTAGATTTTTCAGTGATAATGTCTATCACATTTTTATTTTCTTATAAAATGTTACGTAGTTTAGATAATTTTTTCGTTTATTCTTTATGTTAAAACCAACCACAATTCTCTTTTTCTACTTTCTATATACTTGCATTGTTTTGTTACTTTTTTCTGTCTTATTTCACTTTTTTCTTTCTGAACCAGTTCCTATTTATGCTTCAGTGACTTCCTTTGTTTTATTTTATTTATTTGCATATTGAGTTGATTTTTTTCGTACATTTTTATGCTACATCCGTCCTCATCTTTCTTTTCTCTTTTCTATATAACTGCATTTTTCTTTCTTTCTTTCTTTCTTTCTTTCTTTCTTTCTTTCTTTCTTTCTCACTTGATTTCTATCTCTCTCAAACAATTACTATTTATATATATATATCTCAGTCGCTTCCTTCCCTTTTAATCTTTTTTACATATTCTTTCAATATTACTTCGTTAATTTAAAATGCTAAATCAATCCACACCATTCTTTCCTCCTTTTTATATAATTGCATTTCTTTCTTTCTTTCTTTCTTTCTTTCTTTCTTTCTTTTCCTCTCAACCAATTTCTATATCTCTATCTAATAAAGGCAGGATGTGTTTGTGTGTGTAACGAATGCACGGCCGCAATATTCGAAGGATTTGCACCAAAATTTACATGCACATGATCCAAGTTAACGGGAAGGGCTAAGACCGATTTGCATTTCCCAACTTCCATCGATAGTGGAAATAATCGATTTTTTCATGCTTCTACGGCAGTTTTCATGTAGTTTGCCGCCATTTTCTACTGGCCAGAGTGAGAGCCTATAGCTTACTGCCGCGAATAGGCAGGAATATTCTATTGGCCAGCGTGAGAGCCAACAGCTGACTGACACGAATGTTAACTAGCATGCTAGCATGCAAAAAAAATCGATAGCTGCATTCGTCACAAGTGTGAAAAATTTAAATCTGCATGACACTTAGCTCATTCGCTTGCTTAAACTCAGCGCTGATTCTGATTCCGCAGAACTGGGTTAGGTGTGAAAAAGTATTCGTTGTTAACCTTCTTTTTTCATTCGGTTTTTCCACTTACGAGTCCTTTTTTTTTAAGCTGATCGTTTTGTGTTCATTTTGTTTAGCTCTTTTTTCGTAACAGATTTAATGTTTAGTATAGAGCTTATAAAATATTCGCAGTGTGAGATAGGCAAGAAGTTAGGCATGTAGCAACATCAGCACGGCAAAGGGCACTCTTTTAAAGGCAAGGAAGGGCAAAAATATTTTAAGTCAAGTGATAGCGATTGCTGTATGAGTCATACGATTTTTGAATCAAGCACGGGCAACGCCGGGCCATGCTGCTAGTATGTATATATATATATATTATTTTTATGCACAATCCATCTAACTTCGTCTTTCTTACTTACTTAATTTATTTCTCAATCAATTCCCATATATATATATATATATATATATATATATATATATATATATATATATATATATATATATATATATATATTATTTGCATAGATTTTGTTTATTTTTATGCCAAATCCATCCACGTATGCCTTACCTTCTTTCCATGCACTTACTTAAATTTATTCCTTTCTCTCTTAATGTTGCTTCCTTTGATTTTTTTCTTTCTCTCTTTCTCAACCAATTTCGATCTCTATATACTTCAACTCTTCCGACACACTTTACTTTATTTGTATATTCTTTCGATATGCTTCATTTTTTATGGTAATTCCATCAATCCCTCTCTCGCTTTCTTATTTGTTTCTTTCTTTCTATTTTACTTTCCTTGTTTCATTCTGTTTTTAATTTTTTTTTACATTATTTTTATTTCTCTCTTTTTTCCTACTCTCTTACTTTATTTCTTACTTTCTTTCTTTCTTTTTTCCGACTTACTTTCTCTATTACCTTCTTGCTTGCCTTCTTTCTTTCTTGCTTTCATTCTTGCTTTCCTTCTTGCTTTCCTTCTTTATTTCTTGCTTTCCTTCTTGCTTTCCTTTCTTGCTTACATTCTTTCTTTCTTTCTTGCTTTCCTTCTTTCTTTCTTTTTTCTTTCCTTCTTGCTTTCCTTCTTTCTGTCTTGCTTTTCTTCTTTCCTTCTTGCTTTCCTTCTTTCTGTCTTGCTTTTCTTCTTGCTTTCTTGATTTCCTTCTTACTTTCCTTCTTTCCTTCTTTCCTTCTTGCTTTCCTTTCTTGCTTACATTCTTTCTTTCTTTCTTTCCTTCTTGCTTTCCTTCTTTCCTTCTTGCTTTCCTTCTTTATTTCTTGCTTTTCTTCTTGCTTTCTTGCTTTCCTTCTTGCTTTCCTTCTTGATTTCCTTCTTGCTTTCCTTCTTTCCTGCTTACATTCTTTCTTTCTTTCCTTCTTTCTTTCTTTTTTCTTTCCTTCTTGCTTTCCTTCTTTCTTTCTTGCTTTCCTTCTTGCGTTCATTCTTGCTTTCCTTCTTTCTTGATTACATTCTTTCTTTCTTAATTTCCTTCTTTCTTTCTTACATTCTGTTTTTCTTTCTTTCTTTCTTGCTTTCCGTCTTTCCTTCTTACATTCTTTATTTCTTGCTTTCCTACTTGCTTTCCTTCTTTCTTTCTTGCTTTCCGTCCTTCTTCCTTTCCTGCTTGCATTCCTTCCTGCTTCCCTTCTTGCTTGCTTACTTACTTACTGTCTTTCTTTATTTCTATCTTTCTTTTCTTTCTTTCTCTCTGAAGCATTGCATTTCTACCTAAAGCCTTCTTCACTTTTTTCCTACTTTATTTTTTATTTAATTACTTGTTTGTTTGTTTTCTTTATTTATATTTCGCCCTTTTTATTCACTATATTTGTTTGGATATTTTTCCGTCTTTCTTTTCTACTATATTCTTGTTCAAATTTGTTTAATATGTCACATTGTTGTGGTGGGATCCACCTAATCTGCATAGGTGACTACCAACTATATAAATAATGGTTGGTACCGGAAGGCGAGGGAAGGAATCACGAGATCCAACTAGAGACTCTGATCGACTGCGACTAGTGAACACATTCTCCAGGAACGTCTTCCCAGAAATATACAGAAATACTATATGTACTTATTGTGTACACTTTCTTGTTATAATACATTCTTGTTCTAAGTACATGTTGTGTTGCATTATTATTCCATGCATTAGGCGAGATTCAACAATGAGTCAAGACTCAACACACATATACTGAAAATTTTTTTTAAAGTTTTAGAAAGATTGTATAGAATTTTTTTAAAGCCTGGTCAGTACATAGGGGGTTCAACCTTTGGTTCATCCAGGAAGTGTAATGGAAAATTACTTAGAATTCCCAAATCGGTGAGACAAATTCCAATTCCTGTCGATTTTTTTTATTTTCATTTATGCGCAAATAACATTGGGAAAAGGAGGAATCCACAAATTTTCTCCCCAACTATGGGTTAATTATTAGAGAATGTATCAGTAAATCATTATTATCATCCTGAAATTGTTATAATTTAATAAAATATATTTTATGACTTAAAATATTCGGATTTCGGTATCACATTTTCCGTCACTTGTTAAAACCCTTCCCAGATGTTCGAATTTCTTTATTGCTTGTTTTTGACATCTCCAGTTTGTTGCTAACATCTTGTGTTATTACTGTTGCTGACACCCATACACGCTGTCGTCTTACAACAGTCCTTTCTTTCCACTTTACTTTACTATCAAGCATACAAGTCCCTGCAGATTTATTAGTGTTTATGTTTCAACTCGTTCTTCATCGAAACTTTTATGACGGACTACTATAATTTCGACGCATATCTTACGGTAAAGATTCCCACCCCTGTGCAATGAACAATATGATGGGAAGATTTCAAGAGATTTATGCTAAATTATTTGATTAATTGCTCTTAATATCATCATGTTGCTGACTTTTAAATGGTATTTCATTGACGCTGGCTGTGTTACAACAGTTTTGTCGCGTTTATTACCAGTAAAACCCTTTTATATCAAGACAAGCGACGTTTGTTCTCAGACTGGCATAACTTTTTATATAGTTTTTTCTTATACCTGTATGCAATTTTAAGCATAACTTGAAGACTGATATACTGTCGAAATAATGCTAATCATTGTTAAGTGCTGTGTATTTTTTTTTTAAATCGCACCCTTCTTTTTTCTTGTCCTCCTCCTCCTCCTCCTCCTTCTTCTTCTTCTTATTATTATTATTATCATTATTTCGATTTCTGCTATGGTCAAACTACCTACCACTTCTGCCGGAAAACCGAAGTCAGGTAGTGGTTTGTTAATATGGTTACATTTCATGATTACTAACGTTATATGTGCAAAGTTCTTCTTATTGTGTAGGCTTTACTTATCAACACACTTTTTTATGTATTTCCTTTAAGCTGGGATTTTCAGGGATATTTATCAATGTGTTGTTGTGTTCCTATTTTAGCATTCCAGCGCACCTTCTATGACTGGTACTATTCTTGTTTTCTATTTCACCATTTTCTTCTATTTCGATTTCCAAATCTTTATAGTTCAGTATTTTTTTCATGTTCCTTGGTTGCTATGTTACAGTAGGCTGGACAAGCCATAACAATTAGTAGGCAAGATGTTTTCGTTTTTTTACAGTTATGTTCGCGCTATTTGCATCAATCATCCAGTCTGAAAGATGATGTAATACCATAGGTATTATTATGTCTTCTATTTCTATAACCAGTGCTGTGTTATGTTTATACCAGTGTTTATTAATATCTTTTCCAAAGTGTTTGCACATTGTACACTGTAAGTTTTGCCCTACTCTATCGTGACGATTTTTATATTCATTTGGCGCAAGTACAGAACATTATGAGATGAGATGGTCTATAGTTTCCTGATATTTGTCAGAGAAACTGCATTTTACATCCACACTATTATGTATGGTATCTGCCTGAAAGTTTCTCGTAAAAAGACTTTGGTCTTCCGCTGCAAGAAAGCCTTCCCTTTCAGCCTTTAATCTAGATATCTCGTAACCATTGATGAGTGTTAACATTATCAACATCGGCTCTATTAGCACGTTCAGGATATTGGATATGCAAAGATTTATCTTGCCAGTGTTGTCTCATTTGTTCAAGTGATTTATCCTTGGCATTCTTTTTCATATTTTTTGCTACAACAGATGGTTCTTGGGTTCTGATTTGGTTTTCTACAGAATCTACTAAATGTAAATCTCGTTTGTATTTTCAACCTTCTTTCATGATTGAATATTTTTTCTTTCTGTTTTCGTGTTGTTTGACTAATTGTATCATCCAGTTCTTTGTTGCTTCCATATGTGTTAGTTAGCCAATAATTGTTGGCTTGTATGTCAATTCTAGCTGAATAAGACCTCTTCCAACTTTTTTATGAGTATGTATAGAGACAGTCTATATCAACCTTTGGATGTTGGATGTTATGCTTAGAAAGAAATTTTCTTAGAAACTATTCGTCTAATATAATTTAGAGTCTAGTTCAATATGTTGAAACTATATTGAACTACTGGGAGGGCAAGTCTATTAATGGCCATAATTCTCTTCTGAGAATTCAGTTCACTTTTTAATTTCAGTTGCACACGTTTATAGTAAACTTTTCGCATTATTATTATTATTATTATTATTATTATTATTATTATTATTATTGTTGTTGTTGTTGTTGTTCTTGTTCTTGTAACACAGGGAAGGTCACTGAATAGAATAACCACGGGAAGATTCATAATGAACGATAACACTTAGGACAAGAACAACATATATATGTTTCGCCAGCGGTGCGTAGAAATAGTCAACTACTCTGAGTCAGTCAAATGAATTCCACAAGGAATCTCCAACTGCAGGATATCTACCAACCGCCCCACGCGGTCAGATGTGGCACAAAGCTGAATATAATGTGGGGTATCCGAGCCCGCAGCCTCGGACAAAAATTCCCTGTAGACCGCGTATAAAAAGGGGTCGGTTTAACGAGACGAGCCTCTGAGCTTCGATATAGCTTCGTCTGGGGATCCTCTCTGCCCGGAGGCAGAGAGTTTAGCCAGCACAGATGGAGACGAATCCCCAACTGCAGCCTAACATACAGTATTTACTACTGTATTTATGTAAATGGGGACATACCCATTATCATCCGTAGGTATGCTGCAACAATTATTATCTATTAATATACGTGTTATGGAAATATTATTATCTATTAATGTACGTGTTATAGAGATGTTTATTATTATTGAAGTATATATAGTGATGGGATAGTGTGTGCTTTAGCTGTTTCCTCAAACTAGGTAGTAAGAAAGAATATACAAACAATTACGTACAATTAACAACAACGTATTGCCTGTACAAAACTAAATGGAAAGGAATACAAAAGTGGCGAATTAAAATGTGAATGTAGAGACGTTATTTTTTCTATCAACTTGTGTATGCAAATTCCCAAGAAAGATTGTGAGAGACTTATATATATAGATTGCGTCCAGCATGAATCAGCCTGTCGCCTCTGAGTGTTGACTTCAATGTTCACTTTTATATTTATATTTGCATATGCTCTGTCTCTGATATTGAGCACTTTAACCCATAAATATAGCATACCTAAAAACTATATTTCTTCACACACACACACACACACACACACACACACACACACACACACACACATATATATATATATATATATATGTGTGTGTGTGTGTGTGCATGCGCGTGTGTATGTGTGTGTGTGTGTTTGTAAAGAGTTCTTTATCTGTATTTTTGGAAGAATTAGTTACTTTTTCTTACAGCTGTAATCTTCCTTTCCTGATAAACCTGAAATAAAGATATTTAGTTCTGGTGGAACAATTCTCTAGTGAATTCGTTTCCACTAAATTTACAAAATATTTGATCTTATACCAGTCTTACCTGAACTTAAACCCATTTCATTGGCGATGGAATTCTATAAAATGACAATTACTTCCAAGACGTTTTTGTTGTAAAATCACTTCAATGGAATTCGACTGCAAATCATTTCCAGTGCATCATAGTAAGATCAACTGTAATGCATTTTCCTTATGAAATGATTTCCAAATCATATTTATATTAAATGCTATTTAAAAGTTAAATCCTGCAGTATATTGTTTGAGAATTAAATCCTCATGGCGTACCCAAGTTCTGCAGACATTTACAATACGTAATTTATTAAATGTGTATACTATCACGAGATCACAGGTTATATAGCGAGTTTAAACGCAACTATTAAATTCTACCTATAATTACATTATTGTATCCGTAATATTTATTCTTGACGAGTAAATAATAACATTCTTCTAGGTTTTTCAATGCAGACTGATAACTCAGTCTTAATTTAATACATCTTAGATAAAATATTGACAGATTTGTTAATTAAATCATCACATTGATGCGTTTGGATAGATCCATCATCCGTATGCATTTGGTGGGTGTTGAGTCTTGACTCATTGTTGAATCTCGACTAATGCATGGAATAATAATGCAACACAAAATGTACTTAGAACAAGAATGTATTATAACAAGAAAATGTACACAATATTTACATATAGTATTTCTGTATATTTCTGGGAAGACGTTCCTGGAGAATGTGTTAACTAAGTCGCAGTCGGGCAGAGTCTCTAGCTGGATCTCTGTATTCGCTCCCTGTCTTCCGGTACCAACCATTATTTATATAGTCGGTAGTTACCTATGCAGATTAGGTGGATCCTACCACAACAGGGGGAAACAACAACAGCCAAGAATCCATCGTTAGAATCTCAAACAAGAAAACAGACCAGTATGAAATAAACCTCCTCCCAGGAAAGGGTGCAAAAAAGAATCTCCCTTGTGCATAATGCGAATTCGTATACCTTTCAAAAGCAGACCCGATAAGTTATTGATGTCGCCACAAAGACAACACTTTCTTTCAATATTATGCACTGTCTGTGTAGTTGTAAAGAAAAGAAGACAAAAAAGATAGCCAATTTATAATAGGAATAAAAATCTGCAATAGATTTCTTCTGTCTCTCGACCGAAACACTTGTAGCCAAATCACAGTTCAAATAAATGAGGTCACACATCCAACCTTCACTTCTCATCAGCAAAAACTCGTGTTCGTCCACCAAGCTCAGAAAATCCAATCTGTCACAAAAGCGAAAAACGACGGCTTTTGTTCCCCTGAGAGATCTTTCATTTTGCTCACGCCATTCAGGGGAGAGAAGAAAATTAGCATAGATTCTGGTCCTTAAAGTAGATTTTGCTAACTACTTTTTGGTAATTTTTCCTCGGAAGATCGCACACAAAACACGAACTCTTTTTCGAGGTAGCTGATTATCTCTTTCACTACAGTCTGATTCCTTTTGCAATTGGTGTAAGCAGGTTAGCGAGTGGACTTAACTGGCATTACAAGACATACCTTCCTTTTACTCATGCAAAAAGGGGTAAGGCTTACTTGGAGAACGTGTGGCTTAAAATGTACGTTGTTTCCTCGATTAATGGGTCACCAGAAATGGCATCAGCATTAAGGAAGTAATGAAAATGGCCATACTCGTACACGAGTTGAATTTCCGCTACTGCTACAGATATTTATAATACTGATACATTTGGAGAAATCAATAAAACTCAATTGAATCTCAAACAAGAGAACAGATCGATATCTAGGCTATTGTTCTGTCTGGTTTTGGTTTATTCGTAGATTTTCAGCCTGAACAAATCCAAAGAATTGTTTGTGCCGTCAATCCAAGACACTAAGAAAACCTAACAAAGCGAGAGTTTCTTAAAACGTGCACACAAGTTGAGATAAGTATATAGAAGGAGGTCCTGAAAAGGTCTCGGCATAAACAAGAATACATTTGAGAAAAATATATTTTTCAATTTGGTTCGATCTTCAGACAAGAAGTGGTTTGAGTCTATAATGCTACAATACAAACTTTTATCGCTGTATAAATAAATGATACAATTAAAAATACAATATACAAGCGTATGAATATTACATTTATTTTAACCATTTCACCCCAAGCAAGCCAATAAATCCAGTAAGGCGTAAGAGGTTGGTGAGTGTGAAAGAATATAAAAAAAAATTATACTAATGAGAAAGAACGATGACATTCAGAAGACAAAAAGATTATAATTGATATTGCATTTAAACTGTTGGAGAGCAAAGTTGACTGGAAAGCAAGAAGCCAGAAAAGAGTTCCATAAGCAAGAAAAAAAACTGTTAGCATAGAATTTACGATTACATGTTGCCATTTGGATTAAAAAATGATTAGATCTTGGCGCCAGTCTAGTACTACGCTTAAATTCAAAAAGTCTATATAACCTAGAGGAGAGTTTATCCGAACAATTACCATGAAATTATTTATAGAAAAGACAGAAAGAGACAACGTTACGGCCGTGGGAAAGTGACTGAATCCGAGCCGACATAACAGGAACGATAATATTGCTGATTCTTCTTTGGATTTTGTCAAGGAGCTCAAGATAAATAGCAGTAGCACCTCACCATATGTGACAGCAATATTCTAAGCATGGACGAATGATAAACTTATAGATATGTAAGATAGGTTCAGGGAATATAAATTATCTAGCAAGACACAAGAAGAACCAACTTTCTTAGCAGAAGAAATAGCAATGGATTCAATATTATCTTTCTTTGTCAGAAGGGAATGTTATCTCGAGTAGATGCAAGGCGTTATTTTCCTGGAGGTTAGCTTCAGCCATGCTGATTTATTTTATTGATTTAATTATTTGATATAGATATACCATATATTATATATTTTTTATGTTTACATTATTTTACTTTTTTATTTTTTCAAGCTAATAACACAACAAAAAACAACATACTTATTTCAACTTAAACACTTGACAACCATTACATGTTGAAAAGACACGTTTCACATTTTAAACATTATGTTCGATATCTAGGTTGATAACATGACTATTTAAACCTGTCCTAAACCACCACAAGGTTCCATCCGTGCATCCCATTAGAATGTCTGAAGACCGACTTCTCGAGAGCTCCTCTCTGCGGCTGCTCGGTCTCACGCTGGCCGCTGATCTGAGATGGAACAAATATATCGAGTCAATTGCACCATCCACCGCAAGGAAAGTTGGCTCCCTGTGCCGAGCCAGGAAATTTTTCTCCCCGGAATCGACCCTCCAAATCTTTAAATCGACCATTCGCCCTTGCATGGAGTATTGCTGCCATATATGGTCTGGGGCCCCTGCTGTTTGCCTCAGGGTTCTTGATAAGATCCAGAGACGGATACGCAATGTAATTGGCCCTGATCTGTCATCTCGTCTGCAGTCGCTCTCTCACAGACGCGATGTTGCCTCGCTCTGTCTTTTTTACAAATACTTTCACGGTAATTGCTCCGAGGAGCTGCTTTCGCTGGTTCCTAGGCCTCATGAATTTAAACGTCCCACGAGGCTGGCAGCCCGTTCCCACCCCTTCACCATTGAAACTGTTAGATGTAGACGTCTCTTATATACTCCAATAGCTTCATGTTTTGCACATCTCGCATGTGGAACTCCCTTCCTTATTCCTGTTTCCCTGACAAATACAATCTCCAACTATTTAAGTGTAACGTCAAGCGACATCTCCAGTTGCCTTGATCTATCCACTTCCCTTCTCCACATCCTTTCACCTTTCATTCCTATCTGCTCTCGCTCCAAATCTTCTGTAACCCTTTTGCCTTGATCGATCCACTATCTTTCTCCACATCCTCTCCTTTACCACTCCTATCTGCTCTTCCTCCAAACCTTCTGTAACCCCTTGCGTGCTAGTGGCTTCCAGCCTTGCTTGGGGTGATAAGCTTAAAAAAATTGCGATAGGTTCAAATGGGCTGCTGATCTCAATATTGACCTGCAATCAGTTGTCAAGCGCTGCAAGAAATGGCTTGTTAATTATAAAACAATACTTAGTCCCTGCTAAATACCTTGAGCTGCGTGATGAACTCCAAGGAAGAATCAGCAATATTATCGGTCCTGGTCTGTTATCTTGGCTTCAGCCGTTTCCCCCACCGCACTAAGGTTGATTTCCTGTGTCTTTTTTTATAAATGCTTTCATGGTAATTGTTTGGATTAACTCTTCTTTATGGTACACAGACATTTTGGATTTAGGCGCAGTCCTAGACTGGCGTTGAAGTTTCATCTGTTTGTAGTTGAGCTGATTAGATGTAACCGTAAGTTCTATGCTAACATTTTCTTCTCTCCCACTTCTCGCTTGTAGAATTTCTTTCCGGCTCCATGCTTTTCAGCCAACTTTAATCTGTAAAAATTTAAATACAATATCAATCGCTACCTAGTGTACACCTGGTTATTCTTTTCTCTTCCCGCTAATTATTCATGTTTTTGCTTCCTAATTCTTCCACACCCTGTAACTCCTTGTATCTTAGTGGCTTTATTGCCTTGCATAGGGCGAGACTCATTATAAATAATAAATAGCAAATTATTAAATATCATCACATATTTAGTAAAAACATGTTAATTATTTGCTGGAATATAAGGAAATGTAATCGACCCTAACCGGCCACATTCTCATCGACGTGGCGTGCCTTCCCTCTGTCTTTTCTGCGAATATTTTCATGGCTATGCTTCCCCGAATAAATGATTTTTAATGTGCTGCTAGATTAAATAGATTTATCGGACTTGATGAAAGTCTGGAATCGGTCAGGCGACAAGTAACTTGAATATTTATGAATTAGATGAACACACACACAAATATATATATATATATATATATATATATATATATATATATATATATATATATATATATATATACAATTATTTATTCGAAAATTATAACATAAGTATGTTATAAAATCACTACAAAAAGAGCCATTTGGTTTCAACACTTCTGGTGTATCATCAAGTGATAGTGTTGAATATAGATTTCTACATTCAACACCATAACTTGATAAGACACCAATTTCGAATAAATAAATATATTTGCTCTACTCTGTATTGAGCACTCTTTTACAACATTATTTTTTGGTTACTGAAATTTATTCCGTATACACCGATCTTATATTTGTATATATATATATATATATATATATATATATATATATATATATATATATATATATATAATCATACAAGTTTCATTAAAAAATATAGACAAGTGTTGTTTATTTATTTTATGTAAGTTCTTTTCATATCGTCTGATAAGCTTAATAACATTATCATTAAACGAAGAAAGAAAATCACAATATATATATATAGCATAATGAGTAGCCACGTATAGTTTCTTAATATGTATATAATATAGAAAAAAACAACTGAAAAGTTGCAAATTAAAAAAAAGAAGTGAATGTTTTTTTTGTCAAATATTTATATATATATATATATATATATATATATATATATATATATATATATATATATATATATATATGTTTGATATTTGAGATCGACCCCGATCTTTCATCAGAAATGACTGTTTTCAGACGTTTGTTCACAAGTAGCGTCTGTCGCGAGACGCGGACGTCACGTGATATGGAATGCAACTGTGTTTGAATATTTCTAACGTAAATCTAACTGTAGTAATATTTTAGATGTTTTTAAAACTTTTTTTAACTATATCTAAAAAAAATTTTTGTTTAACTATTGAAATATTTATAAATATTTAATATACCCAAGTCTTTATTTAACGCTAGTTTATATGTATTTAATTTTAAAATCCAGTATTTTTTCTCTGTGTGTATGTGGAACTGAAATCAGAATCTATCAATACACATTTACAGTTTTCTAATGAGTGTCCTGATTGATTAAAGTGTTCAGCTATGGGGGAATAAGGATTGTTTTGACGTATGGTTAGTTTATGGTTGTTGAAGCGAAATCTAAAATTATTTCCAGATTCACCAATATATCCACTATTGGGACATATTCTGCAGAATAAATAGTAGATTATGTTATGGCTATCACAGGTGAGGCGAGGTAGGTGTATCTTGATATTGGTGTTAGGTACAGAAAATACACTATCGATTATTAAGTGTTTGCAAACTAAACAACGAGGTTTGTTACATTTGTAATTTCCTAATTGGTTTGTATTGTTTAGATATTTGGCAGAGATGAGAATAGCTGATAGGTTAGGTGATTGTTTCTTTGCATTAATGGGAGGTTTAGCGAAAATGTCTTTGATCTTTTTGTTTAACTGGAGGATCTTGTAATCCTTTTTTAAATTGTATTTAAGTGTGTGGGAATAATGATTGTTCTTAAAAACCATGGGATTCCGATTGTTGTTTTTACTTTCTTTGTATGTGAGAAGTGTGTTACGATTTATGTGGATAGTTTTATTTAGTGCTTCTTTTATTATATTTATTGGGTATTTACATTTTAGGGATTGTTTTGTTAAGTTATTAATGTTGTATAGAAAATTTAGATGATCTAAGCATATGCGTTTGAGTCTTAGAAATGAGCTGTGTACGATATATTTTTTTAATTTAAGGGCATGACAGCTGTTAAAGTGTAGGAATTTATGCTGGATTGTGGATTTGTTGTATAGACTGGTAGAAAGTGTATGTTTGTTTAATTTTATCATAACGTCTAAGAAATAGACGGATGTGTATGAGTGCTCCATGGTAAATTTAATTGTATCATCGAAGTTGTTGCAGAAAGTGAAAAGGTTTTTTAATTTTTCTGATCCATGAGTCCATAATAAGAAAATGTCATCAATATATCTAAAATAATGTAATGGTTTAATGTAAATAGCCAATAAATATAAAAAATGAAGCACTAAATAAAACTATACATATAAATCAGGTCATCCCATAAGTTCTGTCCGAATTTTGAATTTTGAAACAAGTGACCAAATGTTACATTTAATTACAGATTCAATCAACAATGTATTTTCCCTGATTATCTATGACTTCCTTCCATCTATTAACAAGCTTACTAATTCCATTACTGTAAAATTATTTTGGCTTTCATTCGAAGAACTCACAAATGTCAGTTTTAACCTCTTCCTGTGTTACAAAAGCTGTTTCTTCCAAATGATTCTGTAAGCTACGAAACAAATGGTAGTCTGAAGGAGCAAGATCGGGAGAATAAGGTGGATGAGGAATTTTCTCCCAACCAAGTTCTTCGATCTTTTGTGACGTGATTCTTGCTGTGTGTATACGCGCATTGCCCTGATGAAACATCACCCGTTTTCGATTCACTAGAGCAGGTCTTTTTCCTCAAAGATTTGTTCAAACGCTCTAATTGCTGACAGTATATTTGAGCATTGATTGTTGCATTAGGTGGTAAGAATTCAAAATGCTTATTCCTTGGCAATCCCACCAGATTGAAAGAAGAACCTTTTGCCCATGAAGTTCCGTTCTCGGCTGTGGCTGGGGTCCTTCCACTTTACCAAGCCACTGTCTACGACGCTAAACATTTCGATAAAAGATACATTTTTCGCCGCCAGTCACAAGTCTATCCAAAAAAGGTGAAACAAGTTGGCAAGAATGGAGAGAAGAGCAGATGTCACCTCGGGATTTGAGGTTGTTTTAAGACAATTCATGAGGCACCCATTTTCCAAGTTTAGGAACTTTTCCAAGTTGTTGAAGATGACGATGAACAGTTGTATGGTTTGAACTGAGAACCACTGCCAATTCCTCAACTGATAAAGCAGGATTTTCTTCAAGGGCTGCTTCAAGAAGCTTTTCATCAAACTCAACTGGAGGTCCGGTTCGATTTTCATCGTCAAGGGTGAAATCTCCACCTCTGAATTTTGCAAACCATCTTCTGCAAGTTCTTTCATTCACACATTCCTCTCCATAAACTGAGTGAATGTTTCTAGCCGCTTCGGCTGCTGAGTTTCCTTTCTTGAACTCATAAAGCATTATGTGCCTCAAATGATTCTTGGGTACTTCCGTGTTAGCATGGTTTTAATAAAACACAATTTAATTTTATTGTTCTCTGAAATAATATTCGATCAGTTTAAATGCATCTAAACATAAAAATAATGTTCAGCTCCATTAGACATTATAAAATAATCTTTAAATTTCGTTTATTTTAACAAAATTTAAAACTCGGACAGAACTTATGGGAGGACCTATATATATATATATATATATATATATATATATATATATATATATATATATATATATATATATATATATATATATATATATATATATATATATATATATATATATATATATATATATATATATATATATATATATATATATATATAAAAATATATAATGAATAGCAAAACAAGGACGACCTCTTGCGAATACCAAGAGTTTCGTTAAGCTTGGATGTTAGGGTGGGTTGATGGATAATGGCTCGCAGATGTTAATCGGAGAGCTGAGTTCAATTCCAGCTCGCTTCGCTATATTCACTTTCGCGCAGATACCATTAGGAAAGGTATGAATCAACCACTTCTTCCACAGCTATGGGTCAATTAGTAAAACTTGAATCACTAAAACTATTTTTATCCCCAAAAATAAAAAGAATAAATAACTAAATTTGAGTACAAACTATTTATATTTCGGCATTGACCCCTTCCACGCCAATTATTTTGGGAAAGATGTTTCATTTTCAAACGATTTTTTTTTTAATTTAGTAACTAAGAAAGTGAGGCAGTTTGATAACACCTCTGCCAGGAGCATGAGTTGACAATTAGTCTCGTTTCAAACTCACTAGGTCATAAAAGGGAACAGGATCTACTTATAAACACGTCCGTAGTTGGTTTTTGAACTTTATGCTTTGGACGTGTTTATTTGTCAGTGTTGGAAAAAGACAATTTCGGTAAAAACGTATATACACGTCAACGCCAGAGAAGAGGTTAAATAGCACATATAAATTGATATGCCGTTAAACAAAAACAACGACCAACGAATCGAAGCTTGACGTTGCTTAATTCTGGTTATTGTAGGAGGCCGGTGTTTCAACGTGATAAGACCCTAAACCTAGAATGAAAGGTTCATTTCTACTGAAATGCGAATTTATATAATTAGAAATCACTACGTAAATGTAATATACATGGAGGTGTTATGATGGACCACGTTTGATTCCTGATCTTTTTAGTAGTAGTAGTAGTAGTCGTAGTATATATATATATATATATATATATATATATATATATATATATATATATATATATATATATATATATATATATATATATATATATATATATATGTATGTATATATATATATTTATATATATATAGCATAACAACAAAGACACAAACACACACACACACAAACACACATACAAACATATATATATATATATATATATACATATATATATATAGAGAGAGAGAGAGGGAGGGGGAGAGAGATATTGTAATTCAAAATGCTTTTTTTATTTGTAGGTCTGATGAATTGGATCGTGATTACGATTCCTATGCAATAAATTATAACCATGGAATATTAGTGTTTGAGCCTTTTATATTATATATATATATATATATACATATATATATATATATATATATATATATATATATATATATATATATATATATACATACATATATATATATATATATATATATATATATATATATACATACATATATATATATATATATATATACATACATATATATATATATATATATATATATATATATACATACATATATATATATATATATATATATACATACATATATATATATATATATATATATATATACATACATATATATATATATATATATATATATATATACATACATATATATATATATATATATATATATATATATATATATATATATACATACATATATATATATATATACATACATATATATATATATATATATATATACATACATATGTATATATACATACATATATATATATATACATACATATATATATATATACATACATATATATATACATACATATATATATACATACATATATATATATATATACATACATATATATATATATATACATACATATATATATATATATACATACATATATATATATATATATACATACATATATATATATATACATACATATATATATATATGTACATACATATATATATATATATATATATATATATATATATATTTATATGTATATATACATACATATATATATATATTTATTATTTATCAGAAGTATTTGGTTTTGAATGTTGGGTTTTATATATGAAAGTTCTTGTAATGTCGTTGTTAAATGTTTCTGTTTTTGTGTTTGTCGTGGTGAATAAATAACTTATTTGCATGTTATATGTCTATTATCAATCGATAACATGAGAAAAGAATATTTATGTAAAAACTTATCTGTGGTCTTCGTTCCTGGGGCAGCTCAAATCTACATTCTCTCTTTGTGAGAGGTCGATAGAAAGAGAATGACTAAATTTCACACTAGTAGTTTTACTTTTTCCTAGTTAATCATGGGAAATTAATTATGTTTTTTTATTTCTTTTGATCGCGAGTTAACAACATATGCATTGCAGCATACATCTGTCATCAACCAAATAAACATCACATAATACAAAATGTCTGAGTAAAAGAAAATCTTCTATGGGATGATGAAAAATAGCAGAAAGAGTGATGTTAGTGATGAAAGCAAAATAAAACTGAATTCTAAGACCAGCGCGTGTGTCCGAAGTTTAATTTGTAGACGATAGAAACCGAAATATACAAAGACAGTTACAATTCAGTGATCGGTTTGACAGGCAACAAGATAGTCGATAAGGTTTGATCAAACTGAACGGAGGAAAACGTATAACTTTTCTAAAGATCAACTTATCAAATAGATCTGTGATTTACTAAGCATAGATTAGAAGTGGCACGCGCTCGATTTTCGGATTGCCGACTCGAACGTAAATGATCAAGGGAGACAATTTTGCTAACCAATGCACGAAGTATATGCCTAGTATATCAATTTTGTTTAATCATCCCCCCCGTCCAAGTAAAGCGGAAATGCCACTAGTACGCAGGATGTTACAGGGAGTGAAAGACTGAGTAAAAGGAGGATTGAGGAAAAGACAAAAGACGAACGGGATTCAAGAAGATACAAACAAGATGGCGATTCACGCTGCATTTAAATTATTTGACAGACTGTAAAATGTAAGATTTAGTAGGTTAGCTCACTCGTGGTACAAGGTCAAATGCATGGAGCACTCAGTGAGGATCAACCAACCCATTTCGTCGTAAGTCATCTAGTGTAACCATTACACTACGTAGAAGTCTCCATATAGTGATCAGCTAAGCATAGCTTAGTAGTGGCACAAGACTGTAAGTGTGGTGCATCCAGTGCGATTCAAAAAACCTCAGTTGTAATTGCTCTAGAGAGACAAGCCTGCTAACCATTACACCACGTAGAAGCCTCCATATAGTGATCTGCTAAGCATAGCTTAGTAGTGGCACAAGACTGTAAGTGTGGTGCATCCAGAGCGATTCAAAAAACCTCAGTTGTAATTGCTCTAGAGAGACAAGCCTGCTAACCATTACACCACGTAGAAGCCTCCATATAGTGATCTGCTAAGCATAGCTTAGTAGTGGCACAAGACTGTAAGTGTGGTGCATCCAGTGCGATTCAAACAACCTCAGTCGTAATTGATCTAGAGAGGCAAGCCTGATAACTATTACACCGCATCACAGCGCCCATATAGTGATTTACTAAGCTTAGCTTAGTTTTGGTACAAGAGTGTAAGTATGGGCATCCAGGGACGATCAGACTTCTACTCAGTCGAAATTGATCAAGCGAGACATGCTTGCTAATAATTATTAGGTTGGTGCAAAAATAATGTCGTTATTTACATAAGTAACATATATGATAAAACGACATTATTTTTGCACCAACCTAATACAACACGTCGAAGCGCCCATATATTGATTTACGAAACTTAGCTTAGTTGTGGTACAAGGGCGTAAGTATGGGGCACCCAGTGAGGATCAGACTCATACCCAGTTGTAATTGATCTAGGGAGACAACCTGCTAGCCATTACACCGCATCGAAGCGCCCATAGTTCTTGTACTTAGGGCGTAAGTATGTGGCACCCACTGAGGGTCTAACTCAGTCGCAGTTGATTTAGCAACATGTCAAATATACTGATTTACTAAGCGTAACTTCATTGTGGCACAAAGCCGTCTGTATGGGGCACCTAGTGAGTATCAAACTCACTAGTCAGTCGTAATTGATCTATTATCAATTGCTAACAATCTGTGACGATAAATATTCGCACTTACCGGAGTCAAAGCGCCCAAGATGTTTTGCCTGTCGGGCTGCTGTTTTGTAAAATGTAAGTACATTCTCCGACATTTGTTATTTTATGCTGCTTGGCACGATTTGTCTAGTGGCGGTCTGCATGCTGATTGGACGAGCTGGGGACTCAGATTGAGAGCGAGGCCAACGGCAATGATTGGTGCATTGGCCGTATTTTCGGTTAATACAAACGGTCTGGGACATTGGCTGGCAGTGCGATCGGGACCGTGGTGACGTGCACTATTATAGATTTACGTATTAAGTTACGACTCTGTTTATTTTTGTCTGGAAGCTGGACGCTATCTTCAACCTAGTGATAGATTGAGCTGTATATTTACCAGTGTCTACAAAAACGTGGGACGAACACACGTTTTAGCTGGCGAGATTGGAGATTGGACGTGTGAACCCAGTATTGTCGTTTCTACTACAACTACACAATTTCAACACGCCGAAGTGCTCCTATTATCGAAGAGAGTAGAATGTGAAATATTCCAATGCGATTGTGAAGTTTGACGTACATCGTCTGTTAGCAATACATTTCTTATTGATGAAGAAATTGCCTCGCTAAATCCTTAACATAATCGAGACCTAAGCGCTATTGTTTCCAGGTTAACCCTACCCGATGTGGTAGCACCAGTTAGTGTTCGAGCTATGGCCAAATGGTGAACCCTCACACAAAAATCCAAACGTGAGGAAAACATAAATTTCGAAAAATACAATTTTAAAAAAAATTACCAACATTACATTTTAAAAGTAAATTTACCAACAATACTTTTTGTAGTGAAATTACCACTTATGCATTTAAATAAAAAATACCAACATTTCATAACCAACAAACGATATATCTAAAATATATATATATATATATATATATATATATATATATATATATATATATATATATATATATATACGTTCACCCTGAAAGTATAAGATTATTTGTAAAATATCTGTATTTGAATGCATAAAATTGCGTTCAAAATATATGTAGCGGAAGTCATATAATTGTGTAAATATATGTAGATTCCGGCATTAAATAACCCATAGAGGCTAAAAATGGCACAAAACAAACGCAACCAAAACAACCATTAACATAATCAAACCACTGTGGAGAGAATTAAATACTCGGGTATATAACAAAGCCAGAAATGTTTAAATATTTAAAAGCTGTATTCCATGAACTAACGTCGAATCGAGGCAATATTTCCCGCCCAGGGCAGCCATAGTAAATAATAATTACGAATTGTGTTGTGCGTAAATATAGACATAAATAAATAGTGAATTTTTAGTTTTCCTTCGTCCATTTTTTTAAAATGTTTTGTTTATTTTTTACGGATTTATATGACGTAAAAAAACAAACTTTTGCCGGCTATTTAAATCCAGGAAATATTTTTAGATTGGAAGAATGTAACATACATCTCCTACGAATTGCTGGGTTGAGGAGAAGAGTCGGTTTAATATCTTTTCCAAGATTATTTACGTGTAATAAAAAGAACATGATTGAAATTGGAACTCGTCTCTCTGATTTTCAATTCGGAACCGTTATTCATTACACTAGCTTAACATCTAAGCTTACAGCACATGGTATTCCCAAGAGGTCACCCATCTAGATACTGACCAAGCTTGACATTGCTTAACTTTGGTTATCGTATCATAACCAGTGTTCAAACGTGACAAAAATAAAAGTAAAGAATTCTCTAGTGGCTTACAATTTCTGCATGTCTTTTATATTTCTTAATTCAAACAATTGACTGATTTATTTTGAATTCGACATTTTTATTATTTCAGCCTTTATTAAATTAACAGAAATCCGTATTTATTTTTAAACAGGTATTCCGTCTATCGGCATCGGCATTCAAAAAATCCTAATAAAGAAAATGTAGGATCGAACCTGCGTCCCCCTTTGTAGGAGAAACAGCCGTCTGTTCCGGCGAGATTTACCGCTCAGCTACAGAGAGCATCACATTTCAGCAATGAACTATTTTGCCTTTTAAAAAATATCTGAATGAGGGAGGGAAAATAAAAAAAGGGAAAATTGAGCTTTCCTGAACTGTGGTGCTCTCTGTAGTCTAGCGGTAAAACACACCGGATCAAGCGGTGTTTTCTCCTACAAAGATGGACGCTGTTTCGATCACTGCCGGACAATTCCTTTTCGTTATTAGAATTTCTCGAATGTGCAGGCCGATAGAGCTAATTCATATTAACATAAGTCGTCTATTTCAAATACGAGTATCCACTATAATACCGTTTGCGCTAATATGTTTTTTTTAAATTTTCTGTATCACGATTCATTCAGTTCTGTAGCTCTCCTCGTGCCGGATAAATGAGGCTACTTGCATTAGTTTACTGAATTACCCACGATGTTATTGCTGAAAGAACTTCGTCAAATATTTAAAACTTCTGATTAACAATGAAACTGATTAATTGTTTTTAGACAGGTGACTAATTACTTCGGCTGTTTTGGAACCTCTGGTAAACGAACTGACACGAAACAATTCTGCTAAATTTTATACAGAGCTCTACAAATTTAAATAATTCCCTTACTGAGTATGAGAAATAGTACTTGTTTTCTTTGAAATTGAAAGAACCAAGTTGTAAAGTTCCTAGCAAACAATGTTCAAACGAAAAAACATTTTTTGCAACAATATAAATATAATTGTGTTAAAATAGAGTGAAAAGTATGCGCAAAATTATCACTGGAAAATACAAAACTCAAACATACATACGTATATATATATATATATATATATATATATATATATATATATATATATATATATATACATATGTATATATATATATACATATGTATATATATACATACATACGTATATATATATACATACATACGTATATATATATATATACATACATACGTATATATATAAATATATATATATATATATATACATACATACGTATATATATATATATACATACATACGTATATATATATATACATACAGACGTATATATATATATATACATACATACGTATATATATACATATATATACACATACATACGTATATATATATACACATACATACGTATATATATATATATATATACATACGTATATAGATATACACACATACATACGTATATAGATATACACACATACATACGTATATATATATATATATACACATACATACGTATATATATATATATATATATACATACATACGTATATATATATATATATATATATATATATATATATATATATATATATATATATATATACATACACATACATACGTATATATTTAAAGTACATTGTCAGTTAAGTATCTGTACGGATACAGTTTTGACACGTCAACTTTGTTTATGTCTCGCTTGGATATTTTCGTAATGTAAACTTGCAAACTGTTTCATGAAAAGAGTTTAAAAGAGATAAATAATTTAGTAAAAGCAACATTAGCACTCAATAAATATGTTTGCGCATGCGTAGATTTGATTAATCCGTATCATTTACATTCTGGGCGAGGATATACTGAAAAATTAATTTATTAATTTACGTTACTTTATTTGTAAGAAGCAAAATCAAGTTACAGTTATATTAAAAGTTATATTTATTAAACTGAAAAGTTTTATTGTTTAATAAATATATTTTCCACTTTTTAATATCGATTTTCAAGGGGGGGATTTATTCTTAAAACATTTCAGGATGTGAACATTCATTTCTTTAGCATTTCGCTTCCTGTGCCGAGCCATGAAATTTTTCTCCCCGGAATCGATCCTCCAAATCTATAAATCGACCATTCGCCCTTGCATGGAGTATTGCTGCCATATATGTTCTGGAGCCCCTGCTGTTTGCCTCAGGGTTCTTGATAAGATCCAGAGACGGATACACAATGTAATTGGCCCTGATCTGTCATCTCGTCTGCAGTCGCTCTCTCACAGACGCGACGTTGCCTCGCTCTGTCTTTTTTTACAAATACCTTCACGGTAATTGCTCCGAGGAGCTGCTTTCGCTGGTCCCTAGGCCTCATGAATTTAAACGTCCCACGAGGCTGGCATCCCGTTCCCACCCCTTCACCGTTGAAACTGTTAGATGTAGACGTCTTTTCTACTAATAGATGTCTTTTCTACCAATAGCTTCATGTCTCGCACATCTCGCCTGTGGAACTCCCTTCCTTATTCCTGTTTCCCTGACAAATACAATCTCCAGCTATTTAAGTGTAACGTCAATCGACATCTCCAGCTTCCTTGATCTATCCACTTCCCTTCTCCACATCCTTTCACCTTTCATTCCTATCTGCTCTCGCTCCAAATCTTCTGTAACCCTTTTGCCTTGATCGATCCACTATCTTTCTCCACATCCTCTCCTTTACCACTCCTATCTGCTCTTCTTCCAAACCTTCTGTAACCCCTTGCGTGCTAGTGGCCTCCAACCTTGCTTGGGGTGACAAGCTTAAAAAAACAAACAAAAAAAACAACAAGAAACATCCGTCTACTTTTTCAAAGTTCAAGAGATACTACTTTTGCACAGAATTGATATTTTAGCGGTAGTATTAGAATTTTTCCACAATATTTAACTAGGTTCTACAAATCCTGCAGCGCCAGATTAATCTGCTGTAGGCCCTGGCAGACGATGTCGTTCCAGCGGCTGCGTGATACGCCAGTTTTTACTTGACACGTTGGACTGGTAAATAGTCATCAGGTTGTCGCAGAACGTGACCGAGGTAGCAAACAAGGCACTGAACAATGGCGCGAAGCATGTTCGGCTGGTCGATCCACCGTCAGAGCACCTCACTGAACAAAAGATAGAACCATTGCACCACCTTGATGGTCCTGGGGGTACCGGACTGGTGGTCACGGTTGCGGGAAGCAATCTTGCTGAGAGGCCACATTTAGCACAGAAAGGGCGATGGTGTTTTAAACACATAGCATGGTGCGTCCGGAGATGTCGAGACATCGCCTTTAAGGACTTACGAGAACTTTCATGACAACCAACCAAGTCTTTTGTCGATCTCCGTGAGGAGGTTGCCGGTGTTGGACATTTCTGAGACCAAGTATACGAAAGACGTGGGAACGCTACGGGGTCACCCTCAGTGATGACGGGTGGTGGATTGAAGCCGTCTCTCACGTGAATCAGCTTCGTCTTCGGTCAGTTGAATTGTTGCCTCCCCGGTGTAAACACGTAATGCCCTTCAAGCTCGATCAGACAATAGCAGAATAGCGTCGTGTCGTCGGCCTAGTCCAGATCAGTTACATTGTAATCCCCGAGCTGAAGCCTTCACACACGTCGCCCACTCGCTGGTCAATGATGCAGTTGAATAAAACAGGGGCAGGTGCACAACTCTGGCAGACGCCGGTAGCAATCGGTAACCAATCAGAAATATTTCCGTTGAACTGCACGCAAATCCAGCGCCATCGTAGAGCATGGTGAAGTGGAGAAGTTCCGTCCGGAGGACGGGTGTGCGCAGGACATTGCGACGTGTCGAGCTGTCAACTGTGTCAGAACAACAATAACATTGAAAATAATATTAAAAAAAGATACAGACCAGATTACAACAAAAAAGAAAAAAGTACGCTTTGCTTTGAGGAGAAAATCGCAATAACAAAGATTTCAGAAAGAAATAAACACCTAAACAAAAGATCAGGTCTCATTTACAAATGCAGGTAAGAAAGCAATTTCCAACAGCGCTACCTACAACTGCAACCCGACTTCTATGACCAAAGAGCTGATAAGGCACGAATTAAAATTAATGAATTTGATTTTATTTAAAATAAATAGCAGACGTTAAATCTGTAGCAGGTTTACAATAAATAAAAATAAATAATGAAGAATGATATAATAAACAATAAAATATAATAAAAATAAATATATTAATAAAACTCAAACCAACGCAAAGACTATAAACAATTTCTGAACATCAAGCTAAACTAAATAACTGGATCAAAAACGTTTCTCTCATGACCACTTCATTAATCACTGTAGGCAAGAAACATTTTAATATTTGTATGTCTACACAGTTTATATAAATATAAGCTCCAATCACATATTTAAAAAGAAAATTTGCATTTTCCACATTCGTCCATTTTTTTATCAGTTGATCGATTAGATGTTCTGTCAGTCAGTTAAATGCCAGACGGGAAACACGCTTGGGCGATCATATAACTTTCGATACATGACTGAAACCGCAGGAGATATTCCCACTCTAGGTTGCCGTTACTTTCTGCGGTAGTCTGGTTGTCAATAGAGGCTCTATAACCCAGTCTGTCCTGCTATTTTATTCATAACTTTGGGGCGAAGAGATATATTCATACCTTACCCAAGTAAATAAATGCAACAAGGTGTTCGTAGAGTTATAAAGGTAGTATGGATTATTTTATTTATGGTATAAATAACGAATTTATAATCTCCGAATATTTTGGGACTTGCGTGGCAATTAGT
>OZ038509.1:8714859-8724859 GCA_964036315.1 Acanthosepion esculentum | reverse complement strand
ACAATAAGAAAAAGATGGTGAACGGGAAAGAAAGAAAGAAAGATCAGCAATTAACACAAATGTAGTAAAAAGGAAACCATTTTTGTACACTTTTTAAAAACATTTCTTTCATCTTAACAATAAATAAATGAATATGAGTCCAAATGTAATAAGTGATGATAAGTCACATAAGAAATTCCGCCAATTTCCGAAGATTACTTTTAAGTGTAAAAGGAAGAAAAATAGGGGCAAATATGCTAGTAAAACAAGTATGTTTTTTTTCGGCTTACAAGACGCACTTTTTTTCATTTGATGGAAGTATCCCTGGAATTCCATTCTTGGGTTAGCTAGCAGCTGCCATGTCGCTTTTCTCTTGGATTTCTTCAACATCTCGAAAGTTTGCTTCTTTTCAAAAGGGATTTGATTTTTGAAGAGAAAAAATCGCAGGTCTTGAGATCTGGGGAATATGGCGGTTGACGGACCTGCGGATTTTTGTTCCTGGCTAAAAGCTGCTGCACAAGCTAGGGTCTCTGATGAAACCTCTGTAGTGTGTTGAAACCACCACACTCTGTATGCATACTTTATGAGTCCAAATGTAATGAGTGATGATAAGTCACATAAGAAATTTCGCCAATTTCCGAAGATTACTCTTAAGTGTAAAAGGAAGAAAAATAGGGGAAAGAAATGCTAGTAAAAATGTACCGTATTTTCCGGCTTACACGACGCACCTTTTTTTCTAAAAAATACCCTGTAAAATACGTGTTCGTCTTCCAAGACAAATGTAAGGCAACGCCCAGTCTTAAGTAAGCTTGGACGGTCACCTAATTGGCTTGACTGATAGGGACGTGGATTAGTATGTTGAGTCATTACACTATTAGCTATCTGTCTACAATATAATGTTATCTATCTATCTATCTATCTAATTTTCCTTTTATAGGATATAATCTCAACACTTAGTTGTTAAAAGTATTTCCAAGATTTTGTGACAATGTTTCATTTAAGAAGGTCATGAAACATAAGCACAAGCGCAAAAACAACACGAATGAGATGAAAATTGATATAAAACGTGACGAGAAAATGTGCAAGATTAAATAAGCAAAGAAACCGAAAGAAGGAGAGAAAGAAAGTCAGAAATAAAGGCTAGAATTTAAAAATGAAAACAGGTAGGTAACAGATAAGGGAATATGGAGAGGGAAAATGAGAGAGATGAGAAAGTAGAGAATGAATAGAGAAGAATTGTTATGAAAGAGGAAGTAAAAAAGTCGAAAAAGAAAAAAATCGGAAAGAGCAAAAAGAAATAAAATCGAAAATAAAAGGTGAAAAGCTATGAAAGTAACAACGCTTATAAATTAAAAAACAAAACAAAATGATTAATTTATTTGCTTTTGGCAGTTTATGCAACCCTGTGCAAGTTAGAAAGTGTTTTTTTTATTACAAGTGTTTTTTCAGATAACAACTATTTACTGATAATTAATCCTTCTAATTAACCCATAGTTGGGGGAAAAGGGATAGATACATAACTTTCCCAGGTGGTATTTGCATTTAAGTGAATATAACGAACTCGACCGCATTTGGAACACGTTTTTCTAAATTCAGAGTCGTTATATATTAAATTAATCGTACATGCAAGCTTATGACACCTGGTAGTCCTGAGCGGTCACCCATCTACGTACTGACCAGGTTCGATGTCACTTACCTTCGGTGATCGTACAGGAACTGGTGCTTGAACATGATATGGCCATAAGCCCATTGCACCATCCAACCATACATCACTGGGTGTTCCCAAGCATTCACAGATCTAGGTACTGCCTAGGATCGACGTTGCTTAACTTTGTGATCGTACTGGAACCAGTGTTTCAAAGAGATATGACCGTAAACCAATTACATTATAACCAGGCTTAAAGAAGCTGGTGTTCCCAAGCGGTCACCCAACTAAGTACTGCCCGGGGTCGACATTGCTTAACTTTGGTGATCGTACGGTAACCTGTGTTTCAATGTTATATGAACGCAAGACCATTGCACCATCCCCGCATTCAAATTTACAGCACCTGGTGTTGCCAAGAGGTCACCTGTCTAGGTACTGACCAGGCTCCACGTTACTTAGCTTCAATGATTGTACGGGAACCGATATTTCAATGTGATATGGCCGCAAGCCCATTACACTATCCACGTATACAAGCTTACAGAACCTGGTATTGTCAAGCGGTCACCTATCTGGGTACTGCCCAGGGTCGACGTTGCTTAACTTTGTGATCGTACGGAAACTAGTTTTTGAACGTGATATCACTGGAAACGGAAGAAACGGGAGTTGAAATGGAGGAAGAGAGAGGGAAACAATGGCAGGAAGTAATAAATAATGATGGGAATAGAAACTTTTAAATAGAAAAAGATTCCAACTCATTTTAATGGAGTGATAGTTATTGAATCTAAGAAAATAATGGGAAAAACCGAAAGCTATGTACTTTTTTGGGGGCCAACCTGTCCCG
Organism: Acanthosepion esculentum; assembly: GCA_964036315.1. Lineage (NCBI taxonomy): Eukaryota > Metazoa > Mollusca > Cephalopoda > Sepiida > Sepiidae > Acanthosepion > Acanthosepion esculentum. The sequence continues at coordinate 8,722,394 of OZ038509.1, read as the reverse complement.
TAAATGAAAACGAAATAAAAAGCAAAATCGGAGAAAAAGGTTGTTTTTTTTTAAAAAAAAAAACGTAGTAGAAAAGAATGAAAAATATAAGCGAAAATAAATGATATTCAGGTTGGAGAGGAAAATAAAAAGCAAGCGAAATATGATGGAATTAACAATAATATTAACAGATATATAACATATAATATAATATATAAATATTAAATATAAATAAATGACATGAAATATGAACAAAAATATATGAACTAAAACAAAATAAGATAACCTGATAGAAAATAGCTAAGCATAAAAAATAAAAATGAAACCTCTTGGCACCAAAATGGCGGTTTCGAAGATGAACTGGCAGCTATGATCTTGGAAACGCTATTTTTTCTCTAGCATCACGAGTATTAATGGCGATGTAAAAAGAAAAGTCTGAATGCAGCATTTATCACAGAAACAGCAGCTCGCGGTTTGTTGATCATATGGTAATGTTAAATATGGTATTTGTAGCAGAAAAGACCAACTTTTGCCTTAAAGAAGATGAACTCATCATATGTCCTGGCAAGGTGCACGTTTAGATTTTGATGGTAAACCTGAACTAAACGACCTCTGATACTGTCCATTAGTTTAGATGAACAATGACAATAAGAATTGGAACAATATTTTTCTGTATTTCTGTCTTTTAGAAGGACATTATTAGTATTTTTATTTTCTGGTTGCGAATTCTTTGTTTCACACAAGCCAAAATCTATATATTTACACATCTCTATCTATGTGGATAGGCGACGTGGTCGAGTGGTTAAAACATTCGGTATCCGACCATGAACGACCTGAGGCCTATTTGCAGGAAGGTGATTCTTGATGCTATCAGTCTGTAGAAGGTGCATGTAATCCAAGCCTTCTGAGTGAAACTGGGTAGCCGGATTATTTCCTGTCCTTTTTAGCTTTTAATAAATGTTGTCTTTTTCTTATATAACCTTGTTGTGCCATCCATTTACTCAAGCTCACTAGTTAAGTTATCCGTTATTTTCCTCTGTCCTTCTTGCCTTCAATCTGTCTTGTGAGTATCATATTTTCCAAGCTCTCTTCTCTCATTGTGTTTCAGATAAAATTTAGCTGTCTCTTGATGGTATTTAGCATACATTTCCTTTTTGTTTGCATTTTCTCTGCCATTGTCACTGCTCACGTGTTCGGTCCACCGTATCCTCAGCATTCTTCCATAGAACCAGATTTCTCTTGATTCTAATTTTCTTCTGATTCTAATTTTTTCTTCATATTTAATGAGATGGCCAGCATTCACTGCCATATAGGGAGACAGATATCATGTAACAGTTCCGTACTATTTATTTGGTTTCTAACCGTTATTTTCTGTTTCTTAATACTCTGCTTAGCTTTTGGAAGGCATATTTGACTATCCCAGTACACCATCGGATTTCAGTATCCCAATTTCCGTCCTCTGTTAAAACAATTTCCATATATTTAAATTTTTATACTTGTTTGATTGTGGTATTTCCGATTTGTAATTTGCATTTTCGGCCCTTCCTTTTGCGAACAAACATGCATTCTGTCTTCTTACTGTTGATGATTAGTCCTTTCATCTCGCTTTCCTTAACTACCTTCTGTAGGAGGTTTTCTGTAATTTTCTTTCCGTCTCGGTTCGGTTTGCATATCGTAGGTTGTTAAGGTCATGGCCACCAATAATGAATCTTGGTAGGTTTTATAATTCTCTCTCAATCGTCGCGCTGTATAGGTTGAACAATTCCGGTGAAAAAAACACATCCTTGTCTTACACCCCTTTCTATTTTTGTATATTTGCTGAACTCATTACCTATCCGTATGCAGACAGTAATGGTTACTGCATTATTTAAACAAGTTAACCGTAAATATCATCAGTGCCCTTTTATAGTCATCTATCACATATATTATTTCCAACTAAGACTGATTTTACATTTATATTCGTACTGAATTATTCGAGAAGTATGTTACAATAACTCAGAAATCATATTGGAATCAAACCGACTGCATAATGATGTAATATAAATTGAGTTATCGCTTTTATCTGTATGTTCAGTATTGCTATTAGCTACTTTAGAAAGAAATAGTCTGATCTGCTGATCGATGAGTTAATTTGGAAAACCGTTGTTAACTAGCGTCTGTTTCATATTTTTGAGTTCTTTAAGAAATTCATCTTCTCGTGTTCTCTTGAGGATTTTTTTTTAATAATAACTATTTCATATCTAAAAGGGCATTCACTCATAAAGTTAAGGTGGCAAGTTTCGTAAGACAAGACTGGGGCTACTAAAAAGAAGAGAGCGACCGCAAACGTTTTTGGTTGTAATGTGGATGTTTTTTATAAAATATTATGCTTTATTTTCCATAATTTTGTTACGTGTTTCCGGTCTCGTGACCATCATCAGGTAAAGGGTGGAGATTTCAACATATTATTAAAAATAAATATTTTTTTCTCTTTTATATTTTTCGATGTTAAATATTCCCGATAGGAGACATCATCTTTTGTTTGTGTTAGTGACCAAAATGTCTTTCTTGAACTGGCAGTGAAAAGTTCTGCGTGAAGGGTTATAAAACAATTTAGATTGGTCCGAGAAATCATGAAGTAGTTATCGGCATTCTTATCTTTTAATGACCCCGAGGAATTAGTAAACACATTTTACACACACACACACACACACACACACACACACACACACACACACACACACACACACACATACCGTCCTATTACAAAGAATCAGTTATGTGTATGTACGAAAATGAAAATAAATCTGATCTCACACCACGACTGAAATTTTGCCGATGGTTTATTGCACAAACTGTTGATCCGTTTTTGTCTCTTCATTCTTGTTTACGGATGAGGCAACGTTTGGAAGAGATGGAATAACGAATTTTCACAACAATAATTTATGGGCGGCTCGGAATCCACATGGTACAATATAGGCTACACATCAACTTCAGTCTCCGATTAATGGAATTGTAGGTGACTGTCTGGTAGGTCCATATGTTCACTCAGCGTTACTTACAGAAACTGTGTATAGGGACGTTATTTCGAACACACTTAAAGACCTGCTAGAGGATTTACCCCTGCTAATACGAAGACGCATATGGTTTCATGCATTTGTGGGCTCCAGCACATAGTTCGTGATGCACTGACTGTCAGTTACCATGAAAGAAAGGGAAGGTCCGGTTCCATGGCCTGCGCGCTCCCCCCGGAATTCTGTCCTTTGAATTTTTATCTGTGGATCTACCAAAAACTATTCATCAACGTGTTATGAGGCCTGCGAAATCATTTGACATCATGTAGGTGCATATGAAAGGGACCGTCAATTATTGATCCGAAGTATGCATGCACGTGTAGAAGCAACCGAAGGACATTTGGGCATTGGTTATAATTTGCGGTGTGGGGGTACAACGATAGGATTTTGGACATATATTTACATGAAGATTATACCTTATTTTAGTATCAGGACACCCCCACCAATTTTGTAAATGTATTTTTGATACACCTTGTAAATATATATATATATATATATATATATATATATATATATATATATATATATATATATGTGTGTGTGTATGTGTGTGTGTGTGTGTGTGTGTGTGTATATATATAATGGACTCTCCCGTCGATTTCGACGTATGAGGTTCAGACAACTTATATTTATAAAACTCATTTATGTTTTTGCCTCTGAATACTTTTTAGTCCAGCAAGGGATTTGCAAACAAGGCCGCAAATAGAACATGAATGTGAATTAACCGCTGCAGACAGTGGTGCCGCTGCTAATCGTTTGGCTCTTTCTCGGTTTTCTTTCAGTTTGTTTATGCTTTCAGATTGAAACTTCCTGAGACCTTCAAAACACCGTGATCTACATTCTTTGCGGTCACCAACTACATTTTCAAGACTCCCATATGGTATGTTCACTGCAGACAGGTTACTCTTCAACTTGTCCTTGTACCTAAGCCAATGCCGTCCCACATTCCTTTTCCCATCTGCCAGCTGACTGTACATCGCAATCTTCGGAATTCTGTCATCAGGCATCCTCAAGACGTGACCAGCCCACCGCAATTGCGATTGGATAAGGAATGATTCGATTCCAGATATTTTACATTTAGTGAAGAATTCAGCATTTGAAACCTTGTCGCGGAGGCTAAGACCACAAATGGAGCGTAGACAGCTTTTATGAAATACGTCTAACTGATGAATGTGATGTCTGTACGGAGTCCAGGACTCAGAGCCATAAAGAAGAATGGAAAGAACAACAGCACGGTAAACAAGAATTTTTGTGTCCAGCCGAATACCCCTTTCGTCCCACAAGCGATGGCGAAGATTTCCAAAGGCTCAAGTGGCTTTGGCAATTCTGTGAACAATTTCATCGTCAAGAGAACCGCTTTGGTTCACTTTGCTACCAAGGTAAGGAAAGGACTTGACATAATTTAAATCATGACCATCGACTTTCAATTTACGCTCAGGAAATCTATACTCAGGTGGATTTTGCCTTACACCTTCAACTTGTTTCGGCGTAGGGCGTGGTTGATGTACTACCTCAGTCTTCCTTATGCTAATTGTCAGTCCAAAGGCTTTGCACGCGGCAGAAAAACGATCAAGAAGAGCCTGGGCTTCTTCGAAGGATGTGGCAACCAGAGCAGCATCGTCGGCGAAGAGCAAATCGCGGATAATTTCGGTGCGGAGAAGAGTTTTGGCTTTAAACCGTTGATGGTTAAATAAGCCACCGGATGACCGAAATTGAAACTTGACGCCAGTGTCAATGTCACCAAATGCATGTTTCAGCATGAGAGAAAAGACAAGTGCAAAGAGAACTGGCGCCATTACACATCCTTGTTTGGTCCCGTTTGTAACATCGAAGGGATCAGACATCATGCCATCTGAGACAACATTGGCCTTCATTCCCTCGTGAAATCAAATGATCACGTTTAGCATGTTTTCGGGAATACCGAGCTTCCCCAAAACTCGCCAAAGAGCGTCTCGATTCACAGTGTCAAAGGCTTTCGTCAGGTCAACAAACACCATGTACAATTCCTGATTTCTCTCCCGGACCTTTTCTGCCACTTGGCGAAGAGAAAAGATCATATCAATGGTGCCGCGACCCGATCGAAAACCACACTGGGACTCAGGATACACCTTATCAACGAGATGTTTGATGATCCTGTTCAGGATGAGCCTAGCCAGAATCTTTCCCGCAATCGAAAGCAAAGATATCCCACGATGGTTGTCACAAACATTCTTAACTCCCTAATTCTTGTAAAGATGTTTGATGCAGGCATCCTTGTAGTCCTATGGAACAAGACCCGCTCTCCACATCCTCACAAAAAGAGCATGGAGCTTTTTTACCAACGCATGCCCACCATACTTATACATTTCAGGCGGAATTGGGTCCTTTGGTGATGGGGACCTGCCTGAAGCAATTTGCCTGATGGCTTCCCATACTTCCTGATAAGCAGGTTCCAATGACAATTCTGGAATATCTGGATTCTGAGGAATAGAAGATATGACATCATTGTCAATGAGAGATGAGGTGTTTAAGACGGTTTCAAAGTGCTCCTTCCAGCGGTTGAGGATATCTGATTTGTCAGTAAGCAATGCCTCTCCGTCAGCTGTGCTTAAGGGAGAAGCACCGCCTTTCTGAGGACCAAACACTTCTTTCAGACCATCATAGAAGGCTTTTGTGTTCTTGCTGTCAGCAGCTTCCTGCAGTTCAGTTGCCTTATTGTACCACCAGCGTTCTTTCATAGCTCGGAGAGCACGTTGCACCTCACCTTTACACTTCCTGTAAGCCACATGCTTTACTGTTGAGTTTTTGTCCTCAATCCAACATTTGTGAGAAGAGTGCATTTGGTTGATCAGTGCTTTTACTTCATCGTTACTTACATCAAATCAATCCTGATGTTTTCTTCGTGGTTTCCCAAGGACTTCCACTGCTGCAGAGTGAGTCGCTTCTCGCAATGCTTTCCAAGAAGATTCGACATCATCAGTTATATCAACAGCCTCAAGATTCTCAACAAGCCTATGGGAGAGCTCGGTTTTCTTTTCCTTGGATTTAAGAGGACGCACAATGATGCGTTTGGGAACTGTCGATCGTGTAACTCTGCGCCTCCGCACGTGCAATGAGAGCTTACTTCTGAGAAGGGCATGATCCGAAAGATAGCAAGACGTGTGGAAGGAACGAGTGATTTTGAAGTCATTAAAGTCATTCCGCTTGGTTATGACGAAGTCAATAAGATGCCAGTCTTTCGAACGAGGATGCATCCATGTGGTCTTCCGGTGTACAGGTTGTTGGAATAAGGTATTGGTAATGCAGAGGTCAAACTCCCTACAAATTGTAAGAAGTCGTACACCATTTGCATTTACCTTACCTACACCATGTCGACCAAGAACACCAGTCCAAGATAAGCGATCACTACCAACACACGCATTGAAATCACCAGCAAGAATAAGTTTATCCTGATGTCGAACTTTGGAGATGACCTCGCGAAGGGTATCATAAAAGTCATCCTTCTCTTGATCTGAACTAGCCAATGTTGGGGCATAACAACTAACTAATGTTACCCTGGTGTTCCCATCTAATTCTAGGGAAAGAGTTGCTACACGATCAGACACGCCTTTAGGCAAAGACGGTAAGGAACGTGTAAGCTTGGACTTAATGGCAAAACCAACGCCAGATTGACGGGGTTCATTTTCTCCCTTCCCCGACCAAAAGAAGTCATATCCTCCTTTTTCCTCTCGAAGTTGAGAACTACTAGGAGAGCGAGTTTCGCACAAGACAGCAATGTCAATATCATACTTCAGTAACTCAAGAGAAACTAGAGCTGTCTTGCGCTCAGGTGCAGCATCATTATCCTGTAGGGTACGGACATTCCAACACCCTATTGAGAGATTCTTTGTTGAGGGTTTTTGTCGTATTCTATTGTTCTGACTGCGCAACTGGATAACCAGACAGCTGCAGCGGGCTACCAAGTTCAGTGGTAAGCAAGCAATTTTTAGGGCTCCTTTTATCGCCCCTTCCCCGGCCAGGGGAAAGCAGTGCTATCCCTAAATAGGGCCGCTTTGTCACTGATGGAGGATACGAACAGCACAATTGCTCACAGGTTTGCGCTAGAACGACCATCTACCATCAGCCGCCACTGTGCAGAGATCCAGCTGAGGACTTCCAGTAATGTCCTTTACCTGTCCCCGTCGCTTTCACTCCATCGCCAGTGGACTTCTCCGATGCAATTGGACTTCTTGCTGGAGAGTGTGAGGTTTTCATAAGAATTTATGATAAGCCGTCAGAAACCCACACAAGTGATTTGATTAAAGTGGTGAAGGCTCCTGTAGGACCATCCACACTTTTCGGAGCTGTTGATTAACTCATTCGGTGCAATTAATTGCCACAGAACAAACAGACAACAGCCCTCAGGTTTGAATTCAGAGTTTACCTCTCCTAGATGTATGCCTTAACAAAGGCTAATGGGTACATCTCTCCTAGTGGTATTCACTATTTTCCCATAGCTGGGACCCCAACAGGTGCTACCACCCC
>OZ038509.1:8702359-8712359 GCA_964036315.1 Acanthosepion esculentum | reverse complement strand
CACGTTTAGAGGCCCAAACCTTGTTTCGTGTCTAGGAAGGGGTCCCCGGATTTCTCTCTCTCTCTCTCTGTCTCTTTCCCTTCTCCACATCCTTTCATTTCTCATTCCTATCTGCTCTCGCTCCGGATCTTTTTTGGCCCCCTTGCCTTGATCGACCCACTGTCTTTCTCTTTCTCCACATCCCCTCCCTTGCCACTCCTATCTGCTCTTCCTCCAACCCCCTCTTTAACCCCTTGCGTGATAGTGGCCTCCGGCCTTGCTTGGGGTGATATGATTTAAAAAAAAAAAAATATATATATATATATATATATACATACATATATACATACATATACACATACAGACACACACACACATATATATACAAGAGTCATTCAATAAATCATGACTTCTAATACTGATAGAAGCTTACTTTTTTTCCCTTCTTTTTCACATGGATTTAATTTATTTTGCAGATTAAAAAAAAAATGAGAGTTTTGGCGATTAACACAGATTGCCGACCAAGAAGCATGCTCCAGGATTGAACAGCGGTCAGTTATCAAGTTTTCTGGTTGCTGAAGGGTGCAAACCTGTTGAAATTCATAGGATAATGTCAACTGTGTATGGTGCCACATGTTTCAGACAAAAAAATATCTACAAGTGGGCTAAATTGTTTAAAGAAGGACGGAGCAACGTTAAGGATGAAGACAGGCTTGGGAGGCCTACAGAAGTGAGGTCTCCTGAGGTGATCGAATCAGTCAATGACCTCATTCAGTTTGACAAAAGGGTGACAGTGGATGACATTGCAAGGACTTTGAGCTTATCTGTTGGGACAGCACACAAGGTCAGCTGCCGGTGGGTGCCAAATATGCTTACTGCCGAGCACAAACAGCACAGCAGCCCGAACGGTGCAGACCATCAACGAGAGGGGCTGGGAACTGCTCCCTCATCCCTCTAACAGCCCAGACTTTGCCCTTTCTCACTTTCACCTGTTTGGTCCCTTGAAAGCGTTCACGAGAGGCACGAAATTAAAAGTGACGATGAAGTCAAAAGTGTTGTGAGCGACTGGCTGTGACATCAGTCCAAAGATTTTTATGCTGAGGGCATCAAATTTTCCAAGCCCCCTTTCCTCAGTTATGTGCCCCACAATTTCACCTGTCTCTTCTAGATGTTAAATATATAAGTGCTTTTCGTTGTCATTTTCTCTAAAACTTCGTCGTTGCTCACATGTTTGGTATTCGCATCATCCATTTGTTTCCTTCAAGTCTCTTCATCATAGCAGAGACCACATAGTTTGAGGGCTACCAACAGCAGTAACAATTAAATGCATAGCATGTAAGTGAAAGATAAATTATTTACATAATAATCAAGATGTTTTCATTCCACACCACTTTATATAGAAATTTCGGAAGGAGACCACCATTAATTATGGAAAGAGCAATAGAAGCTACTGGAATTAAGAAACCTGTTTTCTTTAAAAAAAAAAAATGAGTTTTTTTAATATATACATTTTATAAATTTCAACTGAAAGCAGTACTGGCTACTTGGGCAATGAATGCTGAATGTTTCCTTATAGGGAAACAGTCAATTGATTGGATCTCTAGATTTCTATTGTGTGTAGATCAGTAATAAAAATCTAATTAAGTTTAATTAAGCTGGCGTATAAAGACCGGAGAAAGAAAAAAGGCAGAAAAAGATATGAGGCTGATAGAGTATCGAGGAAAATGAAAGAAATTAGAGGAACGACAAAAGACGTTAAAAGCAAGGAGCATAGAAAAAAAAACGATAGAAAATATGAAGGGAAATAATAGAAAGAAAATAAAGATAAGGACAAGACTTTTAAATAGAATTTTTAATAGAATTTTGAGTATTTTTATATGTATAACATGCCTATTTCCTATTATATGGTGTACCAAATATGACATTATCAGAAAATAAGAGCGAAAACATTTTTTTTTAAATTTCCGACAACAAATATTTAAAATTCAATAACGCAGAATATTTTCTTACATTTTTAAGATTTAAGATTACTGAGTAGCATTATATATGGAAGGCGCTAATGTTCATATATTGTTTTAACGCTTAAAGCGTATTTTTCTTAATTGTAAACCTATCAAAGCATATCGTTGATATTTGAAAATATTCGTTAAACATCTTATATTTTATTTAAGGCGAAAGATACGTTTGTATGAAGTCACCAATGCCCACTTCCAGGTAAAATACTTCTGTAGTCAAGAAAATTGCCATTGACTTCTTTCTTCGTCTTACAATGACAAAAGTAATTGTTTTGTTCGCTGATATAAATATACCAGTTTTTTTTTATTGTACATGTAGAAAATCATATAGTTTGATATACGTAAATCTCTTTAACCGTTTCCGTTTCCATTTCCGTTTCCGTTTCCTGTTTTCATTAAGAAATATAGGTATATATAAGGCCCTCAGAGTGAACTCCGAAAATAAATCGCCCCGTAAATTCACACAAAAAATTAGAAAAACAAAAACAAACACCGTAATTTGGTCCATGGCTTCCTGTTTCGATTCAAGTAATTATTCAGTTCACTGATATTAATAGATCGTTTTTTTTTTTTTTGTTTTTTAGGGGTTTTTTTGTTTATTTTATTGTAAACATAGCAAAGTAAAACGTTCATGTTGTAAAACCTCACTAAACGTTTCCACATCATTTATTTGAAGAAGATTTAGTTTTTTCGACATCTTCATACACCTTTCGAAAGCCATAAAACTCAAAATCAGGTCAGAAATGATTCCGCCGTATATATAGGTAGCGTTAGTACTTACTAAACTAAGAATCTCACTCAAAACGAGGGCAGTTACAAATAAAGTGAATAAGATAAATTCATACAAGTCGAAATTTGATTTCATTTTCATTTTCCCTTGGGGAGGGTCTGAAATCGGTTCGAAAAATCTGCGCCTCTTGTAATGCATTATATTTGTGTCCTCGTCAATGACTGTCGCGTTTTCGTCATGGTTAAAACACGGTTTATGAATACTCTTTCTTTTTAAAAATCCCGTCCTGTTCTTTATCGGTGTAACACGAAACGGACTTAAGTCAGGACTCATTGCATCCAGTTGGGTTAAAAATGATTCTGACGACTCCTTATCAGACATACACATATCCTCAAAAGTGACGACTTTAAGGAAACTTCTAGTGTTCTCCGCCTTCGTTTCTGTTTCTGAAAGTGTAACGGTTTCTTTAAGGGAATTTTGTTCAATTCCTTCATCATGTATGATCGACGAGGATTCGATAATGATATCGATCGGTTCCGGTGTATGGGGCGTTTGGGCCATGATCTCGTTCTGATAACAGAAATGAACACGTTTTAATTATTTGAACAAAGCTAAAATTGTTTTCTTATGTAAACAATGAATGATGAAAACCTGCCGTAACTTTCGAGTCTATCAAAGAATTTATAAAAACAATGGTATACCTCTAAGGACATCTCTGTTAATAAATGTGGCACATTAAATTCTGTGTGAATGTTGTTTGAATTCCATTTGTAGACATTTAGACAAAATGGAAGGAAATACGAATTTCTGGTTGCAGTAGGTTTCGTTTGTAATGACGTAATAATATGGTGACGTTTTTGAATCCCCGAAAAAACAAATGATATATATATATGTATATACATATATATATATATATATATATATATATATATATATATACACACACACACACACACACACACACACACACACACACACACACACACACACACACACACATATATATATATATATATATATATATATATATATTCGACAGAGATGTCTGTGCACAAAGTCCATATCATGTAGGGGATGGGAATGCCGCAATTTGCAAGTCACCCATCTCGAGGGTTGAGCGCCGTCGTAAACCCAGGGATCGATCGGATTTCCTTCGCGAGTGTCGATATGTCTTGACGATCATTCCTTGGTCCACTGACCTTTCTTGGCCTAGGAGAGAATCTTCCATCGGGAACTAGTGGCGGGGGCCGCGACTCGACTTGTCAGAGGAGTAGTTTTGCTCTTTCAGGTCTTGAATGCCAGCGGCGGATTGCCTCAGCAACCCTGAGTTTTCACCTACTTGGCGACTGTTTCGGAATAGGCTATCTCTCAATGATAAGTCGTTCATATGGGTCTTGCAGGATTTGCCAGACTGTAAACGATGTGACCCTGGTTTAGAGGAAACGGCTTCGCAAGCCTTCTACCATTGACCTCTGGTCGCGTCCCCTATTGGTGAATTGACGACTCGTATCGATCCCGAAAAGCTTGTTCTCATTGATCGTGCATACGCGTTTGATAATGTGACGCCCCCGTATATTGGGGTGAAATGAATGTTGTTTCTATCACTGCTGGCCACGGCCCGAATGGTGATTTGGACGACGCGAGAGAAGGAAGTCTTGCGAGGCAACTTTTTTCTCATCAGGATCTGATCCGATTTTTTAGCATCAGCTCAAGATGAAAATTAGAACTGATAGAAAAAGGTTGGTTTCGACAGACTGTAGCGAAAGGTGATTTACTGACACGGGCTTGGTTTGTGTGAACGAGGCTAGTCTTGATTTTATTTTTTAGTTATACCCAATGTACATCGCAGCGTTTTCCTGTGGTTAGGATAGACAAGCTTTGTGTACCTAGTTAATGTGACCATGTGTTGTTCATGGCCTGCTCCCGGCGCTGATTTGAGATGGAAAGAATACATCGAGTCAATTGCATCATCCACCGCAAGGAAAGATGGCTCCCTGTGCCGGGCCAGGAAATTTTTCTCCCCGGAATCGATCCTCCAAATCTATAAATAGACCATTCGCCCTTGCATGGAGTATTGCTGCCATATATTGTCTGGAGCCCCTGCTGTTTGCCTCAGTGTTCTTGAGACGGATATGCAATGTAATTGGCCCTGATCTGTCATCTCGTCTGCAGTCGCTCTCTCACAGACGCGACGTTGCCTCGCTCTGTCTTTTTTACAAATACTTTCACGGTAATTGCTCCGAGGAGCTGCTTTCGCTGGTTCCTAGGCCTCATGAATTTAAACGTCCTACGAGGCTGGCATCCCGTTCCCATCCCTTCACTGTTGAAACTGTTAGATGTAGACGTCTCTTCTATTCCAATGGCTTCATGTCTCGCACATCTCACCTGTGGAACTCCTTTCATTATTCCTGTTTAAGTGTAACGTCAATCGACATCTCCAGTTGCCTTGATCTATCCACTTCCCTTCTCCACATCCTTTCACCTTTCATTTCTATCTGCTCTCGCTCCAAATCTTCTGTAACCCCCTTGCCTTGATCGATCCACTATCTTTCTCCACATCCTCTCCTTTACCACTCATATCTGCTCTTCCTCCAAACCTTCTGTAAACCCTTGCGTGCTAGTGGCCTCCAGCCTTGCTTGGGGTGATAAGCTTAAAAAAATATATATATCTTTGGTTATGATCCAAGTTGAGATTCCCCACTACCCAGTTTGTTTTTTGGTCCACTTTCTTCTCGACTGCTTTCTTTATTTCTCATATCCATATTTATTTTCTTTCCCTCTTCCGTAGAGAGAGAGAGAGAGAGAGAGAGAGAGAGAGAGAGAGAGAGAGAGAGGGAGAGAGGGAGAGAGAGAGAGAGCCTCTTGATTTTGTCCAAGGGCAGAATACAGCGGCCTCTCTTTTTTGAGGGTTGGACGGGTCCTACTAGCAACAGTTACCTTTATTTCGTTTGTTTTGATATTTAGTTTGTTAGTTTTTTTCATCCCCTCCCCTCACATTGTAAATGATCCATTTATTTTTTATGTATAAATTTTTATAATCACAATAATTTTAATGTCACGGAATGCATTTTTTAGGTTTCCTGAGATTATGCGGTATTATGATATGACTGATTGGTGTCGGATGAGTTCTTGTGGTGAATGTGCAAATTGTAATGAATGAAATGGTCGTGAATCGGATTACCTAGGTATAAGATATTTAGTGAAGACAAGACTCAACACATCCCCGCTTTTCTGCTTTGTGCCATAATTGTATTTTTATACAATAAATATCTATATATATATATTACTAGTGAACGCGTGCAGCCAAAAGTGACAAGAAAGAATGCATTATAAGTAATATGTATTATATTATAAGTAATTTTCGTTTATCCGAGTATAAGTTTGTAATTTAAAATAATTTGTTGTTAACGTTAATAATTAAACAGTGTAAAATTTATAAACACCTTAAGAAAAGATATTCGTATATTATCCTCATAAATGTTATATATTTACAACCAAATTTTTATTTTAATGCAAAATTTCCCAAGGCACAATAACGTAAAGCTGTCTTATACGTCTAATCGGATTTTTTGTTAAATGTCAAAATATTGAGTGTCGAGACTCGATACAATTCAGTTCTTACGGTGAACTCCGTCGCACTTGGGACCGATACTATTTGTAGTTCAGCGCGCCCCCCTCGCCAACTCGTGAGAAGAGAAAAGGAAAGAAGAGGGCTAATTTGTAGTTTGCGTTAGCTTTTTTTTCCGTGTGGACGTGAATGATATATATATATATGAGAAAAAATATGAAAAAACAAAAAAATCCGAATATGCAAGTTTACTTGTTTTTAATGTTGTTTCAATGTCGACGTCAGACGTTTCGGTCTAGTAGACCTTCTTCAGGACATAATTATTAAAACATAATCAAAATTAGACGATATTCAAGTCAACAAGAAAAGACGATAGACACAACAATAATCAAAACAAAATGACTGAATTTTAAGATCAGCGTTCCGTTTTGAAATGCGATCACGTCGGCGTCACGTCGGCGATGTTGTGAAAACGTATTCCTAAAATAGAGTTTATTATTAATGAAAAAGAAGAATTTTACTAGAATCTAAAGTTTATATGTACGTTTGTCTAGCATTAATCTTGCCAGAAAAGGGGAAATATTAAAGAAGCCGGGTCTAGTATTCACCGTGCGCGAGATAAATGCCTCATAAATCCGTCTAAGATTTTTATTATGAATATATATTTACTGTCGGATCTATATCCATATATTTGCTTTTATATATATATATATATATATATATATATATATATGTGTGTGTGTGTGTGTGTGTGTGTGTGTGTGTGTGTGTGTGTGTGTATTATCCTTCTCTGGCCGTTCCTGAGTGTGATTCTTCATTCTGTTTTAAGGTACAATACAGGGGCGACAATTATTATTTTTAAAGGGTGGTTGGGACCTACAAACATTTGTTATGCTTATATGAATCTTTTGTTATACTTTAGTTTCGTTTCTTGGATTCATCCCACTCCCCCTCATTTCATAAGCATATATTTTTTATATATTAAAAAATGGGATAATGAGACACTTGAACTATTTGTACATATTGAAATTTTGTGTCCTAGGTTTTTTAAGTTTCCTGTGGATTTATGAATGGGGAAGGATGAGTATTTGTGGTGAATGTGCAAATTTATAATGACTGCATGGGGTGTGAATCAGATTAGCTCGGTCTAGGATAAAACGTATTGACCATCTTTTCCTCATTTAGCCTTGGCGTTGTGCCATAATTGTTTTAATTAAAACAATTCAGCATCATCACTTGATAAAACACCTGAAGTGTGGAAATATAACTGCAAATTGTGTAGTGGTGTTAAATAAGTATATATATATATATATATATATATATATATATGTGTGTGTGTGTGTGTGTGTGTGTGTGTGTGTGTGTGTGTGTGTGTGTGTGTGTGTGTGTGTGTGTGTATGTATAGCCCCGAAATAATAATTAAAACCATTCAGCATCATCACTTGATAAAACACCTGAAGAGTGGAAATATAATTGCAAATTTTGTAGTGATTTTAAATATATATATATATATATATATATATATATATATATATATATATATATATATATATATATATATATATATATATATATATATATATATATATATATATATATATATATATATATATATATATATATATATATATATATATATATATAAACGTCTTTTATATATATATATATATATAAATATAATATAAAAGACGTTTCTTCCTGGCCGAACGGTTAAGGCACATCACGCGAAATGATGGTTCCGTATAGGATACAGGTTCGATTCCTGTCGGAGAGCGAAAATTTTCTATGAAAATTTCTCGGACATTCAGGCCGGTAAATGTTATTTAATACTGTTTATTATAAAACCGAGCATTTTGCTTAAATACTTTTATCTATAAAAAGAACGTTAAACATATTATAAATGTCTTTAAAATAAATTGTCGGACTATGTCCAATTCAAAAATATATGACGTCATTTGTTTACATTTGATACGCTAGAGCAGATATGAATAGAAGAGATTCATGGAAGATTTAAGTTTAAAGATCGTAAAATCGACCTTGCTAACCAGACGCTTCTTCGTGTTAAGGTACATCACGCGAAAAAGAACGTTAAACATATTATAAATGTCTTTAATATATATATATATATATATATATATATATATATATGTGTGTGTGTGTGTGTGTATATAGCCCCGCTAAAATAACCGTTAGAACTAATAAAAAATATCAAAAACAAGTAAAATTAATCAATCCAAATAAATAAATCAAAGACTGTCCACAGGCCCAAAATAACAGAATAGACTACGCCAAGTAATGTAAACATTGGTCGAAGAAATATCTTTAATTATCTTCCCAGATCGATAAGCGACTTAAGCAAATCCCCCGTAAAATTTTATACTACGTTAATAAAACATCAAAAAATGAAAAGAATAATTACTACAAAATGAAAATGAAAAACAAGTAAAATAAATTAACCCAATCAAATAAATAAACAAACAAGTCATTCCCGCAAATAACCGCCAGAATAGATTACCCACAATGCACCACTGACCCACTTATATAAATAGTCAAGGAAAAATCCAACATTCGCGGCCAGATGATTGGGTCTAGCATGAAACAGCCTGTCGCCTCTGAGTTTTGCCTTCAATGTTCACTTTTATATTTATATTTATATACGCTCTATCTCTGATATTGAGCACCTTCTCACATACATATAGCACACAATAAAACTATATTTCTTCATATATATATGCATATAAACTTTTTATCCTATTATATATATATATATATATATATATATATATACTTTGCATCATATATATATATATATATATATATATATATATATATATATATACTCTGCATCATATATATATATATATATATATATATATATATATATATATATATATATATATATATATATATATATATATACTAAGCTTTTCACCCCAAGCAAGGCTGGAAGCCACTAGTACGCAAGGGGTTACAGAAGTTTTGGAGGAAGTGCAGATAGGAGTGGTAAAGGAGAGGATGTGGAGAAAGATAGTGGATCGATCAAGGCAAGGGGGTTACAGAAGATTTGGAGCGAGAGCAGATAGGAATGAAAGGTGAAAGGATGTGGAGAAGGGAAGTGGATAGATAAAGGCAACTGGAGATGTCGATTGACGTTACACTTAAATAATTGGAGATTGTATTTGTCAGGGAAACAAGAATAAGGAAGGGAGTTCCTCGGGCAAGAGGTGCGAGACATGAAGCTATTGGAGTAGAAAAGACGTCTACTTCAAACAGTTTCAACAGTGAAGGGGTGGGAATGGCATGCCAGCCTCGTAGGACGCTTAAATTCATGGGGCCTGGGAACCAGTCATGGGTGTTTTAGTAGGATCCCTGTGATATGCGCTATTATAGTATGTGTTGGAATGAATGGCGATGAATTAGTTCTTGTGTTGTATGAGTAAATTGTAATAAATGAATGGATCATGAACCAGATTGATTATATGTAGGATAGTCAGTGACGAAAAAACTTTCCCCACCCCGTTAGAGCGTTGTGCCACATGATATATTATATTTCAAAATAAAACTATTTCTTTAATCTTAATTACACATAATCTTGAAAAAACAAAACAGAAAATTTGACATGCACACCGGCGTGTGACATTAATGTCGAAAAATATGATATTGTGTTGCATTCGATCCGAGTGGGTGTTCTAGTACATATCTTATAAA
>OZ038509.1:8672359-8694859 GCA_964036315.1 Acanthosepion esculentum | reverse complement strand
TTATATCGCGTTCATTAGTTCTTTGTTTCTATGGGATTTTTAAAAAAAGAAAAAAACCTTAAGAGGTCATTTGATAAGAATCACCTGAGGATACCCTAAGGTTGAAACTAAGGTAGCGTATTCCACTGACCTCCTGATTTTAATGTTAAATGATCTACATGTTATTTTTACTTTTATTTTATTTTTTCCCAAGTTTATTGATCAAGTTTTAATTCTGCTGTTTCCTGGTCTGACTCAACTCTGACCATTAACCTTTTATTTATATATATATATATATATATATATATATATATATATATATATATATATATATATACGCATGGATGTATTTCTGCGGAAAGAATTCTCTTAAACATTTTTTGTTAAATAATATGGAAAGTTCTCTCTATCAATTGTTTATTAAATATTTCAACATTCAGAATAAGTTTTATTTCATCGCTAAATTTGACAAAAGTCATATTAACTTTTATTTTATTTTTTCCCGAGTACTTATCTTCTTGGAAGACATCTTTGGGTATAGCAGTCTGTCTTCGGGTTTCAGTGTCGCACTTTCTGTTAAAATAGAAAAGACATCTTTGGATATCCCAATCATTCTTCGGGTTTCAGTGTCGCACTTTCTATCTTCTGTTAATATACTCTCCAGATATTTAATTGTGGTTGTTTGATTTTGGGATCGCTGGTTAAATAATTTCCATTTTGGGCTCGTCCTTTTGCTAACAACGATGCATTTATTTTCTTAGAGTTCATGTTTAGTCCTTTCTTCTAGATGTCCTTCACTACCTTCAGTAGAAGTTTTATTAAACTTAAAGAAATATCGCCCCCAAAGCTCCAAACAAATACGGGTGTCACTTTGTCGAAGCATCTATGGAGAGTTAAAAAATAATTTAGTGAGTGATCGAAACGTTGTGGTAACTGCAAAAATATGTTTAGTTTTCATCGGAGTGTCTGAGATGGTGGACTTAACATTTTTATATTATTCAAAGTCGAACAATTGTTCCCAAATTTGCTCTTATTATCAGAAGTTTTCAGTCGTTCTGCCCATCGACCCGGGTTTCCTTCAGGGTATTTATATCCAAACACTTTATTTAATCGATGTGGATAGATCAGCCTCTCTGTCCATGTTTAGGTATATTTAGTTTCCCTTCAAGGCTTACGGCCATATCGTGTTCAAGCACCGATTCCCATACGATCACCGAAGTAAAGCAACGTGACCGCTTGTGAATACCGTATGCTGTAAGCGCTTGGATCCACGGGTGGAGTAATGGATAATCGCCCAGTATTATAAACTGGAGAGCAGCGTCCCAAATGCCGGTGGTTTTATTTTTTTCTTTATTTATGAGCAAATACCCTTGAGGATGCTATGAATCCACTGTTCTCTCTGAGCTATGTGTTAATGAGTATGCTTTAAAATATTTTCTGGGTTTAAATCATCGGCAAAGCGTTGATAAGCCGTAAAAACTTAATCAATAGCTCAAACTATTTTTTTTTTAATACAACTCCATTATTGCTCACCCGGTTTCCACTGTACAGGGCCGTCCTGGGTGTGACGATGAACAACATCCGTGTCCTTGGTAAGACGATAAACTACGTCCGAGAGCAAGGCCTCAGATCAGGAGGTTTTGAGGAGTGTGGAACTACCTCTTAATTTCTGGTGTTCCCAGATCCGCCCTGACCCGAGGTGGTAGCACCTGTTAGAGTCCCAGCTATGGGCGAATAGTTAACCCCAAGACTCGGATGAAAACACTATGAAAGTGTAAAAATAGGTTTTAACACTAGAAATACATTGTATAAAAAAAAATAATATTACCAGCAATAAATGTTTTGAAAAAAAGAAATATTACCAGCGAAGGGATATTCTTACTAGAAAAAGATTTAACGTTTGAAGGAAAAAATATTACCAGAAATAGATTTTTTGAAAAAAAAATTACAAACAATGAAAATTGCCGGCATTAAATAACCCATTGAGGTTGATATGCCGTAAAACAAACCAAACCAAACAAACCAAGCTTTACAGGGATTAAACTGACAATTACTATGGTACTGGTATTTTTCTTTATGTATATAACTATCGTAGCTTCTTTTTATTTAGTCTATATCTGCGCTACCCAGATTAGGGATTGAACTCACAATTACTATGTTACCAAATTCAGGAACCTTAACTAACTAGTCTTTTTTTCCCGAGAAAATGTAACCTTGTTGATTAAAATTTGATCGACAAGCACCTGAAGATTATCGGATATTACAGCAGTTCAAACATTGTTATAATAATTACAAATATGAGGACACTCGTAAATGATGCAAGACGTATGGCCCATTTTAATTTGACAATATGTTCAATATAAGACTGGAGTAATCAAAGGCAAAAACGTTTGGAGAAAATCAACAAAGATCATGAGAATAGTCCGCGTGTAAACCATTAAAAAATGTGTCAAATTCACCGAAACAACAAACAAACAAAACCAACCAAACAAAAAAAACTTAAGGCTAAAATTCATACATTTTATTCTATAATATTAAGAGCAGTGTGATGTATTAATATTTTCTAAATTTTTTTTTCTTTATGCAAACACCATAGTTTCTTTTTATTTTATTTAGCTGCATCTTGCAATACACCTTTGAAAGGGTCAAGACATCTGCACTCTTTCACTTTGCCCGCCAAGCCATCATGTTTCTTCGGAATATAAGCTTTTGACAGCAAGTAATAGGCAAGCAGTAATCCAATTAAGCCACTGCTTGTTCCTTTTGACCACAACCCGGGGCCACATCACTGCGCGCATATTCGTGACGTATTAGTGTCGACATGATCGACGATGCGGTCGGCCACCTGCCCTTGTGACATTCCAGAAACGGTGTCAAAGTCGTTTGTCACGCAGACTCAGCATACATTTCCCGCCAGGCGCACATGGACAATGTTCTAGTTGACATGTACGTATAAGTGCAGAAAAAAGCCTTCCGCATACCTCAACCACACATAAGGACATGTGCAAACATTTATATATAGATGTATTTGTGTGTTTGTGCGTTTGTTTGTGTATTAGCGTGTAGAGAAATTGTAACATGTGAGGGGAAAACGCTAGAAAATGATTTCATTGGCCCAGGACTCAGCCAATGTGTATCGAGAAACACAGCACCGTAAGTAATTTCACAAAAATCGACGTGAAAGATAAAAAGAATATATAGATTTTTTTTTGTATTATTTAAACTTTAAAATAAATTCTAGTTCTTCAAGCTCGTTCTAAGCTAAAAGAATAAGTAATTATTCGCAATGTTTAACAGGTATTTTTTTTTATCTTAATCAATAACTGGTATTTAATATTTGTCATTATTTATTATAATTTAACTCTTAGATTATTTGAATAATATTTTATTGAATTTAACTTTTTAATTTTTATTTAATATTTTCTTAATTCGTGATAGTGTAGTGCGTTAAGAAATATATCATCAGCAGAAGTCCGGAGGGTATAAAAACAAGTAACTCTTTCTTCCTGTTTTTCCTCTTTTCGAAGTGTGTCCCATCAAATTTTCACACCGAAACCAAAAGTGCTTTGGACATTTCACAAACGCACTTATACAGGCAAATCATACTCAAATGCATTCATTAAAATTTTTTACTGTGTTCAATTAATTTCTAGGAAATGAAACTCTTAAATTTCCCTTTTGTTTAATAAATGTTATCTTACATTGCAAATCAATTATTTTGTGCATGTACCCTTTCACCACCATTATTTCATGTAAAATATTCTCGTAGATACCTTATTCATTAATTATAGAATGAGCACTAATATTGTAATTATTTTATTGAGTGATAAGGATTTTCAGTTTTTTTTTCCTGAACTTTATTTTCCAATAAGTACAGAACCATTATATGTTTATCGATTATATTTGAATCAATATTTGCAATGAAACGTTGCCAATTATCTTTACTAAACTTCCACAACTATGAATGGGAAAATGTTTTCAACGAAGCCATGAAGTTAGTTTCTATCAGAGAATTTTTCCTATCAAAGCGTATAGCAGTCATTGAAGGACGCCATTTGTACTGTCCTTACACCATGTATAAAGTAGAGGCTTATCTCAATGGTCAATGTCTTTACTTGATGAAGGAGGATGCATGTTACTTTACTGAATAAAAATACATTTGTGTATGAAGAATACCAGCAATACATTTTCATATTAAAAAAAATTAACAGCAATACATTATTGGAAAAGGAAAAGAAAAAATACCACCAATACATGTTTAAAAAATATTAAAGCTTCCAAGAAAATTAAATTTCGACATTAAATATCACATGAGGAGATGATGTTCCGTTAAACCAACCAGACAAACAAAAATACAGTAATGGATGCTGGCCACAGAAATAAATACAAGCGGACTGAACTGTTATCTAACACCTCTCCGCAAATATGGCAGCGAATCCTGGAAAATTTCTTATAGACAAAGAAGAGACTTGAGACACTAGAAACAAAGAAAAGTGTTCTGGAATACTATGTAATATATATGCTCCAATATTGTATTGAATGATGGATTTTTTTCATAGACAACGAGGCAAAAGAAACAAAGAAAATAATTATGAAGTGCTAAGTAATATATATCCCCTAATATGGCAGCGAATGCTGGACAATTTCCTCATGGATGAAGAGGAGACTTGTGGCACCAGAAACAGAGAAATGAGTACTGGACTGCTATGTAATATCTATCCTTCAATATGGCAGCAAATGCTGGACAATTTCCTCACTGATGAAGAGGATACTTGAAGCAGCAGACAAAATGAAAAGAGTTCTGGCATGTAATACATATTCTTCACATAGAGTTCTGAACTGTTATATAATATCAATCCTCCAATATGGCAGTCAATAGCTGTCTATATTTCTGAGATGGGATATTGTAATTATTTACACTGTTTACATTGTACGGACTTTTGTCCTCATCTTTGTTGCCATATTCAAGACGTGTCGGCCGTTGTACACTTCGGCCTTCCAAATTTCCCCTTACCAGCCCGTATAACGACCGAAAAGTCGTAAATATGGCAATAAAAATGCGGAGAGTCAATGTTAGACTCTTTGCTCATAGATGAAGTGGAGACTTGAGGCAACAGTAACAAATAAATGTGCTCAACTGCTATTTAATATCAGTCCTCCTTTAAGGCGGGGAATGCTGGACAATCTCCTTACAGATAAATCGTAGACTTGAGAGAACAGAGAAAGTGTTTTACAGAAGGTTGTTGAAAATCGTAAGGGCTGCACATGTTAGCAATGATTACATTTTAAATAAAAATGGGAAAAAATGTATTTAGAATCAGAAGAAATCAGATGGAATTTCTACAAGACATAATCAGGAAATAAGTATTGAAGAATTTAACTGAAGATAAGACGGACAGGAAGTAACCTACCTAAAGGTGATGTAGCTAGAATCATTCCAGCCTAAGAAGCATTTAGCGTTTTCTCCATTGATGATATCAGAGTGCACTTTTCCATAGTGTAATGCTGAGAAAGCGTGTCCCGCTAAATCAATTACATACTACTGACTCGTGAGATTGATCGTCACTGGAAGCTCCACACTTTCGGTCTTTCACCACACCAAAGCTACACTTCGAAAATAATTAAGGGCACTTTGACGTGGTGTAACGGTTTACAAGCTTGTCTCGCTAGAGAATTACGACTGATTAGTGAGTGTAATCTTTTGCTAGCTTGTCACACTATATCAATTACGACTGTGTAGTGACTCCGATCATCATAAGGGTGTCCCATACTTTCGGCCTTGGGCCACATCTAAAGGCTAGCCTTATAAAACTATTACGGTCACGTCAATGTGGTACAATGGTTAGCAAGATTTTCTCGTTAACTCAATTATGGCTGAGTAGTGAGCTAATCCTCAATGGGCGCCCCATTCGTATGGTCTTGTGCCACATCTAACCTATGCTTATAAAGTCATTATGCTCACATCAACATGGTATAATGATTGGCAATCTTATCTCACTAAATCAAATGCTTACCACTGACTAGAGACTTCGACCTTCACTACGAGTTCCACACTTTCCACCTTGTGCCAGGAATAAAGCTGCTTTTCCCCATAGGGACCTTAGTATTGATCGCAGCTGTGTCCATTGATTTATGGTATTTAATGGTGGCATGACTGGAATAAAATATATTTCATACCTCTTGAATCAATTACAAACTGAAAAGGGAGTTCGATCCTCACTGGGAGTTTCACACATTCGGTCTTGTGCCGCATCTAAAGCTCAGTCAGTTATGTGCTATGCGCGACACAAGCTTAGGCGATCATGTACCTTTCGTCAAATGACTGACGAGGCAGATTTTTCCCGCGGTATGTTGTCATTTCTTTCCGCGATAGACTTAGCACCTCAGAGACTTATCCCCAAACACTTATGTGCCATGCGTGATACACGCTTAGGTGATCATGTATCTTTCGATACATGACTGACGAGGAAGATTTTTCCCGCAGTAGATTGCCATTTCTTTCTGCGATAGACTAATTGCCATCCAAGTCTATAGAACCCGGGTCAGTCCTGCTATTTACCCATATGTGGGGGGAGGAGGAGAAGAAGAGGGTTCATACCTTTCCCAAGAGTATTAGCAAGTGAATATAATGAATCTGACTAAAATTCGAACTCGGCTTTCCGACTCCTCAATCCAAACCACTATCCACTACTCCATCTAAAGCTACGCTTAAAAAATAATTAAGGGCACTTCTGCGTGGTGTGATAGCTTACAAGGTTTTCTTGCTGGAGAATTACGACCGAGTATTGAGTTCGATTCTCTCAGTGTGTTTCATCCTTTCGATCTTGTGCGACATCTAAACTACGCTTAGATATTTTTGGGCAATTCAACATGTTTGTAATGATTTGCAAGCTTGTCACGCTATATCAGTTACAACGAAGTCGTGAGTTCGTTCCTCATTAGGCGCCGCATACGTTCTGCCTTGTGTCACATATACGTTTAGAAAATCACGATGTCAGAGTTCAAGTGATTAAGCCACAGAAAAGAATGGAAGGGGCTGAATTTAATCTTTAAGGGGAGACCGATTTTCAAAGTCTGTTAAGGGCACTCCAGACTTTAACTAATCTGATGAATACGTCATTTGTAGGGCTTGTAACGTAGCTAGGTATGTTAGATCTTTTACGATTTTTGACAGATTTAAAGTGTTCCTCACTGAAATATATTGTTGTTGTTTGTTTAATGACATATCAACTACTTACGGGTCATTTAATACCAACATTTAATTTTCTGTGATGTTTTGAAGTAATAAAAATATGATATATGTCATTCTATCTCCACAGTTAAGTACATGGTAGATGATACTCAGCATCTGTGCATAGATATGTGTGTGTGTCGATATGATTACTGGACGGTGATGTGTATGTTTTATGTTGGAGTTTTGTTGAAGTTATATTTTAGAATAAAGTTTGATTGCTTTAAGAAATTTCAGGATATTATATCGATTATAATTATGGTTGTTGGGTTGATTGATTTTGTTTAGCGATATATGAACATCC
This sequence comes from Acanthosepion esculentum, assembly GCA_964036315.1. NCBI lineage: Eukaryota > Metazoa > Mollusca > Cephalopoda > Sepiida > Sepiidae > Acanthosepion > Acanthosepion esculentum. Next base: position 8,687,345 of record OZ038509.1, on the reverse strand, counting down.
ATAAGTCATTCAATGCCATAGCGTAAATAATTTGAACGATCTTATGGCTTCAACTATATTTTGAACGCAATTGTCTGCCTTCAGCTACAGATCAAATGTATTACTGGTCATGTTGCTTTAAAAATGAATTGTTGCTATTTTTTTTAAATAAAAAATTGCTGGTATTTTTACTATAAAAATGTATTTTTATACATTAATAATTTTTTGTTTTTAGTTTCAATATTTGCCCATAGCTGGGACCCTAACAAGTTCTATCATCCCGGGTCAGGGCGTAACTGTGAAAACTGCAATTAAGAAGTGATTTCTGAAACAATTTCCAATTAGAGTCCTTGCTGCCAGATGTATTTTAACGTTATACTCAGGACCCCACACTAAATTAACTTATGACGTCATCTGGTTTTAAGCCATGTATAAAGTAGAGACTTATCTCAATTGTTGCGGCCTTTAATTTTTGAAGTATAACGCATGTCTCTTTAATGGGTTTATTCCCTATACTATTCAAAAAATTAAAAAAATCAACACATGCTGGAGATTATGTCCTTCAGTTAATTTATTTGGGACCCTAATTCGCAATTTTCGCATGTGGACAAAAACTTAATATAGATCGCAGCTGTGCCTTTTGATTTATCACATTTAACGGTGTCGTGACTGTCACAAGATGCATAATACCACCTGTTGGTTAGTGTTTACACAATTTACAAGGTTTTAATTTCAGTCAATTTATATCTGCCCAAGCCAGTGTTCCCCTAAGTGGTTAATATCGACCTCTGGGAGTCGTTGGCCTTATCCATTTAGTCAGTAAATGCCTGGAGCGTCAGGAGTAGGCTGATAAATGACTTGGGATCAAAAGGTGCTGCGGAAACACCTGAGTGATAAAAAGCTGGTCGATAAACGTCGAGGGAATGTTTTGATACCAAAAGCTAAGATTTCTTCTGAGAAGGAGTGGGGGAGGGGTCTTGTTTCTAATGTCGATAGAGTGTCGAATCGACCCCTGGTTTTTACGGAGTTATAACAAATCAATATTTCTCAATTTTGTCAAGTGCCACGTCAATTTAAATACACGTTAAGTGGATTTTCTTCTTCTTTTTCTCCTACTTCTTCTTCTTCTTCTTGTGCCGTATCTCTTGACGACATTGGTGATCATAACTCTCCATAGTTTCCCGTCCTTTGAAGATCTTAATAACTTTTGTCGTTATGCTATCTGCTTAGCCTTACATTCGCTCAAACTAACTAGATATTTGTGCCGTATTTTCCTCTCTCCCGTATCCTATGAGGATCATATTTTACAATCCATCTTTCCTCGTTATATGCCAATGGAATTTCAACTGTATCTTCCTAATAAGCTTAAGTATCATTATAGTTGCTATTGCCTGTAGAATTATGACGTTGCTCATATGTTCGGTTCAATTTTATTCTCAACATCCTCCAGTAGGATTATCTTTCTATTGCTACAAGTCTCTTCTTCATGTGTGAAGAGATTACCGAACATTCACTATCATATAGGAGGACTGATACTACATAAAATTTCCGTTCCTTTGTTTCTAACGATAATTTTTCTGTCTCTTAATAGTTTGCTTTGCTTTTGGAAGACATATTTTGCTATCCCAACACGTTTGTCGTTTCGCATGTTCTAGCATCAGATCAGCGTTTCCCAGATATTCAAATTTTCCCTCCTGTTTGACTTCGGTATCTCCAATCTATAATTCAACATGTCGGGCTGTACCATTTGCTAACAAAAAAAGAAAAAAAACATTCGGTCTTCCTGTAATTGATGTTTAAACATTTCAAACTGGAATCGAGAGACATACATGGCTCACATGAAAAAAAAATTAAAAGCGGACTTTAAAATGGAGTTTGAAAACCCTGATAAAATGTATTTAATTAAGTGGAGTTTTTTTCTCAATTTGTTTTGGAAGTAGAAGATATGGAAACTTAAAACTACGATTATAGCTGTTTTGATAGGGGCATTGGATAGAATACTGATGGCTACTGAAAATCATGTAGGTAAATTTCCTGGACATATCAGCATCTCAGAATTACAAAAGATTACTTTTTTTGCGGAACAGCACATACCATTCGCAAAAACCGTTCCATTTAAAAGGTTCCAAATAAAGCAAAATAGGTGTTTAAGTACAAAATAGAATTTCAACTATAAAATTGACGTTTAAGTATAACACAGGCGTTCAAGTATAAAACTTTTGTGTCTATTTGAATAATTCAAATAATACTAATAAATATCGCAGGTTTATTACAGCAGTTGATTAATTTTACTAGCATTCCCAGGTTCATGCACCGTTGAAGCTGATTTTAACTATGCAAACCCGATTCTAATTAAGTGGTGGAACCGGCTGAACAGGGAATTTTTGACTCATTAATTTCTTAGTGATATCTAATGATTATGAGGTTAGAGAAGGCGAAGATCAATATGAATAAGTTGTAAAATGATCATGAAGTAACATATATATATATATATATATATATATATATATATATATGTTTGAACTCTATTTCAATCCTTCATGAACTCCCAAAAGTGAGCTATGATTAATTTATGATGAGCATATCATTTTCGTTGATGATCTATTTCATCAGATTCTTCTGTTAAGCTTGGATAATTGCACAAAGTAGAGACCAATAGCGTTATAAAACCTCTGAGAATTCCAGTACGATATCTTTAATCATTTCTAAGATATAACGGTTCAAAGCTTAATCTCACAATTGGCGTATTTTGCTGTTACACGATTTGGACAATGTTGCTGTTATATGGGGTACACACACACACACACACACACACACACACACACACACACACACACACACACACACACACACAAACACACACATATATATATATATAATGTGTGTGTGTGTGTGTATATATATATAATATATGTATATGTATATATGTATATGTATATATATATATATGTATATGTATATATATGTATATGTATGTATATGTATATATATGTATATATATATATATGTATATATATATATATGTATATATATGTATATATATATATAAATGTATATATATGTATATATATATATATATATGTATATATATATATATATATAGTATATATATATGTATATATATATGTATATATATATATGTATATATATATATGTATATATATATATATGTATATATATATATATGTATTATATATATATATGTATATATATATATGTATATATATATATGTACATATATATATATATATGTATATATATATATGTACATATATATATATATGTATATATATATATGTACATATATATATATATATATATATATATATATATATGTACATATATATATATATATATATATATATATATATATATATATATATATATATATATATAGATAGATAGATAGATAGATAGATAGATATACCTTCGGTGATTATTGCAATAATTCAAATACTACTAATAAATATCTTAGGCTTAGTGCAGTAGTCGACTAATTTTACTAGCATTCCCAAGTCCATGCAGGGTTGAAGATAATTTTAACCAAACCACACAAACCCGATTCTATTTCAGCAGAGGAACAGACTGAACAGGGAATTTTTGACACATTAAATTCTAAGCAATTTCTAATGATATCTAATTTTTCTTTTCCCAATGTTCAACCAGTTCAAGCCGTAACATCCACTCGAGTTAGAGGTACACTCCTAATCAAGAATTGAAGACCACTTGAAAATTTTTTATAAGAGACTGTTTGTCATGGATACATTATAACCTTTTTCCTCCTTAAGGTTACTAATTCTTTAATCTAAAAGGTTATGTAGACAAAAAGTTATAATCTTATCAATTTATTCAGAAATGTTCATTTTTATAAAATGTAGCGTTTTACACTTGCTCAAAATTATAAGACCAGGGGGAATGAATTGTTAGATCTAGGGTAATTCCAATGTTTTTAGTTCAGTTAGAGATTAACAATCACTGTGTAAAGGTGTCACCATGCCTAAAGTAAGCAAACTTACCGAAGTTCAGCGTGCTCGAATTCTAGATTTCCATAATCAAGGTTTGTCACAGCGAGCGATTGCAGCTAAGGTAAATCGGAGTAAAACTGTTACTTGCAACTTCCTAAAGGACAGTGTGAATTATGGAAATGCAAAGTCTACTGGTAAGCCCCCCTCCAAAAAAAAATCTCCGGCATTGAGTAGAAGAATACAACAGGTTGTTGTTAAATCCAGTGGACTTTCTTGTAGTAAAATTAAGGCAGCCACAGATGCTGATTGCAGACCAGTTAACCATCAGACGACACTGGTAATGGCATGGTAAATAAGAAGCGCAAACAAATTCCTCGGCTGCTTCCACATCACAAAGTGAACCGTTTAAAGTTTGGTCGTGAATACCAAACATGGGACATTGAGAAGTGGAAGAAAGTCCTGTTTTCTGATGAGAAAAAAATTCAATCTAGATTGTTCTGATGGCTTCCAACGATATTGGCATAACAAAAACATTTTCTCTACACACCATAGTGGTGGAGGGTCCCTAATGGTATGGGGTGCCTTTTCTTACAGAGGGACGATGGAGCTCCAGGTGATGCAGGGTCGCCAGGCAGCGGCTGGTTATGTTATCATGCTACAAAAAGCAGGGTTGGTGACGGAGGGCCATCGTTTGTGTGGGGATGGATGGTTATTCCAAAAGGATAATGCTGCAATCCACGCTGCATAACGGACCTTGACTTTTCTACAAGAAAATGGAGTCCACCTCTTGAGACATCCTGCATGCTCACCGGAATTAAACACAATTGAAAATGTTCGGGGATGGATGGGAAGAGATGTTTATCGAAATGGCAAACTGTTGATTTTTACACAAATGGACTCACCCAAGGTATACATATACTACTACCAGTGAATAGCCGGCAGAACGTTGAGAGTAGTAGTGGAACGTAGAGTCGGTCGGTAGAATAACGTAGCGGCAAGAGTCACAGTCACGAGCACTTAGACTCAGTAAGAAGTCATACAGCGATACGAAAGACTATATATATTTTTCTACTAACCCGCATTCCTGGAACTACTAACCTGTATTGCCAGTTTGTATTATTACGTTAATACATTTATTTTCCTATATTCATTGTTGGCGTTTCTTATTATTTGATACCGGATTTCATCCTGAAATCCACAACACAAACAATATTCAACAAAAAATGAACTTCGTGAAGCTATCTTCAGAAGCTGGAGCAATATCCCTCGCAGCTTAATGGATTCACTAATTTCTAGCAGGCCCCAAAGAATTTTTGAAGTCATCAAAACCAGTGGAGGTAGAATTCATTTTTAAATTTGGTGGTTGAATGTTTTCGTACACTTTTCGTAGAATTTTTGTCTCTGGTCTTATAATTTTGATCAAGTGTAAAATGCTTCATTTTATAAAAAATATCAATTTCTCAAGAAAATGTTCAGATTATAACTTTTTGTCTACATAACATTTTAGATTATAGAATTAGTAACCTTAAAAATGTTTATATATATATATATATATATATATATATATATATATATATATATATGATTTCTGTTAATCTTTTAATATATCTCATTTTTAAGTAAAATTTGTTATTTTTAACCTAACTATATATATATATATATATATATATATATATATATATATATATATATATATATATATATATATATATATATATATATATATATATATATATATACCGGTTTAGTGGTAGAATCCACGACTGACACCAATTCAGTCGGGTTTCGATCCTAGCTAGAGGCAACAGGACGTCTAGCAACACTGATGAGCTGTGATACAACGAAACAGTCTCTGTGGATGACAATATATATGCTCCTGAAAAATTTATTTCGGTTGAGCTCTCTGGGGAGGAAGTGTGGGTTTGTTAACAGTGACTATTGTGGTTAATAATGTGAGACTCTTCGGCAAATCGAATCGAGTTGTCTCAGTCACTGTGTGTTTATCTAAAAATAAATTCAGCTTCATGAAAGTGAATTCCTAGCTAGAGGCAACCAGACTATATATATATATATATATATATATATATATATATATATATATATATATAACACCAATTTAATGGCTTAAGGTTAATATCCAGGTTTATTTTGTAAAACCTCTTGCCTTTAAAGCTAATAACTTCCACCATCTCCTTACCAACGACCCTGGCATTTCGTCTGACTGAACATCGAAATGGATGGATTCTGTATCAATTTTTCAATTGCTGTCAAATTTAAATTTTGAATTTCTAATTCCGACACGAACACAGTCTATACACCGGGATTGAATAAGACTGACGTACTTCTCTATATTACTGAATTTGCGATTTTGTATAATATATATATATATATATATATATATATATATATATATATAAACACACACACAGACGTGTGTATATATATATATATATATATATATATATATATATATATATATATATATATATATACACACATCAACTGGGAAAGCGAGTGTATCGAAATTTCCACTAAAACTGCTACTATTTGCAGTGAATATGACATCTGCAACGTATGGTCAGCTTTATTTTCAGCTGCGACTTAAAAACGATCTCAATATACCATAGAAAACGAGATGATCTGCAAGAATAAACAATATATTTGTGGAATCGTCCATGTTATTTTAACACCCCTGCTGTGGGAATAATCTATTCTTTACACCCACGTAAAATTAAGCTTATCCAATGAAAACTTTATATTTCCGATCAGAGAATTCTATTGGCTTACAGCTCGAAAATTCGAAAGCTCACGTGAAAATAAGTAAATTGCGCCAAAATTCTCTGAGCCGATTTTGATACCCGAGAACTTACAAAAGGAAGATTTTTGACTGACCATCTCAGTCAGCGGATCGAACACAGAGAGATGCCAGACAAAACTACGCTACTCGAAACAATAACTTTCCCGCGCAAAAAGAACATCACTGACTCAACGACAACTGGCTCGAATAATCCTCTGTGACCAAGAAAGATTTCCGAACTTTAAATAAACTTTGCTTACGTCAAGTGAACCAGAAAATATTCACTACTAATTAAGTAAAGAAATTCCGATCGAACTAAAACCTTAACTACAGTTAAGGGTACGCAACTTCAGTTGACTTAACCAAAAAACAGTACGTAAATAATTGCATACACATTCATGTTGAACCTTAAATGAACATTTAATTTACCGAAAACTCAATCTAACATGACTTTGTAATATTACACGAATATACTGAAACACTAGAACAATCCGGATATTATAATACAAAACAACATTAAACACACCAACTTTTTGACAACACAAAAACATCATTGTAAATATTGTTTAATTGTATATAAATGTGCGTATTATTTGAATTGAATTATTGCCTTGTTGTGTTTCATATGTTAAACATTTTTATTGTTGAGGATGAATGTTTAGAACACACCAGCCTAACAACCAAATCCTTCTCATAATTTTCAACACTCTAGTTAAAGAAACTTAATACATTCGACTCGTCCCCAACATATTCATAAAGAAGTAATGTAGATATTTCCTTATTTATTAAGCAATATATTTATATATTTTTGTTTGCAGACCTGAATATTCATGAAAAAAAAAGTCTTCCACCAGGATTCGAACCTATGGCGGAGAAATCCTTAGTTCGTACTTACTTTAAAACGTCTCGCCATCAGGGAGTCTCGAAGATAAATCGTGGATGAATAGTTCCTTACAAATATAAATCCTTCCCAGGTTCTTGAATGTTCATATCTGCTCACTTTTGTAACTGAATGTAAACAAAGCAATTACTAAAGAAGAAATGAATTTGTTTAATTAATTAACCGAAAGATTTCATCATTTTCATTGTTATTTTAGTGGATTTACGTTGAGTCTCCTTTTTTATTTAAAAGTATATTTATTAATTTTCGTCTGCTGGCTTGTGTTTATGAGTCTGTGATTCTTTATTCGTTATCCCAGACCTTCATAACCAATTAAATATATCTACAAAGTGTAAATAAAACGTTCACCACGAAAAGCAATGAGATCAGACATAACCAATGCGAGTAATTACAAAGATAACGATTTTATGAATTCTTCAAAGTCATTGAACATACTCGGGGGTTTCAAAACAGAAACAGATCGATATTTCGAACAATCTACGAAGGTCCAAATCGATCAATCAATCATCTCATCTGAAATACCAAGTAATTGCTGTAATTATTACGACTATCGACCCGGCATATAAAAATGGCCTGGCAATAATTGCGTATTGAAGGAGACTTCCTCGTCAAGAAAGCCTCGAGAAAGCTATTGAACGTTGAACATTTGATTATGTAGAACTACCAGTGTAACAAAACAGATTGACTTTTCCCAGAATATACCTTGGTATAGTTTAACGTTGCCCAGAATAAATTCTAAGCTATGATTGTGGATAATCTACTTCATACCTAGGGTATACAAAATAGCCTAGTCTAAACGATGCATGCATTTAACTCACATTAATTATATTAACGCGATTATTATATGATTCCTCAATGTTTGTAGGATGTAAAATAGCAATTGAAAAAAGTGAAGATGACGTAACAAAATGGATAATTTTATATACTCTTGTCTTCCTCAGTTTAAAATGAAAGTAAGCTAAAACTGTCTTTTAGGAATATGCCTTGGAATGTCTGAGGATAAGTGGGAATCATAAATCAAATTAATTACCTTAGCTTATCAATTTCTAATGTCCAGACTTAGAAAGTGTATGTCCGGTTGTCTGTTTTATCTATATTTTAGCCGTTTGATATTATAGGATTTTAAATCAGGGTTTTTGTTATATATATATACGTTTACAGAAAAGCTACAAACCTAATGATCTGATCAGTTTCTACTCAGACCACTCTTCAAAAATTAAATCTGGAATTATTATAGGTTTCTATCTAAGAGCATTAAGAATCTGTAGTCCCCAATATTTACTTAAAGAAGAAACATACATAGAAAATACATTCAAAAACCTACAATACCCATATCATTTCATCCATAACGCAAGAAGAAAGGCACACAAAATATACAATCGAAACAAAACTAATAACATAATTAGCAATAGTAAATTACATGAAAACAGATACATAATATTACCAACCAACTCTGTTATGTCTAATAGCCAGAATAACCTATCCCATCTAAATAATCTTAAAATAGTCACAAACACCTCGAAAACAATTATAGATATAATAAGATCTCCAAACAACAATAGCAATAACATTTCTGAAGCAGGCATTTATATAATAAATTGCCAAAACTGTTTCTCCCAATATATTGGAGAAACAAGCAGAAACATAAAAAAAAAACGTATCAATGAACACAAAAGAGACCTTAGAATAAACAACTTAAATAATGCCTTTGTAATACATAGGAATAAATTCAACCATAATTTTGATTTTAAAAATTCTATACTTATAAAAAAAGAAAATAACTCACTCAGAAGGAAAGTTCTAGAGAGTGCCGCCATAGAACAATACCCAAATATTAATCTACGCCCAGGCTTTTTCCCTATTTCACCTTTTCTAACAAAATTATTGCTCTCACAAACAAATGTACACAAAAACATATTAAAATCATATATATATATATATATATATATATATATATATATATGAAGAAATATAGTCTTAAAGTGTGCTATATTTATGGGATAAAGTGCTCAATATCAGAGATAGAGCGTGTGTAAATATAAAAGTGAACATAGAAGTCAACACGTAGAGGCGACAGTCTGTTTCATGCTAGATGCAATCTCGTGGCCTGACGATTGCATCTAGCATGAAACATACTGTCGCCTCTAAGTGTTGACTTCTATGTTCACTTTGATATATATATATATATATATATATATATATATATATATATATATGCACACACACATTTGTATTTAATCTATTGTTTTGAAAATTGAGTTTTATATTACTTTTCCCGCCTATTAACATATAAAAAATCGTATAATACGGGCATTAGATACACATGAATGGTGTACAAATAATTTCGTTGTTGACTATATATATATATATATATATATATATATATATATATATATATATATATATTATACACTGTTACATTAGAACATGTAAATATCGTCTACAAAACATTAAAATCAAACGTTTCTTCAGATGGCTAACAATGATGGTACTAAACGATTTTATTCAAAATTGCGATTATTGAAACACTACTTCACTTTCCGTTTTTGTAACATTTTCCATAAAAGGTAAAAAGGATTTATGTAAAGAAAAGCAAAGAAGAAAATAAATTAATGAAAAAGGAAAGATGAAAGAAAAAGAAAGTCAAGAGAAATCATAGGAAATTAACCCTATTACCTAAAAGTGTCCTTTTTATTTAACATTCTGTGGATTATTTTGTTTGAATATATGATGTCATATACAAATGACATAGCATTGTAAATGCGACATGTTAATATGATGTATCCATTCATCCCCGTTTCCGTTCAAATTTGAATTCTCTGATTCAACAGAATTTCATTGGATTAATTCTTATCAACTCCTTTCTATATACTTACTTCTTAACTTTCCTTTTATTTATGAATCTTCGTAATTTTGAATATATTTTTCTTGCCTTTCTTTTTTTGTCTTCAACAAATTTCATTGCTTTAATTAGTTTCAACATCTTATTAGTTCCTATCTTCTTTATGAATCTGGGTACTTTTGAATATACCTTTCTTTTTTGTCTGTTCTCTTGGTAGTAGGGTTAATTTCCTATGCTTTCTTTTGACTTGCTTTTCTTTCTTCTTTCCTTTTTTATTGATTTCTTATGTCCTTTCCTTATTTCTTAATATAAATCCTTTTTACCTTTGATGGAAAATTATACAAAAATTTAAAGTGATGTTTCATTAATCCCAATTTGGAATAAACTCGATTAGTACGATCATTGTTATTTTAAATATAAAATATATATCCCGTTTATTTCAAATACATTTTTTAACCAGTAATCCCCGTATGATATATAGAATACGACAACATTACGATATTTTTATTAAAATTTAAATTATATAACGGTCAGTCTCTACTCAGCACATGACGATTACGTAGAGCATGAAATTCCGAGTCGTGCTACCGGTGAGAAAATATATATGTATTAATATATACTTAATACATTCAAAAACCTACAATACCCATATTATTTCATCCATAGCACAAGAAGAAAGGCATACAAAATATACAATCGAAACAAAGACTAATAACATAATCCGCAATAGTAAATTACATGAAAACAGATACATAATACTACCGACCAACTCTGTCACGTCCACTATCCAGAATAACCTATCCCATCTAAATAACCTTAAAATAGTCACAAACACCTCGAAAACAATTATAGATATAATAAGATCTCCAAACAACAATAGCAAAAATGATATTACTTCGAGCACTATTTTATTAACATCAGCACTCAGTGCATGATATCTTACACACACACACATATCTATCTATCTATATATATATGTATATTTTTAACTAAAAACAGATTGCTTTAAGGTTCCATGTAATAAATTATTTCACCACAGCCCTTCTAAAGGGCAGTGGATCATCAGATTTATTTCCAAATTTTGAAATGAAAAAACGAAAATAAATTTACACATTTATGACGGACAATAATAAGGAAACTCACGAAGTGGGGGCAGTGTAGGGGGGGTAGAGCGACAGCATTGAGTTAGATGTAACATTTCTATTGTTTCAAATTTAATTTTCGTTGAAATCTAGACATTGACACTTTAAATCTGTTAACGGAAGTTATATTTTGATTAGGAAGTGGGATGGACAAAGTAGTATATAAAGAAAAAAGAAAAAAAAAGAAAAAAAGAAAAAGAGAGAAAAAAAGAGAAAGAAGTTGTAAAAAAGTGTCATTAACTTCTATTGGAATAGGCGTTGATTTTTTTCTTTACTTTGAGATTTCGTAAATTTTTCAGTTTAAACAGTCTAAGCCATTTAATTATATGTTACAGTTTTTTAAAAAAAAACCTTATTGCGGACATATGTATATGTATATATAGACACATACAGACATACATATACACGCTTACAGACATGTGTGCATACATACGCCCCCATATAGGTATAGACATACAATAGGGCCTTTTAGTTTACTGGTAATAATACTACTTTAACATTAATTAATTTTGGCTAACCAGAATAATGTAGACACCAAGAATAGCAATCTAGTAACGTGCAGGGCAATACTCTTAATAAAAACGGAAAATTATGCCCTTCCGATCACTATGATCATAAGATCTTCAATCTGGAGTAAACTGTTATCTATCCTATAAATCCTCATAACATGAACCTGGTAATGCCAAGGTATACGCGTTTACGACAACCTCATTCAGAAAGTATTCCAGAAAATACTTTAGATTTTAAGAATTTAGCGGATATAATAATAATTTACTGATATCTTACTGGGGTATTTGCGCGTAAATAAATATAACGAACCCCAAAAGAATTGGAAATTGCCCGTCTTCATTCCAACGCCTAGGTCATATCGTTACACGTGACGCACATCGAAGCTGAGAAAACCTGGTAGTTCCAAGCGGTAACCTATCTTAGGTGCAGACCAGTATCGACGTTTACTTAACTTCGGTGACCACACGAAAGCAGGTGTTTCAGCGTGATATGGCCCTAGGCCTGCATTGAGTTGCTCTTGTGCACTGCATTGAGTGAATTAATCTCACGAAAGAAATCATCGTAGATTTGGGACATGAACAATCGAAAGCCTCCCTGAATATTGTCTGCGGATACTATTATATACATTTTTATACGATTAACACCCAATAAAATACACAAGAGCCACTCAAAATAGACGAGCACTGAATGAGGATCTTACGGCCGTATCACGTTGAAGCAGCGGCTCTCGTATAATCATCGACATTAAGCAATGTCGAACCTGGTCAGTACCTAAGTGATGTGGATATACACTGTACTGTTACACCAGGTCTAAAAGTTATATATCTGACAATCATTCTGAAATCTGACCAGTTAAACAAATTATTTTGTTACATACATATCAGAGGAAGTTATTAGGTTATATTCAATAATGGCCTCCCAAAATTCCACGAACCTGTTTTGTAAAGGCAGGTAATCTTTAGGAACATATTCTGCTTATTTACTTTTCAATCTGAGAATGGAAATAAATCACTATATAATATCAAGCGGACGACACCACAATTTACTCCTGCCTCAAACACAAATCTAGTGATGCTGACAATGTTAACCTGGCAGTTCGAATAGAAAAGGACCTCCAATCGGTTGTGAACTGGGGCAAGAAATGGATGGTTAACTTTAACGCCTCTAAAACAAAACTGCTCTCTATTAACCGCCACAAGGATCCATCCCTGCATCCCATTAGAATGTCTGAAGACCAACTTCTCGAGAGCTCCTCTCTGCGGCTGCTCGGTCTCACGCTGACCGCTGATCTGAGATGGAACAAATGCATCGAGTCAATTGCATAATCCACCGCAAGGAAAGTTGGCTCCCTATGCCGAGCCAGGAAATTTTTCTCCCCGGAATCGATCCTCCAAATCTATAAATCGACCATTCGCTCTTGCATGGAGTATTGCTGCCATATATGGTCTGGAGCCCCGGCTGTTTGCCTCAGGGTTCTTGATAAGATCCAGAAACGGATATGCAATGTAATTGGCCCTGGTCTGTCATCTCGTCTGCAGTCGCTCTCTCACAGACGCGACGTTGCCTCGCTCTGTCTTTTTTACAAATACTTTCACGGTAATTGCTCCGAGGAGCTGCTTTCGCTGGTTCCTAGGCCTCATACAACGGGTTCGCTGAACTTTTATATTTTTAAGAAATGGTTCGCATCAGCCGGTAGTATGGTACTACTGGTTATATTCTGCGCTTGGGTGGGATATGGTAGCCTAACATATATTATATTAGTTACATGACTGACGAGTCAGATTTTTCCCCGTAGTAGTTTTTCTGCGGTAGACCAGTTGCCATCCAAGGTTACAGAATCAGGTTTGTCTTGTTATTTACCCTTAACTGGGTGGGGGAAGAAGAGGATTCATAACTTCCTCAAGGATATTAGCACGTAAGTGAATGTAATGGATTCGAGTGGAATTCGAACCCGGCTCTCCGATTCCTCAATCCGAGTCGCTATCCACCGTTCCCCGCTATTATATACGCTAGTATAGAGTATCCTAGCTTCGTGGAATCTAGCTGTACTCTGCTCTGTTACACTAGAAAGAGAATACAAAGGCATATAGTTCAAATGTAAATATCGGTTGATTTGGATTAATTTTGTTTTGTTTATCAACAACTAGACTGGTAATTTAATGCCGTTAACTAAATATTTTAACACTTTTTTGGCTTCAAGTAAATCTATTTTGAACCAAATTTTATGTCTTCAATTACTGATACAATTTATTGTTGGTGATTCTACAATAAAATTGTATTGCTGATCATTTTCCAATAAAATTGTATTATTAGTCATTTGGCTATAAAACTGTACTGTTCATAATTTTCCTATAAATTTTTATTGTTGGAAATTTTCCTATCAAATTGTATTGCTGCTAATATTATACAAACAAATATTGTGGGGTACTTCGAGGCAGTGTAATGGTTAGCAAGCTTGTATCGCTAGATTGATACGCCTTCGTAGTGAGTCCTGTCCTCACTGGGTTCTTCACACTTTCATCTTGTGCCACATCAACGTTACGCTGAGAAGATAAAAGGCAGATTTGAGGCAGTGTAATGGTTAGCAAGCTTGTATCGCTAGATTGCTACGCCTTCGTAATGAGTCCTGTCCTCACTGGGTCCTTCACACTTTCATCTTGTGCCACATCAACGTTACGCTGAGACGATAAAAGGCAGATTCGAGGCAGTGTAATGGTTAGCAGGCTTGTATCGCTAGATTGCTACGCCTTCGTAGTGAGTCCTGTCCTCACTGGGTTCTTCACACTTTCATCTTGTGCCACATTAACGTTACGCTGAGAAGATAAAAGGCAGATTCGAGGCAGTGTAATG
>OZ038509.1:8649859-8667359 GCA_964036315.1 Acanthosepion esculentum | reverse complement strand
TAGCATACTCTTTTCCGAAGAAAAGTCTTCAATAAAAATTTCCACCCATTGTATGCAATTTTCGCCTACACACACACACACACACACACACACACACACACACACACACACACACATATATATATATATATATATATATATATATATATATATATATATATTGTCATCCAGAGACTATTTCGCTGTATCACAGCCGGGATTAAAACCCGACTGAGTCGGCAACAGTAGGAGATTCCCACCTAAGCCACCGGGTACGAGGGTCATTTAATAAATAAGGTGAATTTTTCGGTATAAGGACTTCTAATACAGATAGAAGCTTACTCTTTTTTATTTTGTATTATTATTTTACATCTTTTTCACATGGGTTCAATTTCTTTTGCAGATTAAAAAAAACTTTGAGAGTTTTGGCGATTAACAAAGATGGCCGACCAAGAAGCATGCTCCAGGATTGAACAGCGGTCAGTTATCAAGTCTTTGGTTGCTGAAAGGTGCAAACAAGTTGAAATTCATAGGAGAATGTCAAATGTGTATGGTGCCACATGTTTCAGCCAAAAAAGTGGGCTAAATTGTTTAAAGAAGGACGGAGCAGTGTTGCGGATGAAGACAGACATGGCAGGCCTACAGAAGTGAGGTCTCCTGAGGTGATCAAATCAGTCAATGACCCCATTCAGTCTGACAGAAGGGTGACAGTGGATGACATTGCAAGGACTTTGAGCTTATCTGTTGGGACAAACGCAGGGGTCCTCAGTCAGAAGGAGTCATCTTGCATCACGACAACGCAAGGCCTCACACAGCAGCCCAAACGGTGCAGACCATCAACGAGCTGGGCCGGGAACTGCTCCCTCATCCCAGACCTTGCCCCTTCAGACTTTCACCTGTTTGGTCCCTTGAAAGCGTTCACGAGAGGCACAAAGTTTAAAAGTGACGATGAAGTAAAAAATGTTGTGGGAAACTGGCTGAGACATCAGTCCAAAGATTTTTACGCTGAGGGAATACGGAAGCTTGTGCACAGATGGGAAAAGTGTGTGACAGTGCTGGGAGACTACGTTGAAAATAAAAGCTTCTATCTGTATTAGAAGTCCTTATACCGAAAAATTCACCTTATTTATTGAATGACCCTCGTACATATATACCTATGAGTATTATACTTTTCCTGTATTTTCTTTTCTGGGATAACCTTTTGTGTAAATTGTTCTAAATTCTGTTGATTCCGAGTGCTTTCGGTTAATCCATTAGCGAAGTTGACGGATAAATTATACTACTAATGAAATAATAAAATGAAGTCAATTCTACTATAATAAGTAAATTGATATATAATAATTATACTAATAGCAAAACGGATGTGCGCTGTTGTGTAATGGAAGTCGGCTTGGAATGAGAAATGGGACAGTCGAATTCTAATCGGATTCGTTACATTACGCGCAAATATCGTTAAGAACGGCATGCATCATGGATTTCTACAACTTCCTATATTTTGTAGCTCTTAGTAATTTTCTCCTTTTGCTAAGGCTTCCGATTTGCTCCCTCTCATCTATTTACACAGGATATATCGTTTAAAAATTCATAGAAATCATGACATCGTTTCGATCGTTGTAACTTTGGCCATCATCAGTACTCTGTCCCTGCCTAGGTACATTTTGCTTTGTTCATATATTAACTACTGCTCAGGTATTGACACTCTGGGTTCCATCGAGTTTGGGTTGTACTATCTGCCTTAGCGATGGAACGAAAAATTCAATTTGAAAAAAAAAAGACGAATCAAATTTTAAATACTCTAAACCATCGCTATAAGAGGCACGGTGCAGTAATGGATATCGGTTCGGATTGAGAAATCGGAGAGCCGAGTTTGAATTCCATTCGAATCCATTACATTCACTTACGTGCTATAACCCTTGGGAAAGGTATGAATCCTCGCCTTCTCTCCCCAGGTATGGGTAAATAGCCGGACAGGCTGGGTTCTATAGATATGGATGTCAACTGGTCAAGCCGCAGAAAGAAATGGCAACATACTGCAAGAAAAAATGTTTCGTCAGTCATGTATCTTTCGATACATGATCGCCTAGGCGTGTGTCACACACGGTACATAACTGACTGACTGACCTTTAGGAAAGGTATGGATCCTCTTGTTCTCCACCCAGCTATGGGTAAGTAGCAGAACAGACCGGGTTCTATAACCTTGGATGATAACTGGTCTACTGCCGAAAGAAATGGCAACCTACTGCGGGAAAAAATGCCTTGTCAGTCATGTATACCTGATCCCCTAAGCGTGTATCACGCATGGCACATAAGTGACTGAAATTATCGCTTTAGTTTTTAATGTCCTAATGAATTGTTAATTCTCTTTACATAATAGATGCCCGTTAATCCTATATAACAAACATTATAGATTGATTATTACAGCTCAAAATTCAGCTACTTATTACAAAAACTAATACCTGTTTGTTTCCACTCTTACATAGTGGAAAAATAGACGCCTTAGAAATTTCTGGCATATGTTATTGTTCTGTCTACCACGTTTTTCCACTCTAAGTCCAGCTCCTTTCTATTACGCATGTTGTTGATTTTTCATTTTCTGTTAAGCTTGACCTTTGTGACATTTGTGAGCATCTTCCCTCTAGGACCTTCTGATCCTGTAAGATCTAGCAACGAATCAGCACCAATGCCTGCAGATTGCAGCTCCTGTGTACTGATATCTTGTATCTTAGTTTCGAGCTTACCCGGGGCAATTATCATGAGTTGAGTCTATGGAGGACGTTTGAAATCCCGCGGCGCTGATGACGTTGTCCACTTCTCAGCCTGGCAATAGATGCTATCTTACCTCTCCACAGAAAATCCGCTCTTCCTTTTTTCGTCTTTTCATGAGAACTTGAGAAATCTATGAAATCGCTGCATGTGATATATTTAGGGACCGCTTTATCAGCTGGAATTTAGTATTCGATTTTCGCATTTAACAGGTTTGTGACACCAGCACGCCTTGTAGATTTGCATTTTAGTGTGCGCATTCAACTCGCTGTTCCATCATCATTATCATCAACATCTTCTTCTTCTTCTTCTTCTTCTTCTTCTTCTTCTTCTTCTTCTTCTTCTTCTTCTTCTTAGCCTGGCAATAGATGCTATCTTACCTCTCCACAGAAAATCCGCTGTTCATTTTTTCGTATTGAGAAATTTATGAATTCGGTGCATGTGATATATCATCATCATCATCATCATCATCATCATCATCATCATCATCATCATCATCATCATCATCATCATCATCACCACCACCCTCCTCCTCCTCTTCCTCCTCCTCCTCCTCCTTCTTCTTCTTCTTCTATCGTGTAGCTCGTATCCGTTTGTCTCACTTTGCCAAGTCTCCCGCTCAGTTCCGCTATCCATTTATAGAAGCTCCCCAGTTAACTGTCTCCCTACATTCCCCTATCTCTCTTGCCCTCAGTATGAACCGTGCGGGTTAAGTTTTCCAAAGCCTCCTTCCTCATTATGTGTTCAAGGAATTGAAGACGGTTTAAAATTGTTGCACATATTTTAGCTATCAGCATACGAATGCATCAATTTGTTCTGAGGTAAATGCCCACCTGTCGGAGGGCGCATATTTTTCTAACAAGATTTCTCGAATATTAACGAGGGAATTAAATAAATATGCAGTTTAATAAATAAAAACAGAGCATCTACTCAAATACTTGTAGCCATTATCGATAAAGATTTAGAAATAAAATAAATAGTTTGCATTAGAAAGCATGAAAAATCCATTTCTAAAAATTGTTTTTGTTTACGCAAATAAGCCTGTATGTATAATTCAAGAATCGGGAAAATTTGAGTTCAAATGCACTGTTCGGCATTGGTTGACTAGGAGGTTCTTCGTGGCCGAGGTCTAATCTCAGATAAGTCTTAGGTGGATTAAGTTAACGGCAAATACACAATGTTAGGTTTATTTAATGCGAATCCATTGCATTCACTTACGTGCTAAGACCCTTGGGAAAGT
Organism: Acanthosepion esculentum; assembly: GCA_964036315.1. Taxonomy (NCBI): domain Eukaryota; kingdom Metazoa; phylum Mollusca; class Cephalopoda; order Sepiida; family Sepiidae; genus Acanthosepion; species Acanthosepion esculentum. The sequence continues at coordinate 8,663,377 of OZ038509.1, read as the reverse complement.
TATGAATCGTCTTCTTCGTCAGTTATGGGTAAATAGCAGAACAGAACAGGTTCTATAACCTTGGATGACAACTGGTCTACCGCAGAAAAAAATGGCAACCTACTACAGGAAAAAATCTGCCTTGTCAGTCACATATTGAAAGATACATGATCGCCTATGCGTGTATCAGTCACGGCACTTAACTGACTGACCCTAAGGAAAGGTAGGAATTCTCTTCGTCTCCCCCACCTATGGGTAAATAGTAGAACAGACCTAATTCTATATCCTTGTATGGCCACTGGTCTAACGCAGAAAGAAATGGTAACCTACTGCGGGGGAAAAACATCTGCCTTGTCTGTCATGTATTGAAAGATTCCTGATCGCCTAAGCGTCTATCAGTTATGGCACATAACTGACTGACTGACCTTTAGGAAAGGTATGAATCCTCTTCTTCCCCCCAGCTATCGCTAAATAGCAGAAAAGACCTGGTTCTATAGCCTTGGATGGCAACTGGTCTACCGCTGAAAGAAATGGCAACATACTGCGGGTAAAAAATACTGATTTGTCAGTCATGTATCCAAAGATACATGGTTACCTAAGCGTGTATCACGTATGACACATTGAAAACTGAACACAAACGTGCGCTTTTTAGTGTAATGGGTATCTTAATATTTTGTTAATGACTGTATATTTAAAAAAAAAGTCGACATAGTTTGATTTAAACTAGAGTTAAAGATATATGAACAGTTCTTGTTAAATCAAATTAATGCAAGCATACGTCTTCTTTACGCTAGAGTAGATAGGATACACAATGTAAGTGAAAAAACTCGAGTGAAAAGTGTACTGTTTCCAGAATAATAAATCAATATAGGTCACATTCACACCAGAATCAAGAATATTGTTTTCTGAAGGGCCAAATCTTTGAATAGAATATTGTCAATTTTCCCACTCAATATTACTGTAACAACTTTATCATATTTATCTGAGAGTTATTGCTTGCACTTTTCGGCTAGACAGTGTAGTTACTGTTCATTCAGTCTGCTGAGTTGTCAAACGCATGTCTCCGCAAAGTTGCAAGAAATCTATCGAAAATGGGTGGTTCCGGCTTAAAACCCTGATTCCTGCCGTTGCAGATGTTAAGTGCATCTGAAAGTGATTAGTAATTGCGCCATTCCTTCTTTCCCACGATCGATGCTTACGAGAACAGACTGTCTTGATATTCAAGCGACAGCCAACTTAACTCGGGACGGAGTCATGCTTCTCTCAAATGCATTAATGCAAATTGTACACACACTGATTCTGACGGAATTTGAACTCGGAACGTCAATTACAATTTCCGATCTTTTAATCGTTAGACTGAACTTCACCTCAGGGTGTATGTGACGCGCTCGGGAGACAGTAAACGAAAGTGCAAGTCCAGGTCATTGGTGATCTTTTCGATCAGCTATCAAAGATAATAAGATAGATGCAAAGAGCGTAACGTTTACCAACAGTTAAAGTGGAAATGTCTCGGTGAGTCTAAATTCCAGTCTGGTTATCTGTTTTCATTTCACGCTAAAGGAATAAATCGTAACGCATCGCTTACCTTTCCAGCTATCTGTCAAATAGCAAGGGAAATGAAACTCTACATCGATAGGTGGTAGCCATCCCAATAGAAAAAAATCTACAAATTCTAAACTATGGAGACGACAACGAGAAAGAAACTACTGGACTATCATACTCAAGACGTCGTGGCAATTCACACATGTTAAAAGCAACTGTAGAAAGCGATCACCGACATCCAGAAGTAATGTAACATATAAAAAAATGTTAACAGCATAATGTGAGTCACAATTCATCAATTTTTATGAGGGAGGATGGGAGAGAGAGAGAAAGAAGAGAGAAGAGAGAAGAGAAGAGAGGGCAACCGTCAATGTTGACCTAGAAATCAACACGGTTTTGTGTGAATAACTTCATATAATATATATATATATATATATATATATATATATGTATATATATATATATATATATATATATATATATATATATATATATATATATATATATATCCAGGTAAGATGAGAACGTGTAGAATACAATTTCAACGTTCGTAACATTAAATTTAAAAGTTAGCTCAATACAAAGTAGACCAATATATATATATATATATATATATATTATATATATATATATATATATATATATATATATATATATATATATATATATATATGTATATATATAATCGAACCTAATGAGCCAGACAAACCTACTAAGGTTTCACTTAGGCATATCTGACTATCTGCCTAAGTGAAAGCTTGGTAGGTTTGTCTGGCTCATTAGGTTTGACTAGGTCTGCTCTACGTTTGTATCGAGCTCTTTAGTTAGTTGTTTACTCGTATCGGGGTTTTTTCTTTGGGCCTTGAACCTGTATCTGTGCGATTATTTTCGACAGACTTTCATGTTCCTGGCTCTTTCTTTTTTATAACCTTTTTTCCCTTCGAGATTGATTTAACAAGAATTCGAAGGTTTTTCGACTCGAGTATAGTCACTTACATTTATAAATATATATATATATATATATATATATATATATATATATATATATATATATATATATTTATTTATTTATTTATTTAGGCAGCAATCCTTCTTTCATGTATATTTCATTGAATACGTCAGACAAGGTGCTTTTACGTATTTATTTTCTCATGCTATCAAATAATGTTTTTCTTTTCGGTTGATCATCTTAAAAGAAAAAAATATTAGATCGCATAAGAAATTGTATACAAAACTAAATAAAAGCACCTTGTCTTCCGTATTCAATGAAATGTGCATCTATCTATCTATCTATATCTATATATATATATATATATATATATATATATATATATATATATATGAATAAAGACAAAAAGAAAAATTATCTATGCTGACGCGTTTTGTCCTCTGAGGGACTTTATTTGCATTGATAAAGTCTCTCAGAGGACGAAACGGATCGGCTAATATACGTTTTCCTTTTGGCTTTATTCATATTTTCCTTTTGCAGACATAGTCTATCGACATTTTACACACATACACACACACACACATATATATATATATATATATATGTAATTTATATAATATAATTGAAAGTGCGTGTGTATATGTGTGTATGTCTGTTTGTGTGAGTAAGTGCGTACAGGCTGTTGCCAAAAAATGAATTCAAACTTTGAATGAAAATAAATGCAAATATTAAAGTTTGTTGACTTAAAATGTAGATTAACATTTCAAATTAAATTTTAAATTAAATTAAATGCATAATGAGTTCAGTTCGAAATTTCAAACAGCTCATGGAAGCTGGGACGTACAACGGCCTAAGCGTTGTGAATATGGGAATGAAGATGAGGATGAAAGTCCGTGTTAGTTAAATGATGTAAATGGAGAACATGAGTTTTAAAACATTCCTCCCCTGCCTTTTGAAAAGAAATAGAGGATTATCCCTTGTATTCTGTTGAGGATTGGATTTTTTAGAAAGTCTACTTCAACTCTCCACCTCTAACGTCTCCGCCTGAACTCTGAAATTTTATTTCTTATTTATTTTTTTCTTCAGTAGGATTAGATATGCTCGGCTCCCGTCCGGTTTATACTCCTCCCCAGTCTTTTAAAAAGAGAAGTTTTATCGCTTTTTTTTCCTATTTAGGATTGTTTCCGTTCTGTCTAATCATTTCTCATGGTCTTTCTTTGCCAGTATCCCCTTGAGGCTTAGTGGCATTATAGCCTTGCTTGGGGTGAATTAACTAAAAAAATTTAAAAAATTTTTTTGTTTTAAAAATATTTTCATGTTTGTAGGAATTTTTAACTAAATATTTTACATTCTATCGTAGTCTATAAAAAAGTTAGAGTATTGGAAAAAAACAAAAAAAAAACATTTATTTAAAAAAAGAAGAAGAAAATATGACGGTCATTGTGACTTGTCGCAAGCAAACTGATTTCGAGAAAAAATCACGTGACTTGTTAAAAATAATGAACGCTGATTGACAAAAAGAAATGTAACGAAAAAATAGGCTGAAATCAAGAGAATTATGAGAAAATTAAGGAACATTCAATTATTTAAAAAAAAAATAAAATCACAAGAGTGGAAAGCCTTACCACATGTCGAGATTCATTAGAGGCTATTATGCGGGCGACAAAAATGACTAAGATGTAAAAAAATATAGATAAGTTATGAGCGCTATTGTTTTTGTTGAAATTTACAGTACATTGTATAATCTTCTGCATGGTGTTGCATCATTAAAGACGGGCTGTTTGTTTTGCTAGTTTCTGCAATGTTGCCGCTTACATTATTGTAATTTAAAAAGAAAACCATGACATATTTCTCTCTTGAAATTAAAGTGGCTTTCGGCAATTTTTCTATTACATAAAAAACTAAGTTACCTTGATATTGACCCTAACCTCGATTGAAACATATAGTCCCTTTATAAACAATAGCCTGCTTCTATCTGAGTACAATCTTCCATGACACCGCTAATCTTATATTTCTGATCTATCGATAGATACCGAGTGAAAAGTTTAATTCGGAAATTAAGCAAAAAGACTTAACAATATTAAGCAATTATAATAAGACGTTGGCGTTTGAAAATATTCGGCGGTAAAACGGGAAAGATAAGAGGAAAAATGGTTGAATCAGGAGATGGGAACAAGATGTTGACTTAGCGAAAGAAATATAATAATTTGCAGTCAGTAAAATGCAATATGTCCGATAAAATACAAGAATAACAGAGTGAAAAGACGTAAGAGTATAAGGTAAGATTGTATAAGGCAAGAGTATTATAGGGCAAGAGATTGTATGGCAGGGCAGAGCGGGTATCAGTAAGAAAGCAGGTGATTGAATAATAAGAAAGGTGAAGGAATTCAAAATGTCGACAAGAAGAAGTAGAAGAAGAAATTACAGACAAAGATTTGTCGAATAAAAACGTATTAACAATGGGTATACATGGAGAGAATGATGCAGTTAGCTAGAGAGAAAAGAAACTGAAATATGTCGGATATAGATATGAAGAGACTAATAATATATATATATATATATATATATATATATATATATATATATATATATATATATATATATATATTGTATTGAGCACTTTGTAAAAGATATATATATATATATATATATATATATGCATATATATATATATATATATATATATATATATATATATATATATATATATATATATATATATATATATATATAAACATAAAAGGGTATGCGTTCAATACCTGGTTAATCTGCTTCGAATCGTAAAATAAAGAATGCTATAAAACTATGACATTATTTAAGTAGAAAAACATTTAATCGTTTTTATAAATAAGATTGTCTTAAATTGTCTTAAAAAGTTACGATGAATAATGAATTTTTATAAGCTTTTTTTTTCAAAATTTATTTATAATTATTTATAAAGTTTAAAAATCTTTGAAAGTTCTGTATTAATTTCACCTTTGTAGATAATATTATTATTAAATAAAAACTCTTTTTAATGATCATAAATGGAAAAGCTTATTGCAAATGATCAAACACAAATATTTTTAAAAAAATTTTAAATTTTTATTTTATTGTATGTGTATATATGTAACGATTTTTGTCGATACGGACGCCCATAAATGACATTACCAGAAAATGTAAGAGCGATAACTATAGTAAATTTAAAGCCAAATTTCTAAAATTAAATAAAACATTAGATTACGGAGAATATTTTCGTAACTATTAAGATCGCTGATTACTTAAAAATTATATAATAAAATACTATCTCATCATTTTCTGCAATTTTGTTTTACAGATAATGTCCCTGTACAGCATCATTAGATATGTCATCACGCTTTCATCATGTCATCAGGTAAAATAAACAGCTACTGTTGGGTTGAAAAAAGTACTTAAAGCAAAAACATTTGTTTCAAATAAGATTAATTATACATTACGTTACTCAAATAAAGTTTCAGAAAAGGTATATTTTATTTTTAGAAGATTTTTAATAAAGAGAATTACATTGTGTTGAGAGAAAACAAAAAGGTGTTTTTAGCCAAGAAAAAAATACTCTTTCCAGTTAACTTAAAATAGTCTTTGAAATACAACAAAGTATTTTGCTTATTGCAAATATTAAATTTAATCTATTAGCTTGAAATTAAAAATAAAATCAAAGCTTCAAGAAATATTTTCCACTTTTTAAAAATTCATTTTAAACCTTAGGTATCACGTTTCATGTGGGGATACCAAGCTTTTACGGATATATTTTTAGTTATATCTGAAAATTTACACATATATATGAGTCATGTTTAAAATGTATCGTGACTGGTGCTATAAAAGGAAAACTACGCACATATCAATTCGGCATTTAATCTCCTTCGGAATATTTCCACACCCTTCACCTATAGTCGTTAACATTGATGGAAGCATTTCTGGAACTTCTTTTTGGGGCTAACGATCAGCTGACTCGTCGCATTTTCTTGGATTTCTTCGATGTCTTGAAATCCTGTTACTTTCATGTTGAATTTGATTTTTGGAAAGTGAAAAGTGGCAAAGGGCGGAAATGGGGTATATGGCGGTTGTCGAACCTGGGAAATGTTATGTTTTGCCAAAAACTGCAGCACAAACCATGGTCACTCATGGAATCTCATAGCGTGGTGAGACAACCACATTCTACACTATTTTCTTTCAGGCATTGATCAAATCCACGGAAGTGAGCGAGGACTTTATAACTTAAGTTTTATGCGCGACAGTGTTCAAAGTAATCCAGTCTGCGTCATTTATCTCCGTTACCATAGCAATACACCCGATACTTTTTGATCAGACCTCGTATTGTCTATATAGCTTATAGAGAGATTGTGAGAATGAGTATGAGGTTGCGTGAAATATTGTGCGAGTAAGGGAGTGAACGGGTGTGAGAGTGACACTGAGAGTTCGATGCAGTTAGGACTACGGGAAAACCTTACATAAAGAAGGAAACATTGTGAAGTTTACAGCGCTCCAGGAAATAAGGCATAAGGTCTTTGTTTTTAAAAATGGAGCAGTTTTTTTTCTCGCCTAAAAGAAAGAATCCATCTTTTTTTCTAGACAGTTGTAAAATCTTCTTTGTTGGAAGCTTCGAGATCGGGTTCTCGGGGAAAAAATAGTTTCTTTCCTTCATTCTAATCAGTATTATCTAACGTTAATTCCTTCATAATCTTACATTCTCTTGAAGCCTGCATGATTATATTTTTTATTGATATCATTCACCTATTTAATATTTTCTTTTTACTGACATATCAGTGTCTTTTAATCAAAATGGCTGCCTTCTTAGCTCGAAAGTATTTCGCGGGAAAATAACATATATTATCAATCTGAGGAAAATGCACATGCCACTTTCACAAATATATATACGTTGCTAAGAAATAATGGTCATGTACAAACATACACACACACATATAAAGAGATGGAATATATATATATATATATATATATATATATATATATATATATATAAAGAGATGGAAACTACTTGTGAAATAAAAGTGATTCTCACTATTACAGTGCATTTTTCGCCTTATTTAATTGTCATATATGGGAAATTATTCGTGAATATAAACGGATTATGCCAAAAATAAGCATACATAATGTTCGTAAGTTATTCAGTTATATACGCCTAAGAGAGAATTTTCTACCTAAATGTATATATATATATATATATCACTTTACCCCATAAATATAGCACACTTTAAGACTATATTTCTGCATATATATATATATATATATATATTAAAGACATTTTTGATATGTTTAACGTTCTTTTTATAGATACAAGTATTTAAGCAAATGCTCTGTTTATAATAAACAGTATTAAATAACATTTACCGGCCTGAATGTTCGAGAAATTTTCATAGAAAATTTTCGTTCTCCGACAGGAATCGGACCTCTATGCTATACGGAACCGTCATTTCGCGTGACGTGCCTTAACCTTTCGGCCACAGAGAAGCGTCTGGTTAGCAAGGTCGATTTTACTATCTTTAAACTTAAATCTTCCATGAATCTCTTCCATTCATATCTGCTCTTAGTGTATCAAATGTAAACAAATGACGTCATACATTTTTGAATTGGACATAGTCCGACAATTTATTAAAGACATTTTTGATATCAAAAATGTCTTTAATAAATTGTCGGACTATGTCCAATTCAAAAATGTATATATATATATATATATATATATATATATATATATATATATATATATATATACATATATATATATATATATATATATATATATATATATATATATATATATATATTCTCGGGGCCCACTATATCACAATCAACCAACCAACATTTTTTTACGAAGAAAGCAATAACATATTAAGGTGCATATAACAATTAATGCCATTGATCATTTCTACCAATTTTCGGTCAGCTCCCCCATAATAAAGTGTTTGTTTTGCAAAACAATTCCATAAGTACAACGGCTAAATTTAGAACGTAACATAATTACAGGGCACGTTTGCGCGCGTTTTCACAAATTATCTTCACAACAGCATGCATAGTTTTGTTTCAATTTTACTCATGAAGATGATCTTGGAAAAGATCGAAAGTACGTGGGTTAGCAAAAACTACATTGCCTACCTTGATGAATTTCATATTAACATCAATAAACTGATTAGACAACTGGAAAGGATCGGTATGATAATAAGTCTATGTTATTCAATGAAACATGGTTGAACGAAGGTATACTGCCTATATATATATATATATATATATATATATATATATATATATATATATAGGCAGTATACTGACCGGAGAAAAAAAAGGGAATATAGCTCTTATCTCAAATGACAACTTAAAAGAGACTGTTTGACCAACACAAGGAATGTTAAAAAGATAAATAAATAAACAATAAAAAAACAAATGAAAACTACAGACAAACGTTCGTTTTCTTCAACAAGACATTAATTTCTGTAGTTTACTGCTATAGCAAGCAGAGACATTTTTTTCTCTCCCGATGATGGCCATGTTGGTCGAAACTAGTCGAGGAATATAAATGAAATAATAATAATAAAAGCATAAGAATATTAATCTACAACCCAGTGTGTCTGAAGATTTTAATTGATTTTTCTAATAATTTTTATCGTTCAAAATATATATATATATATATATATATATATATATATATATATATATATATATATATATATATATATATTAGGATAATCAATGACAAAATCGTGTGACGTGTTTTGTCCTTTAGAATTCATCGAACTAAAGCCACGTTTACGATGGAGTTACACATGCGCATGTAGGAGAGGGGACGCTGAAATTTTTAACTCAAATCCAAATTTAACGTTTTTTTTATTAATCCGCGCTTAATATATAATCCACATTTTTTTAATTAAATGTCTCCACAAAGTTCTGAGTGTGGTTGACAGCGTCATGGTTGAACCCATTGTTTATCAAACCATTGGATGAGACCCACATATCAGTCAAGACTGTCGTAATAGTGGCAACCCATGGTTGAATGACAGGTATCGTGTTTGCAGAACGACCCGGCACTGGATCTAAAATGCTTTTCCTGTTGAATTATTACAACAAGGTCGAGGGGAGGGTGCTAAGTGTAATAGCACCCACAAATTTAAGTCCTGTACATTTCACCTTTTGCGATTGCTACTAATGTTTAATGTCAAATAAAACTAGATCCCTGACACGTAAATACTTTATTGCCATGAACTACCTTGCTGTCATGAATTACCCACTTTGCGGTTATTATACACGCTCCATGAACTATGACACTCCCAAATTTTTACAACAAAATCATATGATCATCACATTGGGGCGTAAAAATGACTATGCTTTTTTAGCATTTAACCTTCTTAACAGCCGACCTCTCAGTTGATTCAATAAAATCATTCCATTTCCTGTCAGTGGAAAATGTGAGACGAAGAAGACGCAATAAGATGCATTATTGGAGGTTAGCATCAGCCATGCTGATGAAAGCTAAAAGTAGTATACTAAGATAACTAACAGACTTCAGTTACGTTTTACAGGCGATGCCATTCAGCCGCCATTTGTTACTGTAGTTAACAAGCTATTGGCATCCAATTACGACAAGGTGGCCATAAGTTTCCATACATAGAAAAAATAAACATTCTATGCTGGACAACCGGTTTTATTTATATAATATACTCTATATGATTACCATTATCTGTGTATATTTCTGAGATGAAGTATTACGTACATATTTACATTATTCGGACTATTATCCTCATCTTTGTCGCAATATTTATTGCAACGTTTCGGCCGTTGTACGCTCCGTCAGGTCGTTGGAATGTCGAACTGAACTCTTTATTTCGCTCACTGGGGTAGACTGTTCTAGTTCCACGTGCCATGTCTAATAGTCCGAATAATGTAAATAGTGTACAGGAACTTCCCATATATTTTAATTTCCTGCTTGCTTCATTTTGGTATCTCCAGTTCATTATTAGAATCTTCGGTTTTTGTTTTTTATTTATTTATTTTCTTCTTAGAAACGTGTATTTTGTTATCTTGTGAATAACGGTTAGTTCTTTCTGTTAAATTCCCTTACTACCTTTTCTGGGATTTCTGGCTGTTTCCGTTCTGTGTTTGATATTAAACACAGTGTCATCTCTTATTTTGTTAAGGTTATGTCCACCAAAAATAAAACCTTATAGGGCTTCTAGTTCCCTCAGGATCACTTTATTTATTTAAGATTTCGAGAGAAGAGTCATCTTTAATTCTGTTTCATACACCGATGGATGTTTTGCTGGAACTTAAATAACACCTGTTACTCCTTTTAGATCTAGAATTACGAGTGTCGTTCAAAATGTTCTGAGACTTGCTCAGAAAGAAGAGCCATAGCTCAATATCTTTGTGTGGCGACGCACTACCACTTATAAAACTAGAAAAACTAATTCGGATGTATGACTTAATTTCTGTGCAGGTGAGGCCCATACAAATGTGAGAGGTAGGCGACAAATACGAAAAGGACAAAACAGAGACCCGAGCACTCATAAAGTATATTCAAATGAAACATATGACATGCAAAGAAATGCATGCGGACATGGTATAGACCCTTGCCGAGGATTCACGTTCATATGAACATGTGAAGAAGTGGTCTGCGAAATTTAAGCGGGACAGAGACGGCTCAGTCAGATCGTCCAAAAACCTCAACTTCTGATGAACATGTTGATATCATTCAGCGTATGGTTTTGGATGATAGACTTTTTACTGTCCAGCAGATAGCTAATTCCATAGGAATTAATTCTTGTTCAAGCAGACAGCATCAATTGGCAGGATGATGGCTTCTCTTTCTTTGGATTCTGAAGACGTAATCATTATAGACTACATAGAAAAGGGGGAAAATATCAATGGATAGTCGTATGCATCAGAAATAAGACAACTGAATGAAGCAATCAAGTCGAAACTCAGACGGAAGCTGAGGGCAGATGTGCTCTTTCTCCAGAATAATGCGTCCGTTTACACGACTCAGACTGCATTAGCTGAATCAGCCAACCGTAGCATTGGATTGCTACTCCGACCACTTATTCACCAGACCTAGAACCATCTGACGTTCTGGTTCGATCCATACTGTTTTAACTCAGATATTGGGGATGAGAAATCTGTTTTTCAAGATCAGTCCCAAGAAAACCGGAGCAAAAGCTGAAAATGTTTCACATATCCTGGACACTGCTGACACTCTTCCGGCCCGACCCTGAGAATTTCAACCACAAATTAGTAACTCAAGATGAAACATGGGTTCACCACTTAGGGCCTGAATCAAAGATTTAAAACAAACATTGGAAACACTCAGGTTCTCCACTCCCGAAGAAATTAAAGTAGACAGCGTCTGTTAGCAAGGTGATGACTCCTGTTTTTTTTTTTTGTTTTTTTTTGTTGTTGTTGTGATTCTGAAGCCGTAACCATGATAGACTACATAGAAAAGGGGGAAAATATTAATGCACAGTACTAAGCATCAGAATTAAGAAAACTGAAGGAAGTAATCAAGTCGAAACGCAGAGGAAAGCTGAGAGCCGGTGTGCTCTTGCTCCAGGACAACGCGCCCGTTCACGCTGCTCAGGTTGAAGTAGATGAAGCAGTCAACTCTGACATTGAATAGCTACCCTATTCCTTTACTCCTCAGATTTCTCTCCATCCTAAGTTCAAATCTCACTTGTGGGGTCGTCCTTTTGGCAACAATGATGAGATCATATGTACTTTTGGATGGCCAGTACGCCACCTTCTTCCGGCATGTGAGAGCCAAGGAGATGATCGTGGATTCAATCGACATTTTCGTGCAGGATCAAAAGTGGTTTATTTATGAACAGGATAATTAAAATAGAATTCCAAGGGGCATCATGAAAGAAGTGACAGAACGAGTCACAATCAGCGCGTTGATAACAGAAAGAAGTTAATACGAGGTTCATGATTGATGATGGGAAAACGGAAAGACATCTGCAGACACCAGCACATGAACAGATTTGTAGAGAGGACAGAGCTGCAGAACACGACATGAGTCTGTGTTAGAGGTAAAGAAGAGATCAACTAGAGAATCGTGGCCCTAAGTATTATTGGGGAAACACATGCGGACGTCTACTATTTCCAGATATGTATGCCAACGAGGTTAGTGATATTAGAATGATTAAGCCACCTGATATGGTGGGCATTGAATTAGCAGATAGTGGGAGGCCATACGATATATCTGCTTATTCGAGAAAATTTGTAATACATTTATAAATCTATCATTCGTCCATGCATTAAATATTACTGCCACATATGATGAGCTGCTTTTTCTATTCATTTAGATATTCTTGATAAAATACAAGGAAAAATCTGCAATGGCATTGGTCCTGACCTGTTATCTTTGCTTCAGTAATTTTCCTAAAAATACAATGTAGTTTCTCTCTCCCTTTTCTATAAATACTGCCATGGGAACTGTTGTACTCTGGTTAGGGAAGTAAGTGCAAAGTGTGACGAGATGTAAGCAACGTGGCCGATTAGTTAGAACTTTCGCATTCTGACCATGAGACCCGGGTTGGAATCTCACCATGGTCGATTTGTCATGAAGGAGACTTCCTGACGTTATCGGGCTGGAGCGCGTCAATCTCAGTGTGCGGCACCTTTGGAAAGTACCTAAATACCATATCACGGGTTGACCCAAGCCTTGTGAGTGAAATTGGGTAGACGGAACCCTTGGGTGATATCGATTGCTGTGCTAGGACGAAGTCAGAAGTCATCGTGGTCTAGGGCTTGAGCGTGCTAGGCTTGTTCAATTTGTTGATTGGGCTAGATAACACGCTCTTTCCCAGAAACTCTAACTCGGGCCTGCTCAGCATAGATGCTGTATAAAACACAGGTGGGCTCTGCGGGTGTTAAATAAACACCAATGCGCCTGAGCAAACGTCTGCAATAGGGATTGGCTAGCCGCCCTAGTAGACGGGTTTCCTCGAATACGAGTGGCCAGCTATACATACGCATTATTGTTCTGTTGTACTGTCCTCTATAGTTTTTTTGTTCATTTTTGTAAATATTCA
>OZ038509.1:8567359-8644859 GCA_964036315.1 Acanthosepion esculentum | reverse complement strand
ATATTAAAGGTTCAGTACGGATTCGATATACCAAAAATTTTGAGACAAACAGAAAAGTCACACCAAAACCTGTGGCACGAATATCAAACCATGTGACATTCGATGAAGAGAGTTACAACTACTTCCCGTCAATTCAAAGAGAGCTTCTCTGGTTGTAGAGAAAGCGAGACACGCCCTTGTTCGAGGGAGAATCCAATAAAACTGTTGTAAAAAACAGAAACTACATTCTGATATCTCCCAGTTGCTCTAAGTCTTCTTCGACAAAATTTCCGACGAAGAAGGCCGAAAGAGGACACGCCACGACCTGCATAAATCCTTGAGACATGAATTCAATTCAGTCAAGGCCCATCAAGTACAAAAATTAAGTAAATTGAAAGATCAGAAGGTGACACACAATGTCCATCACCCACCAGTGAAGGCAGGAATCAACATCAGTCAACACAAGCTGAGTGCCTCTGAGGAGTCAGTTCTAAACAAATAGTGAACGTCTATTTAGATTGTGACCAAGAAATATTCAGCATTCATTGACCGACCAATATGGGTTGAAGTTTAAAAATTCTTATGCTTAAAACAGTTTCTCTGTAAATTGTATTTCTCAGGCCTACTATTTGTTATGACATTTTTTATCTTTTTAATCTTTTTTTTAATACTTCATTAAATAATAAACAATCGAAGGGTCCAGAGAAATAATAATAATTCCAAGAATATATATATATATATATATATATATATATACATATATTTATTCTAATCAATTAATAAGATTACATTCTATCGATGTTGATTTGTTGAATCAAAGGTAACGGAGTTGAAAGGTCATCAGATCAGATCCAGATCTAAGATCAGCGCCATGCCACGCCTTGGAGGAACCCGTTCATGATTGTCCATATCTTTAGGGATGTAACAGTGCTCACCACATTTGGTGCGTTGCGGTTTGGTGAAGTTTTTAAACCTTAGTTCAGTGTTGTTCTTTTAGCCATCGAAATCTATAGGACTAAGTCCGTCCTGCTATTTACTCACAGCTGTTCGAAGATTTCTCAAGGTTATTTGCACGTAAGTGGATGTATGTTTGTAGTGTATAACACAGTACCCGAAAAAAAGTGAAAATGGTTAGAGAACGCGAAAAAGTTAATAAACAACGATTGAAATAAGAAACGTGAATGAAACTCTGATGTTGTTATTAATTCAATGATTTTTTTAAATTCATCATATTCATTTATGTGAAGATGACAAGACCAAGTCGAAAATTATAAACGAAATGTTTCGCTGAGATCGTCTGCTGACTTTGGCTTCTTCAGGTTAGAATGTTGAATCTGCATGTGAGGAAAAATGCGCTGATATCACGCAGAATAAGAGGAGACAATAATTAAAATTAAAATTATCACATGCAGTGTCCAGACTCAAGAGAGTGTCTGTCCGCTTGTTTGTTTTATATTGTTAGATCTCTGGTGTATTTTAAATCAGTTAACCGAAATTAGTCAGTGCATTTTATGTATGTACGTGCATATAAGTATGCTTAGATAATAGTAACCACTCACACATATACATATATGAAATCATGTTTATATTTACTGGTACATACTTGTAGATATATACAAGCGCATTCATATATCGGTGCATATATATACGCACACGCATGCACACATATGAACATTATTGTTTTGGGAACTTACCCATAATAGTAATGGACTATCCCGTACACCATAAATACTGCGACTCAAGAGGAAGCAGTAGTGTGAGTCATCCAGTCTTTTTGGACGTCTCAGCTATTCGGTCGAACTCTCTGCCTCTGAGGCAGAGGGGAACTCTCTGCCTTTGGGCAGAGAGGAACCCGGACGAGGCTCCGCCGAAGAGCAGAGCCTCGTTCGGGGAGTTTGACCAACCATATCCCCTTTATACGGGTTCTACGGGCATTTTTTGGCCGAGCCTACGGGCTCGGTGAGCCCACATTAAACCGGCCTTGTGCCACATTCGACACACGTGGCCGTGTTGCTGAACATCGTGTGAGTCAGACGCAGAGTCAGTGTGTGTCAGTCAGAGACGCGTCAGACGATTACTGTAAGACATTGGAATAGTGATACTGGTCGAGACAACATAGTTCTCTCTAACCTTACCTGATTGTTATTACTAACAGTTCTACTTCTTTTGTACATATTCTATTTGTAATATATCTGTGTTATTCTATACCTGTGTTCGAGTTATTCTTCATTGGTTCTACCTTGGACCATCACCGTGGTACAAGGACCTGGGCCATAACAATTATAGAATATATTTGTTATTTGTATGTGTATACGTGTACACATGCATAAATACACACATAAATACACACATACGTAGATACAAGTATATACATACATATATATATATATATATATATATATATATATATATATATATATACTAGTTGTAATCTTATAAACCTTCGGTGTCTTGATTTGCAAATAAACAAACCAATTCCAAAGGGAAAATGGTATAAAAAAAAGAAAGAACAGAGAACATGTACATAAGTCGAAAATAATCGTCTAGCATCCAAGTTCAGATTCCAAAGAAAAAGAAACCGATACGTGTAAGTAAAATAACTAAATAAAGTGCTCAATACGCTATGTCGAGCAAACCTAAATTAAACCAGCGATCCCTGACGATCCGCTAAGGTGAAACCGTGGTAGGTTTGTCTGGCTTTAGGTTTAATTTATATATATATATACATTTATATATATATATATCTATATATATATATATATACATTTATATATATATATATCTATATATATATATCTGTACACCCATATACATGTATACGTGCCCGTCATATATATATATATATATATATATATATATATATATATATATATATATATATATTAGATCTGATGTGATTTCTAGGTTTGTAAATCAGCCTATTCCAAGTATATTTCTAATAGCTCGTATACAGCCTCCTTCTGGTATTACTTTCTTTGCGATGATCAGTAGTATAATGTATGGTTCTGGTCTTATTTCGGAATTGCGATATTAGCCCGCGCTCAACTCCTTCCTTTCTGAATGAATGTTGTTCTATTCTGATCAGTCTCCTCTTTTTGATATCTATTCTAAACTTTGATCAGATATATTACACTGAGCCATCAGAGAGTTCAGATTATCATATCTACGCGGTGTTTATGTAATCTTTTTTCGAGCTTCTAGCATGTTTCGCCGCCGATTCCTTCATGTACATCAATGGGCATTTTGTCTGCTATCACTGCTAATCTGGATACCGACAGGATGTCAACGCGATGGTATCACTGTAACAGTCCTTAAGAGTGTGTTCCTGAAAGGTCTAACGTTCTCTCTAAAATATATAATAAACTCCTCCTTGCTTTCCCGCATCCTGGAAATGTTCATCTGTGGTTCTATTTCCTAAGAACTCATGTGAACCATCCGTCCCATCAAACTATCGGCCTATTAGACTTCTACGTCTGTTTGGCAGCCAACTAAATGCTCTAATCAATGCTGAATTAGAAAAGCAATATAACTTTCGTTTCTTACAAGATAGAAGAGGAAAAACAAAGATCTACATTTAGTCGGTTGATTTATAAACGTATAAACACCAACGGTTGAAGATTATATATATATATATATATATATATATATATAAAAACAAGAAAGTAGGAATCCCAATGTGACCCATACTATCAGGGAAGAGCAGCAATCTAATATATTTATATATTCATTGAGAACGCTGTATGTATGTGTATGCACGGCTATATATGAGAGACATATATTCATATATATTTTATGAATATTATATATATATATATATATATATATATATATATATATATATATATATATACATAAGTACATGTATCTATTTTTATATGTGTAAAGTATATATACATAAAACTGTATGCAAGTATATACATAAAAAGTCTCTCGATCTTCGGTGGACTGAGTTTAATTCCAACAGGCACAAACAGCAACAATATACATAAAAAGAAAACACGTAGATTGACACTCTCTTGTGTGTGGAGATTCGATCTCATAAATTAATCTAATTTCAATTTGATTCATGACAACCATTCATCCTCAGAGATCTTAAAGTATTTGTTGTTTTTGATACAGCGTTTCATTTATTTCATTCTAACGCGAGGAAGCCAAAGAGAGCAGGCGATCTCAACGAAACATCTCGTTTATAATTTTCTAATTTGTCTTATCTTCACATAAATGAATATGATGAATTAAAAAAATCATTGAATTAATAATAACATCAGAGTTTCACTCACGTTTCTTATTTCAATCAGGAAATATAACATTCAGCTCGTTCACATTAAAACTAAAACGAAAATACAATTATTACAAAAAAAAGAACAAAATCGACGTACAACTATTTCAAGAAATACATAAAACGTTTTACTTTGAGATTTCTGGAGAGTGCTGTTTGAATTTCTTATTGCTGACCCAATCAAACAAAATGTAGCCCAAAAGTCCATGAATAATTAAACCGCAGGGGATCAGGATAAATCCATTACTTGCGATGGTCATTATTATACTTAAAGTTAACATAAAACCAAGCAGAAAACTCACCAAAATCCGAACAATGAACCGCCTCATTTTTAGCTTTGGCTTTTTTTTTTCCTCAGGAGGAGGTATTATATACATCGGCTGAGCATTTCGAATAATAATATTCTCACCTTTTTCTGACACTATTATTTTCTTATCAGCAGAAGTATATTCTCCATAAATAATTTTAGGCTGTTTCTCATCTAAATCCTTACCTTTTAGCCCGGGAAAACATGATAAACATTTACGGATGTCTTGCCTGTTTGGAAATACATCAAAGAGAGAATCCCAATCTTCGTTTTCCATTTTCTCTTTACGATAATTTTCAACACCCAGTTTATATAATTTTATATCGGAATAAGTGGGACTTTCATCAACAACCGTCAGCTCGGGTTCTTCAATGTCGACAGCGCAGGGTAATGCTAGGATTGCTAATGATTTTGTCATTTGGCGACTTGGCACTCTCATTTGGCGATGCCACCCAACCATTGGATAATCCGGGCTTGCTATCTGGCGACTCGGGCCTGCTATTTGGCGACTCGGTCCTTCCAATTGGCGACTCGGGCGTGCCATTTGGCGACTAGGGCCTGGCTTCTGGTGATTCGGGCGTGGTATTTTTTAAAATTTTTTTCCCTTTACTTCAGACGGTTTCCGGCTTTATATATTTACATTATACTATTTTTTGCAAATATTTACTTTCCTGAAATTTATATCCGTCCAGCTGGTTAATAGTTCAGGGTAAATATGGCGTTTCGCTTTGCATTCTATTTTGGTGTCATAATGATGATATCATAATAGGATGACGTTTCATAATCCAATAACAAATGTCTGATATGCTGATAATTTATTGAACAAAGTAACTAATAATAACAAGACAAAAGTCATTGAAACAAAGCAAGTTCAGTGGACCAAGGATGACAATTCCAGAACAACGTAGCTATAAACAATTTTTTCTATCCTCTGCCAGCAGCTATGATGGAGAAAGCATTACCTCGAACCGTCGCCAGTGAGACACGCTGCAAGAGCCACTCCGTTTCGCGAGGCTCGTTCCTTAATCGAGACGCAATCGCGCCAATCTTCCGAAGGAACACCATCGAACGAGGGCCAATAACCCCTGAAGTCTCCACTGCCACAGGAGTAAAAAAAAATCTATCAGCAAGAGAAGAATATTTAGCTATTTTTTTTATCTCTGCGTCTCGGGCGACGAACCCCTGCTCAACCACGGACCTGATCAAATTACCGGCCGAAAATGTATCTGCACAGGTCGCATCCCAAATCAACGACTTACCCATTTTAAAAGGGAAGATGGTAATGCCATCCGGCCGCTTTCCATCACAACAGTCGAGGCCTACGGGTTCGATTTGGGAAGGGAACCCAGCTGCATCCAAACCTCTTTTGATGATGTCGTTAATTTCTGCATGCCGTGGAAAGCGGCCGGCACTACGACGACAGGAGAGAGGATGCAAACCAAACTCATCGATGGAGGCTCCACATCTGCATCTGTATTTAATCAAACATTTATCAACTTTTTTCTAAAAAAAACATTGAGAGAAGACGTGTTTTTCAAAGCTCTGCTGATTTCAACATGATTTTTAAGAATGTAAAAATGTCGGATTAAGCCTTAAGTAAGATATTCACCAACGATTACTGTACTATTGGATTTACTTTGGCAATTATTGGATAGCATAGAAATTTACGCTTTCTGTTTAACCTTTTATTTTATTTTATTTTATTTCATTAAAGTTTTTTTTTTAATATTTTTTTGTAAGTTTCCACGTGTTACTAGTAAACAAACTTTAAATTTTGCCTAATCCCACTTTTTACGTAAAGTATATTATTTGCTTTTTTTATTTCCGTTTGTAAAATTTTGGTTTAATTTCTAGCTTTTGACTTGGTTGGTTTTTTTTTGGGGGGGGGTCCATATTTTATTTCTGACTTGTCTTTTGACAAGCCAAGTTTCATTAAATTAAAAGGAAAAAGTTAGTAATATGAGGGACGCTGACGAATCCCCGCCGGAATCCGGTGAAATACCCGAATCACCATGGCAAGCAGAGAAAAGGATTATAAAGGAGGACGTGGCGTATTTCTCCAGTTTAAAAATTAAATATGAAGAATTCATTAAAGGAATCGAATTCCTTACCATCCCAGAGGCGCTAAACGCCGTTACGACACGGACAATTTCCCTACTGACTACGGCCGTGAAAAGTCGGAAATTGACTGGGGTCAGTAGGGAAACCATGGAGGAAGCGCTAAAGACATTGAACGTTGTCCCACGGGTCTTGGCTAGAAGGTTCAATGCTTTGTGGGACATCCTTCTGGCGAATGAGAAGGAGGCTAAAAAGTTGGCCGGAAGCATTCTCACAACAAAAACAGTGAGAATGCAAACAGAATACATGGGGACCCGAAAGACTCGGGTGACGGTACAGGGTGTGCCGTCGGATATAAGTGATGATCGCATGGGGACCTTTTTCGCTAAGTATGGTGAAATGAACGAGGTCTCCGCGGTCATAATTAAATCTGGAATTAGCACTGGGGATATTGTTCTTCAAATTACCCTCAACCGACAAAGCTTCGGCGAGATTCCCAATATTCTGATGTGCCGTGAACAGCGGATGCTCGTCATGGTAGAATGAAGATGACCGTATTGTTGCACGTGCGGCGCCTCGGGCACATGTCAAAGGCGTGCCCCGGCAAGAAGGCAACACCGCAAACACAACCGAAATCCACAGCAGTAAAAACAACACCACCAGTAGCAGCAGCGGAAACGGCAACAAAAAACCCCAACAATGAATGGACGGATGTTAGGAGGGTCAAGGCGTCGAAAAACGCACCCTCTCCGAAACAGCAGGGCCCACTACCATAGGAGCGACATGAAGAGGTGACACGGCAGCAGCAGCGGCAACACAAAAACAGCTGCAACAACACCAACATCAACAACAACACCAACATCAACAACAACAACCACAGCAACTACAACAACAGAAAACGCTGCCTAAATCTCCAAATTTCACAAAAGGAAAGAAGAAAAGAAACAAGCAGAGAAGCAACCAGAAATGCAACCAGAGAAGCAGCAACAGTAAGACTCGGAGATGGATGTGGAAGAAATGCCTCCGTCACGTCCTTCCTCCTTGAAAAGTTCTAGGGAGGAAGAAGATGAAATAGAAGAACCAATTGAGAAACGTGCTGGCCGGAGTAGGGCGGAAAGGCACATGGACAAAACCATAAATTTGAAAAGCAAAAACAAGAAGCCGCTCTGTTTCCCCCTCTCCCTCGAAGTCATCCCTCAGTTCAATCTCCACCACCTCACACATTTACTTCTTCCCCTCCCCACCCATCAAGGGAGAAGAAGAAAAAGAAACGTTTCCCGGCCCTTACGAAATCTGTAAAGTTGACAGCGACGAAATTAAAAGGGGTCTGTCCAAACAAAAAAGGGCCCTTTTAGGGCTCTTGTTAAAAATGGACACTGTTGATGACAAGTCAGTCGAGGATCCCCGCAATTTCCCACACGCCCCAGGAGTCATTACCCTTCTGAGGGATACCGGTGGATACCTCAAGGTATGGAGCCACCTTTCTGAGGCGAAGTAAGCATACCCTAAAAAAGGGTGTTCGAATTGGACAATGCCAACTTGAAAAAACTAAGAAATTTTTGTTCTGGGAGAGTCCCTGTGTTGCTACATCCCTCCTTATATAGGGAAGTCAAACTAAACTATTCCACGGACACCGACGGCATAGTCCTGGGTGGTCGGATGACGACGGAGTTGGGAACTGGGAGCCTGGGACAATCCGTCGCGGTCCTGTCTAACGCAGATTTCCAGCCTGTATGTGAGTAGGTCTCTTTTTCCTTTTCTATTTTTCAGGCCTAATCGATGTCTATCAAGATAGCCAGTTTGAATGCGAATAGCCAGAGTGATCGGGGTAAGGCTACTCGCATGCTCCGTGATATCTTGTCGATCGGCGTGGAAGTCTCCGCGCTTCAGGAGACCCACTTTGTTTGCAATCTCGATTCGTGTGTACTGTCTAACGACTTTGTCGTCTATTCATCATATGGGAACCGACAGCTTAGAAGAGTCTTTTTGCTGGTGAAGCGTACTCTTGATGCGAAGGTGGAGCTTGTGCATACCGATGCCAAGGGCTGACTGATTGTGGCCTATATTGCCATGAAAAATGGTTCGTTTCGACTCGTTGCGGTTTATGCGCCCAACGACCAGGAGGAGCGGGTTTCCTTTTTTCGGCGGTTGGGGCCATTCCTGGTGGATTCAACGCACCTAGTCTTGATGGGGGACTGGAATGCCATTCTGGACCCCAAGTTAGATCGGAGGCGGGGTGCTAGCGGGTGTAGTGGCGCTCGTAGCTTGGTCGATCTGATCAACGAATTTGGTCTCTTTGATAGATACTGGGTCGATCACCCCACTGGATGTGGGCTCTTAGTTGGCCTTCTGACCTGGTGTTTAGCTACCTGGACAGAATGTTAGTTAGAGGAGCCGACGTAGACTTGATAGATTGTCCCCCGTTCCACTGGGTATGCTATTCGGACCACAAACTCGTTTGTGCCCGGATGGCGTTAGATTGTAGGCCTAGAATGGCTGGTTACTGGGAGTTCAGTCTGTCTTTACTGGACAGGCGGAACTTCCGGGAGCAGCTAACTAGCTTAGTGCAGCGGGAGCTAATGGGGGCGGTTATAGGGAATAAATGGTGGGATTAGGTCCTTCATCACGAATTTCAGCAAACGGCTCGCCCTAGATAGGGTTCAATCGCGAGTGTCGGTCAGCCTTGTTGACTGTTCCTTGGTCCAGTGACCTTTCACTGCCTAGGAAGGTCTTCTAGCGTTATTTAGTGGAGGGGGTGGCGAAGTATCCTCTACGTGAACGGCTCGACTTGTCGAAGGAGGAGTTTCACTCTTTCTGGTCTTGGGCGCCAGCGGCGATTGATCTCAGTAACCATGTGTTTTCGCTTACCTGGCGATTGACTCGGAATCGGGTACCTCTCAATGATATGGTTTTCATATGGGGCTTGGCGGATCTGCCTGACTGTGAACGGCGTGATCTTGGTTTAGAGGAAACTTCTTAGCACGCCTTCTAACGTTGTCCCCGGGTCCGGCCCTTATGGGCCCATGTCGGCGAGTTGACGGCTCGTCTCGTCTCGTTCCCGAACAGCTCGTGCTCATTGATCGCGCATAAGCGTGTGGCAATGTGTCTTCCCCGTTTTCCGGGGTGAAACGGATGGTGTTTCTCACGGCCCGAATGGTGATTTGTACGACGCGAATGGAGGAAGTTTTGCGAAGCATCCGTCTTTCTCATCAGGATCTAATCCGATTCTTTGAGCATCAGCTCAAGATGAAGTTTATCATGTTGATCTACCACTTTTGATGGACTGAAATTGCTCTTTCTGGGAAAGAAAAAGATCAATTTACGATCTTCGCTGATCGTAAAATTTAGTTAATAAATGTAGAACGCATCAATTTTCAGGTAGGCCGAGCAATATATGTCACCCACCTGAAATAAAGTATTTTTATAGGAAAAAATGTTTTTGAGTCAAAATTTTTAAAAAAGAAGTACCGAAGTTTTCCAGTTTATCGCCAAAAGTCAAGTTAACTAATAACCTTTATCAGTAATACACAGTAAACCCGATAATTAAGTTGACATCAAAAAATGAAACCCTAAAATCTGTTTGATATTCATAAATTTATCCCATCACTTTTATCCCTTGACTACGGAAGCAATCCAAGCATATTGACTGCGTTTTCGTAGTTGGAAATAAACTTCAATTAAAGACATCCCAATTGCATGCACCTATTCTATTGTACATAATACTGCTGGAGTATCAAAAGGGACTTAAATAACATTGAACATGACAATCAAGAAAGAGAAAATTTTTTACCAAAATTCATATGTTCACGAAGGTTTTATTTCTTCTGTTAGTTTATTAGATGATTTGATGAAAATGGTCTTGGTATACTGGATCGTGTGATTTTTAAAGAATTAAGGTCTGAATTTTATTACAAAAACAGTATTCCTCAATAAGCTGACCAATATTTGTTGGTCTATATATAAAGTAAGCGTTTTTTCGATTTTATTTTGTGATATATTGCCATCGATCAATATCATATATCCAGCAAACAAATGAAAAATGAAAAATACTTTTTTCCAAAAATGAGATATTTCTGTACAGCAAAAACGGTAGTTAACGAAGAAAAAGGAAGGTCATTTTCACATTCAGCACCATTAACTAAAAAAAAGATGTTTAGTGGTTAGACACCATATCTAAAAAAAATTCTGACCGGTGTTAAATAATTATCAGCTGTCAAATTGAAACTTTTAACTGAAACATTAATTCAATAATGAAGATTAGAACTGATAGAAAACGCTTGAATTCGACAGTCTTCAGCGAAAGGTCGGTGATAGAGGCGAGCTTGGTTCGTTTGAACGGGGCTAGCCTTGATTTTCTCTTTTAGGCCACCCTACGTCACATCGGAGTGGTTTCCCCTTGGTTAGGTTAGACAAGCTTTTGTGTACCTAGTTAATGTGAGTAAGTGTTGTTCCTGGCCTGTTCCCGGCTACATCTTTGGTTATGATCCAAGTTGAGATTCCCAACCTCCCCAGTTTGTTTTGGCCCCATTTTATCTCGACTGGGCCAGCTTTTTCTTTCCCATGTTCGTGTTTATTTTCTCCTTTCCCCATTCCTTAGCGAGAGAGCTTCTTGATTTTGTCCAATGGGCAGAATACAGCGGACTCTCTTTTTTGAGGGTTGGACGGGCCCTACTAACATCAGTTACGTTTAGTTTACTTTGTGTTCACTGATTTTTCATCTTTAGATATTTATATATAATTCATGATCATTAAATTCTTATTATATGGGGCCCGTTTTGTAGACCCCCCGCCCCGAGAGGATGTGGTATTATGGTGTATGGAGGATTGGTTGGCGACGGACGCGTTTTTGTGGTGAATGTGCAAAATGTAATGAGTGAATGGGTCGAGAATCGAATTAGCTAGGTATAGGATAGTGTTATGGTGTAAAACTATATAAAAGATAACACGGACTCGGATACAGGTTAAATAGTATATTCTCGGAAACGTAGTACAAAGGTAAATGTGGACTGGAGAGTACCTTCTCTCACTGGTGTCCCGACTCACTCATTCACTCACTCACTCACTCTGTGGCTATTACTCGGTGACCCTTACTTGGTGACTCACCTTACTCAGAGTTGGTAGCCATATTATATTGGTGTGGAAGAGTCCATTTGTAGGTAGGTCCCCACAAAACCCCCTCCCAAGCCTTTTACTCAGTAAAAAAGGTTTATTACTTTCCAGAAATCTAATACCTTTTCTTTTTGGGGTTGATTGTTAAAGGCTCGATAAATTTCCTCTTTCTCCCCGATCTTCGTTGTTCAGGCCTATGCTGCGGGGGCTCGAGGTCAAATGTGTCGTAAAGGATCTCGATAGGTTCTTCCACTTCATCCTGTGTGCTGTTAGAATCTATTTCATGCCGTTTTTTAATTTGATTAATATGTCTTTTGTGGGTATGTCTTCGTCCTTGTATTATATACGCCATCTCGCCGATCCTTCTAGTGATCGTGCCCTCCTCCCAGTACGGCATATTCTTCTGAAAACTTTTAAAAGAGATTTTCTGACCTGGAAGAAATCGTTTTTTGGTCCTTTTTCGGTCTTACATATTTTTGACTGTTTGGGAATTAATTTGTCAAAAACAGATCTCATCCTCGTCGTTAGTTGTTATAGTGTAAAACCATAGAAAAGATAACACGGACTCGGATACAGGGTAAATAATATATTCCCGCAAACGTAGTACAAAGGTAAATGTGGACTGGAGAGTACCTTCTCTCGCTGGTGTCCTCACTCACTCACTCACTCACTCACTCACTCACTCACTCACTCACTCACTCACTCACTCACTCACTCACTCACTCACTCTGTGGCTACTACTCGGTGACCCTCACTTGGTGACTCACCTTACTCAGAGTTGGTAGCCATATTATATTGGTGTGGAAGAGTCCATTTGTAGGTAGGTCCCCGCAATAGATAGTTAGTGAAAACCAGCCTCAAACCCTCCCCTTTTTTCGGCCTTGAATCATAATTATATTCTTATATACAATAAATATCCATTAATTCAATAAACTATTAAAAAGAAATGTTTTTTTTCCATTAATTTTGTATCTGTAGGAATATTTACACATTACTGAATTTTTCATGCTATAAAATTCTTGTTTCCTTTTCTATAGACGAACACGTATATATACAAATTTATAAATTCTTGTCCCCTTTTCTATATACTAATACGTATATATAGAAATGAAGACATGAATTATTCATTTGACACCCGCTTTACATCGAGTTGGATATAGTTTACAGAGAATACATCTGACACGATGTTTTTAGAGCAGTACGAATGTACATCATGCAAGAGTAGATGTCGGGGAACTAGAGCAGTGTGTCTCAGCATTTTTAAACTTTAGCTAGCTTGCTTATTCGTAAGTCTATCACGCAAACCATCACGACCCTGCATTAGTAGGCTGGAATTCGGTGTCTTATCAAATGTAGTTAATGTAGGGGATTGCTCAGTAGATCAATCCTAAGTTCTTGTTTGCTCGCCAGCAGTAGTCTGCAAATGGCATTCTGTTTTCCCATGAAATTGTAGAAATATCAGTGACGGGTCTGTAGAGATATGGTTTAATTAGGTGCTGTTAAATATGTCTCTCAGCATCAGAGTATATGTTCCATCAAGCTTATTCCACAGGAATCAAAAAGCATTGAAACACAAGGACCATTAAAAGAATTCTCGGGAAATGTAGATCTATGTTTTAAGTACGTGCTGTTAAGTATAGGTCTCAACCATCAGAGTGTACATTCTATCAATCTTATTCCATGCGAATAAAAATGGCTAAAATAAAAGGGCTAATGTGAATGAAAAAGCCGCCATAGAAAATACAAATCCATCTCTTTTGAAATACTTGCTCAACTGCAGAACTCTTATGAAGATCAACAAAAAAATTACATTCAGGAGAAAATTTGATCCGCGACTCTGCTGCTGCCAACAAACAATCGTCTCTTAGTTGTGAAATTGTCAAAGAGCTCAGTGGCAGAAAACAAACAAATAAATCCAATTTAAAGGCCAATACTCAGGTTGAAAGTCTGCCTAAATAGCAAGACCATTTAAAAAAAATATCTTGGCAAATGTACCTGACATTTTAGATACTATGGTCGAACAAAACTAAGAACATACTGTTGACATTTAATTTGGAAACTTCACAGATGAAAAACGTGAAATGTTTTTTTCTTTTCTTTTATTTAAGAAAAAAAAAATACCAAAAATAAGTTAACCTGCAGGACATGATATCGTTCCTCCGCAGGTTTGGAAAACTCAGGATTTTAATGGCATTCTACTCTGTAAAGTCACAACACATAACTCATAGAAAAGTAGGACAATAGGTTTCATACTGCATTTCACAAAGAAAGGATATCTTGAAGCAGCTCCAAATTATATAGGAATCACATTTACCGCCATTGCAGCAACAATTTACAATTCAATGCTTCTCAAGAGAATACTAGCTGAAAAATCAAGATGGCTTTCGAAAACATCGATCAACCATTGGGAAAATCCTGACTATTCGGCGGATTATTGAAAGCGTCAGGATAATCTACAGGACGCATTCCTTTTGTAAATTACTCTAAATTCTTCGATTCTCAACGTAGGGGAATTGGAAAAGGTATTTCTGGTATATGGCAACGCCGAGACAGTAGCTGGCATAATGATGCTATACAAAAATACCAAATCTTTGGGTAGATCCCCAGACGGGGACACTAACTACTTCTACATCAAAGCAGTTGTCCTGCAGATGACACTCTTGCTTTTTCTTTTTGTTATCACCCTTGACTACGTATTGAGAACTTCCCTCAACAAACGCCATCATCTAGGTTTCAATTAATCATCAGTATCTTTGCAATCACGACAGACGCCGTTAACAATCCCACAGTTCACTTACATCATCTAGAAAATGCTGCTAACAAGATTGGACACTATTCTAAAACAGAATTCATAAGCTCAATCAGCAAGGCTCAATAAAAATCCTTTCAGATGGATCAATACAATTTGATCAGGCCCGGGACGCAGAACTAAAAAAAAAAAAAGTTAAATATATTCTTCTCTTGCTGATAGATTTTTTTACTCCTGTGGCAGTGGAGACTTCTGGGGTTATTGGCTCTCTTTCGATGGCGTTCCTTCGGAGCACTGGCGCGATGGCGTCTCGATTAAGCGACGAGCTTCGCGAAACGAAGTTGTTCTTACAGCGTCTCTCACTGGCGATGGCGCGCGGTAATGCTTTCTCCGTCATTGCGGCTGGCAGAGGTTAGCAAAAAAAAAATTGTTTATAGTTACTTTGTTCAAACTTTTTTTTCAATATATTGCATCAATGAAATCTGTTGAATCTTTCATATACCTAAGGAGCGAAATAAATTCTACGGGAAATGACGTGAAAATTCGCATAGCTAAAACCTGAGATAACATGAATGAAATGGATGTAATCTGGAAAAGTGATGTACCAGACAACCTCAAATGGCCTCTCTTAAATCTTTTGAGGTTTTGATGGGCCCAACTAACATCAATTATCTTCATTTTGTATATTTGTTTTCATATTTTTGTTTTGTTTTGGGGTTCATACTATTCCCCCCTCTCATTACGTATCATATACAGATTTTATATATACAATTTTTATGCTAATTAAGTTTTAAGTCATGGGGAGCGTTTTGTAGGTTCTCTGAGTGTATGCGATCTTATGCAATATGGAGGACTAACTGCTGATGAATGCGTTCTTGTGGTGAATGTGAAAATTGTAACGAGTGACTGGATCGTGAATCAGATTAGGTAGATATAAAATAGTACGTGTCGACCAGCCTCAAGCCATTTCCCCCTTTTAGGCCTTAGAGATTCTTGCGAACCATTGTAGAGGCGGCATTAATGCATAGTGTAACCGATTGGACATCAGACATGACATGATTGGACAACTACAGATGATTATATAATATTACTAATATTTTTTTAATTTTATATTTTCTCGGATTCCACGTGGCAAACATGATACATTATTTGAATTATTCGGACTATTGTCCTCATCTTTGTCGTCATATTTATTACAGCGTTTCGACCGTTGTACGCTCCGGCCTTCTTCAGGTGGTTGGAATGTCGAACTGAACCCTTTATTTCGCTCACTGGGGTAGACTGTTCTAGTTCCACATCCCATGTTTGATGGATGTCAGTTATCAGTTACCAGCTTTTAATTCCTTTCTCCAAGTTCTCCACTGCCTTAACCGGGTATCCAACTCACACTCTTTGAGTCCTGTCACTGGATCTAATCAACGCATTTATCCACTGTGCCATGAGACCTTGAATGTACATAATGAGGAAATTGAGCGAAATAAAGGGTTCAGTTCGACATTCCAACCACCTGAAGAAGGCCGGAGCGTACAACGGCCGAAACTTTGTGATAAATATGGCGACAAAGATGAGGACAATAGTCCGAATAATGTAAATAGTGTACATAATATAGATATATAGACAGATACTGAAACATGATATATTTTCTCTAAAAAAAATGGACACATGTTGGTGAAATTAATTGGAATCCAAAAAAAAAAATGTAAAAGAAATCATATTGCTTGTTTTTGAATCTTCACACTGAGGCTGTTATACATAAAATGTGTGTAAGCACATACCAAAAATATTCCTAAATAACCAATATCATTATTATTTATTATAATAACCAATGATTGTCTAACAATACACCGTCAGTGTATAGTAAAATTACGAAGAGATGTTTGAAGACAAAATTACTCAAACAGGCGTTAGCATATATGTAAGCTTCTCAGAGTGCCACTAGGAATCTCCTGCGGAAATATAGGGTCCCCGAGAAATTCTGTTATGAAACAGTGATTTAAATAATTTTTAATGATACCTAACTATGAACGTCTGTTTAAATCCGTGTGTCAGACTTGTACTTTTTATATCTACCTTGTTTATGACAACCTAACAATGGCATACAAGTTTATCTATCTATCTATCTATCTATCTATTATTATTATTATTATTATTATTATTATTATTATTATTATTATTATCATTATTATTATTATTATCATTATTATTATCATTATTATCATTATTATTATTATCATTATTATTATTATCATCATCATTATTATTATTATTATTATTATTATTATCATTATCATTATTATTATTATTATTATTATTATTATTATTATTATCATTATTATTATTATTATCATTATTATTATTATTATTATTATTATCATTATCATTATCATTATTATTATTATTATCATTATTATCATTATTATCATTATTATTATTATCATCATCATCATTATTATTATTATCATTATTATTATCATTATTATTATTATTATTATCATTATCATTATCATTATTATCATTATTATTATTATTATCATTATTATTATTATCATCATCATCATTATTATTATTATTATTATTATTATTATTATTATTATCATTATTATTATTATCATCATCATTATTATTATTATCATCATCATTATTATTATTATTATTATTATTATTATTCCTCCTCCTCCTCCTCCTCCTCCACTAAATACAAGAGGACATTGGTGACTAGTTCTCCAGAATTTCCTCTCCTTTGTAACTCTTAATAATTTATATATATATATATATATATATATATATATATATATATATATATATATATATATATATATGTATATATATATAGGGGTAGGTCGATTTGGGAATTGTAAAAAAAAAATAACTCTGTGAAAGTTGCAAAATAACGTAAAATATTTACCACAAAGAATATTTTTCTTCCAAACTTCGTAATTATTTGAGGAATCGAACTGAAAGACCAAATAAGTTGCGATTTTTATCATCATATCGGTGTCACCGGAAACGTGTGTAGGTTAAATCAAAAACCGAGTCTTAACAAAAAGAAAAGAAGAAAATACGCTTAATAATGGATACTTTTAAGTTTAGTATCTATTCTCTTAATAAATTAGATGAAATTACCAAAAATAAAAAAATAGAACACACTAAAATATTTAGTTTAATATACAAATAACTACTTCCGTTTTATTTACTAGATATTTCTTCCGTGTAAACCGGTAATGATTATTGTAATTTGTTTATATTTTCAAAGTTAGTGTGTTTTATTAAAAAGCTACGAGCTAATCTCGGAACGAACTCTACTTTTAGGTAAGTAAACATTACATTTATTTAATTTAATACTGTATTTCGAACTTTATGTTCAAATTTATTTTGAAAAATATTTTTGCGTAATTTCTGATAATACATATATTTTCTTTTTCAGATAATTTAATAAAAATGGCAGGAAAAAGCATCCCAAATGGCCTCATAGCCTTACAAAATTCCACGGTATTCTATTGATCAGAGGTGATGTATCTTCCAATTTTGGAGTCAGTCTTGCCAATGCCTTGCTCTTGGATTTGAGGGATATAGGCCTTCTTATCCCCAATATTATTATAAAAGATGAATATAGCTAAATGTAAAATGGATAGAGCAAAGGCTAACGTGAAAACAAATGCCTATCAAAAGCATGATGAAAAGGTGGAAAATCTTCTTTGTAATGTATCTGAAGGGAGAACTGACAAAGACACCATAATGTACAAGGAAATTGTTGTGAAGTGAAGGTTTAGCACGAGTCAGTCGCTCAGCTTGTAGTGATACCACGTTATTCTCAGTAACCAGTTATATTGGCTTTCTCTTGCACTTATGCAAATTAGGCATATTAATTTGCCAGTATCACTACATCTCCCTGAAACGTATGGGTTTTATACCTCTAGTAGTTCTTGTACTTCTTCTCATGATAGTTTCATTACTTTGCCCTACTTCTCTCTCTCCCGTATTTCTTTCTCTGGGAGACCTAGATCTGTCCCGCGCTAAGCTGTAATCATAGGCATTTTCTTGCATTATTTGATCTTCGTCCGAACTTTCAAACTCATTCTGGCCCACTTGATCTTGCATTATTTCGTCTTCTGATGTTTCATTTTGTAACGGTTGTTCTAATAAATCACTAACGGTCGGAATCGTAGGAATTTCTTCATCCTTTTGCTCTTCATATTCACCCTGGGTCCTTATTTGATATGCATGGGCTAATACACCGTTGCCGTTTTCCCTATTTATTATAGCTGTATTGTGGCCTTATTGCATGATAAATTCTGCCCTTTCCGGATTTGCTTCTCTGTTCTTTTTGTACCACATTTTTTAATTTGTGGAGTACGACATCGTTAGCGGAGCTCTAATTTGTCTTCCCATTAAAGCTGATGGGCTTTCTAGTCTTCCAGCGTGTGGTATTGTGCGATAGCTTAAAAGCAGCCTCGGTAAAAAAACTTCTACTTTTTCTTTTTGCTGAGAGCATGCTTTTAGTCCCTTTTTTACGGTCTGCACTATTCTTTCCGCTAACCCGTTCGACTGAGGGTGATATGGGGCTGTCTTATATGGTTTACATCCTATTTTTTCTAACCATAAATTAAGATCTTCATCACAAAATTCTGGTGCATTGTCAGATACCAGGGTTTTTGGTATGCCATTTCTGGAAATTATGACGCTTAGAAACTGTTTTATCGTAGAAATTTTCTTGTCTGGCACCCGGATTATTTCAGGCCAGCCTGGAAAAGAGTCTACTAGAATTAATAAGAGTCTCACTCCATTAATATACGCATGATCCATATGCACCTGACTCCATGGCTCCACTTCTCTAGGCCACGAAATAAAGTAGTCTGTCTAAAGTTTCTTAATTCTTTACATTTTTTGCACCTTTTTATATATTCTTCAACCTCTCTTGAATATCCCGGCCACCATGCTTCTAATTTTACCCTTTTTTATGTAGCCGCTACTCCACAGTGTATATCATCATGTACACTTTTTATTACCAGTTTTCTTTGTGTTTCTGGGGGAACTACCAGATCCCCATTACAAATCACTCCATGTTCTATCGTTAATTTCAACCTTTAATATACCGTCTTTTTTCTTTTGTTCAAATTTTTCTATATTCTTATCTTTTAATGTGAATACTTCCATATTGGTTTCGTTTTCTTCAACTTTTTCAACGATTCTCTTTTTGAATTTGCATACTGCTTGAAAATGTTCCTTTTTTAAGCAATTTGTACAGGGTTTTCCAAATGCTGGGCATTTTTCATTTTTTATTTCATGTTCACGTCCACAATACGCACATTTTCTTATCTTTTTTAACATGTAAGTATAGGTGAATATTTGATCGCTGGGTTGACTATTTGTAGTTGTCCCATTGTTTTATATCGGTGTGATGCATTGCACATACCTTCAATTATCCTTAATTGAATCAAGTCCTCTCCAATAGTCTGTCCATTTTGTCCGAGTTTTTCAAATTCACAATATCTACTCGCATTTCGTAGACTGTGTAGATATTTTATAATTGGTTCGTCATTTTCTTGTTTCATCGACATGAACTTCGTTCTTTCTGCCACTACCAGACTTTTTTTTTGGTCTCATATTTCTTCTTATAATCTGACTTATTTTTCCGAAAGTCAGGTCTTCCAAGTTTGTGGGATATGCCATGGTGGAGACTTTCATTATCGCCTCGCATTCAGCTGTAGCCAAGAATAAATCCGTAATTTCATTTTCGCCTCCCTTCTCCTTGTCTTTCAAATTTTTACTTCTCGCACTGGCAGAAAAATCAGCGAATCCATGCATCCACAAAATCTGGATCATCTAGAGACAAATGGAATCCTATCGGCGACGCCATTGTTGTGAAGTCAAGGTTTAGCAGTCGCTAAGCTGGTAGTGATACCACGTTATTCTCAGTGACAAGTTATATTGGTTTTCTCTTGCACTTATGCAAGTCAAGCATATTAATTTGCCAATATCACTACAGAAATAGTGGAGGAAAATGGATAGAAAACCCTGAGAAAATCACAGGGACCTGAACGCCACTTGACTGCCACAAAGATGATGACACATGAAAGTGAATATCTGAAAGACAAGGTTCTTCGTAACCTTGGTGCAACTGGTGCTGTTCTTGCCGAGACCGATGTGACCTATATATTAAAAAGAAGATCCTAATAATAAATCATGATGATCCTGATGAGTTACTAAACCAACAGAATGAGATGATCTTTAAATGCAGACATAGAAATCATCTCAATATAACTCACTACATTTTTAAAACATCACTATTACTTATAATATATATGGGCATAAGTATATTGATTTACATTCTTACCTTTTGGCCATGATGTAATGTTGGTATATGTATGTGTAGATATTTATATACGTTGGAAAATATTGGTATGTATTTAGATATGAGGATGATTATATACATACATGTGTTTGTGTAAATATGTGTATGTATAAAATGTGTATATGGGCTTGGATATGCATATGCGGATATATGTGTATATGTATATACATCTGTATATGTGTATGTATATATATGTGGACACGTGTGTAAATATGTATATATATGTGTGTATTTGAAATTTAGGTAGGTATATGGATTTTATATTGATTCATGCGTATGGGGTTGCATATATATTTGTATATATATATATATATATATATATATATATATATATATATTTATGAACTTATGTATGTGGTGTATATAAATATATGTATAAAATATAGTTGTATGCATATATATGTATATATGTATGATTGTTTGTATAAATAGAGATTTAGTGTAGAGACAGAAATTTTTTATTACATTTTAATCTTACTTCATCTTGAAATAATTTCTAATTAGACTTGAAATATTAGAAATGTTACTCATCTGAAGATAATCTCAATTTAAATTGATCACTTAGATTTAAATTTTTTAAAAATTACTCCTTAACCATTATTCACGATATTAAAAATATTAAAATTAAGAATATTAAAAATATTATTTTTTTAAAATTTAAAATCTTAATTCACTATCTAACGTTAACTGTAAAATTTAATTAAAAAATATGTATGAAGATGGATGCGTGTAGAAATATGTATAGCTATATGTAAATATTTGTATATGTATGTGCGTGTATACCGATGTATATCGATACATGTGTAAGTGGTTATATATGTACATGTATATGAATATATGTGGATGTATTTACGTAAATATGGATGCGGTGTGTGTATGTAAAAACCGTAAACTTTTTCACTACTACCTTCATATCTTACTCCATCTTGAATTGAAACTTAAATTTTAATTAAGAAATATTACCCATCTAAAAATAGCTTCAGATTAAATTGATGAATTAGACTCTAACTAATAATGATTTCACATTAACGGTCATTCACAATCTTAAAATATTAATAAATTTTTATTTTTATATTTGTTTATTAATATAATATTACGTTTATATTAAATATCTAATTTATTTGTGGAGCTTTTAAACATTTAAATTACTATCAAACGTTAAGATCTGTGCTTATCTAAATTGTTAAAGCTATACCACCTTTCTCCTTCCTCGAAAACCCTACGTCCATATCTTATCTCTTTACATCCCCACTTTTCCTTTTCCCCTTATCTTTTTCTTTACTTCTTTTTCCCGTATCATTTCCAGTGAGTTGTCCGATTAAATAGGTGATGCATGATCCATACACCGCCTCAATATTAAGTATTGTAAAAAATCAAAATAAATTTTAAAACTCTCCTTTCCCTCTCTAAACACACCATGTCTCTCACACTATTCCTCACCGCCTTCTATGTTCACCTTATATAAACTTAATACTGCCAAAGTGAAGTATGAAGATCCAGAGAAAAAAAATCTCTGGTGAAATAAATTATAACAAATGGAGAAATAAATTATAACTAATGGAGCCTTAAAGTCGTTAGATTTTTCTTTAATATATATATATATATATATATATATATATATATATATATATATATATATATCGTCATCCACAGACAGACTGTTTCTCTGTTTCACATCTCATCAGTGTGGACAGCCGATTGACTGAAGGCTGGATCGAAACCCGACTGATTTTATATAAACACACCAGGAAAACTCGATTCGTGTTAAGGAAGAGTCTTGCATCAGCAGCAGTAATATTCACTGTTTACAAATGCACAATTCTTCCTGAGATCTCAACCGAAATAATTTTTTCGGGAGCATGTATATATTCTCATCCACAGTCAGACTGTTTCACTGTTCTCACAGCTCATCAGTGTGACTAGATTTCACTCTTGCTTACTAAGCGCTTCACAATGAAGCACGTTTCTATTTTCATTAGTATTGGATTTTTCAAGTTTTTTTCTTGATTATAGTTAAACAGCATCTGCAAAAAATATTCTACTCTGAATTAAAATAAAACTCTCATTAATAATGACTTTCTTAATTACATCGTCTATGTACGAAATGAACGAGCCATTATAAATATTAACATAAGAAGAAGAATATAATTCATCCTCAAATAACCAAAAAGATATCAACCTACTACACCTTAATTAAATGCATTCTAACTATAAACAAGAAGAAAAAAATCATAAAAGCATCTCCCAAGTTCTAAGATATTCCCAACTGATCCCAATAAAAGAAAAAAAAAAACTAATTATGTTATACTAAATTCAACACAAGAAATTTAATCATAGATAATAACTCTTCACCGCCAACCTAGTCTTTTGGGGGAAAAAAAACGAACATTGTATAAAAGTTTAAATAAATCGGGGCGATTTTAATTCTGACAAAAAATAAGTATATATATATATATATATATATATATATATATATATATATATATATATATATATATATTTGTGTATTTAGGCAGCAATCCTTATTTCAAGCACATTTAATTAAAAACGACTGACAAGGTGCTTTTATTTAGTTTTTTAGAGAAATTATATAAAAAACTAAATAAAACCACCTTGTCAGTCGTTTTTAATATATATATATATATATATATATATATATATATATATATATATATATAAATGAGCTAGGTACTACCTACAAAGATTTCACCACGTAGGATAATTAGAGTCAACTGGCCTGTTCCCTTTGACGATCCCATGTGGTGAAACCTTGGTAGGTAGTATCTGACTCATTCGGATTTATTTATTTTACTTTTGCTCTACTTAATGTATTGAGCACTCTTCGTTTTAACTTATTACTCGCAGTTTTTTTTTCTTTGTACCAGAGATTTAAGGGACTGGACGATTTCTTTTGTTCTGTTCGGAGTTATCTGGCGGTTTCTTCTTGAAAATTTGCTATCAAGGTTTTTTCACTCACCGAATTTCACCAGAAGTGTTGAAACAAAACGACTATTTTTGTCGTGATTTTATAACATATTTATGTTATAATTTTCGAATAAATAATTATATATATATATATATATATATATATATATATATATATATATATATATATATAATTTTTGCCATGGGAGATACAATCTCCCAGAGGACATTTAAATTTATTATTTCTTCCAGTTGTTCAATAGTTGTTATATGATATAGTTTGTTATGTATTTCTTGTTTTATGCTACTGAGCATGTTTAGCAGTGTTGTTGTAAATGTTTACAAATGTTAGACATATTATTCAAATGAAAACTTAGCAGCGCAGATAGGCTGTTGTAGTGTGTCTAACATACCATGTGTGATACTGTAGAGGACATTTAAATATGTAATTTCTTCCAGTTTATATTATTAATTATATAATTTACATTTATTTATTATATAAAATTTCAATTATTTAAATTATTCGGACAGTTGTTCTCATCTTTATTGTCATTATCACGACGTTTCAGCATTTTTATGCTCCTGCTTTCTTCAGGTGATTGGAATTTCCAACTGAATCCTTTATTTCGTCCACCGTGGTAGATTGTTCTAAATCCAAGGTGTCAGGACTCTTCCGGATGTTTCAGTTATCTCACTTTAACGCAAATCTATATGTTTTGTTGTTCACTCCTCTCCTGGAGTCAACGTCTTCATGGTCTTATATCTGACAACAGCAACTGTAGACTGGGTTTTCTATACTTGTGTGAAAGAAAACTCTAAATTCAAAAGTAGAACCACTCTCCACTCTCCTTGTTATGTATTCATAGCTATTCAGAGATAATAAAGAATATTAGAATTACGATCGCCTATAATCCAGAAGAAACAAGGTATAATTAAATATAATGAAAGAAGCACATAGAAACACGTCTACCATTCCATAAGACACAATTTCTACAATAAAAAGAACTGATTTATTTTATCATAATACTGAGAGAAATGACGACCTGTAGATCAGGCCAACCTCTGAAGAATTTTGCACCAGACGCCGATATGGAGAAAATATCAGAACATCAATAGCTAAAGAGGCGAATGTTTGTGACGTTTCTTTTGAAAAGAGAGCTTTGAAAAGAAAGAAAATCTTTGATGAACGAAGTTGCACTCTTGCTACGCGAAAATTATAAGCATCCCAATGCAAGGGAAGATAATTAACTATCAAATACCGGCTTTCTTAATGTATTTCGCCTACAGGTTTGAAATGGTCTTATTTATAGCTTAGTCAGTATGGCTTAGATTTCCTTTGACACCATAGGAAGAACGGATTTTATACTTATATGATTCGATATTGAGTGTCGCTGAGAACTGATTTCTGTACGTAGAGATTTACTCCGATGTGAATATACTACACGTAAAAATAAGTACATACGAATAGATTATACACAATGCCAGGATATTTATTCAGCCTTTAGAGCTAAGGGAACTGGAAGCGTTAAATGGTTTTATAATCGGTAGACACATTGTAGTGACCCACTCTAATTTCCTTTGTATTCTGTTATTGATATGTAAGTTCAATTTGCTTAAACTCCCTTTATGAACCGACATTTTGTGGGACCGACTCCCACGAGGATGCGCCACTGATCACTATAATTTTAACCTGTTCAAGTCTTGCGTTAACCGTTATCATCCCCGGGTAACCCCATAAGCTGCATCTCTTTCGCTGTAATTTTTTGTGATGTCAACGATCACACGTTGCCACTTTTGTAATATCAACGAATATTCGTTGTCGCTTTCGTAATGCTCGCTGTAGTAGAGACTTTGTAATCGCAGATACAACTATAGTAACGCCGTTGAACAATACTGGTGTCAGACGCATTCGAATATCACTCGCACTAATTGTACTTGCTCGATAATACTCGCTCGAAAAGTAACCACCGAATAGTGTTCGGAATAGTAATCCGTATAGTGAGATATTCACTAATTGTCCGACGCAGTTGGATGCGGCACAGGGCCAAATTTATAGTGCGGTATTCGAGCCCGAAAATTCCCCGTAGACCCCGTAAAAACGCAGACGAGAGTATGATCTTCGGCACAGCCTCGTCTTGGTTCCTCTCTGCCCGAAGTCAGTGAGTTTGACCACCACACT
Organism: Acanthosepion esculentum; assembly: GCA_964036315.1. Classification (NCBI taxonomy): domain Eukaryota; kingdom Metazoa; phylum Mollusca; class Cephalopoda; order Sepiida; family Sepiidae; genus Acanthosepion; species Acanthosepion esculentum. Next base: position 8,618,922 of record OZ038509.1, on the reverse strand, counting down.
TCGGAAGTAATCCGGATAGTTAGATATTCACTAACCGCGTCACGCAGCCGGATGCGACACAAAGCCAAGTTTATAGAGGGGTATCCGAGCCCGTAAGCTCGGGTAAAAATTCTCCGTAAACCCCGTAAAAACGAGGTCGGGAAGCTGTCTACCACTCCAGACGAGACTCTGCCCTTCGGCACAGTCTCGTCTGGGTTCCTCTCTGCCCAGAGTCAGAGAGATTTACAAGCACACTTCCAAAGTAATTCGGTTAGTGAGATATTCACCTACCGCCCACGCGGTCGCATGCAAGCACACCTCCGAAGTAATTCGGAGAGTGATCACTTAGACGCCACGCTAATTCCCATATATTATTTTCCTTTACCATCACGTGATCTACTTATTCAAAATGGGATCGCCTGTGTTTGCTCTCTGGGGATTTTTTTCTCTGGTTCAAACTCCAGTGTCGGCAACGAAATTTTATTCCTATGTAGCATTAACCCTCAACCTTGAGTGGTTTTGGAGTCTCCTACAGAGCGAAGAACAATTAAAAAAATCATTGTAAAAAAAAATATAACGCAAAAAAAAAAACACACATATGATAACCGTATCCCGGTTTCGATAGTCGATAACGCCTTCAAGTCCTTGTGAGTGATGAACTATGTTCTCCCCTACAAACAACTTCCCACAGGCGAAACATCACAAGCCGCCCGCTTCTCTATTGCTTTGCAGAGTTGAGATACTAAAGCTATTGTTACAATTTTTGTGTACCATTATATACTAGTGAGCAAACCCAAATGACTTGACTCACTTTATAGTTCCCCAAAAGAAGGTTAACCAATCAGGAGACGTGAAATATTCAATCCGTCGTGTATAAAAGTGGCCATATTGATTACTCTCTCCGAATAACCAGTGCCAACCTGTCAGATGATCAGAGGTCCGCAGATCGGAACTACGCTCTGCTACTCTATCGAGATATCCACTGCTAACCTGAACTACGCTTCCCTACTGTCTTCACTGCCAAACTCTGGATTCTATACTCAAAGACTACCGTTATCATGAACAACAGCTATGATATCCAGGCATAGAACAATCTACCCCAGTGGACTAAATAAAGGATTCGGTTGAGAAATTCCAACTTATATCACCTGAAGAAGACTGGAGAGTATAACGACCGAAACGCCGTGAATATAACAATAAAGATGAGGACAACAGTCCGAATAATTTAAATAGTTACAAAACCTCATCTCAGAAATATAGACATATAAGAGAAACATTACGGTAGAAATTTAAAAGAAACTCAATCATAAAAACACTGAAATACTATGTAGTATAGGTTCTTCTATCTGACAGTGTTTGTCGGTCAATTTACCCACAAATAAAAGAATAGAAACAGAAATATAGTTTTAGAGATATGCTGAATATGGCATGATGAGGTTTTTAGAAAAATAGGAAGCTTATACGTAAAATCAGAAAAAAAGATTTAAAATTTCAGAGACATTATGAGGAAAATTCTTGGAAAATATGACACGCACAAAGAATACTGAAGACAAGGAGGACAGAAAGAAACTGTGAGTAACCTGTCTAACATTCAGTATACCATTGGAAAAGTGGTATTAATTGTTTGTATATATAGCTGACAGCTTAGAACTATCTAAAATGCTTCTGTATACAACCGCTTGCTAACGTGAATGGTGGAAAATGACTTTGAGCGAGTAAAGTCTGAGGGTCTTGGAAATGATCATCCTCTTTGAATATTGTGAACTGGCTTTACAGAATCACAAAAAAAATAACTGTACCAAATAACAGAAACCACATCACTTAGGGATTACCAACAGCAGCAACAACTAAAGTGGATAGTACATGTAAGTCGAATGGTCGAATTTAATGCGTGAAGCCAAAGTGCCTTGTAAAAGATCATCCTTTTTTTAAGGTTGTGGACTGGCGCTACAGAATCACAGAAAAATAACTGTACCAAATAACAGAAACCACATCACTTGAGGACTGCCAACAGCGGCAACAACTAAAATGCTTATCAAATGTAAAGTGAAGAGAAAATAATGACAATCAAGATGCTGACCATCCACATCACTTCAAATAAAAGGTTAGGAATAAAATCCCCTCAATAGTGGAAGGAGCGATAAAAGCTACTGGACTTGATGAACTGGTTTTCGTAAAACAAAAGTATTTTAAGAGAAAGATTTTATAAATTTCAACCGAAAGCAGTACTGGCTGCTCGGTCAATGTGTGTCAAATGTTTTCTTGTAGCATTACCGACGATCTTGTGTAATTTGATAGCAGAATATGAAGGGGAAGGGATAAATAAATATTGTTAATAGCTTCCCGAGGGGATATTAGCATTGCTTACCAGAGCGTCGATCATCGTGGATTAATTGATTAATTGAAATATAGGGTGTTCCAATAACCGGCACTGATTTTAAATGTGAATTAATTTTAAACGGCTTTTTCTTTCAGATTCAACAACTTCAGTCTTTGGCAATTTCAACCATGGAAAGATTAACAATCAAAAAATGTGTTGAAGTTATTGGAGACTATTACGAAAATGGATGTTCAAACAGAAATGCATTTCGCGTATTGGCAAAAAACCGAGAGTACAATTGGAAAAATATTTCGTCAATTCAAACAAACTGGTTCGGCGGCAGACGTGAAAAAACCACTGCGTGCTCGTTTACGTCGTTCAGCTGAAAATATTGCTGCAGCGCACGAAAATCTGACCGAAAATCAAGACACCTCTATTCGCCATCGTGCGCTGGAAGTGAGCCTCTTCACAACAAAGTTATATTGAATTTTGACGAAAGATTTGTCTCTGCACGCTTACAAAATTAAATTGACACAAGAAAATTGCTGACCATTTGGATTCGCCGTACATTCGTCAGTTGGGTGCACGAGCAAAGATAAGCCTATGAAGAATTTATTGCAAAAAAATCCTCTTTAGTGATGAAGCCTATTTTCATTCTGGTGGATTCGTTAATAAGCAGAATTGTCGCATTTGGGCTGACGACAATCCAAAGAAGATTGTTGAAAAGCCACAGCATTCATAGACAGGTCACTGTTTGGTGTGCATTTTTTGATAGCGGAATCATTGGGCCGTATATTTATAAAGTTGAACGTTCATTTTCGTAATAGGCTTCCATAACTTTAACACGTTGTTTCATTGTTACTCGTTACATGGTTGAATTTGCCAAAGACTTAAGTTGTTAAATCTGAAAGAAAAAGGAAAAAAAATCATTAGACGCTTAAAATTAATTCACATTTAAAATCCGTCCAAGTTATTGGAACAGCTTATATATATATATTTTTGCATTATCAGCCATTTGCATGTTATTTAAAGTCTGCAAATATTTTTGTTTTTAAGAATTATTTTGGAGCTAAAAATGCATTACTGATACAAGTTCTACTATGTAACCTATAACGAGGGGGGAAGATGTGAACCCATACGTCCTCCAATTGGATATGTGCGTAAATGAATATAACGAGCGCTACTGAAATTTGAACTCGGAGACTTACGGCCTCATCACGTTGAAACAACGGATGCCGTACGATCACTAAAGTTAAGAAACGTCGAGCCTAGTCAGTATCTCGATACTGACCGCTTTGGGATACCAAATGCTGTCAGCTTGGATGCACGGGTACTATAATGAAGAAACAAAAAACACTTGGCCTGACGATTGCGTATAAGGATAAAACAGCACACATGCACGCGCGCGCACACACACACACACAGACACACACACACACACACACACACACACACACACATATATATATATATATGTATATGTATATACATATATGTGTTTGTGTGTTGTGGGTTGGTGTGTGGGTTGGTGTGTGGGTGGGTGTGTGTGTGTTTATTAATAAATATACATTTGTTCCTCACCGATTACACGGTTCGGATTTTTATGCATAGTACAATCTTCCATTGCTGCACTATCTGAGACTCAGTAAGCAAGAAGAAACTGTTGGCATAGAACTTACGGTTCCATCTAGCCAATTGAACTGTAAATCGATAAAATCATACTGTCAATCTAGCACATAAAGTCTAGGTACGATAGTGGTGAGTTCATCCGAACAAATACCATGAAATTATTTATCGAAAAGGTACATTGAAGTTACATTACGCGGTGAGAAAGGTACTGTAGCAGAGATGGCAGGTCAGGACCAGTAATATTGCTGATTCTTCTTTGGATTTTATCAAGAATCTCTAAATATGTACAAAGACCACCTCACTATACAGGGTGTCCATAAAGTTCGTGTGCACTTTAAAAAATGTATAACTTCATTTGTATTTGCGATAGAAGATTTGTAAAAAGGATTAGAAAGAAGTAAATCTATATTTTGTAAGGTTTTATTGAAATTTTATTTAAGTTTCCACATGTCCACCATCATTAGAAATACAAAAGGTAATACGATTTTGCAGTTCACAGAAAACATTTGCCAACTGATTTACAGTAATGCCTGAAATCACATTAGCTATTTTAGCTATACTTAAAACTAGGTACATTAAACTTTATAACATTTTTTACAGATTATTTCTATCGCAAATACAAATAAAGTTATATTGTTTTTTAAAGTGCACACGAACTTTATGGACATCCTGTATATAGAAGTAATATCTAAGGCAAAGACGAATGGAAGGCTTATAAATATATCAGTTAGATTCTTCAATTCAAATTTTAAAAAAATATTTCTTTTTAAAATAGGTCTTAAATAACCCACAAAGCATTGGCAAACGTTTTAAAAGAGAAATCAATCCTTTTGCGAAAGATTGAATGTTAGTTTTGTTAAGTTTAATTGATAAAGTACTTGTCATGGAAATATATTTCCAACAATTAATCTAATTTTGAATACACGCTTTCTTTGTAGATGGTGAACATATTGATACTATTACAGGAAATAGCTGAGAGTATTTATTGGGAGCCTGACAAAGATCACACTCTGAGCTCCTGCTGTGGTGACGAGGCAAATTAAGAAGTTGAAGTAATGGATTTGCAATAGACGTGACAAAATTGCCGAAATCACAGATGCTAGAACGAGAGAAAAAAATGTTTACTCAGTGGTTATCCTATCGACTCGTCACAACCCCGCCTAAAAAAAAAAAAAAAAAGAAAGAAAAAGAAGATTTTATAACGAAAACAGAATTTCTGTTTGGTAATGTATCGAAAGCTGCCAGGGGAGATAATCGGGTAATCGCAAGTAGATGCAGGAAAACGTCTCTTCAATGAAAGAAGTTAAGAAAGTACCGAAAAAAAAAACAGTAAAAAAGATGACACAAGCCTCAGCTTCAAGCCCCTGCTGAACGTTGAATATTATTTGTATAGTAATGTCATCTGTTCCATGAGTGGCTTCTCTGTGTATTTATTACTTGTTCTTTTGATGTGGGGCTTGCGTTGCTTGGATATATTCTGGGCTTTTAATGAAAGCGAAGGAATAAAATTATTGAAGATAAAAGCGAAGGGGGAGGGATGAGAAAGGACTACCTCTTGACTTCGATTAATGTGTACGCAGTGCATTAAGTACGAGAGCGTAGAATAAGTGAATTCAGGAAGATTCATGCAACGGTGTCTAAAGGAATTATTTACGGGAACGTTGAAAAATATATACAAAATAAAAACGAATTCGTAGTGGAATGTTGTACAGATATGAAATATGCATTTTTCCTTCGTTAAAGAAGAGTGGCATAAAAAAAGAAATAAATGTTAAAGAAAAACTTTTAAAAAATGTTCGTTGTATATTGCGTTTGGATATTTGAATATGAAAATACCAGTGTTACCGTATAAGTGAATAAACTTGATTATTTATTGATGTATTCGAATATCACAAATAGTACAATAAGCGACCAAGCTGAGAAATTAGGTATCAGAAGAAAAAATGAACAGAATATATATATATATATATATATATATATATATATATATATATATATATATATATATATATATATATATATATATATAGGGTGTATCAAAAATATATGTACAAAAAGTGAGGTGGGTTCTTCACACGAAAACAAGGACAAAAGACCATATAATCATATGTTTGCAAATCCTTCTTTTTGAGTTATTTGTTATATGTTATCTGTTAATTGTACAATCCAAGGGTCAATCGAAAAATGCTTGTTATTATAGTTTGTGGTGCCACAAATACTGCCTCAGCAACGAGACAATAAATAGGAGCATAAGTTGGATGACTCGGCCGCTTTCGATCTGTAAACGCAATATTATTCAGCCTTGCAGCCTCGTGTCCATTACCATTCGCCTGGCCTGTTCACGATATAAATAACCTGGAATTTTTAAACGGGACACTTAACTCACTACTACACACGTTAAACGTATAAGACAGATAAATGTAAACGAATTACAAACGTAACTTAGTCTACTTAGCAACACAGCGGCATCTACTTTAATGTTTCTTTAAAATTATCTCAAAAGGATTTGCGAACAAATTTGTAACAGTATTTTGATACTCTCTGTATATATATATATATATATATATATATATATATATATATATATATATATATATATATATATATATATATATATATATATATATTATATATATGTGTGCGTGTGAGTGTAGGTGTGTGTGTGTGCGTGTGTGGTGTTCAGATTCTTGATCATTCTCGATAACATGTTCTCTCCTCCAGGAACTGTAACTGAGTTCTGCTCAGCATAGTTGCAGTATAAACCACAGGTTGGCTCTGTGGATGTTGAGCAAACACAAATGTGCCTGACCGAAAGTCTGCAGTAGGGATTGTCTAACCGTCCTATTGTCCAGATATTATATATATATATATATATATATATATATATATATATATATATATATATATATGTATATATACACATACACACACACATACACACAAACACACACACACACACATAAGAATAATACTGAGAGTAAATATATGACTAAGTGGAAAAAGCTTCCTTGAGGACTTCATCGGACTAAATTTGTGATGTTGGTGTGATTACCTATGCTCACAATCGAGGGATGCTGGGAATTTAAACTTAATTTTTTTTTTTATCATCTAACCGAAAGAAAAAGAATTTAAATGAAATGGGCTAGATGATAAAAATAAAATTTAAAAAAAATTCCCAGCATGCCTCGTTCGTGCGCATGTGTATTCGTACCAACAGAACAAATTAAGTCCGATGATGCCCTAAAGGAGAAAATTCGTCACAAGAAAAAATTGTCCACTTTGGTATCAAGATCTTAAATCTATATTGTCAGATATTTGATTTCACCACGACTAAAACTTGAAGGAGAACATGAATCGTTAGGTATCAACGTGCGATAATTCATGAGAAAAAAAAGACGATAAAAAGTTAATAAATGTACGAATCAAATTGCATCAGGTTGGTGTTTTTGTAAACCACTGAGTACCTTTGTCAAAGCTGGTAGGAAAAGAGGGATGCATATAAAACGTTCAAAATTGTGTTTAATATCAAAAGATAGGAGGAACATCAGAGAAATCTGCTAGCGTCAATGAAAGATTAAACGAATAATAATAATAATAATAATAATAATAATAATAATAATAATAATGATAATAATGGTGGTGATAATAATAATGATGATAATGATGATGATCATGATAATAATGATGGTGATAATAATAATGATGATAATGATGATGATCATGATAATACTGATGGTGATAATAATAATGATGTTAATGATGATGATCATGATAATAATGATGGTGATAATAATAATGATGATAATGATAATGATCGTGATGATGAATATAATAATAATGATGTTGATGATATTAATGGTGATGAAAATAATAATTATAATGATGATCTTGATGATAATAATATGGTGATAATAATAATATTGCTGATGAGTATGATAAAAATTATGATGATAATAACGATAATGGTGATGATAATTATGATGATGAATATAATGATAATACATATTATGATGATGCTAATAATGATGATAATTATGATGATGATAATGCTGATTCAGCCGATGATGATCATGATGATGCTGATAAGAATAATAATGATGATGATGATGATGATACTACTAATAATAATAGCGCAGTAGAATCAGACCTGAAATATGACAAGAACAGCACAAGTTGGTTAAAGCCACTGGAACAAGAAATGCGATATTTATGCTCAGAACGATATCAGAAACAGCAATGCAACTGCAGAATGACGGAAATTATGCAAAAAAAAAAACTTTTAATAAATGAGGAGTCACAGTGAAGTAATAAGATAGCGGCGCAGATTAATGAATCGGAGGGCCGAATTCGAACTCTAGTCGAGTTCATTGCTTTCACTTACGTGCTATATCCATTGGGAAAGGTATGAATCAATCTCTTCCCCTAGCTATGGGTAAAATAGCAAGATAGACTGGGCTTGTTTGGAAACCAACCTAAGTGATGGAAATATTCGAATTTAGACCACCTGCTGCTTTGTAGGTATGCTTATTTAAATTCTAACAGAAACGACGGGATAACCTCAATATCGCCTTTCCACTAGTTTGCCCCATCATGCGCTAATTGAATAAATGATGATGATAAAGATATTCGATAAACTACGCCTAAAGAACTATTGGATTTGCTTAGTAGCCTTGAAATATTTGGGAAAGATAATTCGGAACTTGTACAGGCAGCAAACCGTCTGCATACGGATAGTAATTGAGTTCAGTAAACATCCCCGGTCTATATAACAGGAGTAAAGATTTCCTGTTTGCGATTGTCTTATCGGTTCCTTTAAAATCTACTTCATCTCTATACTTCTAACATCTCCGCCTAAACTCTGAAATTTCATTGTTAAAAAAATATTGAACATTAAATAAATTTATTAATTTTCCTCGCTAGGACTAGATAAGTTCTCCTATCGCCCGGTTCACAGCCTTCTCTGGCTTTTGAACAAATGTAGAGTTTTATCCATTGTTCCTGTTTTGGATTGGTTTTCTGGTTCATTCTAAAGTGTTTTATTCTCTTTCACTCCCAGTAGCCGCTTGAATCTTAGTGGCGTTATCGACTTATTGTAAGTGAATTGATTTTAAAAAAAAAGAAAAGAAAAATAAAGTGGTGTTTTCTTACCGCACATATTCAATCTATACAGTCAGGCGATACTGAGAGATACAAGGATTCATTATTTTTTTGTCACAATCTTAATTACATAAGATATGCAGATGACACAGGATTGATAGCAGACAGAGAAAGGAAACTACAAGAACTCCGGAAGAAGGTAGTAAAAGAAAGGATGCTGAAAGGATTAAACATCCTTTTCAAGAAGATGGAATGCAAGGTTGTTAGCAAAAGGGACACTGCAAAATGCAAATTACAAATTTGGAATAACAAAATCAAATAAGTACAATTATTTAGTATCTGGGAAGTGTTTTAACAGAGTACGGAAATGCGATACTGAAATTCGAAGGTGCATTGGGATAGCGAAAGATGCCTTTCAAAAGCTAAGCCGTGTATTAAGTGAAAGAAAAATGTTGTTAGAAAAACAAAAAAGAAACGAGTAATGAACTGTTATGTAATATCATTTATTCTCTATGGCGGCAATGGATGCTGGACAAGATGAAGATGAAACTTGCAGCAACAGAAATATGGTTGTGAAGGGATGCTGGACTGATCTTGTGAGGAATGACGGAATTTAGAGAAGATACAAACAAAAAGGGTATATTTACTTAAGAGACTTAAAATTTCTCGTGGTCAAGGAAAACAGACAGAAATTTTGATGCTCACAGGAAAGTTTGAAGACAAGAGGAAATCATCGCATAACCTTTTTAGTAAGTTTTAGTAAATTGATGGTGATGCAAGGTTTAGGAGAAATAACAAAAACACAACAAGAGCTACAAAGGAGAAATCTGGGAGAGCTATTTTCCTCTATATCTTGAACGAACACTTTACATAAAAAGAAGCTTTCAAATATTTTTCAAACACTTAGAAAATAGCACGGTTTAATAAAAAAAAAAACAAAGAAAATATTATTTAAAGACTATTTCGTCTCTTGCCTTGCGTTTCTACAAAAAGTTGTATATTTTATACTTTCATAATTGCATGCACATTTTATTGAACATAAATTGAAGAAGACAGACATACTGTCATGATATTGTTAAACATTATTAAACAGTGTATTTTCCTTTATTTAAATCCCTATCTCTTCTAACGATTGATCAGGGGCTACGTAGTACAGGGTTAAAAGCTGAAACCGAAGGTTTTATTCTTGCTGCACAGGGCAAATGCTTGCTAACTAGAAATTACCAAGCACTTACACTGAAAAACTGATATCCCGAAATGGAAATTCTGTGATAGGTATCTAGAAACAATTAACCATCTTGTATCAGGTTGCTGTGTATTGGCACCCATTGAATATAAAACCCGTCATAACAGGGTGGACTAATATCTGCATTGGAAAATAGGCAACTTTTACGGAAAGGAAACTGCAAGAAATTGGTATCAACACCACCCAGATCCAGTGAAGGAGATAAGGTCTGTCACAATTTTATGGCACTTTACAATACATACAGACAGGACAATCAAAGCTAATCTCATAGACATCGTGATTAGGACCGCAAAGAAAATGTGCTTTCTTATTGAAATCGAAATCTCAAAAATGTGGCACACAAGGACATCAACAATTCTAGTTGTAGTTGGATCGACTGGAAATTATCCAATAGACTCATTGAAGACATTCCTGGTAGCCATGCTTTAAAGAAATAAAAAAATTGTACTCACGAGTACACCACAAACATGACGAAGGGCTTTAACCGCGTAAAACATGTATGATTTTTTATTTATTTTTTTTCAAAAATGGAAAATATAATGATGCCATTTCTGACCGCAGGTTCTGAAGATGTCGACCTGAGAGACCTCAGCATTATTCTGAAATGATCTAGAATCATGGTCGTTTAGCTTCACCTGTTTATCAATGTTTAAGAACGAGGGAATAAGTCAAATATTCGGCCATAGCATTTGAGCCTGTGGAATACAGAAAGGGAACAACAGGAATCCCTACAGAAGCTAATGAAGGAAAGCAAGGAGAAATTTCCAAAAGTTAAGCAAGGTATTAAAAAACGGGAAAAGTTCATTTGAAACTACCTATAATTCTGAGATGACTCATTTTAAATATTTACAATATTTATATTGTTCGGATTGTTGTTCGCATCTTTGTTGCCATATTTACGACGTTTCGGCCGTTAACTCCCCGGCCTTCTTCAGAAGATTGGAATTTCGAACTGAAAACTTTATTTCGTTCACCTTAGATTGCTATACTTCCACGTGCCATGCCTCTTTCAGATGTTTCAGTTCTCTCAACTTTTCAAAGTTTTGTTCGCTACTGCAGTTTTGTTCGCCACTATCATATTTTTTTTTACCTGAGGTCATAGCGCAATTTTTATTATTATTGCTTTTCTCTAGCACTCAACATTACTATGCTTGGCAGGATTTTAGTGGGTTAGCATATGTGCAGATTCCTTAAGTTTTCCTATTTTCCCGTGATGCTCTCTGTCTGTTATTGCAACCTCATCCCACAGCGATCGGTGATAACACTTTTCCCTCCATATGTGGTCAGCTACGCTTGATATTTCTATTATTCCTCGTGTTACGGCTTTACGATGTTCTTGCAGTCTTATTGTAAATAACCCTATTGAAATTTTATGTAATATCAATCCCTCTATATCGCACTGAATGCTGGGCATGTTGCAGTAAAAGATTAATTTTTCGTATTTTCCAGTGAATCTAAATATTTTGAACACAATTTTATCGTTTCTACTAAATATATTTTAAACGCTATTGTATGCATTCAACTACACATGAAATGTATTGTTGGTCATTTTGCTTTAGAAATTTATTGTTGGTCATTTTACTATAAAATGTATTAGTCATTCTACTGTAAAACGAATTAGTCATTCTACAATAACATGTAGTGCTCGTCGTTTTCCATTAAAATGTATTGTTGGTCTTTTTACTATAAAATATATTCCTTGCTATATTGCTTCTCTGATTTTGTGTTATATATGTGGTTGTTCCACGCTTCCTAACAACTCCCATCTTCTGATCAGAAGCCTGTTTGTTAGATTCAGTTTATTGTCATAACCAGGATTAACCTTTTTGATGTCGAACTATCTATATATATATATCAAAACAGAAAAAAACACGCAAGATTATCCGTTGTTGTCTTTGTTGTTTCTTTCTCTCTTTCTCTTTCTTCTTATTCTGTTTTTTATATGTTTCCTCTTTTTCTCCTATTTTTCTTCTTCTGTTTCTTCTTCTCTTTCCGCTTCTTCTTTTCTTCTTCTAATTATCGTTATTATTTCTTCATATGTTTCCTTTGTATCTTCAGTTCTTTTCGTTTTTTTTCTATTTCTTCTACCTCTGTTTTCTTCTGTTTCTTTTTCTGTTTTCTTCTGTTTCTTCTTCTTCTGTTTCCTTTTCTTCTTCTGCTTCCTTTTCTTCTGCTTCTTTTTCTGTATCATTTTCTTTATATGCTTCTTCTACTTCATTTTGCTTCTGTATTTTCTTCATCCGTTTCTTCGTCTTATTCTCTTTCTTTCTCTTCTGCTTCTTCTTCTTCTTCTTCTTCTTCTTCTTCTTCTTCTTCTTCTTCTTCTTCTTCTTCTTCTTCTTCTTCGTACCACAAAACTTCGTAATACAGGCAATCATGGCACATACTACTTCCACTGCCTTGTGGCACTTGGCAGTCATGTGTCCTTGAGGACATCTGTGTATGAATTTCTGGGTATTATAAATCTAATCTAATGTAATGTAAAGGACACATGGCACAGTGGATAAAGGCGTTAGTTAGATCCAGTCACAGGACCCAAAGAGTCTGAGTTCAATACCTGGTTAAAGCTGTGAAGAACTCGGAGAGGGGAATTAACAGGAGATAACTGATAACTGACATCCATTAGACATGGCGCGTGGAACTACAACAGTCTACCCCAGTGAGCGAAATAAAGAGTTAAGTTCGACATTCCAACCACGTGAAGAAGGCAGGAGCGTAAAACGGCCGAAACGTTGTGATAAATATGACGACAAAGATAAAGGCAATAGTCCGAATAATGTAAATAGTGTACATAATAGCTCATCTGAGAAATATAGACAGATTCCATCAGTCGATCAAAGAAAAAGAGCAATTCTAGTTCATTTAAAGAATTTGCGATACGTTTCCATCAAACTATATAAAATCACGAGTAAAAAATATAACACGAGTAAAAAGTATTCAAGACGGGGGTGGGCTAGTTATAGGGGGCCCCATCTGAGGATGGGAGGCGCAGAATTGCATTAGCCTAGAGGAAACAAAAGGTCATAATCCGCCATCACTAGGGATATTTTTTCCATATGAACAGCCCTCAAGAACGAAAATGTATGTAGACATAGAAAATTAAACAAAAGCTCACAAGAAACACCTTGTACGTCATATTTTTTTAAAAAGTACATGAAAGAAGATCTGCAGCACAGGTATACAACACACACACATAAACACGCACACAGAGTCATATATATATATATATATATATATATATATATATATATATATATATATATATAGCATTCCCCCATAGCTGAACACTTTAATCAATCAGGACACTCATTAGACAACTGTAAATGTATATTGATAGACTCAGGTTTTAGTACAACATACACACGAAGAAAAAAAGAGAAATACTGGATTTTAAAATTAGACACATATAAACTAGGGTTAAACAAAGACTTGGCTATTTTAAATCTGTATAAATATTTCAATAGTTAAAATATTTCTTTAGATATAGTTAAAAAAACCTTTTTAAACAACATCTAAAATACTATCGTTAGATTTACGTTAAAAAATTCAAACACAGTTGCATTCCACATCACGTGACGTCCGCGTCCCACGACGGACGCTGTAAACAAACTAACAAATACAGTTATTCAATTAATTTCTGAGGAAGGACCGAGGTGGTCAGAAATGTTAAATATATATAAAAACATATAAATAAATATTTTCGCAAAAAAACACCCAATTTTTTTCAGTTGTTTTATCCATATTATATCTATCTATCTATCTATCTATCTATCTATCTATCTATCTATCTATCTCTCTCTCTATATATATATATATATATATATATATATATATATATATATATATATAACAATTATACCATCTTTTCATACCATGTCATATATATATATATATATATATATATATATATATATATATATAACAAATATACCATGTTTTCATAGCATGTCATATATATATATATATATATATATATATATATATATATATATATATATAACAATTATACCATGTTTTCATACCATGTCAGATATATATATATATATATATATATATATATATATATATATATATATATATAACAATTATACCATGTTTTCATGCCATGTAATATATATATATATATAACAATTATACCATGTTTTCATACCATGTCAGATATATATATATATATATATATATATATATATATATATATATATACACACATATATATATATATATATATATATATATATATATATATATATATATACATATATATATATATAACAATTATACCATGTTTTCATGCCATGTCATATATATATATATATATACATATATATATATATATATATATACATATATATATATATATATATACATATATATATATATATATATATATATATATATATATATATATATATATATATATATATATATATATATATATATATGTTTGTAATATGTGTAAACATTAACAAATATCTGTGTGCGTGTTACACGCAAGAAAGAACAATAATTTTGTGTGCGAATAGGAAAGAGTGATGAAAAATCTTCTTTTTTTTAAAAATATTCTGAAGAGGAAGGAATCATGATAAAAGCTATTTTTCAGTGCTGAAATGGGCTATATTATTTATTTCAGCAGATCATTATTATAGTGGAAATACCATATTTGATGGCATAAAAGACCGCCGGACATATAGGAAGGAAAATGTTGAATGATATATTGATTGTTATTGCGATTTGCTCCATGTCCCCTCTGCGGCCCAGTTCGTGCACTTATTAAAAATTTGTGAAACTCTAATATTTCGGCGAAAAACTGAGTCTTGGATGCCATCAAATACGATGTTTGCTGTGGATTTTCAAATGACTTTCCTTCCAGCTTAAAATATATATTGAATATCGTTAAAACATTTCTTGGGAAGAAACGTCATTATATTAAGTTCTGTTATATAAAGCCATTGCAAAAGAAAATATAAGAATTGGAACACATATTAATACTTGAAGAAAAAACAAGTACCGTGCCAGACAATTCTTTTTCTCATCGGAATCCATCCTGCGTGTTTATAAAAAAATGCGATTCGTAAGAGCGTTAAATATGTCTGCCATATCTGGTGTGGTTTTCCGGCTATATATATCGAGATTCTCGACAAAATCTAAAGAAGAATTTGTAATATTATTGATCCTGACTGGCATCTCGTTTTCAGTCACCGCCAAGTTCTAAACTTTCTTTGCTTTTCTTTTACATAATTACAATGTTTTGTACCAGATTTCACAATTAAAGACAGAGTTGTAAATACTAACAACAACATTTATTATTCAACTACGTAATCTGCATTGTTTTTAACAACTTTCTCCTATCGTTCAACAACAGTAGATTTAGAAATCTTTTCATTTCTATTGTTCTAATGGGTTCTCCTTCTAGCTACCTCGAACGCATAAATGTAACCTAATAACTACATTGGAAACTCGGTCTCACCAGTTTACTGTTGAGATAGCTAGATGTAACTGTAATATCTATTCTAATAGTTTATTTTGTTATAATTCTCGACTGTGAATTTCTCGGTTTTTGGCTACCCTGACACACAATATCTTCAGAAATTTAAATACAGTGTCAATCGACATTTTCTGCCTTCCTGAAAACTGTTCTTTTATTGCCCTTTCCCTAGCTATAGTCGTCTCGTTCTCTTCCACTCATAGGAACCTCTAGCGTCTTACTCGTATAACTGGAGAACTGTATAAAAGAAAGGTTTATTCTCGCATTTTATTTCCCCCGTTATGAGAATTATTATATCCATGTTATGATAACACTGTAGTTCACGGACAGAACGGAATGACTGAAAGGAAAAGGAATTAAAAACCTGCTGGGTTCTCAGAGAGACTATTATATACTAAGACGTACATAAAACTATAGATATGTCCCATGCGGAGAATAATATATCATATATATCTACACAGCAATGCAGATAAAAAAAGGAAGAGTCTTGCATACAGAGTTACTTCTGTGTCTAGAGAAGCCATAGCCAGGGCTCTAGTATCAATTGGGTATGATTCATCTATGACTCAGGTGAGGACATATTCCACTAATATGTTTTCTCAAGTTTCTTAGTATTCTTTCTCTAATACGTTTTCTCTACCAAGATTGGTCTCCTCAAATATTTACTAGGGTTTGAATTCAGAGCGCCAATTCCATTTTAGACTGTTCACGCGTCGAAATATTGTATTGTTAAACTGCAGAGTACACCATCATTTATACATCGTGACCATCAGTCGACACTATTTACATAATTCGGACTATTATCTTCATATTTTTCGCCATATTTATTACAAGGTTTCGGCCTTTGTACGCTCAGGCTTTCTTCAGGTGGTTTGAATGTCGCACTGAACCCTTTATTTCACTCACTGGGGTAGACTGTTGTAGTTCCACATACCTATTTTAATGGATGTCAGTTATCAGTTATCTCCTGTTAATTCCCCTCTCCGAGTTCTTCACAGATTTAACCAGGTATTGAACTCAGACTCTTTGTGACGGGATCTAACTAACACCTTTATCCACTGTGCCATGTGACCTTTACATTACATTAGATTAGGTTTATAATACCCAGAAATTCATACACAGATGTCCTCAAGGACACATGGCACCATGTGGTACTTGGCAAAAGGAAAAACACTGCCAAGTGCCACAAGGGAGTGGAAGTAGTAAGTGCCATGATCGCCTGTATTACGAAGTGGTGTGGTACGAGGACATCTGTGTATGAATTTCTGGGTATTATAAACCTAATGTAATGTAATGTCTTTTCCACTCATAGGAACCCCTGGCAGCTTACTCGTATAACTGGCTAGGTCTATGGAAGAAAGATTTATTTCCCCATTTGTATTTCCCCCGTTATGGGCATTATTATACCTGTGACATAATAACACCATACTTCATGGAATGGCTGAAAAGAAAAAGAATGACAAACAAGCTTTGTTCTTAGAGAGACTTTTATGCTACAAAGACATACACAAAACTATATACATGTGTGTATCCCACGCAGAGAATAATATATCATATATATCTACACAGATGTCTGGAAAAGCCATGTTTAGGAGTCCAGATTCAAATTGGGATGGATTCATCTATGTCCCGGGTGGGGTCATATTCCACAAATGGGTAAACAGCGAGTCTAGTAGCCCTAGACTCGCTGTTTTCCCATTTGTGGAATATGGTTAAATAGTTACAATACCTAATCTCAAAAATACAGACATAGACTCAAGCAATGTTTAGTTATGAACTGAAATTAAAAAAAAATCGAACATTGTAACATCTATCTATCTATCTATCTATTTGTCATTTTATAACAGGTGATAGTTATGGTTGAAATATTTATTCTCCCATTTGTATTTCCCCTGTTATGGACATTATTATACCAGTGATATAACAACACCCTAGTTCACGGACGTAACGGAATGATTGAAAGAAAAACATGACAAACCTGCTTTGTTCTCAGAGAGACTTTTATACAACTATTACATTCACAAAACTATATGCATAATTACAAGTGCCCTATGCGGAGAAAAATATATCCTATTTATTTACTCAGTGAAACATAATGTAAGGGTAAACAAAAAAGAAGGGTCTTACATATAGTATGGAGATACTCCTGTCTCTGGAGAAGCTATAGTTAGGACTCCAGATTCAAACGGGCCGGATTTATCTATATTCCAGACGAGGACATATTCTACGAACGGGAAACAGCAAGTCTTGGGTTTCCCAAATTGAGGACTGCCAGCTGGAGTTTCTTTCTATATCTAGGATAGATATATTTCCGAAAGCCAGCAGCACAATGTAAGTTGGTGGATAGGTAGATTTAGACTCTGCCCGGGCCATGGACAGAAAAAGATAACAACCCGAGTTTCGACCATTCGATGGTGAAGATGAATGCATATTATATCGAAATCTTGTGAATCGTGCAATGAAATACGCAGGTGACGCTACTCCAAAAATTTCACGTGATTTCTGTTTGTGTAAACTGATCTTGCAAACAATTCACAGCTTGTGGTCTTGTTCGTTCTTTGATAAAAAAAAAATCAATGCGCCATCACCTTCTTCACGACTAAACAAACGATTGCCAAAGAAAGATTCAAAAGAGATAAACAACTTCATTTTAATAAGGATTCTGTGGATCGTTATTTACTTAAAACGCCAAACTAGACAGAGAGATCAAAACCAGATGTCAAAAAGCAAACACAGTCAGTTACCAATTTGCTCCTCTTCTAAAACATCCTAGCATTTCCATGGGCACCAAGTAAAATCTCTCCAACGCCATTTTCCTTCGAACGCTGACTTACCAGTGACAGACATGGCCCCATAAAAAAAAAACCTTGAGAGGAAACTGATCACTTGTAAGATGAAATGCTTGAGTAAACAGTGAACAAACCCAAGTGAGACAAGATCAAGGATGAGGCAATAAGCGGTATGTTAGGAGTTATACCAATCATACAACACATCGAAAGACAGAGGATCAAGTGGTTAGGACACCTCACTCGTATGCTTATCTTCCAACAAACCCTAGGAGCATACATCCTCAGGTACTCTGGCTGGAGAGCGAAGGCAGACCATGAAGAGGCTTGAGCGACTCAGTAGCAGACACGCTCAGATATCTCTCCTCCAGGCCACTCGCCTTGCAGCTGACAGACAACCGTGTCTCCTCGCGACACCTAACAGCACAAGGGGAAGGAAAGACTAAACTAAACTGATTATAGATCGATCACACAGCAGCATTAATGTAAATCAAGACTACACGTCCATCGGGGTCAAACGGGTAACAAAAGTACTACACCTGTGGAGACTTCACAGAACGTTAAATCAAATTTCGCACGTGGAACGCTTCTGTCTTCTGAATATTTTATCGTTCTTTCCGCACTTCTCTTCACTAAAGCATTCTCATTCTCTTGCACTCCCTGTAAGACCCTGCTCCCTAGTGGCATTATCGACTTGCTTTTGGCAAAAAGATCAGAGCACAAAATGATAGCCGGACGGATCCCAAGCCTCTTATGGCTGGTTTGACTTTTTCCTTCATATATACTGGTAGCTAACCAAGGCTTTGGGATCCAGTATTTCTTGCTATTGAGCCATAACATCGAAGAGGAAGAACTGGAAGGGTGGATTTATCCTTTTTTATATTTGTGCGTAACTGAATGCAGCGAAAACTATAGAATTCGAACTCGGCTCTTCAATTTCTCATTCAGGACCGGCATACATTACACCAGCCGTTCACATAACAGTAAATAAATGGATAATCCAAACAGCAAATACTAATCAGTATATGTCCGGTTAAACAATACATCGGGGAATTTAATCAAGAAATATTAATTACAATTATCATTCGAACTATTCTATTGCCTACAGGCTGATACAGTCACTGATCCCAAGTGATACATTTCCCGAATACGGTCAGATTAGGCGTGTCGTTGATTTTATTCAAGATTTACTGTAATAAATTGTATAGACCTGGTCCAGTAAAAATCTTCGTTTTAATTTAAGTTTAAATGTGATAGAATACTGATGAGTTTAATTTTAATTTATTTTTAGCTATAAAATTGTTGTAGAGTTACTTTCTGCATTGGAAACTGTATTTGGACTAAACTCAGTCCTAAATAGGTTCAACGTACAAAAACGTTAGGAACTTGTTATAATAAGTATTACGCAGAGTAATCTAGTTGTGATAGCTGACTACTTTTGTATTCGACCCCCAGTCGACCCTCACTGACTCCTACTTATATTAGGTGAGAGAGTCTATTATCTATAGACTAGGTGTGTTTCACCATAACAAAAATAAAAAGTATCAAAAAGTCCATTCGAAAATTTATAGTTACACACCAATAAATTTGCTTTAAAAAAGCCTGTGTCTCTGGATAGACATTATTTTCTTGCTTGGGGTGAATTCTATTAAAAAGATATTTTCAAAACAGACTCTATTAAAGCTTTTTGCTTTCTGTATGATCAAATACACTAACACACAAGGAGGTTACTGTGGGTGAATGAATTAGAAAACATTATGAAAGTGCGAGAACAATAGAAGAGTAATTAGTTGATAACGATTGACATTGCTATTAAATTTTTGAAGATCAAAGGTAATAGGAAAGCATATAGTCGGAAGAGTGTCCCACAAGATAGAAGCGCGAGAAAAGATCTGTTACATCGACATCTAGCCATTTCAACTGTAAACTGATGAGACCTTGTTGTCAATCTAGCACTGCGCTTAAATTTACAAAGTCTGCTTACGACAACGAAGTGATCTTCCGAAAAATTGCCATGGAAGTATTTATAGAAAAATGCAGAGGGAAGCAACTTTACGGCGGTAGGAAAGTGACTGAAGCCGAGATGCCGGGTTAGGACCAATAATACTGCGGAATCTCCCTGAGAATAGAGACGCAACGTGACGTTCCATCTTCTGGTCGTTGAAGGGCTGATAGAGGGACCCGTTTTATGCTTACACGTTCACAGAATGTTAATGCTTATAGAAGAGGTACAGATGACATATCTCTCTCAAAATATTTCTCTGCTTGAGTCTGGGAAGTAAGTTACCAGAGAATTATGGATTTCCAATGACGAAGAGGGTTAAAGCGGGGATTTACTCATAGCAAAAAGCAATGAAGTAAATAATGTCTACGATTCAAAAGGTACAGTATCACAATGGAGAAAGAAGGATATGGTGTTGAAGATAAGATTTAGAAAACCTTTTTAATAATCTCCCAGCAAGCAAAGTAAGAAAGCCACTAAGACGCAGGGAGTACCACAGTGCGCAAGAATATAAAGAGAAATATTATTACAGAGCGATGACAATAAAAGAACCGGAATCAAGAAGATAAAAGATAACAATGAAAGTATTAATAGAAAAGGTACATCGAACCTACATTACAGCAGTGGGAAAATGACTGAAGCTGAGATGCCATGTCAGGGCCAATAATATTTCAGATTCTTGTTAGGATTTTATCGAGGATCTATCTACGAGGTGTCATTCAATAGATAAGTTGAATTTTTCGGTATAAGGACTTCTAATACAGATAGAAGCTTACTATTTTTTTTTGTTTTACTTCTTTTTCACATGAATTTAATTTCGTTTGCAGATTAAAAAAAAAACTTTGAGAGTTTTGGCGATTAACAAAGATGGCCGACCAAGAAGCATGCTCCAGGATTGAACAGCGATCAGTTATCAAGTTTTTGGTTGCTGAAGGGTGAAAACAAGTTGAAATTCATAGGAGAATCTCAACTGTGTATGGTGCCACATGTTTCAGCCAAAAAACTGTCTACAAGTGGGCTAAATTGTTTAAAGAAGGACGGAGCAGTGTTGAGGATGAAGACAGGCCCGGGAGGCCTACAGAAGTTAGGTCTCCTGAGGTGATAGAATCAGTCAATGACCTCATTCAGTCTGACAGAAGGGTGACAGTGGATGACATTGCAAGGACTTTGAAAGACATAAAGAACAAACGCAGGGGTCATCAGTCAGGAGTCATCTTGCATCATGACAACGCAAGGCCTCACACAGCAGACCATCAACGAGCTGGGCTGGGAACTGCTCCCTCATCCCCCTTACAGCCCAGACCTTGCTCCTTCAGACTTTCACCTGTTTGGTCCCTTGAAAGCGTTCACCAGAGGCACGAAGTTTAAAAGTGACGATGAAGTTAAAAGTGTTATGAGCGACTGGCTGAGACACCAGTCCAAAGATTTTTACGCTGAGGGAATACGGAAGCTTGTGAACAGATGGGAAAAGTGTGTGACAGTGCTGGGAGACTACGTTGAAAAAATTAAAAAGGTAAGTTTCTATCTGTATTAGAAGTCCTTATACCAAAAAATTCACCTTATTTATTGAATGACCCTCGTATATATATATATATATATATCGCAGATACACCATTCTATATGTGGCAGGGATATCTATGGCATGGATGAAAATTAGAGTTATAAATACATAACATATATTCGGAAGATAAATATTGTCTATGACGATACAGTAAATCAAGTCTTAATATAATTTTTCTACTTCATGTCAGAGGAAAGCGTTATCCCTTGAAGGCGCAAATGTCACTTTTCTGGATATTAGCATCAGCCATGCTGGTGAAAGACTGGATGGTTCCCTCAGAGGATTAATAAATCGAAGTTTTGGAGGCGTTAGAATTAACAACACATTCTTTACGCATGTTACGCAACATAATGTAAGTCATTTTTTAGATCATAATTTCACTTTGTCGAAGTGAGCGTGAGTTTCGACTTTTAAATCAATTCTAATATTGTTTTGATTTTCTCTCTCAATGAGGCTTTGAATCGTTTTGAAATGTTATATACATACAAATACCGGATTCTTGTCAAAATACAATGTTTTTGCCGTATTTGCCCTGGAGCTGCTCCGTCTTGACAGAGATTCCATTCTTGCCATAATCATTTTGCTGCCCTATCGGAAATGAGCTGTATCTTTCCGACAGAAGCAACGCTGCAAGTCTATCGTCAGTCTATTATTATTTCGTTTGCATATGATCATATGAGCACACCTTTTTTAGTTCCACAAATTTCGATTGTTACTTGGGTCATATTGCAATCCATTTGCTGGCTTATGGAAGATGACCTTTTCTACCCAGCAATTTCTTTCCCACAGATGCCACCTTGGAAGCCTTTCGCTACACTAACATTATTTTCATATGATCAGATGAGCCCATCTTCTTTAGTTCCACAAATTTCAATTATTACTTGGGTCATATTGGAATCCTTTTACTGGCTTATGGAAGATTACATTTTTTACTCGGCAGTTTCTTTCCCACAGATTCAACGTTGGAAGCCTTTCGCTACACCAAGTCTATTTATTTTTAATATGATCATATGATCCCATCTTCTTTAGTTCCACAAATGACGATTGTTACTAGGGTCATATTGGGAATCCTTTTGCTGGCTTATAGGAGATGACCTTTTCTACTCAGCAGTTTCTTTCCCACAGATGCAACGTTGAAATCCTTTCCCTACACTAACACTGTTTATTTTGCATAGGATCATATGATGCCATCTTCTTTAGTTCCACCAATTTCGATTCTTACAAGGGTTTTATTGGAATCCATTTGCCGGCTTATGGAATATGACATTTTCTACTCAGCAGTTTCTTGGAAGCCTTTCGCTACACTAACACTATTTATTTTGCATATGATCAGATGAGCTCGTCTTCTTTACACCGATTTAGATCGTTAAAATTGTAATTTTGGAATGCTTTTGGGGATTATTGGAGATTAATTTTTCTACTCACCAATTTATCCCCTACAGATGCAACGTTGCAGGTCTATCGGTAATCTGTCACTATTTCTTTTGCATATGATCAGATGAGCTTGTCTTCTTTAGTTCCACGAATTCGAATCGTTACAATGTTCATTTTGGAATAATTTGCAAGATTAACATTTCTGCTCAGCAGTTTATTTCCCGCAAATGCACGTTGCATGTTTATCGCTATTTTATCACTATGTCCTTTTCATATGTTCATCTGAGATTGTCTTCTTTAGTTCCACGAATTCAGATCGTTACACAGGTCGTATTGGAATTATTTTACTGGCTTATGGGAAATTACAATATCCGTTCTGCAGCTTCTTTCCCACAGATACAACGTTGCAAGTCGTAATTAATCTATTATTTCTGTTGCATGGGATCAGATGAGCTCATCTTCTTTAGTTCCACAAATTCAGATCGTTATATTTCCCATGTTGGGATCCTTTTGCAGGTTTTGCGGAGATACTTTCTTCTCTGCAGTTTCTTTACCACAGGCAACGTTGCAAGTCTATAGCTAATCTTTATTATTCATTTGCATAAGATCAGAAACGCTCGTCTTCTTTCGCTTCTGATCGTTACATTGACTATATTCGAATCCTTTTACAGGCTTTTGGTGTGGGCTGGTCATAGTTTTTTCTGTACACTTTCTTTCCCTCAGATGCAACGTTGCAAGTCCATCGCTAATCTTTCACTAGCTCTTGTGGATATGATCAGATAATCTCTCCTTCACCAATTCAGATCGTTACATGACATATATTGGAGACCTTTTACCGGCTTATGGTGGATGACCTTTCCTAATCAGCAGTTTCTTTCCCCTAGATGCATCCTAGCAAGCTTTTCGCTATTCTATCACTATTTCTTTAGCATGCAATCAGATGAGGTCGTCATCTTTAGGTTCACCGATTTAGACCGTTACCTGGCACATATTTTAACCTTTTGAACGGCTTATGGAGGGATGACCTTCTCTATTCAGCTGTTTCCTTTCCCACAGATTGAACGTTGCAAGCCTATCTCTATTTCATTTGCATATGATCAAATGAGCTCGTCTTCTTTTGTTCCACGAATTCACATCGTTACATTGTACATATTGGGATCCTTTTGTCGGCTTTGTAGACATACTTTCTAACTCTGCAGTTTCTTTACCACAGAGGCAACGTTGCAAGGCTATTGCTAATCTTTCATTATTTCATTTGCATATGATCAGATACGCTCGTCTTCTTTAGCTCCACAAATTCAGATCGTTACATTGTCTATATTCGAATCCTTTTACCAGCTTTTTAGTGGTTTGGTCATATTTTTTTCTCTGTACGTTCTTTCCCTCAGATGGGACGTTGCAAGTTTATCTCTATTTCATTTGCATATGATCAGATGGGCTCGTCTTCTTTCGTTCCAGTAATTCAGATCGTTACCAGTCTCATATTGGACCGCAGAATGGAACTGATAGTGTCCAAAATTCTTTCCGCTATCCTATTTGGTATTCTGCAACCTCGTTCCCACAGATGCAATGTTGCAAGTTCATTTCTACTTAACCATTATTTCCATGATAAATATTATCTGCTTTTTAGTTCCACCTGTACCGACCTTTAGTCCTAAGGCTTTCTATGGAGTTTCCACGGAATCGAATCAACCTCATTTCCTCCCTACGTCCTCCAGATGTACAGACGACGCTACACTCTTTATTTTCTCAAGAACTGCAAATTTGTGGACAAAAACTGCCGTGTGGATGCTTCCCTGTATCTTACAAGCCTAGGGTCAATCGTCATCCATAGGAAGTTAAACATGCTATCACGTATTTTTAAATCATCCTAAGTCTAGTGAGACGAAAACTAAAACCATTTTGGTACATATCTCAAAGACTGTGTTTTCTAAGACAAGATTTCAAGGTACAAAAAGAAATAACTGGCAAACAGAGAAAGTTATCGGAGGCTAATTACTCGGAATATACATTAGTAGCATTTGCTAGTTTATATATGACGTCTCTACACCCTCTCGGTCCATGAGGCTATGGAGATGATGACCATTACATATGTTTAATTTTTTTTTTAAATGTATGATCTTGAACCAAATTTTAAGTGAATTGTGTATTCCCTGATAAAACTCGGAGAATCGATGAATAGTTGGATTTTTTTTATGTTGAAATTATGGAACACACAGGCAAGACAAGTGCATTGCAGGAAGAAATACAAACGACGATATAACAGGAAATTGCGTCGCAGGTTGAAGAAACGTTTTTTTTTTCTTTTTTGTTGTTGTCGAAGAAGTAAGGAATGACTCATTGTCAAGACGTGAATATCTGTTATTAAGTAACAAAAATAACCGACAAAATTCCTTGACCAGGAACAAAAATGTTTCATTCATTTTTCAGTTTGGTAATTTTTTTCTCCCATCGTTCTTTTGAATATTCATTTAGTCTGTAGGCCTTCGAAAGCGCTCTCCATTCGATCAAAACTTTAGTTGCTTAACAGCAAGAGAACTTTCCCTAAACTTGTTTGCAACGTCTGAAACATTAGCATAGGCGTCGGTGATTCACTGGTGATTATACGAATCTCATAAGCTCAGATTAAAAGGCAACAGTCAAATGAATTTCCATTTCATAATCAGTACCGATCTTCAGCAAAATAATAATTCTTTTTCTTCTATATATCGTGCATGTGCGATTATGTCTCGCACAGCATCATGTCCTTTGACGCACTTTGAAAGGTTTGCCTTTTTGCTCCCTCTCCTAATCCCTGTTCTGAAATCAAGATCGTTATCTAGTTTATACTCTGTCTATACTCTGAACCGCTTTCTTTCAACATGGCCTACCCGTGTCAAATTTTCCAACCCACTTTCCTCATGATGTGACAGAGAAATTTCAACTACCTCTTTCTGATGTTAAGTAAAAGTGACGTTTTAGTTTCCATTTCTCCTAAAACTTAGTCGTTGCGCATATGGTCAGTTCAAGGAATTCTCAAGTTCCTGTTGTAGAATCAGAATTATTAATAAAATATCCCTCCTTCCTCGTTGATTAGATTGTCCAGTGTTCACTTCCATATAGGAGGACGGACAGTAGGTAACATTTCAATATTTAGTTGTTTCTAACGATTTTTCCTTTTTGTTTCAAATTGTATTATAGGCCATGAGTTGGTAGCAATTATGGGTTAGAATACGGTTATTTCTACCTATTTATCGTGGTGTTAGTATAACCATTACTGCCCACACAATAATCGTTAGGAAAATACAGTAGACTTTACTAGGATTGGTGTATACGGAATAAATTCCAATAAACAACAATTACTATTCTTAAAAGAGTGCTCAATACAGAGTAGAGCAGATATAATTTTTTATTTAAAAATTATAACATAAATATGTTATAAAATCACTACACAAATAGCCATTTGGTTTCAACACCTCCGATGTCTTATCAAGTGATGATGTTGAATTCAACATCATCACATGATAAGAAACCGGAGGTGTTGAAACAAAATGGCTATTTTTATAGTGATTTTATAACATATTTATGTTATAATTTTTAAATAAACAATTATGTATAGATGTATATATATATATATGTTTTTGTCATCCACAGACAGACTGTCTCTCTGTTTCACAGCTCATCAGTGTGGCTATACGTCAGTTGCCTCTAGCTAGGATCGAAACCCGACTGAATTGGCGTCAGTCGGAACTTCTACCACTAAGCCATCGGCTCACGGCAGGGATGAAGGTGAATTGTAGCGTGTTTATTTTTAGATTTAGATAAACACACAGTGACTGACAGTGACTCAATTCTGCCGAAGAGTCTTGCTATATTAGCTTAAATAGTCACTGTTTACAAAGCTCAACCGAAATTAATTTTTTCAGGAGCCAATATATATATATATATATATATATATATATATATATATATATATATATATATATATATTCAAACATATATGGTTAAATTTAGCAGAAACGAATGTATATTATGTATGATTATGAGCCGTACTAAGCTTCGTATAGTGGCTTTTTTTTCGGGATATATCTACCTAAATATATCCACACATACACGCACACATACACACACACACACACGCATATATATATATATATATATATATATATATATATATATATATATATATATATATATATATATATATATATATATATATATATATGATATAACGATATATATAATTTTTTATTTAATCAAGCATTTAGGAAAATATGACAAACTGGAATTTTTTTTGTGACACGTTTCATCAGTTAGGATTTCATCGGACTGGGTTTTGAGAAACATCAAAAATTTTAAACAAGGGACTATATTAACACAAAATATATATTTTAAATAACAACACACAAAACGCATTGGTTGTTCACCGTAACACATTGAACTAGAGAATGATACTTTGATTAAAAGAGGAAAAAATCTACTGTAACGAAAATGTCTGGAAAAGTGACTTGATCGCTAGATCAGCCAGAATAAATTTGCATCCTGACTCTTACCATATGTCACCATTCTCGGTAGATTTTATATTGTTACAGGACGGGATAATTTGGAAGAAAGGTTGTGGAAAAATAAAGGAAAAGAAAAAAAGTATATAGATGATTTCGGGTAGATTGAACAAAAAAAGTTCTTTAAAAATATTCTTTCAAACAATTTTGAAACTGCCTGCGCCTCTCGTTTCGTGAGCATATTTAGACGTGGCAACGTCATCAAAGTCCAGACAAATGAAATCCTAACATATGAAATGGATTGCAATAAACCATTCCAGGTTGTCACACACACACACACACACACACACACAAACACACACACACACACACACACACACACACACACACACACACACACACACACACACACATATATATATATATATATATATATTTCATCGGGCTTTTCACCCACACAACACTAGAGCTGCTCTTGGTTTTAAAATTTTAAAAAGAAGATTTTTGAATTAATATTTTTTCAGTCTAGCCAAATTCATCTGTATTCTTTTTCTTTTTTTTACATCACCTTTGTCCCTGACTATCCCGCATTGTGACAACACAAAATCTACCGAAAATGGTGATTTACTGTACAAGTCTGGACACAAATTTACCGTGGCTGAACTAGTGATCAACGCCTTTGACAGACATTTTCGTCTTAGTTGATCATGTTCTCTTTTAATCAAAGTAGCATTTCTTATGTTGTGGTCAGTTTATTTACGGTAAATAACCAATGCGTTTTGTGTGTTGCCTTTTTAAACGCCCTTATTAAGTTCATATTGTCATTTGTTTAAAGTTCTTGAGGTTATCTCGAATGTATTCATGTATGGCAAATGGAGGTAACCTTACGGTAGTGTTAAATTGATTGAAGCCAAGACGTCAGTTTATAATAATAATGCTTATTCTTTGGATTTTATCAAGAAAATCTTAACATATAGCGGTAGCAGCGGACCATATCCAGCAGCAATATTCAAGTCATGGACGATTGACAGATTTATAGATATGTAGGATAGATTATAGAGAGAAAATCTGTCTAGCACGACATAGTGAACCAACTTTCATAGCATGATAACTAGCAATGAATTCTAGATAACCATTACACTTCATGTCGGCCAAGAATATTAACCCGAGATGAGTCATTTTACTGGAGCCTAGAATAAAGCTAGGCAGAAAGATGATTAATAGAGAGTAGTATTGTTTTGGAGGCATTAAGATTAACAATAACAAATCATTATTTGCTCCTGTTAACAACAGACTGTATTTAATTTTTGAGATCAGTCGCCAATTCGACCCTATCGAACTGATCAAACTTACTCTCGAGACAGGTTGTAAATGGTTGTGTCATCAGCATTTAATTTGTTCTTTATAATGTTTGAATAATTAAAAAGAAATTGTCCACAGCTGTTTGCATTTATTCAATTTGATTTCTTGCTGGTCATTTCGAATCAGCTAAAAGTATCTTTCATATATCAGCCTCAAAATAAGTGTCATGAAATAAGTTGGGCAAGTTCCTTTCGAGTTGGATTCTTGTTTTTACTCGATAGGAAACATCAGATCTTAGACAAAGTTACAAATTAATAAATTGATGTATTCGTTCCGCTGCTTTTGGCTGAGAAAGGAAAAGAGATGTACTGCTTCCTAACGTTCGTGTTAAGTTAACATCCACTCCCAAAATAGGTGGCCAGGTCCTGAATTTCTGTCGCGTAAAGGCTAGGTATTTGTATTTGGGGCTTTTATTCTGTTAAATCTTTTATCTTTTGCAACTTTCTAACCATAACATGATTTATTTTATCTTAGTTTATATATATATATGCTAACCATAATCTACTTGAGTTTTATAGTGATTTTAAAACTTCTTGGGGACTTAATAATCAACAGTTGTGTCTTGAAACATGTTAATCTTGTATGGACTCTTAATCATTTATAGTCATTTGGATAATATTCTTAGTATATATATATATGTATAGATATATATATATAACTTACAGTGTAGGTTGATATATGTATATTTATTTCTATGTGTGTGTATATATGCATATTCCTGTGTGTATGTATCTGCATGTATGTATGTATAGGTGTATATATATATGTATATATATATATATATATATATATATATATATATATATATATATATATATATATATATATATATATATATATATATATATGTGGGTGTATGGGTGTGTTTGTGTGTGTATGTATGAATATTTATGTATGTATCTATTTGTAGTGATGAATGTGTGTACACATACTTATGTATGTTTATATGTTATTGTTGAGTCTTGACTCAATGTTGAATCTCGCCTATTTCATGGAATAATAATGCAACACAAAATGTACTTAGAACAAGAATGTATTATAACAAGAAAGTGTACACAATAAGTACATATAGTATTTCTGTATATTTCTGGGAAGATGTTCCTGGAGAATGTGTTGACTAGTCGCAGTCGATCAGAGTCTCTAGTTGGATCTCGTGATTCCTTTTCCTCGTCTTCCGGTATCAACCATTATTTATATAGTTGGTAGTCACCTATGCAGATTAGGTGGATCCCACCACAACAGTTATATATTGTTATAGATTTGTACTCGTGTATGTGTACTCACGCGTATATATATAACAAAATGGCTATTTTTGTAGTGGTTTTATATTTATGTTATAATTTTCGAATAAGTTAGATTCTCTCTCTCTCTCTCTCTCTCTCTCTCTCTATATATATATATATATATATATATATATATATATATGTATATATATATATATATATGTATATATATATATATATATATATATATATTTATATATATATATTCAAACATGTTTGACTAATTTAGTCGTAGTATATTTATTTTAGTTTAATACTTTCAATTCAACGTTCTGTTAGCATTCAATACGGTAAATGTAATTAATACTGTTTACTTAAAAACAGAGCATTTATTTAAATAAGTTATATCTATAAAAAATAACGTATAAACAGAAAATATATTAAATAATTGTCAGATTTATCATGTTTCAGGTTCAGAAGTAAATTTTTACCTGGATAAATTCATAGAGGAGAGATATATTGTGGCCAATTTCATTGCAATATGGAGGCATTTCTATGGAGATAGATTGAATAGATGAACAGTTTAAAATATGCGACGCTTTTATCTGATATTACGATAGATTCTGTTTTCTTCTCACATTGATATAAACCATATGCCACACATATACTGACGAGCAAGAATATACCGAAAATCTATCGCACAATCACAGGAGATACGTTAGTTTCTACTTCTACATCGGGAAGGAATTCATTTTGAATACGTGAATATAAACGTTATGTTGAAGAAAGGATGTTATGAATGAAAATATCGCATGTGGAATGAAAATAATGAATTGAATAGACATTTACATAGATAGAAAAAACAAAATTATAGATGAACAAACTGAAATATACACACACACGCACATACATATATATATATATATATATATATATATATATATATATAGATAGATAGATAGATAGATTAATCCATAGACATATTTATAGACATATGCACACACACATACACAAAACGCACACACATAAATACACATAAACACACACACACACACACACACATATATATATATATATTAGTTCAAATTTTGTAATATTATAATTTGTTCAGCGTTAACACAAAATAAAATTCTCATATATATATATATATATACATACATACATACATATATATATATATATATATATATATATATATATATATATATATATTATGAAATGGATGTCTGACAATTATTTTAATACATTTTCTGTTTATACATAATCTTTATGGATAAAACATATTTAACTAAATGCTCTGTTTATAATAAACAGTATTAACCACATTTACCGGCTTGAATGTTGGAGAAATTGAATAGATATTATGTTCCTACAAACCATTTTACTCACAACAAAGATGCAACTTGGTTTCAGTGCATTTTAACTGCACATCTACGGGTGAGGGTCGGAAATGGTTATCCATAACCATTTCCGACCCTAACTATAATAAATAAATAATTATCGCTTTACTACATGTATCGAGCTCTTTTTTGAATGAATGCTGCGAACGTTCGAATTTATATATTACTTTCGTTCCCACCGCATCGGATATATATATATATATATATATATATATATATATATATATATATATATGCCCAGATACCCATAGAAAATGTGAGAATTGATCTCTCCCTAACTATGGGTTAAAATGGAAGGCAGACTTTGATCGCAGCGGATCTTAAGAAAAGACAAGTCTGAATTCAAAATCTGCGCATGGTCGGTTGGAGACATAGTGGAACGCTATGCGCAGTACTTGTCTGTATTCGATTCTTCTGAAAAGTGTAGCCGGTTCTATCGTGCATATTTATAAATATACCTTTCGTCCATGCCTTGAATTTGGCTGTCAGATATAGTCCGCTCCTCCTACATGATATTTAGGGACTCTTGATAATTACGAAGTGAATAGGCAATATTATTCTTCGTCTCCTGGTGTCTCATACTCAGTCACATTCTCTGAAGTCTAGGCACCCGCTATGTAGTTTTCCGGTTCCTTTTCTCTAAATACTTGCACGGTAATTGTTTGGATGAGTTCTTCAATACGGTGCCTAAACTGTTTAACCACAGTACGAAATTGGCGGCAATGTCTCGGCAATTTACAGTTAAATTGAATGCATGTAACCGTAAGTGATATGCTAAAATCTCTTTATCGGACTTCTCGCTTGTGGAACACACTTCCGGTGCCATGCTTTCCTGGCAACATTGTTCTTCAGAAATATAGATGCAATGCTAATCGTTAAATACTGTCTTCATGATTACTCTTTCATTGTTCTCGCTCCTTAATAATGCTTCTCTTTTTTCTCAACTTTTCGCCCTCAGTAACACCGTCGCATGGGGGATGAGATTAAAAAACAAATATCGAAATATATGAAAAAAAGATATATATATATATATATATATATATATATGAAGATCGACAGATATATATATATATATATATATATATATATATATATATATATATATATATATATATATAAAGATCGACAGATATTTAGATAGTTAAGTGTGAGAAAAATGGTTATGTAAATAAAAATAATTTCGACCAACTGACAAATCGATAAGATTGAAATGGATTCCTAGACAGAATTAATAAAAAAGATATAATAGATAGATAGATAGATAGATAGATAGATAGATAGATAGAAATAAATCAACTGCTAGATAGATATGAACAGCCTTAAAAAGATAGGTATGAACCGCCTGGTATATATATATATATATATATATATATATATATATATATATATATATATATATATATATATATATATATATATATATTAGATAGATAGATAGAAAGAAATAAACTGCTAGATAGATATGAACAGCCTTAAACAGATAGGTATGAACCACCTGGTATATATATATATATATATATATATATATATATATATATATATATATATATATATATATATATATATATGTAATTTTTATCTATCTATCTATTTATGTAATAGGTAGAATAATAGATAGATATGAATAGCTTTGGATACATATGTATATATATATATATATATATATATATATATATATATATATATATATATATATATATATATATATATATATATATATAGAGAGAGAGAGAGAGAGAGAGAGAGAGAGAGAGAGAGAGAGAGAGAGAGAGAAAGATTGATAGATAGAAACACACTGATAGATATGAACATCCTAATGTAGTTGAGTATGAACTGCTTGGGATAAATAGGTATATAGATAGATTTACATTGAGATATGCATTAACGTAACCTCGGAAATAAACATATACATGATGCAAATGAAACCAAGGAAACGCTCCGTATTCCTGGAATTATTGCGTTTTAGTGCACGTATAGTAAATATAGTAAATAAAGATTCCTGCACTGCGAAAATAAAGGCAAAATGGAAAAGATAAAAAGGCCAGAAGAAAAAAAAAAACGATGTAAGTTTTACTTAGCAGGTAAGAGAAACGTGCGTTTGATAAAACCTCGATGTGGTCGCCCTCGCGCTGACATACAAATCAGATTATTTCAAAGATGTGCAGAAAATATAAGAAAATCCAAAGCAAAAATTAAACAAAAAACAAGAAGGAAAAACCGAAAAAAATATATGTAAGCTATCATATTAGCAAGAATAGCAAAAGGAATAAGATAACAAACGTGGATATGCAAGGTTCATAAAGTCTTAGAGGAATGTGCAGCTGTTCGCATAGAAGGTACTAGATAATCATAATATTTCTAATTCCGATATCATGCATTCCTACATACGCATAGAGGAATACATGTCGAGAGAGGAATGGTGGCGTAATTGATAACGGTTCGGATTGGGGAATCGGACAACCGCGTTCGAATTCTATCGAATTCGTTAAATTTAATTAATAGCCATGGAAAAGTTATGATTCCAATTCTTCTCCCAACTGTTGGTAAATAGTACAACAGATTGGGTTCTACAGGAGAAAACTTTAATCTTAATCCAAAATCTATGATGTGTAGAGTCATATGTGCAGTTCTTTGTATTCATTTGTTCCCAAAAGAGGGGTTGTTGCAGCACAAACATTCGCAGCTATAATCAATACAGTGAGGCTGCGTGTTTCTAAAAACGACGGGAGAATTAAGTACATCTAGGTTTGCTCTACGTTTGTATCGCGCTCTTTAGTTAGTTGTTTACTCGTATCGGGTTTTTTTCTTTGGGCCTTGAACCTGTATCTGTGAGATTATTTTCGACAGACTTTCATGTTCCTGGCTCTTTCATTTTAAAACCTTTTTTTTCCTTCGAGATTGATTTGGCTATTGTTAAATCAAGAGTTCGAAGGTTTTTCGACACGAGTATAGTTACCTATATTTATTTATATATATATATATATATATATATATATATATATATATATATATATATATATATATATATATATGTGTGTGTGTGTGTATGTGTTAAGTGCAGATGTTACAGAGTCACACTTTTTCAACAACAAGGGACACAACTCTCTAAATTTCAATTGAAATAATTACCGTTCTCAAATTACCCTGTTTCAAAATGAAAGTGTCCGTGTTTTCAACATTACTTCTAGAGGCTGTAGGCCAACATATCATGCCATTTTGGAATCAGGCTGACTCCTTGTGCAAATAAAGAACATTACGAATCTAATCCTGAAATTTTGGATCTGCAAGTGTTCGTTACTGGGATTATTTTCGGCGAATTTTTACGTGATATTTTGGGATGATTTTTTTGGTACCATAACATTTATGACTCGAAAATAAATTTGGAAATAATCAATATTAATTGCGAAAATTCACCTATCAAATAAAAATAAATGTTTGTCCAGAAAGCAAGGATCTACGTACATGAAATTATCATTAAATTAAGTGGAGGAAGAATAATTAACATTCTTTTTATAGATACAAATATTTAAGTAAATGTTCTGTTCATAATATATATATATATATATATATATATATATATATATATATATATATATATATATATATATCTATATGTATATATATATATATATGTATATATATATATATATATATATATATATATATATATTATGAACAGAATATTTACTTAAATATTTGTATCTATTAAATATTTATATGCACATTTCATTAAAAACGACTGACAAGGTGCTTTTATTTAGTTTTCTATATAATTTCTCGTGCGATCTAATAATGTTTTTTCTTTTCAGATGATAAATTATATAAAAACTGTCCGAATGTTCTTTTTATCCGAGCGCTTTCGGCTATACATTAGCCATTTTCAAGGATTATATTTAAACTGTTAGAATTAGAAATACTTTGTTATATGTATGTTATATAAAATGTTTCATTTTTTGTTTCAAAACACGGTCAAGATTTTATGTCCATGTTCAAAGTTAATATTATTAAGTGTTGGTTTATTAGTTTTTATTAATAAGGCTTCCAATATTTTTTAGCCTTTTTTGCATGTGGATGATGCTATTATATTCGTGTTGTCGACAAGTATGTTCCGAATAGTGTCCGGTAGGTCTCCATGAATATTTAAATGAGATCTAATTGAGCTATTGTCAGAAATGTGTAGAGTTAGTCTGCGTGTTAAACAATTTGTAGTGTGACCTATAAAATTATTGACGAATGTTGATTTTTGTGGAATACAATTCCTTAATGGGCATTTGAATTCGTAAATAATATTTGCTCTATTTAATTTTGTTCTAGGAGGTGAATTGTTATTTTTAACTATAAGGTTACAAGTTTTAAATTTTTTATAATAAATAATTAATCTATTTTTTTTTGCTATTGTCAACTGGTGTTATGCATTTTTTTATAATGTTATCAATTCTGCATTCACCTTTAATTTTACAGACCCTATTTTGGATTTTTTCGAGAATCTAGACATATATATATATTAGAAGCACCAGAGCAGGTATGGCAACAATATTTAATACACGGAAAAGAGGTAGATAAATGTACAAAATTGATTCTGACGAGAAAATTGTCTTTTACCGACACATCGAACCAAACTTCATAGCAGCAGACCTAGCAATTTATTGGACATTATCGCTCCACTTCATGTCAGTGGAAAACGGGAGACCGAGATGATGCAATGAATGGCTCTTGTGGAGCATTAGCCATGTTGATGGCTGTCAAAAATATTGTTCTATGATGATTAAAGTATAACAGTTTCGTTTAGGACTTGTTACAATTTACATGTTCTTGCCTCAGATAAGAACTGATCGGGGATATTTTTCGAGAAATATATTGTTTAATATTTGCGATATTTTAAGAGAAAAACGTTCACAATCGGAGATAGAGCGATTGAAAATATAGATTTTGTGGACAAACGAATAAATACGGTATGGTGACTGAGAGTTTCTCGCCTCAAGTAAACTTCAGGCCAAAAATATTTACTGCTGATGGCTGATATTGTGCAGAAAATAATAATTCAACGCTGAGTCAAAAACACACCATTTATATGAAAGACTCAATATAATCCCATAATATGAAATCTAAATCAGACGTCAATGTATAGAAAGAAAGAACTGTATTCAAATGCACAATTCGAGCTTGGCCTGATCATAAGGTTCTTTGCAGCTGAGAGCTTAAACCATATCAGATCTAATGACGATTTCTCCTTGGAGAACGCAGGTTCCAATTCTGCCGGAATTTCTAATAAGATTTCTCGAATATTCAGGCTGGGAGATGGAAATAAATAAATATACTCTTTAATAAATAAAAACAGAGCATCTACTAAAAAACATTAAAGCAAGAAAATAACATTTTTTACAATGGCCGAATATGATAATAATGATGAGGACAATAGTTCGAATAGTGTAAATAGTAATACCTCATCTCGGATATATATATATATATATATATATATATATATATATATATATATATATATATATATAATGTATGCTATATTTATGAGATGAAGTTCTCAATATCAGGGATAGAATTATGTAAATAAAAAAGTGAGCATTGAGACGACAATTTGTTTCATGTTAAACAGACTGTCGTCTCTGAGTGTTGACGTCAACGTCGATTTAATATATAATATACATATATATATATATATATATATATATATATATATATATATGTATATGTGTGTGTGTGTGTGTGTGTGTGTGTGTGTGCATGATGACATTTTAATTCGATATTATTTCTTATTGCAATATTTTAGTGTGTACACGTCTTTCAGTAGACTTCCAGCGACGATAGAAGCATATATATATATATATATATATATATATATATATATATATATATATATATATATATATATATATATATATATATATATAATAAAAAGACTTAAACACTAATATTCCATGGTCATAATTTATTCCATTGGAATCGTAAAAACGACCCAATTCATCAGACCTACAGATTTAAAATGAAAACGGAAAAACGACTCCGGGAGAAATTGGTGAGGGTATGTGTGATAGAGGGGTAATAGACGAGAGAGACGGGGCGGACTCAAGGCGGAGAGGGCACTAAAATTTAACAGAGGGAAGATTTAAAAAGGGATTTCAGTGAGAAAAGGGTGCGTATTTTCAAAGATATACCGGAAGAGAGTACATTTCTTGGTGACACTCACACCCCTTAGGCGATACAATCTTATGCTCCCGCCCAGACCCCTACAACGCATACGTACACACACCAATAAGAT
Source organism: Acanthosepion esculentum (assembly GCA_964036315.1). Classification (NCBI taxonomy): domain Eukaryota; kingdom Metazoa; phylum Mollusca; class Cephalopoda; order Sepiida; family Sepiidae; genus Acanthosepion; species Acanthosepion esculentum. The sequence continues at coordinate 8,580,703 of OZ038509.1, read as the reverse complement.
CAAGGGAGAGTTTAGATAATCTAACCTTAGAAGGGTTTTTAGAATTCCCTAAAGTTAAGTAGGGACGGCGTTCTGAAACGTATTGTCTAGCCGTTTCAAGTCATAAACTAACATCGAGTTCCCTGGATCATATCCTCTTGGAATTATTTTTATACACATATGTGTATGTGCATATATAATTGCATATGTATGTGTATCTTCACCACTAATATTGTCTCTCTCTCTCTCTCTCTCTCTCTCTCTCTCTCTCTCTATATATATATATATATATATATATATATATATATATATATATATATATATATATATATATGGGGAGACAGATAGAATAATAAACTGAATGTGTTAAGAGAAATGTTCGTTAATAACCTAAATAATCATCACCAAAGAAAATAATTACAAAGTGCCGTTTTCTTTTTATTTATTTCTTCCCATTCTTTAATTAATCTACCGTATCCTCGACATGAAACCCGTAAAATGAAAAACGACGCTTTGCTGGGTGAGTGAAACTGACAGTCACCATTCAGTGTTGCTTCCTCTATGCAAAATGTCTATTCTTCTGGAAAACTGGAAAAAACGAATGAAAAAAAGAATGTTAACAACAAATATATTTTTCACAACCAACCCAGTTCTGCGGAATCAGAATCAACGTTGAGTTCAAGCAAGCGAATGAGCCAATTGGAGTAAAGTGCCATGCAGATTTAAATTTTTCCCACTTGTAACGAATGCTGCTATCGATTTTTTTGCATGCTAGCATGCTAGTTAACATTCGTGTCAGTCAGCTGCTGGCTCTCACGCTGGCCAATAGAATCTTCCTGTCTATTCGTGGCAGCCAACTATAGGCTCTCACTCTGGCCAGTAGAAAATGGCCGCAAACTACATGAAAACTGCTGTTGAAGCATGAAAAAATCGATTATTTCCACTATCGATGGGAGTTGGGAAAAGCCTTTCCACCAACTTGGAGCATGTACATGTAAATTTTGGTGCAAATCCGTCGAAAATTGCGGCTGTGCATTCGTTACACACACACACGCATCCTGCCTTTTATAGATAGAGATTATTTACATTATTCGGGCTGTTTTCTCATCTTCATTGACATATTCACAATGTTTCGGTCGTTGTAATCTCCGGCCTTCTTCAAGTGATTGAAATTTTACTCAAGGACACATGGCCCAGTGAATAATGACGTTGGTTAGATCCAATAAGTAAACACAAAGAGATGTGAGTTCAATACCAGGCGACTTAAGTCGTGAACCAAAAAAGTTGAGTTAAAGGGAAATAATTGACAGACATCCGGAAGAGGCATGTCACGTGGAACTTGACCGATCTACCCAGTTGGACGAAATAAAGTCATCGGTTCGAAATTTCAATCACCTGAAGAAGGCGTGTGCGTACAACGGCCGAAAGGTTGAGAATATTGCAATGAAGATGAGAATAATAGTTCGAAAAATGTAAACAATGTAAATAATCATAATATATCACCTCGGATATATAGACAGATATGATCGCTTAGGAACTGAAGGGATATGTCGAATAAAATGTAGATTCTTCGGTGTGATACAATTCTGATTATGAAATAGCACTTCTTTTATCGTTATTTAGGGTTCAGAATAACACAGCACTGTCAACACAACGCCGCCGACATAACACAACCTCCTGGGCGTCGAGTCAACTCAGGACTGAGACAACTCAGGACCGAGACAACACAGGACTGAGACAAGTCAGGACTGAGACAACTCAGGACTGAGACTAACTCCGGGTCGAAACAACTCAGGACTGAGACAACTCAGGACTGAGACTAACTCCGGGCCGAGGCAAAACAGGACTGAGACAACTCAGGACTGAGACAACTCAGGACTGAGACAACTAAGGACTGAGACTAACTCCGGGCCGAGACAACTCAGGACTGAGACAACTCAGGACTGAGACAACTAAGGACTGATACAACACAGGACTGAGACAACTCAGAACTGAGACAACTCAGGACTGAGACAACTAAGGACTGAGACTAACTCCGGGCCGAGACAACTCAGGACTGAGACAACTAAGGACTGATACAACACAGGGCCGAGACAACTCAGGACTGAGACAACTCAGGACCGAGAAAACTCAGGAGTGAGACAACTCAGGGCTGAGACAACTCAGGAGCGAGGCAACACAGGACAACTAGAAAAACATATTTTTTTATAACCGAATAAAAATAATTTCTTAAGGATTAAAACCTTGATTAGTGCATATATTTACTTTATTAATACATAAATTTCTTTACGATTTATTATATTAAAAATAATTAAAAAATGAAATGAATCGTCAATCATCATGTGTTCTCCTAAAACTTGTTCTAATATTTGTCCTCTCTCCTCATTAAAGTCTTCACGTCCTCTTGCAGTGACCCATTGCGTCTTAGAGGAATTGTCACCTTCCTTGAAGTGATAGGATTAAAAATATTGTTATATTTTGGCGATCAAATTAGATGTGGCTTGAATGTGTTTCACTCATATTTATAGATGCCTAGTGTTTTCAATGTTGCCTGAAAGAATATATATATATATATATATATATATATATATATATATATATATATATATATATGTGTGTGTGTGTGTGTGTGTGTGTGTGTGTGTGTGTGTTGTCATCTTACAGACTAAAATATGCTAGCCATTATTTTGTTTAAACTTATTTTTTGCTTTTTGAATAAACTAGCAAAATTATCATCATTTTTTTGTTAATTTGCTTACTTTCAAAATCCTTCTCAGACATCGCCTGCAGCTTGACAGCCATGGACATCAGACACAAAGAAACGGTGGTTACATCTCTGTCTATAACAACTAATTAACTTTTCCAAGAAAACAGTAAAAATGCTTATTTTGAAGAAACTGAAAAAACTAACAATAAAAATATATTCGTTTGGATAAAAATGGTAATGATAATTTACAAACGTAAAGAAATACAACAGAATCATATTCTTTTATTTTTCATTCGTCTAATATTGCTCTCCACATCTTCCACACTTTCCTATGGCTTTCAGAAATGTACTATCCTTTAGTATATCTCTTTCTCCCTCTTTTGCTAACCTTTTCCTACAAACATGTGAAATAAGTTATTCTATATTTGCCCACTGCTTTCATAATGTCCTACGAAGATTAAATTCTCTAAGCATTCTTTACTCATTGTTTTTCCCAGAAATTTTACTTTTCTCTTTGTATTATGAATTTCCTATTCCCTATTATTCTTAAGACAGCCTCCATCACTCACATAATCTGTACTCCTGGGTATGACGATAAACTACACCCAGCAGCAAGGTCTCTGATCAGGAGATTGGAGATTTTGAGGAGCGTGGAACAACTTCTTCATTGCTGACCCTGAGCCGGGGTGGTAGCACTTGTTATGGTCACTGCTATGGACAAATTGTGAAGCCCCAAACAAAAACACCCTGGAAATTATAAAAATACACTTTTATAGGAAAAATACCAGCAATACATATTTATAGAAAAAGAAATTACCAACATTAAGTAGTTCTCTGTGTATATTTCGGAGATTGCAATTATTTACACGATTTACAATGTCCGAACTGTTATCCTCAAATTCATTTCCATATTAACGACTTTTCAGCCGTTTCGCCGTTCTTCAGGCGATTGGAATTTCGAATCGAACTCCGGTGAACGAAATAAAGGGTTCGGTTCAAAATTCCATTCAACTGAAAAAGGCCGCAGCGTACAACGTCTGAAATGTCGGGAATATGGCCACAAAGATGCAGATAATAATATATATAGTGTAAATAATAATAACCATACATTTTATATCAAAATGACCAACGATATATTTTATCTGTAGTTGAAGTCATACAATTGCGTTTAAAATATATTTAGTTGAAGCCATAAATTTTATTCAAAATTTTTAGATTTCGGTATTAAATAACCCATAGATGTTGATATGAAGTCGAACAAAATCAGTCAACCAAATATCCAACATGAAAGACCTCTTTCAAAATATTAATCCATATAATACCCCACAATTTCTTAAAGAATTCAAAAATATTAAAAATATATAACTTCAACGAAACTACAACATAAAACACACCTATCGCCGCTGCTAGTAATCTCCCCATACATACCTGTCTATGCGCAAAAGCGGCGTATCATCTACCATGTATTCAGCTGGGAAAGGAGAATAACATATCGTATCTTTATTACTTAATCGCTTCCGAAAAAAATAAATTGCAGTATTAAATTACCCATAGAGATGTTTATATACCACTAAACAAAATCAACAAACCAACCAACCACGTGTTTTATCCATTATATTATCAGCATTATTCGATAAAACAAGTTTTGGTCACGTTAAGACTTTTGTCGATGATAGAATTGTCCAGCGTTCTCTGTCATATAGAGGAAGACATATTGCATAGGAGTTATACACAATTTCTTTGTTTCTTACGATACTCTGTTTCTGCTTAATACTTTGCTCAGTTTCTAAAATATTTTTTTCGCTTTTGTTCTCTTCAGATTACGAAACATTTACCAGCGGTTTTCTGTTTTTCGCGAGACTATCAAGATAGACAAATGTCTGTCCCTACATGATTTTTATGTACCCAAAATATATACCTCATGCTCTATTATAAAATTTTAGGACTATGTTTTTCATATATTCATAATTCGATCCACTGAATCTGAATTTGGATGGAAACTCCCTATTTACTTCGAAATCCACATCCATATCATTCTACTTCCTGTTTGAACAACTCTTCCCTGTTTGACCTCCATCGCTTCCCATCTCCAGTCATACGGGGCCATCTGAGGCCGGGATATCAGGTCAGATCGTCGCGGTATCTTGCCTTTGGCCACGCGCTGGTTATTTTCCCCGACTTCGCTGCCTATTCTGTTGTCACTCAGACTAGAGACATGACCAGTCCAACTATTTTTGCCCTTTTTATAGTATCTATCATTTCCTTTGCTTCACGGCTGCTCGGTCTCACGCTGTCTGCTGATCTGAGATGGAACAAATACATCGAGTCAGTTGCATCAGCCACCGCAAGAAAAGTTGGTTCTCTGTGCCGAGCCAGGAAATTTTTCTCCCCGGAATCGATCCTCCAAGTCTATAAATCGACTATTCGCCCTTGCATGGAGTATTGCTGCCATATATGGTCTGGGGCCCCTGCTCTTTGCCTCAGGGTTCTTGAAAAGATCCAGAGACGGATAGGCAACGTGATTGGCCCTGATCTGTCATCTCGTCTGCAGTCGCTCTCTCACAGACGCGATGTTGCCTCGCTCTGCCTTTTTTACAAGTACTTTCACGGTAATTGCTCCGAGGAGCTGCTTTCGCTTGTCCCCAGGCCTCGTGAATTTAAACGCTCCACAAGGCTGGCATCCCGCTCCCACCCCTACACCGTGGAAACTGGTAGATGTAGACGTCTCTTCTACTCCAATAGCTTCCTGTCTCGCACATCTCGCCTATGGAACTCCCTTCCCTATTACTGTTTCCCTGACAAATACAATCTCCAACGGTTTAAGTGTAGCGTAAATCGACAACTCCAGTTGCCTTGATCTATCCACTTCCCTTCTCCACATCCTTTCATTTTTCATTCCTATCTGCTCTCGCTCCAAATCTTCTGTAACCCCGTAAGGTGATAACGAGCTGTATTCGCCCCTTTTTACATCAGGCCACTGCAAGAGCCCCTGCTAGGTTGTTTAACGCGCATATCTCGATTATCATGAGTCATCATCACCGCAGATGATATTCATTTAAAAACTTCTTTTGGTTTCGCTTGTTGACTTGGGTAATCTCATGATATTATTAACTTTTAATAAATCCGCCCAGCCAAGCACAACCGTTCTTTTGACTTCCGCCGGAAATAGGCACCATCTCTTACAATCTTCTTCCAAGATACGCATACTCCCTCGATGCGCTTTTAATCTACAATATCTTTAACAATGACAATAACAATAGAAGTAAATAAATTACTTACTTGCTGATGACATATCAATGAAATTTTCTTCAATTTATTCATCCATTACAGGTGAGAAATAGTAAAACGGCAATAGTTATTTCATTGAAGGGAAATGAAAATCATTGATAAAGCGATCATAAACTACTTCATTTTATTAATGTTGCAATGATTTCTGTTTGTTTTGCTTTGTGTAACGGCATACCAACTAGTTATGGATGATTTAATATCAAAATTTAATTTACTTGGGATCTTAGATGTTATAAGAATATGAGATATGTTATTCTGCTTTCACAGCTGAATACTTGGTAGATGATACTCAGCTTTTGAGCATATACACCATTGTCCAAATTAATTGAAACAAAACAAATAATTCCGTTATTATTTACTATTTTATTCGTATTTTTCCAATGAAACATGACCCAGTGGACAGGTTAGTAATTCTGTCCATTCCACCAAGTCGTTCCTTGCAGATTGACCACATATTCTCGATTGGATTTAAATCAGGAGAGTTTCCGCGCCAGTCTATAGTACTTTGATTTGCTCACTGGTAAGGCTTGCCAGTGCATTCATCACAGACAATGGCGGTAGGACAACTAATCGACACTCGAAACATAAGTGTTTTGGGGCGTGATGAATATCTGATGCAAACACGGATGACGCAGTATTTTTCAAGTCCAAACAAATGTAATAAAAATTAAAATATATTCATATTACTGGATACCACTTCAAATGACCTAAACTGTGAAAAAATAGAAATGGATTACACATTGTCAATCCAGTGTGTCTGAAACTGACCGTATGGTGAAAGATAGGAAACTAAAGCGGTTGTTCCAATTAATTTGCGCAAGGTTGTATATGTTTCTGTGGACATAATTACTAGAGTCGGTGATGTGTGTTTTAATAAATTGCGGAATTTTATGTGGATTAATGCCACGAAAGAATTCTTTGATGTTGGTTGTGTGATTAATTTTCTTTAGCGGCATACCCACCCCTATGTGTCATTTATTGCCGTAATCTAAATATTTTTAACACAATTTTATGGCTTCAACTAATTACTTCGAACGCAACTGCATACTTTCAACTACAGATAAAATGTATGATTTGTCATTTTGCTATGAAGAATATTGCTGGTAATTCTGCCATAAATATGTATTGTTTGTTTTATTTTCTATAAAAAAAAATATATATTTTTTTAACTTTCATAGTTTTGTCGTTGTTTGGAGGTTGACTATTTGCCCACAGCTGATACCCTTAAGAGGTGCTTCCACGCACTTTGAAACCTCCAATCTCCCGATCAGAGGCTTTCGATTCTGGATGTAGTTTATCATCATAACCAGGACAAATTGCCATGCGCTGGTTGACTATGTAACGAAACGAAAGAAAAAAAAACTGCCAATTACCTAACATTCAGTAAGTAATATTACATTTTTTTGTTATCATTTCACCCTAAGCAAGGTGGTAATGCCACTATACAGATGGTGTGAAAGTGAAAGAGAAGACTGGAAATGGGGGAATGAGGAAAGGACAAATAATGAACGGTGTTCAAGAAGACAGAATATGGCGATTGATGCTGTATTTACATTTTTGAAGATTGTAGTTATCAAGGACGCAAGCAACCGGAAGAGAATACCAAAAGTTGGAAGTGCGGAAAAAGAAACTGTTGGAGAATAAGTGGCGGTTACTTTTCGTTAATACAACAGTAAACGGGTGGGACCTAAGTGCCAATCTAGTAGCACGCTCAAATTCATGTATTTGGGGCACCATGAAAAAAAATATTGTCCTAACAGTTGCCATGAAAATATTTGTAGAAAAGACAGTGGCAGCCACATCACGTCGGTGAGAAACTAACTTGATATGCCTGGTCGGGAAAGATTACCTTACAGACACACTGAATTTTTTCAAGAATCTCTAGATGTACAGCTGAGGCACCAGACCATGTATGTCAACAGTATTTAATGCTCGGACGAATAGTAGATTTGTAAATGTGCAAGATGTATTCCAACAAGTAAAATATTCTCGCACGACAGAGTGAACAAAATGTCCTTGCAGTGGATGCAGGTATTGATTGGATGTAATCGCCCCACTTAATATCAGTGGAAAACCTGAGGCCATGTAGGTGTTGCTCTCCTGATGGTTGGTAGAAAGTTTCTCTGTGGTGGTTAAATGAAAGTAGTTTTGTTTTGGAGGCGTTAAAATGTACAAGCCATTACTTGTATCCAGTTAACCAGCGAACGGATGCCCTTTTCAAGAGCAGCTGCTACGTTTATTTTTTTCATATTTATATCTGATGGATTAGCTACTGAGACAGGAGTAAATAGTAGTGTCATCTGAATAAATACCTAATTGGATTACAGATGACATCGAAGAGATCACTGATGAAGATCAGAAGCAGGGTAGTACCAAAGATAGATCCTCGTCACTTTTGTTCTTATAAAAGGATTTGGACTTGAGCCCTTAGCACACCGCTTATTGAACGGGAAAATCGAGTCGACAGGACGAGATTAAACCTGGGTCGATTCAGCTGCGTGTGGGTCAGTGACTGATTAGTGAATTTAACATGCATAGATTTTTAGCTAGATGCCCTAATCAAGGCGGAATTTGATAAGCATCACACATCGCATGTCCTTTTACAGACAAGCATCATGGCTTTTATTTCTTCAGGTCAATTGCTGATTTACTGATTATAATTGTAGAAAAAGTCTATTATGCTATAAATAAAAATGGTGAATCCGGTCTACAGCTTTGAACATCCCGAAAAGCTTCGACACATTTTGGCACACAGGACTTCTCCACAAGCTGAAAATGACGCTGTCACCAGGCAAAATGTTTGAGTTGAACCCCACTTTTATAAGTGGGGTTTAACTCGCATTATAATTTCTTGTTTGTTTAACAAATTCTGATTAGTTATGAATTCACTCTTTCCTTCTCAGCTATGGATTAATTAATACGGATCTTATCACTAAACAATTAGATCACCTACCCCAAATTCTTACAATCTAAAAATATTTCTGGCTTTAAATAACCTGCGACGGGTTGATTAGACGTAGACAACGAATCAATTAAATCGTAATTTCCGAATATATAAATGCTTTGAGGCGGACTTATTTTCGAGGTTTAATTCATTCTATCGGTTTCACTGCATATTCTGTGTGTGAGATAAGATTTGAAATCGCAGAAAAGTGAATGAAAGCAGGATATGGTTAGACAGAAGAAATACATGAAAAATATCGATCTAATAAACAAGAACTTATAGGAAAATTATTGTTAATGGCGAGGAGTTTGATAATGAATTACTTTGATTCTGGCGTAATCAGAATTCATATTCACGGAAATAACCTTTTGTGTGTCAGATATATCCTTAAAAATAATTTATACCAGGTATATTTGGAAGACGCAAGGATACATGCAAAACTTTGTGAAGGAAATAGTGACTGAAAAAAGAAAGAAAGAAAGAAAGAAAGAAAAAATAAAGATAAAATATATAAAGATAAATAATGAATGAAAGAAAGAAAGAAAGATAAAAGAAAGAAAGAAAGAAAGAAAGAAAGATAAAATATATAATGAAAAATAATGAAGGGAAGAAAGAAAGAAAGAAAGAAAGAAAAAAGATAAAGTAAAATAACGAAAGAAAGATAAAGAGAAAGAAAGAAAGAAAGAAAAAAGAAAGATAAAATATATAAAGATAAATAATGAATGAAAGAAAGAAAGAAAGATAAAAGAAAGAAAGAAAGATAAAATATATAATGAAGAATTATGAAGGGAACAAAGAAAGAAAGAAAAAAGATAAAGAAAAATAATGAAAGAAAGATAAAGAGAAAGAAAGAAAGAAAGAAAGAAAGAAAGAAAGAAAGAAAGAAAAAAGAAAGATAAAATATTTAATGAAAAATAATGAATGGAAGAAAGAAAGAAAGAAAGAATGAAGGATATAAATAAAACTAATGAATGGAAGAAAGAATGCGACATATAAAAAATTACAAAAGAACTGATATTTCGTTTAATCCATATCACCCCATGCAGGGCTGTAATGCCACTAAAACAATGGGTTTAAAAGGTATGGAATATTTACGAACAGAAACATTAATAATGGCGGAAAGAGAAAAGAGTAATCAGGATGACAGTAGGTAGCGATTGGCATTGCATTTAAATTTTTGTAGATTAAAGTTGTCTGGGAAGCACCCAGCCGGAAGCTACATACATAGATAGTTGCATATATGAAGCTCCATATATAGAACGAAAGAAATGAAATTCAAAGCAAAAGGCTTGTTTTGTGTGATAATAATGTACTATCATGACCTACCCATTTTAATATTAACCAATCTGTACATAAGCCGTCTAATTAGTAACAGTTTAGTTTAGCCGAATAAAACTTCTAAAGATGATATTAGGCGTTGTAATTACATTTTGTTCTGTTTTGTTAAGCCTTAATAAAACATTTGCAGGTTATTTAAACCCAGAGTATTTCAGATCGTAACAATGTTTTGGAGATAATACTGACTTAGTGAAACAAGTCTTACTACTTAACCTATAGCTGGTTCGAAGAGGTAGATACGTACATTTCCCAAGGGTATTTGCTCGTAAATGTATATAAATAACTCAAATGGAATTAGAACTCTGCTCTCAGGTTTCCAATTGCGAGCCGTTGTCGATTACCCTCTCAGAATATCCAAACATACAGAACGGGTTATTCCCAATCGTTCACCCATCAAAGTACTGACCAGGTTCAATTTTGCTTAACTTCAGTGTTTGAAAAGGCGTACTCCATCAATCACTATACTTTTTTTCTCTCCTAGTCTAGGTTTGATTGTTATCTTTATTGTCTAATCCCATGAGCTTCATTTCTCATCTTTTTACGCGCTCATACAACTCCACCCGGTACCCTCGACCTTGGCAGAAGAGACGTATAAGAAATAAATGAAAAATATTAATTTAATAAGTAAGAAATCATAGGAAAATAATCGTTAATGGTGAAGAGTTGGAAAATGATTTATTTTGATTCTGGTTAATCAGAATTCAGATTCATGGAAAGGTTATTTCGGTGGAGAAATTTGTTTTCCAGATCTATTCTTAAAATTACTTTATACCAGAAATTCTACGAAAACGTAAGAACATATGCAAAACTTTAGGAGAGAAATAGTGACTGAAGAAAGACAGAAATAAAGAAAGAAAAAGATAAAGAAAAATAATGAATGGATGAAAGAAAGAAAGAAACAAAGAAACAAAGAAAAATATGTAAAGAAAATAATGAATGAAAAAAGAAAGTTAAAGAAAAATAAATGAATGGAATAAAGAAAGAAAGAAAGAAAGGAAGAAGGAAAGAAGCAAAGAAAAATAAAAAAATATATAAAAAATAAAAGGAAGAATGAATGAAAGAAAGAAAGAAAGAAGGAAAGAAAGTTAAAGAAAAGAACGGAAGAAAGAATGCGACATATAAAAAATTACAAAAGAACGGATATTTCATTTACTCCGTATCACCCCATGCACGGCTGTAAAGCCACTGAGACACAATGGGTTAAAGGGTATGGGATATTTACGAACAGAAACATTAATAATGGCGGAAAGAGAAAAGAGTAATAAGGATGACAGTAGATTGACATTACATTTAAATTTTTCTTACTTCCGGATCGGTACTTTCCAGCCAACGTTGGCTGGAAAGAACTGAGCCGGAAGCCACATACATACAAAGCACATATATAGAAAGAAAGAAATAGAATTCGAAGCAAAAGTTTTGCTTTGTGTCATAACAATGTACTATCCTGACCTACTCATTTTAATAATAACTTGTCTGTTTATAAACTTGTCTGTTTATAAGCCGTATTTGAAATAAATGAAATTTTAATAATAATATCAAGAAATCATAGAAAAATGGTCGTTAATGGCGAAGAGTTGGATGATGATTTATTTTGATTCTGGTTTAATCAGAATTCAGATTAACGGAAAGGTTATTTCTGTGGATTAATTTGTATTTCAGTTATATCCTTCAACTTACGTTCTACCAGAAATGCCCGAGTCGTAAGAAGACATGCGAAGATTTACCCAGAGTAGGAGTAACTAGAGTAAGAAAGAAAGATATAATGAAAGAAAGACAGAAAAAAGAAGAAAGAAAGAAATAATGAAAGAAAAACAGATAGAAAGAAAACGAAAGAAAGAAAGACAGAAAAACGAAGAAAGAAATAATGAAAGATAGATAGATAGAAAGAATACGAAAGAAAGAAAGACAAAAAATGCAGAAGAAATAAATAAATAAATGAATAATTAAAGAAAAAGAAAAAGAAAAGGAAAAAAAGAAATAGAGAAAAAAGAAGAAAGAAAGAAAGACGAAAGAAAGAACGATAGAGAGAAATAAAACAAAATAAAGAAAATGAATGATAGAAAGTTAGAAAAAAGAAAACGAAAGAAAGACAGAAAAAAGAAGAAAGAAAGAAATAATGAAAGAAAAACAGATAGAAAGAAAACGAAAGAAAGAAAGACAGAAAAACGAAGAAAGAAATAATGAAAGATAGATAGATAGAAAGAATACGAAAGAAAGAAAGACAAAAAATGCAGAAGAAATAAATAAATAAATGAATAATTAAAGAAAAAGAAAAAGAAAACGAAAAAAAGAAATAGAGAAAAAAGAAGAAAGAAAGAAAGACGAAAGAAAGAACGATAGAGAGAAATAAAACAAAATAAAGAAAATGAATGATAGAAAGTTAGAAAAAGGAAAACGAAAGAAAGACAGAAAGGTGGAAAAAAGAAAACAAAAAAAGATAGAAAGATAGAAATAAGAAAACGAAAGAAAGACAGAAAGAAAGACAGAAAGAAAACGAAAGAAAGAATGACAGAAAGAAGAAAAAAATAAATGAATAAAGAAAGAAAGAAAGAAGACGAAAGAAAGAATGGAGGTGAAGTTTTCAATTAACCAACCGCAAGGAGAATAAAACGTAATGAATCAACAAAGATAGAAAAAGAAGAAAAAGTTTAAAGCAAGGATCAATAAATAAACGGGTTATAAATAAGAAGAAAGCGAAGAAAAGCAAAAAAAAATGATAGGGAAGAAACTGTATAGAAAGAAAGAAAAAAGAAAGAGAAAAAAGAAAGAGAAAGAAAGATAAAGAAAAAAAAGAAAGAAATATTGCAGATGAAGTTCGAAATGAACCGACCGTAAGAAGAAAAAAGATAATGAATGAACCTCGGTTTTCGAAGATATAAAAAGAAGGAGAAAAGTCAATAAACACTGGAATCAATAAAAAGAAAAAAATATAGAGAGTTTATTAATAGGAAGAAAGAAAGAGAGAAAGAAACGAAGAAACGCAAATAAAACGTTAGTGAAGAAACTGTATAGAAAGAAAGAAAGAAAGAAAGAAAGAAAGAAAGAAAGAAAGAAAGAAAGAAAAGTAAAATTAGGGACGAAGTTTTAC
>OZ038509.1:8547359-8562359 GCA_964036315.1 Acanthosepion esculentum | reverse complement strand
AAATAGTAAAATAATATAAAAATAAAGCGTGAAAAGATTTCGTAAGTTAAATATCAATTTTTTCCCGACATCGATGTTTCCTTGATAAATTTTCCAGTCTTCAGTGGTTGTGATTTTAACCGGTATTTTCAAATTGTTTTTAAATTTTTTCAGTTTGTTCCGCGTCTTCTCCAATTCGCTTTTTACACCATTTTTTACAAGTGCGTATTCATGAATTTTACGTTCTTTTACACGCGGACGTTCATGAAAATTTTTTCAGCTGTATATTCTTCTTCCAGTTGAAAATTTTTATTAATTTTTTATAGTTTTATTTCTTTATAGTTTATATAGAAGTTGTTATTTTATGTTATATAATTGATTAAATTGTAATATTTGTTAAATTTTTATTATGAACTTAATTATAATATTTTACTTAATATTTTACTTAATATTTTAAATAATGTATTATGTTATATTATTAGTAAAGTAATGAAGTAAATATTTGTTAATATTTCGTCATCTACCCATTAGTTCATTTTTCTTATTTAATAATTTAATTTGATTATTAAATTAGAAGAATCGAATAATGGGCATAATAATCTACAGCTGAAAAAAATGAAAGACGTAAACAATAGCAAAATGTCATGGACGTGCGCGTGTAAAAGAACGTTAAATTCACGAATACGCGTGCACAATTTGATTGTCCAAACAACAGAAAATGAATTCATTAAAAAAGAATTTGAACAAAGTAACAATAAACAAAATGTTGTTTTTTTTTTTGCTATCCTCTGCTAGCCGAAATGATGGAGAAAGCATTACCTTTCACCATCGCCAGTGAGACACGCTGTAAGACCCATTCCGTTTCGCGAGGCTCGTCCCTTAATCGAGACACAGTCCTGCCAACCCACTGAAGGAACGCCATCGAATGAGGTCCAATAAACCTAGAAGTTTTCACTGCCACAGTAGTACAAACAAAATCTATCAGGAAGAGAAGAATATTTAACTATTTTTTATTATCTCCGCGTCCAAGGCGACAGATCCCAGCTCACCCGCGGACCTGATCAAATTAACGGTCGAAAATGTATTTGCACAAGTTGCATCCCAAATCAACGACTTACCCATTTTAAAAGAAAAAATGGTAATGACATGCGGCCTCTTTGCATCACCACCGTCGAGGCCTACGGGTTCGATTTGGGAAGGGAATCCAGTTGCATCCAGACCTCTTTTGATGATGTCGTTTATTGTTGCACGCATCGGAAAGCGGCCGATACTACGACGACAACACAGAGGATGCAAACCGATCACACCAATGGAAACTCCACATCTGCATCTGTGACGCTCACATAATTTGAGCCAAAGACAGATCGCAACTCCGACCCGAGTGCACTAGAAGGGTACCGGTACATGAAGAGGGCACTGCGTTGAGCCAGGCACCACTACTCGGTTGTTAAGGAGATAGTAAACAGGCGAGCCGATGCTGATCTAGAGAGAGCCTCAAATTAGTAAAATTAGTCTTGCATTTTATTTTATTCCAGCTTTATTTTTTATTGAAAAATTGAAAAAGACGCGGAAGAAATAGAGAAAAATGAAAAAAAAACAAATGAAAATACCATTTTAAATACAACCCATGAAGACGAGACATTTTGCCGATTTTGTAATAAAATTTATATTTAAAAGTTAAGTAATCTTTCATATATATATATACGGTGGAGTAATAGATAACGGCTTGGATTGAGGAATCGGAGAGCCGAGTTCGAATTCCAGTCGATTCCATTCCATTACATTCACTTAGGTGCTAATACCCTTGGGAAAGGTGTGAATCCTCTTCTTCTCCCTCCAACTATGGGTAAATAGCAGGACAGACTGGGTTCTATAGGCTTGGATGGCAACTGGTCTAGAAGAAGGACAACTCTGAATTCAAAACCTGCGGAGGGTCATTTGGGGACCTTGTGGCATCCGTTGCACCAGGTCCCTGTATTCGTCCCTCCAAAAAGTGTGGATGGCCCTGCACAAAGCCTTCACCACTATAATCAAATCCTGTCGGGCTTTCAGTTTCTGGGAACTGATCTGTCTGACCCTCATACGTCGAGTTCGACGGGAGAGCGATAATATATATATATATATATATATATATATTAGTGAATGCACATAATATCCCACGTCGATAGCCGAAAACGAGCGTACATACAAAATATTTTACAATTTCTACATAATTTATGTCCAGAAAAGAAGAACATTTATATTCTATGTATCAGTTGTTGAGGCTGAACACAATAAAATGAATTAAAAAAATATAGCTTCAGCCGGTGCTATTGCGTTCGCTTTTTACAAATACCATTTGTGTTATGAATTATGATATTTATCGTAATATTTTATTTAGTGAAATTTATATATCTATATATTTAGGAAAAACCTAATTATTTTGGACGGCTCATTAGGCCAGGGGATTGGTGGTTCACCCTTGGTTGATTATAAAAGATAGGCACTTGGATTAATCAGTAGTCCTAGTAAGTAGTTACTAATGATGACCAAGCTGCTAAAGTGGGTGCAAGTTGACAAGAACATATCGTACTACAGTAACTAAATACATAAAACTTTGATATATATATAGATATATATATATATATATATATATATATATATATATATATACATATATATATATATATATATATATATATATATATATATATATACACATACACGCAAACAGGTATATATATATATACATATAAATATATATATATATATATATATATATATATATATATATATATACATACATACAGGTAATATATATATATAGGTGTGCGTATATATACACGCACAGGTGTATATATATATATATATATATATATATATATATATATATATATATAAGTTTCGTTAGATCGAAACATTTAGATGTAGGTCAGACATGGTGACATAAACGTTCAGAATATATATATATATATATATATATATATATATATATATATATATATATATGATTAAGAAACAAATATGAACCGTTTATAAAGCTAAGATAATAGTACAAGACCTGAAGAAGTCGTTCAGAAAGATCTAAACTGATAGCTATAAGTAACCGCTTTCTCATAACAATGTTTACAATTGGTTTCCAAAGAATGAGTTGTGTGGATCTTGGCGAAGACGCCCCTTTTGAAACCTCTCAGACTGGTGATACCGAAGCGCAAATAAAGAACTGTAGCAGATAGCAGAAACCACATCAGTTGCGCACTTTCAACAACAGCAACAACGAAAATGGATATCACGTGAAACCCAAAGAGAGAATAATAACATAATGAAAACGCAGACTTTCCGCACAACTTCAAACAAAAGGTTAGGATGGAAAACCCCATCAATGCTGAAAAGTGCGATGACAGTTTGCGAACTTGTGCAACTTGTTTTACTGGAAGAATTGTATAAGTTTCAAACGACACCATCATTGGCTGCGCAGTCAATAGATATCGAATGTTTCCTTATAAGGAAAACATTTTTTATTACCATTATCATAAATTTATCTTTATAACGTGACGTTGCTCGTCGTGGGGGTTTAAAATGAAACGCTTTTTCAACATCTGTGTAAACTTTAAGTGAAAATATGACTATTTTTTTTTCTATTTTTTTTTAAGCATTTCACCCCAAGCAAGGCCACTACAATGCAAGGGGTTACAGAGAGTGGGGGCATGAATAAAGAGGCGTGGTAGAGGAAAGGGATAAGAGAATGACGGGGATATAGAACAACGCATCTGAAAATGCCGACTGACATTGCATTTGAATAATTGAAGATTATAGCTATCAGGGAATCAAGTAAGAGGAAGGCAGTTCCACCCATGGGATATGAAAGGTGGCACTGAGATGCCAACCTTGTAACACATTTAAATTCATGCAGTTTGCAGTTTGAGAACCAGCGAAAGTAGCTCGTCGGAAGAGTTAGCGTGAAAATATTTGTAGAAAAGACTGGGGGAAGCGACGGCACGTCTGTGAGAAATTGACTGTAGACGAGATGACAGATCAGGACCAATCACATTGCATATCCGTCCCTGGATTTTGTCGAGGAACTTGAGACGAACAGCAGGGGCTCCAGACAATATATGGCAGCAGTATTCCATGCAAAGGGCGAATAGTTGATTTATAGATTTGAAGAATAGACTCAGGCGAGAAAAACATTCTGGCGAGACACAAAAAAAAACAACTTTCATTGCGGTAGATGAAGCTATTTATTCAATGTATTTGTTCCATCTCAGGTCAGCGGACAGTGTGAGACTATAATTTAATATAATTCACAATTATTATTTATGTTCTTTAATTTATTATTATTATTATTATTATTATTATTTATTTATTTATTTATTTAATGTTTTATAATCTATTATATTCACTTACATGCTAATGCTCATGGAAAATGCATGAATCTTCTTCTCCCTCCAGCTATCGGTAAATAGCAGGATAGATCGGGTTCTATAGCCTTGATGGCAACTGGTCTACCACAGAAAAAAATGGCAACCTACTGTGGGAAAATCGTCTGTCATGTATCGAAAGATAAATGATCGCCTAAGCGTGTATTACGCATTTCACATAACTGACTGACTGATGTATCGTTTATTATTTCTTCTTTCAATTGTTTCCATAATTACCGTTTTGTTATGTGTTAGTATTTATTTGTTTTTGTACAAGTAACCTGATCTATTTTTACTTTCTGTTTTTGCTTACCTAAAGTTATATTCATCAAATTTGCTACTGTCGTTCAATTTTTTAAAAATGAATTATGAGTTTAGGTGTTAGGGCTGTTAGAATTACAGCATAAATGATTTCATTAGGTTGTCGCGCATGAAATGGCACGTTTTTATAGAAAAATGAATAAAACGCTTCTGAAATATTAGATAACTAATTTATTTAGTTGAAATAGGCAACATGTTGATGAATGATTATTCGCTGACGTACCTCTAAATTCTTGATCCCACCTTTAAAAACATTTGCATTCTTTGATGTGATAAATTCATTCAAATGCTTCGTTTATCTCTTCCTCATGTTTTATTGCGTATGAAAAGCTCAAAATGCTTAAATAAGTGATAATCAGTAGGAGAGATATCAGGCGAATATGGAGGATGAGGCAAAATTTCATAATTCAGGCTATGCAGCTTTTGGGCAGTTGATTGAAAAGCGGGCGGCCATCTTTATTCACAGGTCGACGATGTTTCTTTTTCAATTTTTCGTGTATCACTCAATTTCTCTTCAATACGAGGTTGCTGTTATTGGTTTCTTTTGAGGCAATAATGAATAATGAGTAACCTTTCTGAAATACCACCATACATAGCCATTAACATTTAGGGTGCAGAGGAGGTTTTAGATACGATTTGTGATTCACTTGCATAATACCACTGGCCTATTCCCTTACGGTTTTCAAATAGTATCCATTTCTCATCACATGTAAGGATTCAATGCAGAAATGGTTCATTTTCAAGTCGCGAAAGCAACAGAGAGCACACCTCAAAGCGACAGATTTTTCTGATTCTTATTAAATAACAAAATGATTCATTTAAAATAGGCACCATGTTGATGAATGACTCTTCTACAACGTACCTCTAAATGCTTGATCTCATCTTTAAATAAATTTCTCACCCTTTGATGTGATAAACTGTACAAATGCTTCAGTTAATTCTTCTTTATTGGATAATGTTTTATTGCATGTGAAAAGCCCAAAAATACAAACAATCAGTAGGAGGAGAAATCAGGTGAAAATGGAGGATGAGGCAACATTTCATAATTCCGACTATGCAGCTTTTCGACAGTTGATCGAGAAGCGTGCGGCTGTGCGCTATCGTGCAGAAAAATTGGGACATCCCTATAAACAGGTTGCGGATGTTTTACTTTTCAAATTTTTGGGCATACAATTTCTCCTCAATACGCGGTTTCTGTTAATGTTTTCTCTTGAAGCAAGAATGAATAATGAATAACCTCTTTGAAAGACCACCATACAGTAACCATTAACATTTAGGGTGCAGTGGAGGTTTTGGATACTATTGGTGATTCACTTGCATCATACCACTGGCCTATTCCCTTACTGTTTTCAAAGAGTATCCATTTCTGAACTCATGTAAGGATTCAATGCAGAAATTCTTCTTTTTCAAGTCGTCAAAGCAACAGAGAACACAGCTCAAAGCAACAGATTTTTCTGAATCTTATTCATTTCATGTGGAACGAACCTTTTGAGTTTCTTTACTTTTCCAATTGCTTTCAAGTGTCGAGAAACAGTAACGCGACAGGTTTCGAGTTCTGATGCAAGTTTTCCGGCTGTAGTTCTTGCATTTTGATCAACCAAAGCATTCAGTTGGTTTATTTCCCAAGACTATAATCTCCCGAACCAAAACTTATAAAACCATCGCTGTACAGTTCTGATTTCAAGAATAGCATTACCAAAGGCTGCCTTGATATTCCGAAATGCTTCAGCGGCAGAATGACTCAGTTTGTACTCATCCAGTAAGATTACTCGACATTGTTTCAGTGTAATCATTTTCATTGTGATTATGAGTAACAATATAGTGAAAAAATATCTGGAAAGAAAAAGGGTCAGAAATAATTAAATATATTTTATCTACTAAGGAGGTACTTTCTTTAGACGACCGGATCAACAACCAATCAAAAAACGTATAATTTCATGTGGGACAATGTAATATTTTATGTTAAACAATGACTTCATATCTCCGAGTATTTTAAGCTTAAATCCTGATATATATTTTCATTTTTGTCTTTGCTATATTTCTCTAAAATTAGCAAACTTTTCTGTATTTGTATTTATTTTTGTACTATTTCGTAATTTGTCTTGTTTTCTAGTGATTTTGTTTACCTATCATTTTATACATTTGAAAACTGTTTGCTTTTGGGTGAGCTACTAAAATCAGTAATGTATATAAATGATTACATACATACATTATCTTCCAAAGGCTCTCTATAAAAAGACTTCTGTGGGATGCGTCTCAAATATGCCAAGCCGGGGAATGGACGAAGACGGAAAATTGCCGCCTCATATCCAACTGCTTCAGGATAACGAACCTCGACAACTCAGAAAATCAGTCCATCAAGGGGAAGGAAAACGCTGATTTAAAATCTCTGCTGCTTTGGGATCATATCCAAAATACAGAAAGGGATACGGAAGTAAATGCAGGCATAAAACCCGGAGCGGGGCCACGAAGGCGGTTGGTTGTCAACACTACCAACTTTCCGGCAACACCTGCCGTGAAGGCGTCTCTTGTATTCCTTTGGATCCTGGCGATACGCTCGAGAGCAGGGAGCTTTGTAGTCTATGCGGCGCACGGCCTCCATATATAATCGCCAGTCTAGGAGAAGGAAAACTCTGAATTCAAACCACATTTTGCATTGTAGGTCTTGCCTCATTAATTTCTGAGAGGAAAGACGGGTAATCTTCGGTTAAAAAGGGGCCGGCAAACCATTGCACTATTCTGCATTGAATCTCACTATGAAGCACTATTGTGGAGATGGAGGGTAGTGGTGGCCCAGGCGGCGTAATATTTGCTTACTGAATGAATGATCCAAAGTTGAAGAAACGTTGCCGTAACTTTACTTTTCTTAGATTGATAAACTAATATTTCAGGTAGTTCCAAAATACACTTTTTCTTATATTTTATATTTGTATTATAATTATTTGTGCATTTCGCTATTATTTCACGAGTTATGGTGATGAGCCCGATAAGGGGAAAACGTTAGTCCTTCGGTTGAAATCATTGTCTTACCCTTCATATTTTGTGAACGTTACCCAAGGCCAATTCAGGGAAAATGGAGAATGATAGATAATGTCACGCCAACCTATCTACCCAGAAAAAATATCTTTACGACTACTTTATTTTATCCCAGCTTTGGAATATCATCAACTCCCCGATGTATTTATAGGTAAGTCTTAACCGAAATTCTTTTTTCAAACTGTATTCTAATCCAAAAATCTACTTCGTAATGAAGAGTCTTAACAAAAAGCTCTATAAATACAATCTTCCTTTCCAAATAATTCCACTGATATCTTCTATACGACATCTGCCCGGAGAATATTCAACTATTAAATATTAGTGAAAAAAAAAAGACCTGCGTAGACTAATGGCACCTTATTCCACTTCGAATTAATCCCCTTAGGAGTTCACACACTTATCCCAGTATCTCTTCCAATTTTCAAAACCAGCCTATTTCGAGAAGGCTGTCAGCTGCCTCGTCGCTCAAAACGTAATCCATAAACTCGGGCTGAAAATATCCTCCCTTTCAAATCCGATTTAAACATCGCATGTAGCTAAATCTAGAGTGTATGTTTAAAATCTTTGTGACAGGCGCCACTCAATAGAATAGCTCACTAAAGGGGCGTTTGACTTCCAAGCCAGTAGCCTCAGTTGTAAATGTCTCTTCACACATGCGTTTTATCAGCCAAATATTTTATCGTCATATTCAATATGCCTGGATTACTTACCGACGAACCTATTATATTAGAATATTCATGACTAAAAAATATTTCTTATCAAATGAAGATTCCAAGAACTCCCTTATAAACCTATTTTTAATGACAATTCCCTCTTTGTAAAAATATTTATATAACAGTTGTTTTTTTTACAAAATTATGCAAATGAGTTTGAAATGGTACGCCAGAAATAATTGTCACAGAACTCCTAGGAAATCTTGATTTATTTGGGATATGAGAATAATACAGAACTTAATGTGGTAACAAACCAACTGCAAGAGGATAAAAAAAATGAGTTCAATAAATAGGCAAAAATAAAAAGGGGCATAAGTATGTGTTTTCTCAGCGGACTGATTCAATCTTTAGGTGTAAACAATCCTGAATTAATAATTAGAAGTCTTACCAGGCTTCATTATTTGCAACCAAAACTTAACGATATTAGAAAAGCCGATGACATAGTTTTGGTAACAGACACTGAAATGAAACTACAGGAACTCCTACCTTCTTATCGTACTTCCCGTCTGTGTAACCCCTTTCCCCTTAATTGCTTATTATTCAAATATTTAAGTGCAATGTCAATCGACATCTGACACCCAGAGCTTCTTCCCCGTCTTTCTCTGTATCCTTTCCTCAAACACCCCCCTTTACTCTTGTTCTCAATGCTCTGTAACCCCTTGCGTACTAGTGGCACTCCCCCTTCTTTGGGGCGAATTGCCTTTACATACACACACACACACATATATATATATATATATATATATATATATATATATATATATATATATATATGTAGTTAAATGATAAAGAAATCGTCAAAAGATTTTAAAACTAATTTTTATCTATTAAAAAATATTTGCTCGCTTTCAAACATGTTAAATCGCTGTGATTTACTAGACAATATGTTGTGTTACGCATTAAGGTTGTTGTTATTATTATTATTATTATTATTATTATTATTATTATTATTCCTATGATTTCTGTTGTCTACACATTTACTTCCGGGTACCAAACATTGACCTAAGGTTTGAAATGACTTCATGACAATTTCGACTGATCATATTTATAACAAGAAGAAGAAACATTACCTATGATCAGACAAATATATAAAGCTCTTCGTAATGTATAAGCTGTACTTGGGAGTACATTTTTTACGCATTTCTTTAGGCAACGAGAAAAAAAGTCTTCAAATTAACGAACAAACGGCTTTAACGGACGACTCTCCTCCTATTTGACCTTTAAATTGAGGTTTCACTGTGCATCGTAAAATGTTAATAACATAACTTAGTTGTCCGTTTCTATTGTGAAAAGTTACAAACAAAAAGGTGTATAGAAATGGTTTGAAATGGGAATCCACTTCTATGAATGAGGGAGAATTTCCTGATAGACGAAAAGAAGACTTCAGGCCAGAGAAATGTGGACGCCGCGAATATCATGGATGGAGCGGCGAAGAAGTAACGAGGAAATCATAAAGAAAATGGAAGCAAAAAGCACACCTATCTTCAGTTTCTTGGGAATACAATGAGGACGGAAGGAGGATATGGAGAATATGAAACACACAAGGCATATGGATGTCAATATAGACCGGCGTGGCAGCCGGTCATCTACGTAAACAGAATGTGTGAATTGATGGCCGAACTAAAGTGGAAAGAATAGCAAAAGGTACAAGAGCTTCAAGAAATAGGAAGCTGAAGGGAGACAAGAGTGCTTCGAACCAGAAGAGAAAAAACACATATAAGAACAACATTGTATGACAATAATTAGTTAGCTTACTATGCGAGAAACACACACACACACATACATATATATATATATATATATATATATATATATATATATATATATATATATATATATATTTGTGTATTTAGGCAGCAATCCTTCTTTCAAGCACATTTCATTAAAAACGACTGACAAGGTGCTTTTAGTTAGTTTTTTTATATAATTTCTCGTGAGATCTAATAAAGTTTTTCTTTTCAGAGGATAAATTATATAAAAATTGTCCGAATATTCTTTTTTTCCGAGCGCTCTAGAAATCATAGCAATTCGGGCCGGACTTGCAAACTTACTGACAGGAACCGACGTGCATTGGAACGCAATGTGGCGAAAAATCATCGGACTACTGCGGCAAAAGTGACTACTGAGTTGAATAATCATCTGAATAGTCCAGTTTCTACTAAAACTGTTCGTCGTGAGCTCCATAAGGATGGATATCATGGAAGAGCCACCATAAGGAAACCTCTTCTCTCCACTCGCAACATTCAGAAGTGGTTGAAGTGGTGCAGAGATCATAAGGGCTGGTCTGCAGACCAATGGAAGCAAGTCATATTCTCAGACGAGTCCAGTTTTTCTCTTTTCCCAACTTCAGGGCAAGTTTATGTGTGGAGGCAGCCCAAAGAAGCTTACAACCCTGACTGCCTTCTTCCAACAGTGAAGCATGGAGTTGGATCAGTGATAGTTTGGGCCCCTATATGATGGAAATGTCTCGGTCCAGTAGTTGCCCTGCATGGTATAATCAACAGCAAAAATTACCTGAGCATTTTGGGTGATCATGTTCATCCAATGGCCCAGACTTTATACCCTGACGGTGATTGCATCTTCCAAGACGATAATGCTGCAATACTGTTGTGGTAGGATCCACCTAATCTGCATAGGTGACTACCAACTATATAAATAATGGTTGGTACCGGAAGACGAGGGAGGAGTAATCACGAGATCCAACTAGAGACTCTGATCGACTGCGACTAGTCAACACATTCTCCAGGAACGTCTTCCCAGAAATAGACAGAAATACTATATGTACTTATTGTGTACACTTTCTTGTTATAATACATTCTTGTTCTAAGTACATTTTGTGTTGCATTATTATTCCATCCATTAGGCGAGATTCAACAATGAGTCAAGACTCAAGAAATACATACCGCTTGAGTGGTTAAGAATTGGTATGGAGAGCATGAAAGTGAGCTAGAACATATGGAGTGGCCTCCCCAATCTCTAGATATCAATATTATTAAACATTTGTGGTGCATTTTGGAGCGACAAGTTAGGAGACGCTCTCCTCCACCGTCGATCTAGAGCTGGTGTTAATGGAAGAATGGCTGAAAATTCCTCTGTATGAAGTCAGGAAGCTGTATGTTTCTATTGCTAGAAGTATTAAAGGTGTATGTGAGGCTAAAGGAGGATCATCTCCATATTAAATAGATTCTCTTTGAATTTAATAAGTATTTCGATTATTTTGTCCAACCCCTGTATATATATATATATATATATATATATATATGTGTGTGTGTGTGTGTTTTGTGTGTGTGTGTTTTGTGTGTGAATTGGGATCAAATATAGATTAGAAACCGACAGAAACAGAGGGTAAGGAACAAATAGGAAAGGTTTATAAATTTAGCATGTTTCGTTTTTAATTAACCGTTAACAGAAAATGGAGTATGGAGGAAAAAGAAAATTATGGTTATTTTTTTTCAGATAGCATAATGTCCATTCACCTCATCTATCTATCTATCTATCTATCTATCTATCTATCTATCTATCTATCTATCTCAGTCTGTTTTCTTTCTCCGCCATATTTCCTTTGACATGGTGGAGAAAGAAAACAGACTGAGATATATATATATATATATATATATATATATATATATATATATATATATATAGATAGATAGATAGATAGATAGATAGATAGATAGTTAGATAGATAGATAATGAACAGACTGCGATAGATAGATAGATAGATAGATAGATAGATAGATAGATAGATACATAATGAACAGACTGAGATAGATAGATAGATAGTTAGATAGATAGATAGATAGATAGATAGATAGATAGATAGTTAGATAGATAGATAATGAACAGACTGCGATAGATAGATAGATAGATAGATAGATAGATACATAATGAACAGACTAAGATAGATAGATAGATAGATAGATAGATAGATCGATAGATAGATAGATAGATAGATAGATAATGAACAGACTGAGATAGATAGATAGATAGATAGATAGATAGATAGATAGATAGATAGATAGATAGATAGATAGATAATGAGCAGACTGAGATAGATAGATAGATAGATATGAAGAGAGGGAAAACGATAGATAGATAGATAGATAGATAGATAATTAACAGACTGAGATAGATAGATAGATAGATAGATAGATAGATAGAGAGAGACATAGAGAGATAGATAGATATGAAGAGAGTGAAAAGGATAGATAGATAGATAGATAGATATGAAGAGAGTGAAAAGGATAGATAGATAGATAGATATGAAGAGAGTGAAAAGGATAGATAGATAGACAGACAGACAGACAGACAGACAGACATACAATTAGATGAGGTGAAAGAAAATTATGCTATTTGAAAAAAGTACAATAATTTTCTTCCCTTGTCTTCAAAACAGGTCCGCTTAATAATCGGTTTGAGCTTGGGACAAAAAACGTAGCACGGAAGAAGATCAGGTGAGTAGGGAGATTGTTCCAGTGTTGTGATGTTCTCAGCTTGTTCAGAGCGTTGTGAGCAGGTGCATTGTCAAGTAGAATATGTTACGATTTCTCCTGCCACAACTCTCGCATGTGAAAAAACATTCAATAATTGTAGAAAGCTAAGATTACAGTTATATACTCCCAAGATATCGTGTTAGAAGATAACACAAACCTCTTGTCCATTTTTCGCCACATTAATATTAGATTTAAAATCTATCTTTATGATGTGAAGTAAATAATTCGTGTGGGTGCATCTGCGGGTGTTTTCCTGTTTATTTTACATATAAAAGTCATAGACATTTTTTAATAAAAATAATATAATAATTTTTATCAGAATATATGTCAGCTCGATATATAATACTTTTAGTCATACATAGGCTATTTAGGAGGTTGCCCGTATCTTTTTGGCAACTTCATTTATTTTTTGTGATTTTAGTATCGCTGTAGTTTTTGTTAGTTGTAAAATTATTCAATGAAAATTTGTTTCTTTGGATTATAGATATTTCAATGTTTCTAACGCGGCTATAGTTGATCTTTAAGTTTTCTTGTTAATAATCTTCTTTAATCTAGCAGAATTATTGAAGTATTTGTGAATTAAATTTAGGAAAATTCTGCCAATATTCGCTAGAATATTGAGTGTATATATTGGGTTTAACCAAAACACGTAACAGTGCATTTATTCATTTGTACCTCTTTTATATTTTTCTACTTATTCAATATTTACTTTCCGATTGCTTTGTTATGAGGCTTTTATATATTCAATTTTGTTTTCATCAAATATTTCCTTTTTACAGTAGTTTATGAATAATCTAAATGGTGCAGATTCATATAATTTGTTTAATATTGCTGGTAGGTGGTTGGATCCACGTTTGAACGTAGTTTTTTTATTTTTATTTTTTTATTTTTTAGTATACGTTTTTTACTTACCAGTACTCAAGTTCAAGGTCACATCGTGAAAGATTCTCAATTTGACATTAGCGGTTGTAGTAATTTTTAGTTCGTGATCTTTGATGAATTTAATCACTTCGTTTCTCGATCGATCTGTGCTACTTAGACAGGTTTTACGGAGTAGAATTACACAGTGATAAAAACAAAAATTAGACTTAAATGTAGAAAAGGAGAAAAATTCCCCAGGAGACGAAACGCGGTGGTAAAGAAAGGTTTGCTTTTGTCATCATTCGCATTGTTTTTTTTTTTAAAGCAATATATTGTTCATATCGGAATTTTGACACACACATACGCACACGCACACATATACACATATATGTGAGTGCGTTTACTAACTGATATAGATATGAATAAAGAGAGTTTTGAAGAAAAAAGTGGATAAATTCGTAAAAGTCTATAGTCAAAGACATGGAGAAACAAA
This sequence comes from Acanthosepion esculentum, assembly GCA_964036315.1. Classification (NCBI taxonomy): domain Eukaryota; kingdom Metazoa; phylum Mollusca; class Cephalopoda; order Sepiida; family Sepiidae; genus Acanthosepion; species Acanthosepion esculentum. The sequence goes on along the minus strand of OZ038509.1, from coordinate 8,548,063 downwards.
CATAGGTATATACATTGATACATACAGAGACAGATAGGTAATGAAGAGACAGAGAAAGATATATAAAGAAAATTGATATCAAGCTAGCTATCAGGTCATCCCATAAGTTCTGTCCGAATTTTGAATTTTGAAACAAGTGACCAAATGTTACATTTGATTACACATTCAATCAACAATGTATTTTCCCTGATTATCTATGACTTCCTTCCATCTATCTTCAAGCTTACTAATTCCATTACTGTAAAATTATTTTGGCTTTGAATCGAAGAACTCAAAAATGTCAGTTTTATCCTCTTCCTGTATAGAAAAGCTGTTTGTTCCAAATGATTTTGTAAGCTATGAAACAAATGGTAGTCTGAAGGAGCAAGGTCAGGAGAATAGGTTGGATGAGGAATTTTCTCCCCACCAAGTTCTTCGATCTTTTGTGACATGATTCTTGCTGTGTGTGGTTGCGCATTGTCCTGATGAAACATCACCCGTTTTCGATTCACTAGAGCAGGTCTTATTTTCCTCAAAGCTTGGTTCAAACGGTTCTAATTGCTGACAGTATATTTGAGCATTAATTGTTGCATTAGGTGGTAAGAATTCAAAGTGGATTATTCCTTGGCAATCCCACCAGATTGAAAGAAGCACCTTTTGCCCATGAAGTTCCCTTCTTGGCTGTGGCTGGGGTCCTTCTCCTTTACCAAGCCACTGTCTACGAC
>OZ038509.1:8522359-8544859 GCA_964036315.1 Acanthosepion esculentum | reverse complement strand
TATATATATATATATATATATATATATATATATATATATATATATATATATATATATAGTTAGAGATAGATATGAACAAACTGAGATAGATAGGTAGATAGATAGTTAGTTCTGAACAGAGTAAGACAAATACAAACATATTTAGATAGATATATGTGAAAAGAATGAGATAGATAGGAACCACCTGAGGTAAGTAGAAGATAGATAGATAGATAGATAGAAAGAAAGAAAGAAAGAAAGAGTGAAATAAAGAATAAGGCGTGAAAAGTTGATAGTTAAAATACTGAGTAGAAACGGTATACTGCAACGCGTGTTTATAAATATTTTTTTGTTTAAAGAAACCATTCTTTTAATTATTAAACAATTTATCATTCTTTGTTTCGGCATGACTAAATAAATTCAATCATGCCTTTAATTTTTAATGTCTATTTTTATTTTCTTCTCGCAGTGATCAGAAAACTTTATTCCTTTTACTTCGTCAAATATATCACCCATTGTCTCCGTTTCCTGTTAGTTTAATGAGAGCTCTTTTTTTAATGTTTTCAGAAGAAAATTACGAATGGAATTTTTCCTTTCATTTCTGAATGACAACGGCACACGAATCACACACGAGTTAAATACAAATTATATCAAAATTGCTTCGGTACGTGCCTCCTTGGCATAAGAGATCACGAATCTTCGCCATCACTTTCAATCAGGGCGACAAAACAAAATGGTAATGTTAAACTGTTATTCACTTTATATCATTTAATGTGTTATATTTTTTTTGTCTGAAGTCTCTTGTTATTTCGGACTAAAAGCGTCGGGATTGATAGCCTTGATTTGATTGATGTAGTATGGAAAAATGTTGTCAATATTTAGCCCAAAATATTCATGGCTTCCAAAGGACAGAATTATAATTGTACAGGGTATATGAAGGACGTGCGGATGAGTCTTCGGAACGAGAAATTGGCGCTCCATGTTCGAATTCCGATCGGGATCGCTACAGTTACTTTCCCAATTTCATTTTGTCTTCTTACATTGGGAAAGTTATAAATCAATATATTTCCTCACATCGAAACCATGGCTTAAATAGCAGGACATACTATCTGTTTTTGTTTTTGTAACCGGTATAGGATATGGAATGAACTGAAATCAAAACCTTCTTTGGAAAGGCATGAATCAATCTCTTTTCACACAGATATGTGTCAATAGTTTTTATTATATCTGAAAACAATTACCATTTCCACAAAATGATTAATACAATATTCACACGCAAAACATAAGGTATGATTCTTACAATCCAAATTATAGTTTGCCTTATTTTGTTTTACGGCATATCAATACCTCAATGGGTTATTTAATGCAGACAGGAGTTTTAGGATAGGTTAGTGTTGAAACTTGACTAATGCATGGAATAATAATGCAACACAAAATATACTTAGAACAAAATGTATTGAAACAAGAAAGTGTACACAATATTTACATATAGTCTTTTGTATATTCCTGGTAAGACCGTTCCTGGAGAATGTGTTGACTGAGTTGCAGTCGGGCAGAGTCTCTGGTTGAATCTCTTGATTCGTTCTCCTCTTTTCCCGGTACCAACCATATTTATATAGTCGGTACTCCACTATGCAAATTAGGTGTATCCTACCACAACAGTTAGTATGACAGATTATGCATTCTTTGTAAGAAATCAGTTTGCACATCAGGTTTCATTGAGGTATTTTTGTGAATCGTTTTTTTTTTTTTTTGTCGCGAGTCAGATGTATTGCTGGTAATATTTTTTTTTCAAAAACGTATTGCTGGTATTTTTACTATGAAAATCTATTTTTATACTTTCATAATGCTTTGATCCCAGATTTGTTGTTAACTATTTGCCCATAGCTATGACCCTAACAGGTACTACCACCCGGGGTCAGCATGGACCTGGCAACAACAGCAGTTAAGAGGTGGTTCCACAAAACCTCCCTATCAGAAGTTTGGCTGCCGGATATAGTTTATCGCCGTAACCAGGATGATCAAGTAATGTGTCGGCTTTAACTAACCTACAAGGGGTTTATAAACCATAAAAGTCAAACAATTAATCAATCGATATTTCTTCGTTCATTGTAATATGGAAATTATTTCAATATAAAATTCCTTCGCAAGCAAGTTACTTCTGACAATTAAATAATTTGTCAAAACTAACATTAAAATTAAAATTTATGTATACATATAGGCACTATTTTCCGGTTCATTCTCCTCCGCGGTCTTATGAATAGGTGTAAGGGTTTACCTGTTGATTTCTCTTTAGTATTGGGTTTACCGTTCCTTCTAAAATCTCTTAATTCTCTCACTCCCAGCATCATCTGCCGTCTTAGTCACATTATAGCCTTGCTTACAGTAAATTGATATATATATATATATATATATATATATATATATATATATATATATATATATATATATATATATATATATATGAAGAAATATAGTCTTAAAGTCTGCTATATTTATGGGATAAAGTGCTGAATATCAGAGATAGAGCGTGTGTAAATATAAAAGTGAACATAGAAGTGAACTCTTAGTCTGTTTCATGCTAGATGTAATCGTCAGGCAACGACGATTGCACTAGCATGAAACAGACTGTCCCATCTAAGTGTTGACTTCTATGTTCACTTTTATATTTACACACGCTCTATCTCTAATATTCAGCACTTTAACCCATAAATATAGCACACTTTCAGACTATATTTCTTCTATGTTCACTTATATATATATATATATATATATATATATATATATATATATATATATATATATATATATGGTAATACTCGATTGGAAAACCTCGGATAGCTCAGCTTGTAGTAAAACAAATCGGTACCCGAGGAAAAAATTGGAAATAAAATACGAAAGAACTAAGAACATTAAAACAAAACGAAACTAATCGTCGATTGCTTAATTTCCAAGTCCAAAGAAAAAAAAAGCCAAACGAGTAGAAAGACTAAACGTAGAGTGCTGAATACGCTAAATAGAGCGATAAACTTGAATGATCCTAAGGAGCCACACAAACCTACCTAGGTTTCACCTAAACGGATCTTCAGGGTAAAACTGACCAATTTGACCCTGAAGATCCGTTTAGGTGAAACCTAGGTAGTTTTTCCTGCCTCCTTAAGATTATTCTAGTATATATATATATATATATATATATATATATATATATATATATATATATATATATAGTTTAGGAAAAACTAGGTAATCCGTATGGGAAGACCCAATGAGGATAGAATCCAGATTTTTTCATTTCAACATTTGGAAATAAATCTGATGATCCACTGTCCTTTGGAAGGGCTGTGGTGAAATAATTTATTATATGGAACCTTAAAGTGATCTGTTTTTATTTAAAATATATATATATATATATATATTACATGAATCATTCATGCAAAAACTTTGTTTGCGAAGATGTATTCTCGCCATTTATATCATTAACTTCACTAATCTGTGTTTGTATGAATGATTCATGTAATATAAATTGAACTGCACCACACGCACACACACACACACACACAGATACACACACACACATATATATATATATATATATATATATATATATATATATATGTATGTGTGTATGTATATATATATACATGAGTGCCTGTTGGGGCTCGCTGTTATTTGCCTCTAGCTCCAATTTTTTATTTTTTCTCCCCCTCACACTCATTTCCTTTTTCATTGCATATTCTGTTTTTTAATTACATTAAAATCTCCCGCAGAAGCCCGAAGAACGGGAGCGAAACCGGTTGCTTCCCTTTTTATTCTTTGCTTTAGTATTTTAATATGTCTAGTAATATTAAGCTTAACACCTTAATTTCAGATATATATATATATATATATATATATATATATATATATATATATATATATATATATATATATATATATATATATATATATATATATATATATATATGTCTCTGTGTGTAGTGGTCCCTCCTATCATTCTTTACGTATGAGTGTCCAGTTGTTCAGTACTTGAAACCGAATAACCGGGCTATCCACATAGGAAGAGCACATACAGCAACTGAAACTAATGTTTGCTCAGCCTATCTGCAGTATAAACCATAAGTTATTTCTAAAGGTGTTGATGAAATACAAATGGGCATGAGTAGATGGCCATGCTCATAAACGACCATCCATATTGAAATTCAGAAATCAAACTGATTTGCAATGTACAAGTCAAAGTATTTACATGTATATATGATGTACCTTAAAGTGAATTCAAGAATTTCGCAATCAGCTTAAAATTATTTCCTTTATTATATCATTTTTTAAATTATAACCACTTTTTCAGTAAAGGCCTTCATTCATATATGATAAAAAAATTCTTTGTTGGGGCTTTTAATTTTAAAAAATAAAAATAGATTATTTAAATTTACCGAAAGAAAATATGTACTGGTATGTACCCAAAACTGTCAGCCATCAATTTAACTTTTATTTATAAGTAATTTGGGCTATACATACATATATATAGTCGCACAAGTATTATAATAACACGTGTGTCATCGATTTTATAAATCGCAAAATCATTTTCACTGGATCCTTTCCACGCAGACGTACGAGAGAACCGTTGTTCGTGACGAAGAGGAACGAATGATGGACTAATCGAATCTTTTTATTTCATTGCACAAAAGTCCAAAGTCCGGGGCCACGAAATGGAAATATAATCAAAGTCGGCAAGACAAAAGTGAGTAGAGGTTCTTCGCATTAGCTAAGCGGGGACATCATATTAACTGTCTTCAATCGTCTACTCATTTTCATGGAAGAGCTTACACCCAGTGCCACAGTTAAACATTGCAATTACTTCTAAAGCAATTAAATACTTGATTAATACAATACAAAATAATAATAAGCTAAAACTTGAAATATGGAATTCTGAAAGATTGTAGTAAGAAGAGAAAGATAATGAGCATAGGGAGATCAATGTCGACTTGTAAAAGTAATGTTTACAAGGTGCGGGAAAGTATCCAGGCAGGAGGTTGTAAGAAGATTTTTTAGTAGAACGTTCTCAACAACAAAAGACGTAGAGAATTAGGCTGGAATGACAGGATTGTTCAGCTCCGGTACAGTTATGATAGTAATACTTGATACAAAAAAAAAAACACTCTTTAAATGTATCTTCAAATCAAGGACGAATGATAATCTTATAAATATGTAAAATAGATTCGGTTGACAAAAAATGTCTACGACGATATAATGAACCAATTTTCTAAGCTGCCGATTTAGCAATTGATTTCCACTTCATATCACCTGACAGCGTTAGTTAGAGAAGATGTAATGTCATTCTTATGGAGGTTAGTATCAGCCATTCTGATGGAAAATAAATTTGGGGTTTATCCAGATTATTAAAACTACAACGACAGCGTAAATAATGTTAACATTATAACCAGCCAATGGCACGCCCTCTAGTTACTTTAATCCTGTTATCTTTTTTATTTATGTGTCTAATCAAGACGTTGGTGATCATGGCTCTCCACAATTTCCTCTGTTTTGTAGCTTTTAATATTTTTTGTTGTGTCTCCTAAATCATGCTCCGTCATTTATTTGCTCAATTTCATTTTTCTTCTTCTTTTTCTTCTATCTGTCGTGTCTCTTCAAGACGTTGGTGATCATGGCTCTCCACAATTTCCTCTATTTTGTAGCTTTTAATATTTTTTGTTGTGTCTCCTAAATCATGCCCCGTCATTTATTTGCTCAATTTCATTTTTCTTCTTCTTCTTTTTCTTCTATCTGTCGTGTCTCTTCAAGACGTTGGTGATCATGGCTCTCCACAATTTCCTCTATTTTGTAGCTTTTAATATTTTTTGTTGTGTCTCCTAAATCATGCTCCGTCATTTATTTGCTCAATTTCATTTTTCTTCTTCTTCTTTTTCTTCTATCTGTCGTGTCTCTTCAAGACGTTGGTGATCATGGCTCTCCACAATTTCCTCTATTTTGTAGCTTTTAATATTTTTTGTTGTGTCTCCTAAATCATGCCCCGTCATTTATTTGCTCAATTTCATTTTTCTTCTTCTTCTATCTGTCGTGTCTCTTAAAGACGTTGGTGATCATGGCTCTCCACAATTTCCTCTGTTTTGTAGCTTTTAATATTTTTTGTTGTGTCTCCTAAATCATGCTCCGTCATTTATTTGCTCAATTTCATTTTTCTTCTTCTTCTTTTTCTTCTATCTGTCGTGTCTCTTCAAGACGTTGGTGATCATGGCTCTCCACAATTTCCTCTATTTTGTAGCTTTTAATATTTTTTGTTGTGTCTCCTAAATCATGCTCCGACATTTATTTGCTCAATTTCATTTTTCTTCTTCTTCTTTTTCTTCTATCTGTCGTGTCTCTTCAAGACGTTGGTGATCATGGCTCTCCACAATTTCCTCTGTTTTGTAGCTTTTAATATTTTTTGTTGTGTCTCCTAAATCATGCTCCGTCATTTATTTGCTCAATTTCATTTTTCTTCTTCTTCTTTTTCTTCTATCTGTCGTGTCTCTTCAAGACGTTGGTGATCATGGCTCTCCACAATTTCCTCTATTTTGTAGCTTTTAATATTTTTTGTTGTGTCTCCTAAATCATGCTCCGTCATTTATTTGCTCAATTTCATTTTTCTTCTTCTTTTTCTTCTATCTGTCGTGTCTCTTCAAGACGTTGGTGATCATTGCTCTCCACAATTTCCTCTATTTTGTAGCTTTTAATATTTTTTGTTGTGTCTCCTAAATCATGCTCCGTCATTTATTTGCTCAATTTCATTTTTCTTCTTCTTCTTTTTCTTCTATCTGTCGTGTCTCTTCAAGACGTTGGTGATCATGGCTATCCACAATTTCCTTTGTTTTGTAGCTTTTAATATTTTTTTGTTGTGTCTCCTAAATCATGCTCCGCCACTTATTTGTTCAATTTCATTTTTCCTCTTCTTCTATCTGTCGTGTCTCTTCAAGACGTTGGTGATCATGGCTCTCCACAATTTCCTCTGATTTGTAGCTCTTAATAAATGTTCTCTTTTTGTTATTTCTCTATAACCTGGTTCCGCCATCCATTTACTCAAGCTCGCACAGAAGGTTATGCATTATTCTCCTCTGTCCCTTTTGCCTTCAACCTGTCTTGTGAGTGTGAGATTTCTCAATCCCATTTTCTTCATTACCTGCTCCAGAAATTTCTTACGTCTCATCCTGATGTTAAGTATAAGCGCTCTTCGTGTTTCCATTTTCTCTAAAACCTCATCGTTTGCTCACGGGCCATGATATCCTCGGAAGCCTTCTGTTGGACCCCATTTCTGTTGCTTCAAATCTCTTCTTAAACTTTGAGGAGATTGTCCAGCATTCACCGCCATAGAGGAGGCCATATATCACGGAACACATATCTTAAAAGAAGCTTTTCTGCTTTTCAATACTCTGCTTGGCTTTTGGAATGCATCTTTGTCTATCCCAATGCACCTACGGATTCCACCCAATGTCCGCATAGACCTGAGAACAACAGCAATTAAGAAGTGCATCCTCGTCCCTTAAAACATCCAATCTCCTAATTATATGCCTTGATGCCGGATGTAGTTTATGGTTATATACCCAGGACGACCAATTTTTCCAAGGGTGATAACTCAAGACGTAATATATATATATATATATATATATATATATATATATATATATATATATATATATATATATTGAGTGTTGAGTGATAAGCTAATTCTATAAACAACAGTCACCTGCACTATTGCAAAGCTCTTCAGTAAAATGAATGGAGCACTTTGGCTGATGGGCATTTGTTTACATTTGTAAAAACAATACGCTAGATTTAGTTGAGTAACTCTACCGAGTGAAGATAGCTCTGACTGACACCAAATTAGTTGTGTTTCAATCCTGGCTTGAGCCATTCGGAAGTCTAGTCGCACTGAGGAGCTGTGATACAGCGAAACAGTACTGTCTGTGAATGACATATATATATATATATATATATATATATATATATATATATATATGAAGACAATTGTTAATATCAGTGTGCCCCTTTGTCACACTTTATTTATCCCAACATATCATTACATTATTTGGACTATTGTCCTCATTTTTGTCGCTATATTGATTACAACGTTCCAGCTTTCTTCAGGTTGTTGGAATGTCAAACTGAACCCTTTATTTCGTTCACTGGGGTAGACTGTTCTAGTTCCACGTGCCATGTTTAATGGATGTCAGTTATCAGTTATCTCCTGTTAATTCCCCTCCCCAAGTTCTCCACTGCCTTAACCGAGTATTGAACTCACTCTTTGGGTCCTGTTACTGAATCTAACCAATGTCTTTATCCACTGTGCCATGTGTTCTTAAGGATATCATACCGTTTTTGAATCAGGCCGACTCCGTGAGCAAATTAAAAACATTCCGGGCCATTTCCGGACCAGCAATCCTGAAATTCTGGATTCCCTAATTTTCATTACTGCAATTGTTTTCGGCGATTTTTCTACGTGTTTTTTTTGCGACGAATTTTTTTGTACGATAACAATCTTTATAACTTGGAAATAAATTTAGGAATAATCGAAATTAATTGTGAAATCCTGTGAAAGTCACTCATGAAATAGAAATAATTGTTTATACAGAAAGTAAGGACCTACGCACATCAAATTGTCTTTAAATTAATTGAAAGCAGAAGAATTATTTTTGAACTTTTAAAAGGTTTAAATATTTAAATTTTAAATATTAATGCAATATTTAAATGCAGCGATCAATTTTGTGTTCTTCTGTATTTTATTGTTTCCTATTGTATAAAACAGCAGTATGCCTCGGAAAAAGAAATCTCCGAAGCAGATGGCCAAATTGCAATCCAAAGAGCCAAGGCTGTAGCGAGGAAAAGAAAGTCCCGCGCAAATGAGGACCCAGATCAAACAGTAGCCAGGCGAGATTCTAATGATGAGAATATGCACAGACAAAGGGACTCTCAAATTCCGCAACAAGCCGATGGCCTGATCAAGAGGCCTCCGCAGGAGTTAGCTTAAATACCACTCGAGAGGACGGCTTTTAAGCTAGTTTTCAATGAACACATAACGACGAGTAACTGTAATTTCAATTTTGATTACACAATCCATTTATTGCATGGAATACTACTGCTATATATAATCTGGATCTCCCGCTGGTCATTTCGAGGTGCAAGACAAAATCCAGAGACGCATATGCAACGTGGTTGGTATCCCGTCTGCAGTCGCTATCTCAGAGACGTGCTGTGGCTTCCCGCTGTCTCTTCTAGATGTACTTTCATGGCAACTCATCCGACAAGCAAATTTAACTGGTTCCTAAAACTGTATGAATTTAAGCGTGCTACTAGGTTGGTATCTCGATTCCACCTTTTCACTGTCGAAACGACGAAATGTAGCCATCTCTTCTACTCCAATTTTTTTTTTATCTCGCACCTCTGGTCAGTGGAAGTTCCTTCCTAGCACTTGCTTCCCTGATAGCTATAATCTTCAAATATTCAAATGTAATATCAATCGACATCTTCTAATTCTTTAATCTTGATCTCTGTCCTTCTCTTTATCCTTTTCCTAAACACTCATTACACTAATCCCACTCTCTGTAACCTCTTGCGTGCTAGGGGCACTCCTGCTTTGCTTGGGGTGATTTGCTTAAAAAAATCCAAATATTATTAAACAATTTCAGTGGAATTATGCGGCTAGAGCAAATTAAAGAATTGTCCTGAAAATGAATGGATTTATTTAAAAAAAAATATAATTACAGTTACTCGCCCGTATGTCTAAAATAAAATTTTATTATCCTTTAGTTCACAGATATTTTTTTATAAATGTCTGAATAAAATGAATGTTTTCTTTGTTATTTCTTTATAATATGGTAATACTTGCATAGTATTTTGTTCCAATGTTCTAATAAACTTGTAATAAATATATAATGTTTTATATTTTGTTGGCAATCATCGAGAAAAAAGAAAATATATATGTTCTGTTTCATAATTTTGTTTCATTAAAATTCGAAAAATACCTTTTTTTAAAAAAAAAAACGCAACGTTTCGGTCGTAGTATACTCCGGTCTTCTTCAGGAAGTCTGAATGTCGAACGGAACCCTTTATTACGCTCGCTAGGATAGACTGTACTAGTTCCATGTCTAATGGATGTCAATTATCAGTTATCTTCTGCAATTTCCCTCTACAAGTCCACCACCGACTTAACCAGGTATTGAACTTACAACTTTTGGAGTCCTGTCACTGGATCTAACTAACGCCTTTATTCACTGTCCCACGAGTCTTTGAGGACGTCTGTGCATGAATGTCTCGATATTATAAACATAGTGGCTACAGCATCAATTATTTTACCTGTGCTCATATTGCAATTTTTTGCTGTTATCATCCAAATATTATTTTTACCAGAGCTCATATTATTGCAATTTTCTTTGTTATTATTACTTTTCTATGGCACTCGTTATTACTAGTTCCTATATTGTATTCATTTCCATGCTTGGTCGGTTCAGAAGATTTTTGTGGCCTAGCATATATGCTGATTCCTTAAGTTTACGAATTTTCCTGTGATGTTCTTTGTTTATGATTTCAACCTGATCCCACAGAGGGCGGTGATCTTTATTTTCTCTCCATATGTGGTCAGCCACGCCTGACTTTTTCCACTCCTCCTCGTGTTACAGCTTTCTGGTGTTCTTGAAGTATTACCTGATCCCAACCTGATTTCAACCTGATCCCACAGAAGGCCGGAGCGTACAACGGCTGAAACGTTGTGATAAAAATGGCAACAAAGACGAGGATGATAGTCCGAACAATGTAAATAGTTTACTTAATACCTCATCTCAGATACAACAAAAAAATGAATGGAATATGAATTAATAGCGTTGTTAAGAGAAAGAAAACACTTCCTTTTGGCACAATGTTATTTGTGTCAGGGTGTGGGGACTATTCTTAAAATTTGCCAAATAGTTATATAATTTTACTAAATAAACCGAACGACCTCTCGAAATGGTTGTTTCAACTGAATGAATTATTTCACAGCTTCAGAGTCAAAATAAATGTAATCGTTTGAACGAATTAAAATTTTGACGTCTTTGCTTAATAAATCCTATATCTTATTTAACCGGTCGTGTAAACAGCCAGTTTTACGATAATAGTGCTTATTATAAAATTATATATTTCCCCTAAATGTCTGGTGATCTTTAATGCTGTCAATAAAATATTTTGGCTGAAGGACATTCGAATATTTCGCAAGTGTCTATGACAGCTATCGACTATAAAGTGTCAGATTTCGCCTTTAACAACGAGAAAATTACAATGTTAACACATCATATATAATCTTCAGAAAGAAAAATCATTGGAAAGATTGTTCGGAGAATTCATTCTTTATACTGCAGAAAGTTTCGAAACAATCTATCTTCTATATCTATAATTCTCAAAATGTGTGTGCATGTATGTGTGTGCGTGTACGAATGCTGTTTATGCGTTTCCACAGTTTTCATTCGATTTCGGTGAATTTTTTTTTTTTTTTTTTGATAGATAATTCTCTAGTGCCGTCTTTGAGTCCAAATTGGTAGGAAAAACGGAACCTTCAAGGAGAAAAAGAGAAAAAAAAACTGATAGTTTTACACTACGCAAAAATCAAAGGCAAAATTTAATGTCTGTAAAAAACAGCGTACAATCAATTTAAAAAGTTGAAATCTAACGCAAATTATTAAAATGATAAAAAAAAAGATATTATAAATAAAAATTATAGTATATTATTATTATGACGGTCCATAGAAGAGGTTCCTTCCTTGCAAGATTGAGAACGCAAAAACGGCCTTTTTCAGGGCCCCCCTTCAAATTGTTAACCCGCATTTGTGGATGTGTCTCAGTTGCACCCAAATGTTATTAATATTGATTTTTGGGTGGGGTGGCTTTAAACTTAAACTGCTTGAACTGAACGGCAAAAATTCCCAGTAATGAAATGCTCGGTCTAAGACGGTCTATACTGCTAGTAATACATGTTTTATAAGATATGATGAAAGCAGAAAAGGGAGAATTTATCGATATTCTAAAAGCTTCGAGAAAATTAATGCTATAAATTAAAAGGGAATGGGATAATCTTTTTAACATCATCGTGTCCAGCTTACCTGAGCAAAGTTGGAATCATAACGCCAGCTTTCTCTATCATTCATGGCAAATTGCTAGTTTGATACAGATATTGAGAAGGTACGGGAGTGGGCTGAAACATTCATAGGCTGACAATAATGTAGTGATTATAGATCTATACAATCTAACGTGCACTAATTTAAACTTTTCTTATCTGCTCTCATTTACCCACCATAGAGAAACGTCCCTGCCTCCTATCAGCATGGTTGATGCCCATCTTCAGGCGAGAGCCTCACTACGCCTTCATGGTCTCACGTTTTCCCCTAACTTGTGACGGAACAACTATATTGAATCAATAGCTGCATCTGCCGCAAGGAAAGTTGGTTCTCTGTGTCGCGGCAGAAGGTGTTTTTTTTTTCCTCGATCCTTTACATCTACAAATCTACCATTCGTCAATGCATGAATACTGTTGCCATATATGGACTGGTGGCTCCGCTGTTCATCAAAATCCAAAGACGGATATCCAGTGTGATCGTTCCTGACTTGGGATCTCGACTCCAGTCACTTTCCCACAGACGTTTTTGTGGCTTCCCTCTATCTTTTCTGCAAATAGTTTCATGGCATCTGATCTGACAAGCTATTTTACTGGAGCCCCGACGGCATGAATGAAAGCGTGGTACTAGGTTTGCATCTCGGTCCCACCCATTTACTGTTGAAATAGTTAAATACTAGCAGCATGGCCCGGCGTTGCCCGTGCTTGATTAAAAAATCTTACGACTCATACAGCAATCGGTATCACTTGACTTAAAATATTTTTGCCCTTCCTTGCCTTTAAAGGAGTGCCCTTTGCCGTGCTGATGTTGCTACATGCCTTACTTCTTGCCTATCTCACACTGCGAATTTTTTCTAAGCTCTATACTAAACATTAAATCTGTTACGAAAAAAGAACTAAACAAAATGAACACAAAACGATCAGCTTTAAAAAAGGACTCGTAACTGGAAAAACCGAATGAAAAAAGAATGTTAACAACAAATACTTTTTCACACCCAACCCAGTTCTGCGGAATCAGGATCAACGTTGAGTTTAAGCAAGCGAATGAACAGTCAGATGTCAGTTTCTCTTGAAAGAAACAATGGAGATTGTTACTTAGGAATAAAGTGTCGCTGCCGACACTTGGGTTTGAACATAGAACGCCAGTGAGCAAACTCAGGCGATCCCATTATTGAATTAAGTAGATCACGTGACCATAAAGGAAACGCATGTGTGTAGGAAGTAGCTAACAACTAAAGATCGCTATATTCTATCCTCTGTCGCATTCGGATCTTCATATCTATTCTATCTTTTGTTACTATACGGAACGCTATTCTCTACTCTATTCTCTATACTATTTCTCTATTCAGATCACTACACGGGTTAGTATTCGAGTATTATCGAGAAAGTACTGTAAAGTATGTCATTCGAAGGCGATTACAAAGTCTCTACTACAATGAGTATTACGAAAGTGACAACGAGTATTCGTTGACATCATAAAATTAGCAAGGATTGTTATTTGACATCATAAAAGAGATATTAATAAGAGCAGATGAATTTAATGCATGCCCGATTTCACAGTTCTAGCATCATTCCTTCATATTTCAACCCACTATGGTACCCGTATCCAGTTATTTATTAGAAGAGTTGAAATTAATGCAAGATTTTGTAGCTCTAACATCATTCTTTGATTGACAACGTATGAACCATTCAGCCTAACCTTGTAGAAAAACTATTTCGGTCGCGAATGTAATCCTCCCTTGTGAATAACATAGTAGCAGAAATTATTCGCTTTTTTAACAATGTAATGATAGCAATGTTTGTATTTCCAACATTGTGTGATTCAGTGTTGGTCTTAGATTAAGATCGGCGGCTCTCTTGAATCAGCACAATGAGCTTAAATCCATATCCAAAGAAGAAACTTCAAAGTTATCGGTCCTGATTTGGTAACTCGGCTTTCCAGCCGCTATAACGTAGCTTCTATTCGCATTTCTGTAAATATTACGCGGCATTATGGGCAATGAATTAGTCTCCACCCTGTAACCCATATGCCACAAACGAAACATTGCTTGGGTTTCGTTACTCTATTGGTGCTACTGGGGCATATTTCCGAACGAATCATTTTACTTAGTTCCACCAGTTCGGAAAGTTCACAGGTAGGACACACTATGCTATGTTCTCGGTAACAAATCGTCTAAAATTCCGTTCGCGTTCATTTGATAAGGTGCAAGTTCCACTCAGCTTTTTCCTCAGAAATGTTACACCATGTAAAAAACTCCCGAGAGGATGCTTCTCTGAGAACTACAACCAAGATTTCTTCAAGTTCAGGTCAACCGATATCTATCCTACCCACCCTTATAACATGCACTTCTTACTACCTTACAACAGTGACCCTCTACCCATAGTGGCTATTGTGGCTTATATTGGGCGAACTAACATTATAATATATTCAAGGCAATTGTTCTGATGAATTTTCATTTTTGATACCTCGATTTTTTAGTTTTATGCGAAGTACTTGTTTGGCAATTAGGTCTCATGATTTTACTGTTAAAATTTCTAGAGGCAAGCGTATGTTCCATTTTAATATTGTCTTCTCTGGTATAAGAAATTTGTTGTTTGTTTTCCTATGGTCTACGATGCGCAATCGTCATCTTCTGTCTCACTGATTCCTGTTCTTTTATTGTCTTCTCTGTAACCTCTTGCGCATTAATTACATTATTGCCTTCCTTGGGTTGAAATCCTTAAATAAAAGTTTTCTGGATTCTCATTGCCTGATCTCTACTCCCGGGCTTTGATGAGCTACCATAAATAATATTCCTGCCGGTATAGATATTCGTGTCACTCGTAACGCATCGGCACACCGAAGGCGAGAATTATTTGCGAAATATAATATACTGGTATTTCGCATGTTAACACTATCGATTTTTCTGTGGCAATACTAGAAAATTTGAATTAATAGTAGATACACTATTTACATCATTCGGACTATTGTCCTCATCTTTGTCGCCATAATTATCACAACTTTCTTCAGGTGGTTGGAATGTCGAAATGAACCCTTTCTTTCGCTCACTGGAGTAGACTGTTCTAGTTCCACGTGCCATGTTTGATGGATGTTAGTTATCAGTTATCTCCTGTTAATTCTCGCCAGCACGTTCTCCACTGCCTTACCCGGGTATTGAACTCACACTCTTTGGGTCATGTATCCAACGCCTTTATCTACTGTGCCATGTGTCCTAGAGGATTAATTAACAGAAGATAACTGATAACTGACATCGATTAAACATGACACGTGGAACTAGAACAATCTGCCCCAGTGAGCGAAATAAAGGGTTCAGTTCGACATTCCAACCACCTGAAGAAGCTCGGAGCGTACAACGACCGAAACGTTGTAATAAATATGGCGACGTAGTGTTCAGCGACCACAACTCGATTACTTTGCGTAACACTTTATTACAAGTTCCTAACGTTTCTGTACGTTTAACCTATTTAGGACGCATTTAGTCCGACGACAAGTTCTATTGTGGAAACAACTCCACAACATCGTAATAACCAGAACGAGCTCTTTTTGTGGCTGATTGCATTGAAGAGACATATCATTTGATGGATGTTTTCTTCTTTCCTCTTTGCACACTCGACATTTACCCAACTCCTTGTATAATCGTGGAAAATCTTAGTGCTACCATGAATTGCACGCCTCCATTTATTTCTATCACAAGCAGCGGTATCCCCGCCTTTTGAACTGTCCTTGAAGCGTTTACTCTCTTTATGCCGAAGTCCATTGGTTGTGGTGTGGATTCCGGGATAAAATCCGGTATCAAATAATAACAAACGCCAACAATGAACATAGGAAAATAAATGTATTAACGTAATAATACAAACTGGTAATACGGGTTAGTAGTTCCAGGAATGCGGGGTTAGTAGATAAATATATATATAGTCTTTGGTATCGACGTATCACTGTATGAATTCTTACTGGGTCTACGTACTTCGTTGTGTGTGACTCTTCTACCGACCAACGCTACTCTCTCTATTACTACTACTACTACTACTACTACTACTACTACTATTCTGACTGTCCGTTCGTTCTCCTACTTGACTACCGTTCGGGTATTCACTGGCAGTAGTATATGTATACCCTGGGTGAGTCCATTTGTGTATAAAGGGGAGGACCCCTTAAAAGATTGATTGATTGTTGTGTTTGTTTAAAGGCATATCAACTCCTTATGGGTCATTTAATGCCGAACTTTCACTTTCTTGGTAGCATTAGTAATTTCTTTGATAAAAAATGTATTGCTGGTAATATATTTCTTTCTTCGAAAATGTATCGCTTTTATTTTTAATATAAAAATCTATTTTTATACTTCCATATTATTTCGGCTCCCGTTTGGGGGTTCACTATATGCTCACCCTGACAGTGGGAATAATAGAAATTAACGCTTTTCAAAACCTCCCGATCAGAGTTCTCGCTATCGGATATAGTTTATCATCATACCCAAGACGTGTTTTTTTTTACTCTTTGCCTGTGTAACTATTCGTATGAACTCATTATTGAGTAGAGCATTGTTTATTAGCACTGTCGTCATCATTAGTTCCACGAGCGGGTGTAGTAATGAGATCACCCTCCAACTGAGCCTCTGACCAGTTCCGTGTCATTATCTGGGTTGAAATCTTTGAGGTATTCATACAGGCATTGCATGTTACTTACACGGAAGCCTGTCGATCTTTCTCTAGATCAAACATTAAAATGATAAGTAAGTAATAATTAATAAATTATTTCCAAACTCGACATATCACGGGTATCTTTGCCTGAATTTCCCCTTGAACGGAATCTCTGCTGAATGATACGCATATAACTCGGTTCAGGGTCTAGTACCATCATCTCTGAACTAGACCTACACAAGTCACGCAGACTTGACGCTGTTCCTGTTTTTGTTGTAAGGAATTGTTTTCCTGAGCTGGCTCTTGTTCTCTCCAAAATGTACAATAAATCCCTTGCCGCTTGTTGCTTTTCATCTTGTTGGAAACTATTACCTGTTATTGGTAAAAACAGTATAACAGACTATTATTTTTACAGAAAGTGTATCTAGTCTCCGACTTCCGGGGGTTGATAGCTGGTATCAGCTATAAACCATAATAGGGAAGCCGATTTTGATTTTCTGAGCTAGCTTGGCAACGATAGGTAGAAGAAAGGTTCCGGACTGTTGCTTCTTACCCGTAAAGAGATGTAGACGTGTTCACTTACGTGTCCGAAACGGCTCCTCAGTGAGGGGATGGGTAAAGCCCAATGTATTGTTAGACAATTTACATGTCGACATGATTAATAAAAATATTCACGTTATCATTCTCTGTGTTTGGAGTTATTCATTACAGTTCCTTGCTTGCCTGCTACCTTTATCCTTCAAAGATTTAAATACAACATCAACAAACATCTTCTATCTTTCTCAGTACCTGTACTTTTATGGTATACTTCGTTCATTAACATCTTCGCAATTTTTTTCAGTCTCAGTAAACTCTTTCGTTTTAGTGGCATTATCGGGTGCAGGATGACTTAACACCGCCAACTCAACGCCGTGAACTGAACACCACCGACTCAACGTCGTGGACTGAACACCACTGACTCAACACCACCGTCTCAACACCACCGACGATGTACATTATATATATATATATGAAAATAGGTTAATTTCTCTTTTCTGTGTAAAGTATATGTTTAAAGATTTTTGCTTAATTGCGTATATTTTTATTTATTTCCCGCTTGCAGTTACAGTCAACATTTTTTTTAATAATCTTTTCGACAGGTAAATTATACTCCCCGGAGAGGACTCTGAAAATATTTGTTCTTGTCTAGACATTTCTTCAAACGCGAACTTCCTGTTTCTTGTCCAAGCAACAATTCAAAAGAATATATTTCCCGATATAAACAAATAAATATATTTACATTTGAATTTGGTTATCTTGGAGCTTTGTTAAAGAAAGACAATACACCTATGTATATATATATATATATATATATATATATATATATATATATATATATATGGGGGGGAGGTGGGGGTTTGGTATGTGTGTGTGCATATACAATAGTCCAGTGAAAGTAATTCGAGAGAAAATAACTAACATTATTCATTGTCTAAGCCTTTTGATCAAAAGGAAGAATGATGAAAAATATTCTAAAACTCGTAATTATTAGACATGTCTGTGTCCTTTCTCAAAGAGACGAGGAATTTTTCTTTTACATGTTGTTTTTTTTGTTTTTTTGTAAAAGTGTTATATTACGGAAGAGATCTGATAATTTTGCGCGTGTCCTTTGCCAAATGAGGTTTGCAGAGGATTTGCAGAATGCTTTCTGTTGAAAATGTATTTTTCCATTACTATATATATATATATATATATATATATATATATATATATATATATATATATATATATATATATATATATACATGTTTCATTAAATAATATAGTCAAGTGTTGTCTATTTATTTTATGTAAGTTCTTTTCATATCGTATGATAAGCTTAATAACATTATCATTAAACGAAGAAAGAAAATCACAATATTGATACATATTTTTTAAGCCAATCTAAGCTTTCGGCTTACATAAGCCATTATCAAAGATGACAATTACACAATATATTAAGCAATACACGAACAAGAAATTGATGACAGTCTGTTTTTGTTTACATGGATGATTTCCAAGCACCACAGCTCATGACGTTACACATGACCACGCGAGAGTAAATTCGATGAGTATTGAGTATGGAAAGCCGTTGGTATAAACCAATGGCTTCTGTTACCAATTATAGGCATTTAAGTATATTTATGGAGATTTCATAGTTTATTTTGTTCAGGTTAGGTTTCAACTGTTTTATGTATATAGCTTCAAGAATTTTTAGTTTTTGTTTATTGTTTTCATGTTTAATTATAGTTGTGTTTTCGACGAGGATTTTCCGGAATTGTGTATGCGGCCAGTCATGTTGTTTTAAATGCCTAAAAATGTTAGAGTTATCATTCAAATGTAGTCTCAAGCGTCGTGAAAGCGAGTTTGTGGTGTGACCAACATAGGTATTATTTAGTTCGTTGGAGATACATTCTCCCAAAGGGCACTTGAATTTGTAAACTATGTTGGATTTTTGCAAATCGCTAACCGGGGGAGAAGAATCATTGCGAATAATTGATTTGGATATACTAGATTTAGTGTAGTATATAATTAACTTAATTTTTTTGCTAGGATCTGTTGTAGATATGTTAGTATTTACTAATTTTTTTAGTATATTTTCATCTTGTTTATAATTAGTGTGCATTTGATTACAATATAGTAGATTAATATGTTTGAGAATAGTAGAAGTAGTTTTATGTACTATTTGCTTGGTATTGAGATTTCTAAGAAAGCATCTTATTTGTTCATCAATTATATATATTATAAACTGGTATATTAGAGCATGCTAATTATTACGACAAGAATTAGAAAAGAGTTCGAATCTATAACATTCACTTACGTACTATTATACTTGAGAAATGTATTAACCCTCTTCTTCTCCCTCCAGCTATGCAGGACAGACTGCGTTCTATAGCCTTAAATGGAAACTGGTCTAGAAGGACAACTCTGAATTCAAAACCTGCTGTGTGTCGTTTGGGAACCTTGTGACACGTAGTGTACCTGGTCTCTGTATTTGGCCTTTCAAAAAGTGTGGTTGTTCTTGCACAAAGCCTTCATCACTATAATCATGATGTCTTGAGATGGTCCGATAATGCCGAAATGCTGGCACCCATTACCTGAGACATTTCTCTGATAGACGTGGATTTTTCCGATGGACGTCTACTACCACGTTGATTTTCAAAACTAGTGTCACCACTGCGGAACTTCAGAAGCCATTGCTGTACTGTATGACAAGTGGGTCCGTCACGCCATTTTGATACATCTGGCAACATTTTGAGAAGCATTAGGACAAGTTTTAACTTTCATATTCAAGTTGAGGGTCTCTAATGTTTTATGATAATTGGTATAAAATTAACTAAGTGGAGACTTTAATCATTCAGTCAGTCGGATATGTTCCATGCGTGATTCACGCTTAGGCGATCATATATCTGTTGATGCATGACTGACGGACCAGTTTTTTTTTCCAGCAGTAGGTTCCCATTTATTTCTGCGCTGGAGCAGTTGCCATCCAAAGCTATAGAACTTCTGTCTTTCTATTTACCCACAGCCGGTAGGAGAAGAGGAGGATTAATACATTTCCCAAGGGTGTTAGCACGTAAATGTAATGGGTTCAACTGGAATTCGAACACGGCTCTCTGATTCCTCAGTCCGAGACGCTAACCATTACTCCATTACTCCACCGTGTCTCATTAAAAATGAGTAATATATACTTGTTAAAACTATCATTATAATATATAAAAAAATAATTAAATCTTTTTTTCCGAACAACCTAACACTAGTGTATACAAAAGGTGCGTCACGTATTTGAGTACAACATTCGAAAAGAAAATATAAAATTAACAAAAAGGACACTTTGATCATTAGCAATGAGTCATATATTTTGTGCAACTGTTATAATAATATATTGGAACACAATTAATTAGTCTAAAATCGGATATTATCTTCCAAACAACCTAATATATATATATATATATAAACGGTTGTACTGTTCTTATACTAATACTCTTATACTTACAAGGCCCAGGAGCTACTCAAGGTAGAGCATTTCTGGGCAGTTTAATTTGTAAGTTGAGCTGCAAGGTTCTCCGCTTCCAGATGTTTGGACACGCATCTATAAACTGTTGTATCATCCGCAGAGATACTCACTGATGATCGGAGAAGGCTCTTTGGGTGAACATTAATATAGAAACTGAGGAGAGTACCCTGGGGTACTTAATAATTGTTTTTTCATTTATCTAATACAGTTTCAAATAAGAAATATAACAAAACTTTAAAAAGTGAGCGACCTTATATTCTCGAGTCTTATGTGAGATTATCACATAATAATTTTTTTTATGAAATAAATTGGGTGTTTTACTATACACAGGATATTTTTTTGAAATTTTAAAATATATGCATTTTCGGTGACCGTAACCTACCTCACGGTAACTTCGGTTCATACTAACGGTACTAGTTTAGTATTATAAGTCGATTGGCATAGCATTTGAATAATTGAAGATTATAGTAATCCGGGGAAGCAAACAAGTTGAAGGGAGTTTCACACACGGGAAGTGCGAGACATTAAGCTATTGGTGTAGAAAGACGGCCATATTTAACCGTTTCGACAGTGATAAGGTGGAACTGAGATGCCAACCTAGTAACACGCTTAAATTCATGTAGTTTGGGAAAATAGCTCGTCGGAGCAGTTACCCTGAAAGTATTTGCAGAGAAGACAGAGGGAAGCTGTGGGGAAAGTGACTGTAGCCGAGATGCCAGATCAGGACGAATCACATTGCATATCCGTTTCGGATACAAATTTGAAATAGGAAGAATCTATGAATTCTCCATTGAAACAAAGTATTTGTTGATTTTAAGGGGTGTACATAATGAATGAGGTTTTGATCTTCATGTAGCGTCTACAGGGAAGAACCTAGGCTACGTCGGAGGCAGTACCAGGGTAAAGGAGCTACAAGTCAATCTTTTCCCAATTGAGCCACTTGGATAGAGGAGAGATCAGATTTTCGGTTCTGGTCTTCCAGATGTTTGGATATGAGCCTATAAACTGTTGTATCACCCGAATAGACACGCAAGTAAGCACTTCGGCAAATCATTGATACACAGTAAAATAAGTTTTACAAATTATTATAACTTACACCAATGTTCGCAAACCGACTATTATTATGCTCCCTTGTAGCCAGTAATCTTGGAAGCTCACGTAAAAGTATTCATATCTGCTAGAGTGGCTAAATAATCCCGCATTTGCTTAATGTTTGGTTCGGTTTACTTCGTTTTACGGCGTTTCAACCTCAATTTTATCTATTGGTAATATTTTTGTCAAAAATGTATAGACGGTAATATTTTTTTTCAAATATATCTGGTTTGGTTTGTTTTACAGCATATCAACTTCAATGGGTTATTTAATGTCGACAAGATTTTTATTGCTGGTAATTTTTTATTCAAAAAGGTATTGCTGATAATAATGTTTTGCTGGTAATAATTTTTCTTCAAAGATTTATTGCTGGTAACAATTTTTTGCAAAGTATTTCTCGTATTAAAACCTATTTTTACACTTTCATAGTGTTTTGACCTCAGTTTGGGGGTTAACTATTTACCCATAGCTGAGACCCTAGCAGGTGCTACCACCCCGGATCAGGGTGGACCTGGGAACACCAGCAATTAAGAGGTGGTTCCACGCTCCTGAAAACCTCCTGATAAAAAGGCCTTGCTGCTGGACGTAGTTTATCGTCATACCCAGGACGGCTCATTTGCTTTAG
>OZ038509.1:8469859-8517359 GCA_964036315.1 Acanthosepion esculentum | reverse complement strand
ATATATATATATATATATATATATATATATATATAAAGAGAGAGATGGGGGTATGCAAGAAAATTCTTATTTCAGACATCTCACGTTGACCACTAACCCGAGAAAATGAGACAAAGAACGAAAAATGGTTTCCTCTGTAGTCCAGTGTGAGACGACGAAGAATGTCTTTCCTTGCGACTACAGACGTCACGCGCCAAGAAAAGTCGTGCCAATTAAGTCGGTCCCCCGGCATCAGTTCCAATAATCATTAAACCACGAGGACATCCTCTCGCCATGAACTTTTCGAAAGTCTAACACAGAAAATGGAAGAAAATGTTTGGCAATTTTCCAATTTAGTCTTGGAAGTTTTTCTTTATTTCTTCCTTTTTATTTTTGTAATCTATGTACTTTTCCTATCGAAGCACCCACACGATTTGAAGTTTTTCCCTCTGAATGCATAGAATGGTTAAAATTTAAATCCTTGCTACTACTGCTGCTACTAATAATGCTGCTGCTATTACTACTAGTAATAATAATAATAATAATGTTTCTTATTGTAATACTGCCATGTGTTGCAGTAGTATATTCACTTGATTAATTGATCAGGAAAATATTTTAAGATTGTAATCATTTTGGGGTGATAATAATGATTCACTGATAAAAGCCCTACTAATTAACCTATAGCTGGGGGAAAAAGAGGTGGATTCATACCTTCAAGAGTATTTACATAATTATATAACGACGGGAATTAACCTTTTTTTGCAAGTGGATGATGCTATTATATTAGTGTTGTCGACAAGTATGTTCCGAATAGTGTCCGGTACGTCTCCATGAATATTTAAATGAGATCTAATTGAGCTGTTGTCAGAAAGGTGTAGAGTTAGTCAGCGTGTTAAACAGTTTGTAGTGTGGCCTATATAATTATTTACGGGAATTAGAACCTGGCTCACTGATTTCCAATTCTGAGCCATTATCCATTACACTATCCTTGCATCCCATCTTCCTGCACATGTTATTCTCAATAGTTGCTTAACTTCGTAGACTCTGAGAACGTCTACTGTCCGGTGCCCCTGCTAGTTATCTTTAACTCCTTAACAGAATCAAACGAAAAATCAACAATATTATTTGCCCTGACCTGGCAGCTCGGCTTCAGTTACTTTCCTCCTGCCATAAGGTTATCATCTCCTTGGGCATTTTCTATGCATACTTTAATGGTAATTGTTCGGATGTGCTCATCGCTATTATTTTATTTGATTTCTTGTAAATAGTTTTGTTTCCATATTGTAAATACTCATTGGGGCTCTTTTTCTAAATTGTTTTATTTTTATTCATCCCCACCCAGACAATGAATTGCTCCGATGAGCTGCTTTCGCTGGTTCCCAGGCCTCATGAATTTAAACGTCCCACGAGGCTGGCATCCCGTTCCCACCCCTTCACCGTTGAAACTGTTAAATGTAGACGTCTCTTCAACTCCAATAGCTTCATGTCTCGCACATCTCGCCTGTGGAACTCCCTTCCTTATTCCCGTTTCCCTGACAAATACAATCTCCAACTATTTAATTGTAACGTCAATCGACATCTCCAGTTGCCTTGATCTATCCACTTCCCTTCTCCACATCCTTTCACCTTTCATTCCTATCTGCTCTCGCTCCATATCTTCTGTAACCCCCTTGTCTTGATCGATCCACTATCTTTCTCCACATCCTCTCCTTTATCACTCCTATCTGCTCTTCCTCCAAACCTTCTGTAACCCCTTGCGTGCTCGTGGCTTCCAGCCTTGCTTGGGGTGATAAGCTTAAAAAAAAACAAAAAAAAATCATATAGGGACAAGCTGAGAATTTAATAGAGATTATGAGGTATTATGATGGATGTAGTAAGAAAGGTAAATAAGTGTTTTGGTGTAAGGAATATTGTGGTATGTTTTTGTCCAAAAACTATCGCGCAAGTCATGATCACTGATGGAATAACTGTGAGGTAATCAGACGACTACACTCTACATACTTTATTTCCAAGCACTGCTCTGAGCAACGGAAGTGAGCGAGAACGATATAACTTAATGCGCATGCCCGACATGTCAACCAATTGACTTCAGTCTGTCTACTTTAGCCCGTTGTCATAGCAACAGTGTTGATACGTTTGATCACCTCATGTATTTTCATGATAATCGGTCTGATGAACTTGTCTCTTCCGTGCGTCGACTTCGCCATAGTCTCGCATTCCCAGATTGTTAATAGATCTCATTATTTTACAGGAAAAATTCGGAGTTGTAGCCATAAGCTCTCTGGTAACAGTTTCTTCTCTCAGACTTCTCGTATTTGAACCTCTCTTCCCGTTTCTTCAAAAATGTAATGTCAGTTATGAATAAATGCCCCCCTTAGTTCTCACTTCTCAGTGGCATAAAGCCTTGCTTGGGGTGATTTAAAAATAAGAAAACTGTTCACCAACACAGAAGAGTATTATCAATATAAAGAAAATATAAACACTGTATGTGTTACCACTTAACATCAGAACTTGTAGAAACTGAATGCATATGTTTACTACCTATCTTAAGCAAAAGATCATAATCATAAGCGTCCTGCAAGAAAGATATGACAGATAGGAGGATTTGAGATAATCCACGCGAGCTAATCAGAAATATTAGCAACAAGGAGACGACGTCATATTCTAGAGTTCTACTAAGAGAAAAGACATGTTATTAATGACGGCACTACATTACAAAAACTTTTCTGCCAAAACCGGGGGTTCCTGGAGATTGAAACGACGTTCAGACCAATCTTTGTAAATGTTCAACATGTCTTTCCAATTTCATCGAAATCGGTCGAAAAATGTGGAAGTGCATGAATAAATATATATATATATATATATGAATTCAAGACGTGGATTATCTCAAACCCTACTAATGATTTCTAGCACTTAAATATATATATATATATATATATATATATATATATATATGCACATTTCATTAAAAACGACTGACAAGGTGCTTTTATTTTCATTATTTAATTCCAAATTCAAATGCTCATTAAGGAATTGTATTCCTCAAGAATCATCTTTCGTAAATAATTATATAGGCCACACTACAAGGATGCAAGGATAGTGTAATGGAATGGCTCAGAATTGGAAATCAGTGAGCCAGGTTCTAATTCCCGTAAATAATTATATAGGCCACACTAAAATCTGTTTAACTCGCTGATTAACTCTACACCTTTCTGACAATAGCTCAATTAGATCTCATTTAAATATTCATGGAGACCTACCGGACACTATTCGGAACGTACTTGTCGACAACACTAATATAATAGCATCATCCACATGCAAAAAGAGGCTAAAAATAATGGAAGCCTTATTAATAAAAACAAACAAACCAACACATAATAATATTAACTTTGAACATGGACATAATATCTTGACCGTGTTTTGAAAATAAAAAAAAGAAACATTTTATAAAACATACATATAATAAACTATTTCTAATTCTAACAGTTGAAATATAATCCTTGAAAATGGCTAAATGTATAGCCGAAAGCGCTCGGATAAAAAGAACATTCGGACATTTTTATATAATTTATCATCTGAAAAGAAAAACATTATTAGATCGCACGAGAAATATAAAAAAATAAATAAAAGTTTGAAACCGCCTCCAGAATGAGCATAGCATGAAGTGGACAGAAGAGAGAAAAATGGAGAGCCGAGTTCGAATTCCAGTCGAATCCATTACATTCACTTACGTGCTAATACCCTTAGGAAAGGTGTGAATCCTCTTCTTCTCCCTCCAAGTATGGGTAAATAGCAGGACAGACTGGGTTCTGTAGACTTGGATGGCAACTGGTCTAGGAGAAGCACAACTTTGAATTCAAAACCTGCGGAGGGTCGTTTGGGGACCTTGTGGCATTCACTAGACCAGGACCCTGTATTCGTCCCTCCAAAAAGTGTGGATGGCCCTGCACAAAGCTTTCACCACTATAATCAAATCTCATGTGTCGGTGTCGGGCTCTGAGTTTCTAGGAACTGATCTGCCTGACCCTCATACGTCGAATTCGACGGGAGAGTCGATCATATATGAATTGCTTGTATTTTTATTATAAAATGTATTTTTAAAATTCCATCGTGATTTATTTGTGAGGGGTAATTATTTGTCAATAGTTGGGACACTAGCGGGTGCTACTACTCAGGCTCAGTGTCGATCATAGGAACAACATCAATTAAGAAATTCTTTCACGCTTCTCAAAAGCTCCAATCTCCCGATCAGGTTGCTGGCTGCCGGATATAATAGAGTTTTGATAGTCTTTTTTCAACTGTTTATCTATATGACAATTCATTTGGATAAGGTAAGTATGACTTTATATGTGCACAGCCGGAAATTTTTCATATGCGTAAGGACTTGAATATTTGAGGCTCCTAAAATACTCATTCCGTTTTCTGTAAATATATACTACAGTTCAAAGTTTGAAGCCGCCTCCAGAATTAGCATAACATGAAGTAGACAGAAGAGAGAAAAATGAAAAAGAGATCTGGAATCAAACTTATACTTTGAGAAACTTTTGCAACGAATGTCAAAAATATGTACTGAAGTAATCAAGGCTAAAAGGGGGATATTTTGACGAGAGCATAATTTAATCATAAAATGCTTTTTATTTGTTGTCACAATAAAATCTCTAATAAAAAAAAAATCACTTCTCACTTTATAAACCATGTATAATAAATTTACTTTTTAAAGTAGAAAACATCTTATCGTTTAGACAAGTTTTTAAAAAAATACCAAATATCTCAAACTTTTTAACTGTAGTGTATTAAGATATACAACTATTTATATTTTATCACATTAAGCATCTCTTTTTGATTTTCATTTAATCTATACACATGGCCTCTTTTATATATTGCGTGATAAGATGTTACTAAAACGAAACTCGCCTCATAAAGCCGTAATTGTCCACCATACCTATTCAGTTAATCACAATCGCAGTAGATGAAGGTGATCGGCACGTGTCTCTTGTACCACGCCTCTTTTGGCTGTGCTAAATACGCAAGTCGACAATAGCTTTATCTCCTTGTATACACTCTGCCAAAGTTTGAGTTCGAAAATAACCTCATTTGGCTCTTGTGTTGTTTACACCTTTCAAATGTTTCATTGGCCGTAGACAAAGAAAAAAGTGTCATCCATAAAGAAGGGTCTAATAGGGAAGCGCTTTTCTGTTCTGTCTCTCCTTTGGCACCCAGAAGGTCACCTTATTTCAGCTGTTGGCTATATAACTATTCATGTATGCTAATTTTCTAAGGGAAGCTTAGATCTTACACAAGGACGAAATTGTAGGACACCCAACGAGGAAAGCGTCGAAATACCCTGATTTTTTTAAGTGTGGTTTATATGTGTCAAAAGGCTGGATATATGAGATCCCCAGTGATGATCGAACTCACTACTCAGTCGTAAATGTTCTAACGAGACGCGATTGCTCGCCATGACATCGAGTTATGTGTCATGCGTGATAAACGCTTAGACGATCATGTATCTTTCGATACATGACTGACGAGGCAGATTCTTCCCGCAAGAGGTTGCCATTTCTTTCTGCGGTAGACCAGTTGCCATCAGAGACTATAGAACCCGCTCTGTCCAGCTATTTACCCATAGCTGGGAGGGGAAGAAGAGGATTCATACATTTCCCAAGTGTACTAGCACGTAAGTGGATGTAATGGATTCGATTGGAATTTGATCTCGGCCCTCTGATTCCTCAATCCGAGCCGCTATCCATTCTGATTTACTCCACATCGCTGAGTTGTGGCACAAAGCCGAAAGTGTGGGGCAGACCGAGCTTACTATTCAGTCATAATAGAAATAGGGAGACAAGCTTGCTAACCTGAACACAAGGTCGAGGTAACCTAATAATTTTCTATGTGTAGCTTAAATGTGGCACAATGCCGAACGTATTGGATACCCAGTGAGAATCAAACTCACTACTCAGTCGTATCTGATCTACCGACACAAGCTTGCTGAATATTACATCACGGTTAATCATCCAAAAAAACATTTTTCTAAGCGTAGCTTAGATGTAGAAAAAGCCGAAAGTATGGAGCACCCAGTCAGCCTCAGACTCACTACTCAGTCGTAATTGAACTAACGAAACAAGCTTGCGAACCATTACATAATGTCGAAGTGCTATGATTTTCAAGGCGTATCTTATGCGTGGCACAAAGCCGACAATATAAGATAGCCAGTAAGGAACAAACTTACTAATCAGTCGTAATAGAAATGTCGAAATGCCCTGATTTTTTAAACGAAGCTTAGATGTAGCACAAGGCTGAAATTGTAGGCCATCCAGTGAGGATAGAAATCACTACTCAGTCGTAATTGATCAAGCGAGACAAGATTGCGAAATATTACACCACGTCTAAGTGAACTTATTTACTAAACGTAGCTTAGATGTGGTTCAGGACCAAAATTGTGAAGCACCCACTGACGAGCAAGCACTAATCTGTCGTAATTGATCTAGAGAGATAATCTTGTTAACATTTACGCCATGTCGAACCGGACAAAATATTCTTTTTAAACTTAGCTTAGATGTAGAACAAGGCTGATATTGTGGGGCACCCAATGAGGATAAAACACACTATTTATGTACGAATTCTGAAATAACATTCACTTTTATTAGTTCATGTGCCGGAATTTGAATTAATTTCATTCTGTCTTTGTTTTTCAAATATTCATTTCCTTTACTTTTTTTAACGATGGAAACTGTGACAGCCAAATTTAAAAACGGATTTCTGTTCCGGATATGACGATAATCTAAATCCGGTAGCAAGGCCTTCTGATCGGAATGTCTTGAGGATTCGTGGAAACACCTCTTAATTGCTGTTGTTCCAAGGTCCATCCTGACTGTGGGTGGTAGCAACTGTTAGGGTCCAAGCTATGGGCAAATGAGTCGCCAGTCTCTGACCATCGAGAGATTTATAGATGCGTAAATAGTCGTATCATCGGCTTAGATGTTTAGAAATGATCTTAGTATATTCTTAGATCAAACAAATGATTGGCCCGAAGAGTGACACCTTGAAGACACCTGCGTTGACATTTAGCACTATGAAAGTCTGACCATTGATAACTGTTAGAAAGGATTTTATGATCAAGAGAACCCTACTCTTGATTCCATAACTGGAAAGCTTGTGTATTAAGCCTTTGTACCACATCTTGTCGAAGGACTTTGAGGCCAGTGCTATGGTCCTCGAGCTGTGTTTGTCGGCAAGAGATTCACTGAATCTGTGAGTGATGTTACTTAGGACGTTGGAAGTGACTCAGGTCAAGCTAGACCCGTACTGCTCGTCGATGAAGAGTTTGTTCTTTTCTAGATGCTTGATGACTTTACTTATTATGATTTCAGAAGATCTTGCTGATCAGACTGAGGAGACTGTACAGGGTGTGAGAAGATCGTAAGACCCGTTCTTGAAAACCGGGCATACGCTTGACACTTTCACAGTTGAATATCTTCGCTAGGATTGGGGATAATTCAAGTATGATGTTCTTAAGGACAACACTGGAATGTTATCTTCACTGGTGGCTTTCATAGGTTCAAGGCCTTTGAGAAGTCTAGAGATTTCTCGTGCTGTGATACTAATATTAGTGAGATTGTGCTCAGTGAGACGCGTAAATGTTTGGAGGGGACGATCATTCTTATCAAATACTGAGTTAGAAACAAAGATAGAGGCGAAGAGATTCGCCTTATCTGTCGAGGAATATATGAAATCGACGTCATTTATAATTGTGGACGCAGCCGCTTTACATCTGTTTAATATTTGCTTGGTGATCTTCCAGAATTCACGAAATTTAAATTGTTTCTTTTTACCGTGGTCTGAATTGCTTGTATGTAGCAGCGTTTTCTACAACTTTTTACAGCGATTGCTGAGTGTTATATATATATATATATATATATATATATATATATATATATATATATATATATATATATATATATATATATGCATGTAGGATTGGTGTATATGAAATAAATTACAATAACCAAAAAATACTATTCTTAAAAGATTGCTCAATAGAGAGTAGAGCAAATATAATTTATTCGAAGATTATGACATGAATATGTTATAAAATAACTACAAAAGTAGACATTTTGTTTCACCACTTCTGCTGCCTTATCAAGTTATGGTGTTGAATCACCATAGCTATTTTGGCAGTGATTTTATAATATATTTATGTCATAATTTTCGAATAAATTATATATATATATATATATATATATATATATATATATATATATATATATATATATATATATATATAATTTACATAAATTTACATAAAATAAATAGACAATACTTATCAATAGTATTAAATGAAACATGTATGAATAAAAAAATGCTGCCTAAATACACACAGTATATATATATATATATATATATATATATATATATATATATATATATATATATATATATATATATATATAACTGCCAGCAATCGCAGCTACATACAAGCAGTGCAGACAAAGGGAAAAATACACAAATTTGATTTCGTAAATTCTGGAAGATCACCAAGCAAATCGTGAACAGATGTAAAGTGGCTGTGCCCACACTTATATATATATATATATATATATATATATATATATATATATATATATATATATATATATATATATGTGTGTGTGTGTGTGTGTGTGTGTGTGTGTGTGTGTGTGAGTACATTTATTCGCATGAGTAAGGATCATATTGGCTGATTACCTTTTTTTTCTCTTGTTAACACACTATGTATGTCCCCCTGTCCTTTCATCTGGTAGTGGTCACTGCGACTTATATTAAGTTAAAACTTAGTATGGTCCATATTCGTATGTTACTTCCTTGAATACAGTACGGGATAATGAGCTTTTGAACACTCGACATCTGAATATAACTCCGCTATTTCATGGGTAGGACGACCTGGGTAGTTTTTGTCGACATCCCTATAAAAAATGTTATCTTAAGCAACATTATCCAGTCTAGGATAAAACGTATAAATTACAATTTCCAATGCTTGCACACAAATACTCATAACAGATCGGATGTCACGCGTGTCATCATGTATAGGGTCGAAAATTCTGTCACTGGAACAAACAGTTCCAACAACGATGAGACAACTTGTCATCAAAGTCGAACTATTTCTAACCTTGGACCAAGTAACTCGATAGCAAATTAATTAATAAAAAGAAAGCGAGCGAAATGGACTCGCGAAGAGTATCAATAATTCATGACGTCCTTTTTCCCCTCCCTCAAAAATCCACAGAACAACATCACGGATCAGATATACTAAATATAGAGAACTACGGTAGGAACTGGTATAAGACCCTATCTCAAACCAAACATGCTTGCCAACGTCCGCAGGAACATCGTGCGAAATAAAAGACTCACAAATGCAGAAATAGATCCGATAAAAATAAATATAAAATAGACCTTGATCTATCCACTTCCCTTCTCCACATCCTTTCACCTTTCATTCCTATCTGCTCTCGCTCCAAATCTTCTGTAACCCCCTTGCCTTGATCGACCCACTGTCTTTCTCTTTCTCCACATCCTCTCCTTTAGCACTCCTATCTGCTCTTCCTCCAACCCTTCTATAACCCCTTGCGTGACAGTGGCCTCCAGCCTTGCTTGGGGTGAACCGTTAAAAAAAAAACAACAAAAAAAAAACAATAGCGAGGTTAGATGGGAAATAAATAATTTGATAGAGGATGAGGTAAAAAAAACGAAAATAAATGAGATACGAAATAGTAATCACTCAAGAAATAAAACTAAAGAATCTACGTACGATAAACCTGCGGTTTATATCACTGATTATGTTATTTATGACTGAAACGACATTAGGGCAGATTTCCTTGAAAACAACAGAGGTGAAATCACCAAAGCGAAAAATATCATTCAAGTACTCACCAAGGCATCTCACACTCAAATGTCAGACAGAGACCAGCTTCGAAAAATTCATATGACAAAGTCCCTGCTATGGGCAAATAGTGAATTCTCTCCCCTAAACAGAAATCAACTATACATTTTTATGTATAAATGAGAAACAATACATTTTATAGCAAAATAAAAATCAATGCAATACTAAAACATATAAAGATACATTTTTATAGTAAAATTACCAACAATACATTTCCTAATCTACAAACTATATAACCTAAAAAACTTTACCCTGTAAGCATAAAATGACGTACAATTTATATACATTTCGGCATTAAATAAATGACAGAGATTGATATGCTGCTAAACATCAACCAACGAACAATACTTATTTTTAAAAAATTACCAACAAAAATTATTTATAGTAAAATTACCAATAATACCTCTTTGTAGTAAAATTACCAACAAATACCTCTTTATAGTACAATTATCAAAAATACATTTTAGTTGTAGTTAAAGGCATACAATTACATTGAAAACATATTTAATTGAAGTCAAAAAATTGTATTCAAACTCATAGAGGTTGATCTGCCGCTAAACAAAATCAACCAGCCAATCAAACCTCAATGGATCATAGCCGACTTCTTTTTCTTCTTCCTTTTGGTCTTGTTCCTCTAGGAAATGATTCACCAACGATTAACCCTTCTTTTTCTATTTTATCTTCCGCACTTATGCCAGATTTGGTGTACTCCAGCTTCTATGTTTGCATTGAAAAATCTCACATCTCACATGTTTCTGACTCTGATGGCTTTGCTTGTACTTATACTATATATTGTTTCAGCTGATGCTGCTGCTATCATCATCATCATCATCATCATCATCATCATCATCATCATCATCATCATCATCATCATCATCCTTCTCCTCCCACTCATCATCATCCTTTTACAACTGTGTCTGGCGCGCCTCTCGTTCGTTCGCACGAATGTTATGTCTATCCTATATCCCGTAAATAATGGACTATTCCGTTTTGATCGTGTGAAAAAGTGGAAAAGACACTACTTGGTTTCAATGAGGAAATGAAATGAAATAAATACATAAATAAAGGAGGGATGGAAGATAGAAATATTTAAAGTCTCCATCCAATACCTCATGAATAATGGACGATTCCGTTATGATAAACAAAACGCATATCAGAGATGCTACTTGAGGTCAATGAGAAAATGAATAAAAGAAAGAAGAAAAGAAAGAAAGAAAGAAAGAAGGAAAGAGAGAAAGAAAGAAAGCGAAAACGAAAAGAAAGATGGACGTGTTTTACGTCTGCTTCAGTGAAATTGGAAAAAAAGTTGTCAATTTAAAATATTTTTGCTAGTACCCCTTTACTTGTTCAAAAACCGACCAGCATTCATATTTATGACTGTTATTTCAATATTTTGTTAACGCTGTTAAGCTTAAATATTTAATTTCTACGGATATTTTATTGTAGTAGAACTCGTCATGAGCTTAGTCAATAGTTACCTTTAGAAATAAAATTCATTAGAATATTAAAATAGAAAAGCCATGAAATTTTCAGAGGATTTTCTAGTTACTACTACTACTACTACTACTACTACTACTACTACAAGTGTAGTCGTACCATCTAAAACGTGGGCAGTTGTTAGAAAGTTTGGATGGTGAGATGCAATGATACAAAAGTCTTGCCAGAATGTATTAAGATTCAATAAGGCGGAAATAAAGAATTCTTGAAGAAAATAGAGGCCAATGAACCGCTTAATTAATCCTTTCCCTTTATATTTTTACGCAGTGATTCATTTATTACCCCTGGTATTATATAAATCGCTTTTTGATCAATATATTTTAATGTTGAAAATTTTACGTGTTTACTATAACAGTCAAATAAAAATGTTTCTCGGAAGAACGTCAAAGACAGAGACGACAAATCATATTTCAAGACCAGGTTGAAGCAAGGAGATAACTTAATTTATAAAAGGTATCTGAGTGCTTCACATGAAAGACTTTACCAAATAAGACTGCAATCTAAGAAATGAAGCCGTAAAACGACGCATTTTTCTCGGGAATTATTTCTTTTATATATATTGAAATGACTAAGGGAATTAATCACTCATAAATTTCCCAACGAAAGTTGATTCAGTTCCCTTTCCAGTATAGATGGGACAGGTAATATTTAAATACACATTGCTAATTTTTATATGGTTTGATTAGCATTAATTTCATGGTTCTTTTGATCATTTATTTTACTCATTTTATCCACCCGCCAAGTGTAAAAAAAAACATTTTTATAAAACTTTTAAAAAAATTATTTTTTTATTTAGCTCCCTTTTTTGCTGTCATCAGTATGATTAAGAGGAAAACAGAATTTGGAAAATAATAAAAGCAAAAATATTCTAGTTAGTCGAATCATAATGGATCAAGCGAGACAAGATGCTGGTCATTACACCACGCCGAAGGACCCATAATGATTTCGTAACAGTTGATTAGATGTGGCACAAAGTCGTATGTATGGAAAACCCACTGAGTGTCGAACTTACTGCTCAGTCGTAAGTGACCTCGCAAGACACGTTTGCCAATCATGACATAATGACTTATTGACCAAAATTATTTTCTAAGCGTAGCTTGGTTGTCGAACAAGGCCGAAAGTATAGGGCCTTCAGTAAGGACCGAACACACTACTCAGTCGTAACTGATCTAGAAGGACAAACTAACTAACCACGTCGATGTGCCCAAAGCTGCTGGTCTAATGACAATAAAGTGATGTAATTTATTTTTACGGAAAAAGAAATTAACTTAGAAAAGCCATGAAAATCATATATGACGCGTGATACAGATTATCAAAATTGCGAGAATTAAATTCTTTGTTCTATTTGTTTCAACAATTAATCTAACGGTCTTCCTATCAAAATATTTTTAAGGCAAATAACACCGGCTTTGAAGAGTCGCGTGTGAAATCTGAATAAAATATTCCTTAATCGTTTATACGTTTTACACATTTAAATCAAACTGTTCTACTGAACAAACAAA
Source organism: Acanthosepion esculentum (assembly GCA_964036315.1). NCBI lineage: Eukaryota > Metazoa > Mollusca > Cephalopoda > Sepiida > Sepiidae > Acanthosepion > Acanthosepion esculentum. The sequence continues at coordinate 8,504,465 of OZ038509.1, read as the reverse complement.
CAGTTTAATATTTACATAAAATTTAAAATTAAAAAAAAAACAACCAAGTATGAAAATTTCCTTATCTATCTATATCGCTGAGATAGAGATTAGGTATTATGATTACTCGAAATTTCCAATCACCTGAAGAAGGCCGGAGCATACAACGAATGAAGATGAGGATAACAATACAAATATTGTCAATAATGCAAGTAATAAGAATTTTCGTATTGAAAATATACTTTAAGCAGGAAGAGGTTTAGTCGTAGATGAGCAATTGAACAGCTCCCAGCACATGTCTCAATCATGTACCAAAGTCTGAATCTCTCCAGTTGCGCCTAGGGACGTCTATTTTTCTCTGTTGCTAACCCTTACAGAACGTCAAGGTGTTCCCAGTCTTTAACGTATGGAACATCACTTCTTTTCCGATATTTTTCAATGCGTCAGTTTCTTTTTTCCATCACTGATAATATAGCGGATCTCTGGCTCTAAAAACAGCATATGATTAGACTTCGGGTAATGTTTAACCAGGGCCACCTCAAGGATACTGACAACGCTGGCAGTCCCCCGCAGCGCCATCCAAAGAAATTGATTATTAATTATTTCTGTCATGGTGTGGCGATAACTTAACAGAAAAACGAATAATCTGACGATGCAGGCATAATGATCGTTTTCGTCTATAAGACTTTTCATATCTGTTAGATTATTTGCCACAATTAATGACGTTTTAATTACCTTTGAATTATATAAAACATCATTAATGCAATATCGCTGAGATGAAGTATTATGATTACTTGAAATTTCCAATCACCTGAAGAAGGCCGGAGCATGCAACGAATGAAGATGAGGATAACAGTACAAATATTGTCAATAATGCAAGTAATAAGAATTTTCGTATTGAAAATATACTTTAAGCAGGAAGAGGTTTAGTCGTAGATGAGCAATTGAACACCTCCCATGCCTTTCATATTCCTTTGGCTAGCAGTAAGTTCTACTCGGGCAGCTTTTTCCTCAGCACTGTTACGTTGCAGAAAAGACCAACGAGATATTGCTTCCCCCGACCACTAAAATCTTAACCTCTTTAATTTGTATATTAGCCAGTGTTTGGCTGAGCGGTCAGCTTGCTCCGTTTACTCCAATAGCTTCATGTCTCGCACATCTCGCCTATGGAACTCCCTTCTCTATTACTGTTTCCCTGACAAATACAATCTCAGACGGTTTAAGTATAGCGTCAATCGTCATCTCCAATTGCCTTGATCTATCCACTTCCTGACATCTTTCATTCCTATCTGCTCTCGCTCTATATCTCCCGTAACACCCCTACCTCGATCGACCCTCCGTCCTTCTCTTTCTCCACATCCCTTCCTTTACCACTGCTATCTGCTCTTCCTCCAACCCTTCTGTAACCCCATGCGTGATAGTGGCCACCGGCCTTGCTTGGGGTGATACGCTTAAAAAAAAAAAAAAAAAAATTACGGCAACACGCTTATATCGAGCATAAGTCACATCATTTGCTGTCTTTCTGCTTTTTGGACCGAATTAATCTTGTAAAGAAGATAGGTGAAGAAAATGTCATGATATGATTCGCCGATCTAAAGGTTAAAAAATAATTTATGTATGGTAATGAATGTTTTCTTTACCTTGTATTAAGTTACGTATTGCGTCCTAGGTATGACGATAAACCTCATGCCGCTGAAAGGTCTCTGAACGGGAGAGTAGAGGTTTTGAAGAGCGTGGAACTAACTCTTAATTTGTGTTGTTCTCAGGTTTACTCGGACTCTGGGTGGTAGCATCTGTCATGGTCTTAGCTATGGGTAAATATTTACCACCCAAACTGATGTAAAACGCTATGAACGTATAGATATACATTATTGTAGTAAGAATACCATCAATGCATTTTCATAGTAAAAAGAATTACGAACAATAAATTTTTAAAAAAATACCACCAATATTTTTTTTCAGAATAGATAAATTTTCCAGCAATACAATTTTTATGGAAATTTCTAATGATCCCAAGAAAATTAAATTTTGGTATTAAATGACCCATAATGTGTTGATATGCCGTTAAAGAAACAAGTTGCATATTTATAAGCTCGCTATTCTGCATTTTCATTTTTTTTTATCTTTGTGAAATGTTTAAAACATTATACTTGTAAGGGCGTCTAAGTTCAGTGTGCTCGGGGTGCTAGCAACCCCTGGCCGGCCCTGTATTTAACTATTGGGATGGTGTTTCGAAGGTGATACCAAGTGACCTTTTTTCTCTCCAGGCGTGACTTAAAATCAGTATATGAAACAGTATTTACAATGAAAAATGATACGGAGTAACTTATGACAAGCATATGAGAAAAAACAGGCAATTTATTTCATGACGTTACAGACTAGAGAAAAATATTGTGTTCAGTGGATTAGTATTTTATAGAAAAGATTTGTGTAAAAACATACAATGGTGAAGTTTTATCAATAGAATGACAACAACAGAATTCGTGTTGCTAATTCTGACAGTTATGGATTGACACTTGAGGATATTTCCAGTACAAGTTTTCAGACCACCTGTTTCTTGCGGTGTTAAGGTATACAAATCTTTTGAGATTGGAAGTAGTTTGTCAAAGTCAGGAAGAAATAGGAAAGTATCCAAAACAGAAGAATTTAAATCGGTAACATTTCTTTAAAAGACGTCAAAGATAGCCACAAAATACAATCAAATACATAGGAGGCGAAACGTATTGGTATATTATTGATGTCAATAAAAAGACAGTTAATTAGAAATGAAAGAAACTCGGAACACACATACTTGAAAATTCTGGCGTATAATAATATCGGCAAAAGTTGTGGAGGGAGTGTACCGACGGGAATGGACAACTCAACACCACCGACAACTCAGCACCGAGACAACTCAGCACCAGAAAAAAATAACTTTTTTCATAACCAAATAAAAATAATTTGTTAAGGATTAAAGTATTAATTAGTAAATATTTTTCTTCAAATAAAGCATTTAAAAAGGCATTATGTAAAATAGGAGCCAGATTTTGGTTTTAAAATATTTGTAATGAAGTAAATCGAAAAGAAATGTATTTTTTAATACAGCAAATCTATCTATAAAGATAAGGCCAAAACCGATTTTGCATTTCCTAACTCTCATCGATATTGGAAATTATCGATTTTTTCATGCTTCTACGGCACTTTTTATGTAGTTTGAGGCCATTTCCTACTGGCCAGAATGAGAGTCTATAGCTGGTTGCCGCGAATAGGCAGGAAGATTATATTGGCCAGCGTGAGAGCCAACAGCTGACTGACACGAATGTTAACTAGGATGCTAGCATGCAAAAAAATATCGATAGCTGTATTCGTTACAAGTGGGAAAAAATTACATTTGCATGGCACTTTACTCCAATTGGCTCATTCGCTTGCGTAAACTCAACGTTGATTCTCATTCCGCAGAACTGGGTTGGGTGTGAAAAATATTTGTTGTTAACATTCTTTTTTCATTCTGTTTTTCGAGTTACGAGTACTTTTTTAAAGCTGATCGTTTTGTGTTCATTTTGTTTAGTTCTTTTTTCGTAACAGATTTAATGTTTAGTATATAACTTAGAAAAAATTCGCAGTGTGAGATAGGCAAGAAGTAAGGCATGTAGCAACATCAGCAGGGTAAAAGGCACTCCTTTAATGGCAAGGAAGGGCAAAATATTTTAAGTCAAATGATAGCGATTGCTGTATGAGTCGTACGATTTTTGAATTAAGCACGGGCAACACCGGGCCATGCTGCTAGTTCATATAAGAATAAATCCCTAAAGCACACTTGTTTTTAATTAATTTTGATAAAGGTAATCAAAAAATGCAAAACAAAATGAAGGAGTTTTTGGTTTTTAGTGATTATTTTAATAAAGTAAATCGTAATGAAATTTATTTTTTAATAAAGTAAATCGAATGTCTTATTTTTTATATACCAATTTACTTATTAAAAATTTGTTTACGATTTTCCTCATTAAAAATAATTAAAACAAAGGAAAAATGGTTCATATTTTACATAATGTCGAAGAACAATACAATGCAACAAATGGTCAAAGATGCTTCAGTCCTTAGTTCTACCTGTTCAGACCTTCACAGTTCGATATTCGCCATGTCATGTCCACGGCATCAAAGATTCCTCATTCCTTTCATATTCCTTTGGCTAGCAGTAAGTTCTACTCGGGCAGCTTTTTCCTCAGCACTGTTACGTTACAGAAAAGACCAACGAGATATTGCTTCCCCGACCACTAAAATCTTAACCTCTTTAAGTTTAGTGTCAGCGATTATCTATACTACAGATATAACAATATGCACGTCTTTCTCCTCTTTATTACGCCAATACAAAAATCTTATTCGGTAACCCTCTAACTTCAGTGGCTCTTGTATCGTGATTTGGGTATATAATAATACAAACAAATGTCCACTATTGCTTAAGCTGTATCCTCCAGTACAATGATCTGAAGGATTAAACTGTGGTCTGCAGTGATCGGTGATAAAAAGAGGTTCATATCTCGTACAAGTGATTGTTGTTTGGGTGTGTGATGTAGACCAGGGCGAGGACATTTTAATCACCCATGTCATATAGCCCTAACTCCTCATCCCATAGTGTGAGGTGACATAAGTTGCATTTATCAGTCGTCTTTAATATTTCTTAGGGTAGGTCAATTTTGGAAGCACGACATTGGCGCAGTCTAGATAGATGGGAAATATGAACACCTGTAAAAGTTATTTTCATTTCTAACAAAAGATGCCTTCCAAAAGTTAAACAAAATATTATGAAACAAATATTTCGTTAGAAACAAAGAAAAAAAAAGATTACTGAAGTGTTATGTAATATCAGTTTTCCTATATGGCAGTGCGTCCTGGGTACGACGTTAAACTGCATCCAACAGCAAGGCCTCTGATCAGGAGGTTTTGAGGAAGCGTGGAAGCACCTCTTAATTGCTGGTGTTCCCATGTCTACCATGACCCGGGGGGTGGCACCTGTTGGAGTCCCAGCCATGGGAAAATAGTGAACTTCCAGGTCTTTTCCAGCACATTGAAACAATGATGTTGCCAACTACACTTTTTTGAAAAAATGATGTTGGCAGCTATACTTTTTTGAAACAATGATGTTGCCAGATATACTTTTTTGAAACAATCATGTTGCCAGCTATACGTTTTTGAAACAATGATGTTGCCAGCTATACTTTTTTGAAATAATGATGTTGCCAACTATACGTTTTTGAAACAATGATGTTGCCCGCTATACGTTTTTGAAACAATGATGTTGCCAGCTATACTTTTTTGAAACAATGATGTTGCCAGCTATACGTTTTTGAAACAATGATATTGCCAGCTATACGTTTTTGAAACAATGATGTTGCCCGCTATACGTTTTTGAAACAATGATGTTGCCAGCTATACGTTTTTGAAACAATGATGTTGCCGGCTATACGTTTTTGAAACAATGATGTTGCCAGCTATATGTTTTTGAAACAATGATGTTGCCGGCTATAAGTTTTTGAAACAATGATGTTGCCAGCTATACGTTTTTGAAACAATGATGTTGCCGGCTATACGTTTTTGAAACAATGATGTTGCCAGCTATACGTTTTTGATATATTTAGTAAATACTGGATCTGGCATTAAATAACCCATAGTGGTTGATATGCCATAAAACCCCAAACAACCAAACCAATATTTGGCAGTGAATACTCCTAACAGATGATGGATTCTATATTTTTCTTTTGTTTTGTCAACCCTTTGTAGTTTATTTAAAGCCAGAAGATATTTTAAATTGTAAGAATATTCAGTATTTACATTAGTCGGACTCCTGGTAATTTTCCCTCTGAAAGTTCTCCACTGCCTGAACCGGGTATTGAACTCACACTCTTTGGGTCTGTCACTGGATCTAACCAACGCCTTTATCCACTGTACCATGTGCCCTTGAGATAACTGATAACTGATAACTGACATCCATCAAACATGGCTCGTGGAACTAGAACAGTCTACCCCAGTGATCGAAATAAAGGGTTCGATCGAAATTCCAACCACCTGAAGAAGACCGGAGCGTACAACGGCCGAAACGTTGTGACAAATATGGCGACAAAGATGAGGACAATAGTCCGACTAATGTAAATACTGTACATAACACCTCATCTCAGAAATATAGACAGACTCTGTAAGAATATTGTTTGAGATAATAATGATTTTGTGTTACAAGTCTTACTAATTAAACCACGGCTGGGGGTAGAAGAGGTGGATTTATACCTTTCCCAAATGTAAAGGGTGTTTCATTAAGACGGATCAAAGTTCGCAGGAAATAAATCAGTGTTATTTGTGAAAATTTACTTATTTATCTATTGCATCATGTTATTTAAGTCATGGCAAGTATGTGTGAAAAATAATATCACCGAAATATCCGTCAAATCTAAAAGAAAAAAAATCATTAGACGCTTAAACTTAATTCACATTTAAAATCTGTCCAAGTTATTGGAACACCCTTTATTTGCACGTAACTTTGGTGACAATCGCCTTGTTGGATCAACCTCTCTACTCACACGACCTGACTACTTGCATTTTTTTTCTTTTATCCAACTCAAGAGGGGCATCAAGGGACCCGTTTTCCATGCGTGGAAACTATGACGATGTATCTGCGGAGAATCCCGGGATAATGCTTCCAGGACTGCATGGAGGCGTAGCAGAAAAGAATGGTAAGGTGCGTTAGACACAAAGCTCATCATTTCGAAAACGAAAAAAGTTTGTAGTTTCTATTTGACATTAACTTTTTGTGATTTCAGCCACGTTGCTTTTCGAACGCACCTCGTATATGCAAACAAAATCATGTTTGCATTGTCACATTGATACAGACATTTGTGAATATTAAATCAGTTTTATTAACGAAGATCAGTATCTTCATAAGAACCCAATAGATATAGCTATTGAGTGGGATCAACATAATTTGAACAGTTGTGTGAATAAAAGAATTCCCCTGGCATTCGGAGAATCCATTCATCAGCCTCCGGCCTTCAACGTGAAGTGTCAATTTGCCAAGAGTTAAGACTGTAGGAAACACACATCACATCAAGTAAAGGTCACGTGAAACAAACCCGTCTTTTCGTTGGCTGCAACGTTTGTTGAAGGACAGGAGTGTTTGCAACGGTAATAATATAATCAAATATACAGAGCTCATAAAACAGGCACAAACAATTGTTATACACTATCTTACATAAGCCCGAACACGCATAACAACGCCTATATTAAAACGGTTATAGATATATACGTAAATCGATATTGAAGGCTTTCATTTAATATAGCCACCACACTTGGCCAATAGCCATATTTTGAATGACTCATAATGTTTGCCTTTTGTACTTGTGACAATATGTAACCAGGTAACTCTACCTTTAAATATTGCGTGTATACAAACGCATATGCATTATTTATATACTGGAAGGATTCTGGTAACTACATTCCTGATCCCTTGGGTCGACAGCCAAATCCCGAATAATCGAAGAAATGTATTCCGACCATGAGAGCCGATTTCGAATCATACTAAAGTCTTTTTCTAGGGAGGTTACTTCGAGTTAATACGCGTCTGGAAGGAAGATCTCACTGTGTAGCACTATTGAGAAGTGTATGAAGACATACACTGGTTTGACTAAATCACTGTGAGGAACATTCGGTAGATGGAATTCTTCAGAAGTAGTCGATTATTGATATAAGACGAAGATACGGCCTTGTTCGAATTGTTTAAGATGACATATTATTCGGTCTCACCTAGTACCTGTAACTTAGTTCGCTCACAATAGTTGCATTATAACGGCCATATCACGTTGAACATATCTTTCCATAGGGCTACCTATGTAAGTTAAGCAATATGGATACTGGTCAGTACCAATATGAGTGACCGCTTGGTGGTGTAACTGTAACGATACGAAATGAGAAATCAAAGAACCGAGTTCAAATTCCAGTCGTGTTCGTTACATGCAGTTTTGCAAAAATAGCTGTGGAAAAGGAATGGAACCATCTTTACTACGCTCCCAGCTAGGGGATATAGAGTATGACAAATTTTACTCTCTAACCGAGTTTGGAGACAAATCTAGGAGAAGGCAAAACACTGAAAACAAAACTGGTTTTTGTAAGGCTTGAATACACACCTTCGCCTTGGTCATCGCTTAATAGTAGAACTTGAAGTAAACAATTATTAATTGTCAAAAATTGTTGAGAAAATATTCACTTATAAAAACTTTTTCCTTAAATTCAAAAAAAATATTTCGGCAGCAATTAACCGATAAAAGGTTGATAGGTCGTAAAGAATCAATAACTCAGTCAAACAAACTAGTTAATTCGGTTTATTGAAACATTTAAATTTCGTTCATGAGGAAGATGTTTTTGATAATTTGTCAAATTGATATCAGATTTTCCTTAGTTTATATATACATTTATATGAATTTCGTATATTTATTTATATAATTCTTGTTTCATATCTCTCTCTCTCTCTCTCTCTCTCTATATATATATATATATATATATATATATATATCTATCTATATATATATATATATATATATATATATATGTGTGTTAAGACATTTATGTGTATACATTCTTTTTATAGATACAAATATTTAAGTAAATGCTCTGTTTTATAACAAACAGTATTAAACAACATTTACCGGCCTGAATGTCCGCGAAATTTTCATAGTAAATTTTCGTCCTCCGACAGGAATCGAAACTGTGTCCTATACGAAACCGTCATATAGCCTGACGTGCCTTAACTGTTTATGCCACAGTGGAGCGTTCGGTTAGTATGTTCAATTTTACTGTTTTTAAACTTCAATCTTCCATGAATCTCTCACGTATATTCATATCTGCTCATGACGTATCAAATGTAAACAAATGACGCCACACATTATGAAATAGACAAAGTCCGACAATTGTTTGAAGACATTTTTATGTTTATACATTCTTTTTATAAAAAAAATGTATAAACATAAAAATGTAAAGGCATTTTGTTTTTTTGATTTACAGCATATAAACCTCAATGGGTTATTTAATGCCGACAACATTTTTTATTGCTGGTAATATTTTTTTTTCAAAAATCTGTTTCTGGTAATATTTTTCCTTCAAAATAATATTGCTAGTAATAATTAACTATTTGCCCATAGCTGGATCCCTAACAAGTGCTACCACCCTGGGTCAGGATAGACGTGGGAATAACAGCAATTAAGAGGTGGTTCCACGCTCCTCAAAACCTCCTGATCAGAGGCCTCGCAGCTGGACGTAGTTTATGGTCTTACGGGCGTGAGACCCAGGGTCACAATCTCATATCAATACAACTAAGTATGTTATCTCTATCCCCGATATTAAGCGCTCTTCAAAAAGTACCGCAGATATATAAAATATAAATAATATATACCCACCCAGGGTATGACGATAAACTACATCCGCGTCCTGGGTAAGACGATAAAATACAACTGACAGCAAGGTCTCTGATCAGGTTTTGAGGAGCGTGGAACCAACTCTTAATGATGCTGTTCCCAGGTACATTCTGACCCCTGGTGGCAGTACCTATTAGGGTCCCAGCTATAGGTAAATAGTTACCCCTCATGACAAATGTTAGACATACCTTTGGCTTGCTTCTACACACCATGCACCTGTCAGATCATTTACTGGCGGACCCTTTCAAATACGACCACATATTTCCGATGGTTTCGCATGTACCCATAGCACGTCGATGAAGCGTCTCAGCATTATCAAAGTCTGCTGCTTTAATAATTTGCTTTAGGTGAACCCACAGATCAAAAAATCAAAGGATTGAGATCAGAGGGACTTGCAGACTATTGCACAGGTCCTCCCGTACATATCCATCTTTCAGTGTAGATGTCAGCAAGTGCATCACTAAAAATGTGATTAAAATGTGCTGGAGCCCCATGACGCGTAAGCACATGCCTCTTCGTATTAGCAGGGGAACATCTGTCTATAGTTCTGAGATGTGGTATTATGTACATTGTTTACATCATTCGGACTATTGTCCTCATCTTTGTCGCCGTATTTATTACAACGTTTCGGCCGTTGTACACTCCGGCCTTCTTCAGGTGCTTAGAATGTCGAATTGAACCATTTATTTCGCTTACTGGGGTAGACTGTTCTAGTTCCACGTGCCATGTTTAATGGGTGTCAGTTATCAGTTATCTCCTGTTAATGTTTCCCTCTGAGAGTTCTCCACTGTCTTAACCGTTTATTGAACTCACACTATTTGAGTCCTGTCACTTTATCAACTGTGCCATGTGTCCTCAAAGACACATGGCACAGTGAATAAATGCGTTGGTTAGATCCAGAGACAGGACCCAAAGAGTGTGAGTTCAATACCTGGTAAGGTGAATTAATATGAATATCCTGCGATTGTTAAACGGAAAACTTCTCAGTTGATTGACTACTATACAAGTTAAACGTTGAAGACAGAGTTGCCACAAATGTACACTAATGACAAATGGAAACTAATCTATATGGTAAAAGAGGTTTCTTTATACTTAATGACTCAAAAACGTAGGATTTGAAGACATATGTTTATATGGAATTTTGTTCTTGTTTTGGCGTGAGGAACCCGCCCAAATTTTGAGAAATTATTTTTGATAAAGCTTATATATAGATCTAACTAAAAATGTATCTGTAAAATGACAATATGATTAAAGTTTCCCTTTTGTTATTATTCATATACACGCTTATATATATATATATATATATATATATATATATATATATATATATATATATATATATATATATATATATATATATTGACATCCACATAAATAATTATAGATAAATATATTTTTGAAACGTGTCAGTAAGCTATAATTCCCTTTTGTCTTTATTCAAACACACACTGTCATATATATATATATATATATATATATATGTGTGTGTGTGTGTGTGTGTGTCTGTGTGCGTGTGTGTGTGTGTGTGCGTGTGTGTGTAAAAGCTTGATGTAGGATATCTGAGATAGAACATAAAATATTTAACTTTCAGGTAATGACCAGATTGATCGATGATCGCGTTACCTTTTTGTCTACTGGGGAGTATTTTTGTTCGGAGGGATATAAAGTTCTGGACCAGAATGTAACAGGCTTATCTCCTTGATTTAACGTTGCAGTTAAGCTCCCGTAGCTAGCATCAGTTTTAATTTCAAGGGTTTTCCCTTGTCTGTGGTTTGTATTACAGCTCTTTCTAATTCCCTTTTCAAATATTGAAAGGGATCTTTTCTTTTACCAGGTAAGAGGAGTACATTTCTGTTATTTAGCGCGTAATTTTTTTTTGGTATCTAACGTCTGTAGTAAGCGAACATCCCAACTATTCCATTCTGAGCTTTTATATTGCCTGGAAGGAGATCTCGCAGTGGTCTCGTCTTTTCAGAGTCTGACCATTACTCATTTCATAACGCAGAAGTTTTATTTTCGTTACTCTGTAGACATATTACGTGAGACAATTCTTTTCAACCAATTCTTTGAATTTTGCCAAGTTACTGTCATGTTCTCTTTCATTAGTACCACAAATGATCACGTATATATATGCAAATGCCCCCTTTAGGCCTTACAGTTCGATTATTTCAACCAAAATTCTTTGAAACTCATCTACACCATTTGTTATCTCCAACGGCATCCGTTTGAAACTATGCAATTTAACACCGGCTTCAGAATCCATATAGGAGCAAATTGCTTCACTTAGGGAACTTGATGATACGAACTTTTAGGTTTAGTTTAGAGTATAGAGTATACTTTCCTATTTCCGAAACAATCCTTGTAATCTTACGTAGAGGATAGGCATTATTTAAGTTAAAACGATTTGTCGGTTGTGAATAATCTACGACCAACCTTTTATGGTTTTTCGTCCTTAGTTACGACGCCTTGCGTTCTCCACGAAGTTCTAATGGGCTTAATATCTGAATACAACAACCTTTTCATTTCCTTTCTTATAAATGCCCCTCTTCTATAGAGTATCTTCGCAATTTCACAGATAGAGTTTTACACTCAGCCTAAAGATTTTCAAACAGTGGAGGAGTTAAAATTCTCAGGCTAGCTAAGTCCACGGTTTTAGATGTGGTCTGTTACCCTCATCTAATTTTTTTATTCTTTTGTGCAGGCGTTGAAAGTCTTGTCCGGGGACCACATCAGCATATAAATTATCCATTTAGTATAAATTTATTTTTTTGTAAGTTTCCGTACCCACCGTAAGATTCGCTTAATATTTTTCTACAGTTTTAGTAAGTCAGACGACGCCATCTATGTCCGAGAGTCCGCCTCCGTTTGATTTTCATTTTGCTTAGAAGTTAGGGCTTTAGTCTGAGATTCAGACACTAACGACGCTTGATAAGTTGGGTACCGGCAGAATAGGCTTCGGAATTTAGGATAGCCTTTTCCATAATTCGCGCTTGATTTTCAGCTTCTGTGAGGTTGAGCGTTTTGTTTTCCAAAAGTCTGTCGAATAGAAGATGCGGATGGTCGTCGTCGTCCGTACGTCTCGAGAGACGATGGAGTAGCGCGGTGCGCTACGAGCCTGGGGGAGATATATGGAGAACTAGGGATGCCCAGATGTCTAGGTCCCCATCTCAGCCTTGCTAGCAGAGTCCAAATGAGGCGATAAACCAATACAGTTTGGTACCAACGCGGCTGCAGGAGTTGACGGAAGGTAGCACAAAGTGCCATCCATACGCCTTCGGGGCTCCACTCCGGGTTCGAATTCAGAGTTGTCCTTCTCCTAAACCAGTTGCCATCCAAGGCTATAGAATCCACTCTGTCCTGCTATTTACCTATAGCTGGAGGGAGAAGAAGAGGATTCACACCTTTCCCAAGGGTATTAGCACGTAAGTGAATGTAATGGATTCGACTGGAATTCGAACTCGACTCTCCATTTTTCTCTCTTCTGTCCACTTCATGCTATGCTCATTCTGGAGGCGGTTTCAAACTCTTATTTATTTTTTTATATTTCTCGTGCGATCTAATAATGTTTTTCTTTTCAGATGATAAATTATATAAAAACTGTTCTAATGTTCTTTTTATCCGAGCGCTTTCGGCTATACATTTAGCCATTTTCAAGGATTATATTTCAACTGTTAGAATTAGAAATAGTTTATTATATGTATGTTTTATAAAATGTTTCATTTTTTTGTCTCAAAACACGGTCAAGATATTATGTCCATGTTCAAAGTTAATATTATTAAGTGTTGGTTTGTTTGTTTTTATTAATAAGGCTTCCATTATTTTTAGCCTCTTTTTGCATGTAATGATGCTATTATATTAGTGTTGTCGACAAGTACGTTCCGAATAGTGTCCGGTAGGTCTCCATGAATATTTAAATGAGATCTAATTGAGCTATTGTCAGAAAGGTGTAGAGTTAGTCAGCGAGTTAAACAGATTTTAGTGTGGCCTATATAATTATTTACGGGAATTAGAACCTGGCTCACTGATTTCCAATTCTGAGCCATTATCCATTACACTATCCTTGCATCCTTGTAGTGTGGCCTATATAATTATTTACGAAAGTTGATTCTTGAGGAATACAATTCCTTAATGAGCATTTGAATTTGGAATTAAATAATGAAAATAAAAGCACCTTGTCAGTCGTTTTTAATGAAATGTGCATATATATAGGGTATTGGCACGTAAGTGAATGTAATGGATTCGACTGGAATTCGAACTCTGCTCTCCGATTCCTCAATCCAAGCCGATGTCCATTACTCCACCGTGCCTCCAAGTTGCGGATAAGCCAGAAATAAAGGTATATACAATAGCTTACTCTTTGTAAACTTCAGCGGTAACAACTTGGAATTTACAACCCTTTGCCAGAATGTGCAACTTTTGAAGATATTGATCCAAGATTTCTCAAGCCGTCTGAGTTCTGGTCGCAAGTACACGCCTGGCGTACATCTCACGTTTTTTTCTTGGACGAAAGCTCTCTTTAGAATGTTAATAGTTTTTCAAAGTTTTTACATTCGCTGAACAATTCGCGACACGCAATTTATAAGAATATCCAATTCCTCACTCTCAATATGTTTGAGGAATTTAAAAAAATACTCGCTACCAATAATTCCATTGCTTGCCTTGTCCCGGGGTCTTAATATCGAGATCCAGGATTTTAGGGTTAAGCATATTATCCATCTTGATATCCGAAGTAGACATATTAGTTAATACAAATAGTTAAATGTATGCACTACAATTTTCTAGTACTTTCGACTTCAAGGTCAAGATTAGTTTAACCTCGCGCTGTATCAACTAATCCGGATGACATGCTTGCAAACCATTTCACCACACCGAATCGCTAGCGATAAGAAAAAGAATATTAAACAATTAAGTGATATCTATCCTCCTGTACGACAGGGATTGCTGGACAATCTGTACAAACATGAAGAAGAGACTTGAAGCAACAGAAATGTGGTTCTACATAAGGATGCTGAGAATACTATGGACAGAACATTTGAGCAACGATGAAGTTTTAGAGAAGACAAAAGAAACATATAAGTGTGGAAATTTAAATACCTGGTCAGTGTATACAGAGAACGGGAAGTGTGACACTGAAATGCGAAGGCGTGTTGGGATAGCCAAGGAAGCATTCCAAAAGTTTCAGCAGCGTAATAGGAAATTATCGGCAAAACAAGGAAAAGTGTAGTAAACTGTAGACGTGATATCTATCCTCCTGTATGGTAGTGATTGCTGGACAATCTGCATAAAGATGAAGAAGAGACTGGAAGCAACAAAAGTATGGTTCTATATAAGGATGCTGAAGATAAAATGTGAGTAACGATGAAGATTTCGAAAAGACTAGCAGCATGGTCCGGCATTGCCCGTGCTTGATTCAAAAATCGAACCACTCATACATCTATCAGTTGACTTAAAATATGTTTACCCTTCCTTGCCTTTAAAGGAGTGCCCTTTGACGTGCTGATGTTGCTACATGCCTTACTTCTTGCCTATCTCATACTGCGAATTCTTTCTAAACATTAAATCTGTTACGAAAAAAGAACTAAACAAAATGAACACAAAACGATCAGCTTTAAAAAAGGACTCGTAACTGGAAAAACCGAATGAAAAAAGAATGTTAAAAACAAATACTTTTTCACACCCAACCCAGTTCTGCGGAATCAGAATCAACGTTGAGTTTAAGCAAGCGAATGAGCCAACTGGAGTAAAGTGCCATGCAGATTTAAATTTTTCCCATTTGTGACGAATGCAGCTATCGATTTTTTTTTTGCATGCTAGCATCCTAGTTAACATTCGTGTCAGTCAGCTGTTGGCTCTCACGCTGGCCAATAGAATCTTCCTGCCTATTCGTGGCAGCCAGCTATAGTCTCTCACTCTGGCCAGTAGAAAATGGCCTCAAACTACATGAAAACTACCGTAGAAGCATGAAAAAATCGATTATTTCCACTATCGATGGGAGTTGGGAAATGCAAAGTCGGTCTTGGCCTTACCGCTAACTTGGTGCATGTGCATGTAAATTTTGGTCCAAATTCGTCGAGAATTGCGGCCGTGCATTCGTTACGCAGACACACATATCCTGCTCTTTATAGATAGAGATGAGAATAAGAAGGAAGCTTATAATTAACATCAGGAAGAGATAATAGAAATTTCTATGGGGCTTAGTTGCGAAAAGAGGGCTTGTAAAATCTGATATTCACGGACAGACTGAATGCAAGAGGAAAAGAGGAAATCAACTCAACTTAATAAGTTTGTATAAGAGACGAGTTTAGAAGAAATAACAGAATGGCAACATTTATTAAGAGCTACAAAGGACATGAAAATGTGGAGAGACATGATAGTTTAATTACTGCGGGTGCACGGCTCATAAAGAATGAAAGTTAACAACATTACCTCATAGGTTACACACAAGATTTTTCCTTCTTGTAGAATAATATCTGAACAAGGACTAGAGGTCTCTCATTCTAAATGTACATTTTTTGCGCTAGATGGCCATTGACAGTACAATAAAATTCACCAGGCCTTGGACATGTCTTCTGTTTAATACTATGTGTCTAGCAAACTTCCCCAACAGAAAAGCCTGGTGGGGAATACGGCGCATTCGCTGATAACCCGACCACGCGTAAAAAAACAAAAATCACACAATCTGCAGTTTAAATATTTTAGGTGACCTCTAGTGACTTTTTAAATTCGCTTCCAAAGTAGTTATCTCCTACTTTAAATAAGAGAAAATTAGTATACATCATTGTTCAAATTAATTGGAACAAAACGAATAATTTTGTTATTATATAATTTCTCGTATTTTCCAATAAAACCTGCCCCATTGCACATGCTAGTACTTCGTATGTCCATTCCACGAAGTTGTTCCTTGCAGATTGCCCTCAGATTCTTAATTGGATTTAAATCTGGAGTGTTTCCATGCCAGTCTAGTACTGTGATTTGCTCACTGTTAAGGCTTGCCAGTGTGTTCGTGCAGCGTTACAAATTTTCGTACGCTTCAATTGAGTAACGACCATCGCAGACCATGGCCGTGGGACAACTAATCGACAATCTGGACAACAGTGTCTAGGCGTGATAAAAATCAGATGGAATCACGGATGACGCAATATTTTTCAAGGCTAAATAAATTCCTGTTACTGCACACCACAGCAAATGACCTAACCCGAGGAAAAAATAGAAATCGATAACACCTTGTAACTTCAGTGGGTCTAAAACTGACTGTATAATGAAAAAAAGAAAATTAAAGATGTTTTTTTTAATTAATTTGCACAAGGTTGTACATGTTTAAAAAACAGTGAGACATGATTTTTTTTTATGACGAAAAGAAAATACAGTATTTACATTATTCGGACTATTGTCCTCATCTTTGTCGCCATATTTGTCACAACGTTTCGGCCGTTGTACGCTCCGGCCTTCTTCAGGTGGTTGCAGAAGAAGGCCGGAGCGTACAACGGCCGAAACGTTGTGACAAATATGGCGACAAAGATGAGGACAATAGTCCGAATAATGTAAATACTGTACATAATACCTCATCTCAGAAATATAGACAGACTCTGAAAAGAAAATAATCATTTTATAATTAAATTTTCCTCTCGTCAAAGTATATTGATCACTGCAACACAAATTTTTCGTAATCTCAAAGTATAAGTTTGATAACTGTTTCCACGTTTTCCGATGACTCTAAGAGCTATTTTTCTTCTTCTTTTTTTTTCACTCTTCTGTTGAGTTCAGCATATAGACACATTTATGAACGCCATTATTTTAATACATACGGATCTCTCTTCACGAATGCATTTCTAAATATATATTTGGCGCGAAAGTATTGAAGATAATGCGAATGCCAATAAATCATTTACTTTAAATGTTAAGTGATTTAGGAGTTTATGTAAATCTGCAGCCATTATGTATATGCGTGTCCTAATGAAATAAAATTAAACCGGCTTGGTATCTCCATAGGTATTTAGAAATGGCAGGTCACTTATGAATAAATGTATAATGAAATCAACGTTTCTCGAAGACTGTAAGAACAGACACGGAGGCTGCAAATAAGAGACATATCGATTAAACGGCTAATGAAAGTTATAAATTACTGTCCTATTCGCGAGTTGAGCGTTTATCTTAATAATTCTTTATTGTTCGATGGCAGAGTAATCCGACGTTGCTCGGGAACTAATTTTGTGTAAATAAAAAACAAAAATCAAGACAAAAACAAAAACAAGAACAAAACAAAACAAGATACCCTAAAAAAAAAAAAGAAACAAAAAGGAAACAATCAGACAGACATTTCTTTTTGTTTGTATAAATTGTTGTAATGAATTTCGGCACCGAAATCCGAAGTCGTATTGGAATAATGAAAGTAGCCTTTCAAAAACTAAACAACGGATTAAGAAACAAAAAAAAAAGTTAGAAACAAAGCTAATAATTTCAAACCGAACTCTTTATTTCGTCCACTGGGGTAGATTGTTCTAGTTCCACGTGCCATGCCTTTTCTCAGTTTTAGATAATTCCCTTTAGTAACACAACTCCCCAACTTTTTGTTCCCTCTGCTGTGACAAGCTACTGAACTCTCATCTTATTGTGTCAAGTCCCTTTTTGGATTACTTCAACCGACTTTTTTTTATCCACTGGGCCATGTTTCTTTGAAGAAGACCGAATCGTGAAGCGGCCGAAAAGTCGAAAATATGTCAATAAAGATGAGGACAATAGTCCAAACAATGTAAACAGTGTAAACAGTTAAAATACCTCATCTAAGAAAATAATAGACAAATGAGAAATGTACTAAACTTTAAGTGATATCTGTCCTCATATATAAGAATGAGTGAATACTGAACCACCTTCGCAAAGATGAAGAAGAAACGAGAGGCGATGGAAATGTTGTTCTACAGGAGGATGTTGATAATGCCATAGACGGAAAAGGTGAGGTTTTACAGAAAATGGAAATAAAATGGACACGTATATTTAACTTGAGAAATAGACAATTAAAATATCTATGTCGCACAATGAAGAAAGAGGACCAGGGAAATATGACACTCGCAGGACAGACTGAAGACAGACAGTTATGGAAAGGGACGATTCCAACGCCCTGAAAAACATGGCACATGGCAGAAGAAGAAGAAGAAGAAGAAGAAGAAGAAGAAGAAGAAGAAGAAAAACAACAACAACAACGCCAATAATAATAATAATAATAATATAAGAATATATATATATATATATATATATATATATAAGAGATAAATATATAAACATATATAAGAATGTCAAATAACTCCTTACTTCGATCTAGCGTAAGAAAAAGACTTTATCTTCATGGAAGAAGAAGGAGAAGAAGAAGAAGAAGGAGAAGGAGGAGAAGAAGAAGAAGAAGAAGAAGAAGAAGAAGAAGAAGAAGAAGAAGAAGAAAGGCAATAAGAATAATAATAATAATAATATACGAAAGTATATATATATATATATATATATATATATATATATATATATATATATATATATATATATATATATATATATGTGTATATATAAAGATATAAGAAAGGGAAATTACACCTTATTTCCATCTACCGTAAGAACGAGACTTTATCCGCCACTTTTACTTATAAGCAAATAATTGTTATAATTGTACTACTTTTATTAATAGTTATTGTTAATCTTATTATCCCTAATGATAACTCCGGTAACTTTTATTTCTGTACTAGCGGTCGTACCCGGTAATTCCCGGGAAAGCGGATGTTATCGCCAGTTCCCTCTCTCATATCCTTTTTTCGTTTATCCTAAAGTAACAATTCAAAGTAAGTATCACTGAAAAATGCTTTTGTGCGTTCACAGAGAGTATAACCCTTAGGTGGGCTAGTGTTAAAATAAATTTACAATTTCGCCTGGACATCGAGGAAGAATAGATCTCCCCTTTCACCTTCAATGCCCGAAATAATCATGTTATAAAGACCCAGTTGACCCACCATCAGTTTGTGTTATTAATCAGCTTTTGAGAACTTTAAAACATTGGCGACATGGAAAAGAAAAACAAACTTTGTCAAAAATAAATAAATAAACAGTAAAAAAGGAAAAGTTACTAATATCTAAAAAGAGGATTTAACTGGGGCATCTTTTAAATTTTTGAATATCTTGTAACTCCACAACATTTCGCTTTTGTTTATCATTACTTGCCTTGATAAAGTCGAATGACAAAACGCGTTGGCAAGGATTAAGTACTATTTTTTGATTGTCTAATTTATTCATATATATAACGTTAAGACTACAGTTTTGTAGTAGGTATGTGCATGTTCTAATGTAACACTGCATAATAGATAAATATTCATTGCTCTACTTTTGTATTGAGCCCTGTTATAAATTAATGTTTTGAACGACAGACTGTTTCGCAGATCCTCAGTGTGGCTAGACGTCCGATTGCTTCAAGCCGGGATCGAAACACTCATTCAGATCTCTTACCTGCAGACCATCGTCGCACGGGAGGGAAGGAAGAGAATTTTAACGGTTTTCTCTGTATGAAATACACCAGCGCCTCATAGAAGTCAATTCAATTTTACTTGAAGAGTAATGCTTAATAGCAGTAGAATCCGCTAAAGCCACCTTTTCCCATATATATATATATATATATATATATATATATATATATATATATATATGTGGAGAGAGAGGGGGGTAAACACACAGTAACAGTAAAAACTAAAGCCAAATTCAAATAAACCGAGGGCTCAATGCCAGAGTCAATATTCTAAATATAATATATTATAATTACCAAAATAATACCCAAATCCCCTACGGACATTTCTATGCAGTAATAATCAATCGAGTGATTCTATCTGTTCATGTCTATTGATCGATGAGGTAGGTTTTATTGCATGAAACGTTGAGTAGCAAATTTTCATATTATTTTATTATATATATATATATATATATATATATATATATATATATATATATATATATATATATATGTTGTGGTAGGATCCACCTAATTTGCATAGCGGAGTACCGACGATATAAATATGGTTGGTACCGGAAGACAGGGAGGCAAATCAAGAGATCCAACTAGAGACTCTGCCCGACTGCGACTTAGTCAAACCATTCTCCAGGAACGGTCTTCCCAGAAATATACAAAAGACTATATGTAAATATTGTGTACACTTTCTTGTTTCAATACATTTTATTCTAACTACATTTTGTCTTTGCATTATTATTCCATGCATTAGTCAAGTTTCAACAATATATGTGTGTGTGTGTGTGTGTGAGTGTGTGTGTGTGTGTGTCTGTGTGTGTGTGTCTGTGTTTGTGTGTGTGTCTTTAGTTAAATTTGCCATAATATTTCTGAAGATAAGACAAATTGGCTTAAAAATGACAACTACATATATATATTTGTAAAAAAGTAGCACCATGATTACGCTACAAGATAATTGGCAAATGTTTGTTTTAAAAAAAAATGACTAAAAATATTGACCCTGAAGATGAACAATGATGTTCGAAAGCGCTAGGTCATCGTACGGACAATACTTATTTCGAAATCATTTTCAAATAAAAAGTCTCATTAGAGAATATGAGAAAATTCAAAAGAAAATATGCAAGACTATGTTGTCTTTAACATTCAATACTACATGTTTAATACATATATATATATATATATATATATATATATATATATATATATATATATATATATATATATATATATATATATATTGATACTATATGCGATTCCAAGTAATGGCTAATATACTTTGAGATTCTGATGAGAATAAGATGGAACAATGGAGATATAGAATGGAAATATGAGACATGAATTTTATCGGTCAAATCACGAGTCCGTATTGTGTATTCTTAGCAGATTTTATTCACTCCCAGCCAGAAACCGATACAGAATATTTTTGTCGTCTTATAATATGTGGCCTTCTTTTTTAATAATTACATTTGAAATAATGTCTTTATTTCAATGCATGAAAATTTGATAAAAAAATTATTTAAGCTTTCTTTATTATAGCTTGATAATGTTGTCATTATTTCCCCTAAAGAAATCAAGTTATTTAAATACTTTAAAAAAGGATACAACACTATTTACATTATTCGGACAATTGTTCTCATCTCTGTCGCCATATTTATTACAACGTTTCTGCAGTTGTACTCTCCGGCTTTCTTCAGGTGGTTATAATGTCGATCTGAACCCTTTATTTCGCTCATTGGGGAAGACTGTTCTAGTTCCACGCGCCATGTTTAATGGATGTTAGTTATCTCCTGTTAATTCCCCTGTCCAAGTTCTCCACTGCCTCAACCGGGTATTTAACTCACACTCTTTGGGTCCAATCACAGGATCTGACTAACGACTTTATCCTCTGTGCCATGTGTCGTTGAGGACATCGGTATATGAATTTCTGGGTATTATAAACCTAATGTCTTCAACAACTATTTTTTACCAGTGCTCATATTGCAATTTTTGCTGTGATCATTACATATTTTTACCAGAGCTCATATTGCAATTTTGTTGTTATTATCGTTTTTTCCGGCATTCTTTATTAATGGTTCCCATATTGTATTCATTTCTACGCTTGGTCGGCTCAGGAGATTTTTGTGGCTTAGCGTATGTGCTGATTCCTTAAGTATACGAATTTTCCCATGGTGTTCTTTGTCTATGATCTCAACCTGATCACGCAGAGGGCGGTGATCTCCCTTTCCTCTCCATATGTGGTCATTCACACCTGATTTTTCCACTTCTTCTTGTGTTACAGCTTTCTGGTGTTCTTGAAGCCTTACCTTAAGGGGGCGGCCTGTTTCCCCTTTATATTTCTTTCCGCAGCTGCATGGGATAGATTACACACATTCTTTAGTCATGTTCTCCTCTATGGAGGGGGTCTTACTCGGGAGCGATATCTGCGAAGTATCGTCCAGCTTTTGAAGGTTGTCCTGATGTTATATGGACCGCAGATCCTTTGTGTTTTCTCTGAAAATCCATTCACATAAGGCAGGCAGACTGTTTTCTGAATGTTGTTGTCCTCCTCTTAAACTTAAACTTAATGAATCAGCACATAATACCTCTTCTCAGAAATATAGACAGATACAAAATGCTAAAAATTGTAATGGTTCCAAGTAAAACTGGAAGTTCTCTGTATGACTTTGAGCTACATCCGTCGAGATTGATCGCGAGATTGATCGCGAGATTGATCGCGAGATTGGCGGTTTTAAGAAGTGTGGAAACACCACTTATGAAAGGATCAGAAAAAATTCAGGATAACTTTCATTTCACGATTTGACAAAAAACGGCTGTATCAGTTCACAACCTATAAGGTCAAATCGTGAAATGAAAGTTTTATATATATATATATATATATATATATATATATATATATATATGAAAATTTCTCAGAGTTAAAGAAAATAACTCACTCAGAGAGAAAATTCTAGAGAGTGCCGCCATAGAATATTACCCAAATATTAATCTACGCCCAGGCTTTTTCCCTATTTCACCTTTCTTAACAAAATTACTTCTCTCACAAACAAACGTACACAACAATATCGTAAAATCAAAAGAAAATAATTGAATCCGTTAAGACAGATATAATGACAATATTCTCCACACATGACATTAACTGAAGTTTTTTTAAGTTAACAATATGAAAATAGCTTTCTCTACATTCCAGTTGCTAAGAAAATTCTGTTTCTTGTTTTTATTAGTAACCTTGTTTAATTAAATTTGGTTTGCTTTTGTTTATTTTTTTTGTTGTTTTTCTTCGTGATTTTCGATTTTTTTGTTTTGTTCTTTGCATCTTAATCTATGTCTTTGATTCCTATTTATGAACTTGAACATTTTTCTTTCATTATTATATTTCGTCCGTTATATTCGAAATGAGTTCATTCATACTGTTTTTTCTTACTATCCATTTTTTATCCTTTTCCTTTTTCTTCTTCTTCCTCTTCTTCTTCTTTTTCTTCTTCTTCTTCTTCTTCTTCTTCTTCTTCTTCTTCTTCTTCTTCTTCTTCTTCTTCACATCCTCCTCCTCTCTTCTTATTCCTCCTCCTCTTCATTCTCTCCTCTTCCTCCTGTTTTTCTTCTTCTTCTTCTTCTTCTTCTACAAACGTATTTATTGAACAAAGCAACTAATAATAACAAAAAAAAATTAATTAAATTCATTTCGTTTATTACTTTGAGAAAGTCCACATTGGACGAAACGCGTCAGCAATTACTACTGTTTTCCTATTGTCATTTATATATATATATATATATATATATATATATATATATATATATATATATATATATATATATATATATATATGCCGGATGTAATAGAAAC
This sequence comes from Acanthosepion esculentum, assembly GCA_964036315.1. NCBI lineage: Eukaryota > Metazoa > Mollusca > Cephalopoda > Sepiida > Sepiidae > Acanthosepion > Acanthosepion esculentum. The sequence goes on along the minus strand of OZ038509.1, from coordinate 8,480,728 downwards.
ATTTTCTGAATTGAGTAACAGCAATGGATCATGGTCTATCCCAAAAATGTTCAATATCTAAAAGAACAATGAACTAATTCTGTTTCTTTTCTCAGGTTTTCAGCTAAGACGTTTAGGCACCCTAATGCCTTTTGTTATGATAATCACTGAAAACAGTTTGAGTAATTCAGCAAGAAACAGAACATGTTAAAATTGTTTTGTGTCAGTCCCACTATATATTCTCAACTGAGCAATGGTGAGAGGAAAACATCATTTAGGTCTTCAATAATGGTACCAACATTCATACCCCGGCTTTCATCTTCAAAGTCCATTCAAGAACCATCAAGAGACCTGGATGGTAGAACAATTTAGAGTTCCAGCTATAGGCAAGTATTGAACTCCACCAAACAAAAACAAAAAACATCATGGAAGTATGAAAATATATTTTAAAGAAAAATAGCAGCAAGATTTTTTTTATATAAATATATTACCAGTAATACATATGTGTAGTAACATTAGGAACAATGCATTTTAACTGTAGTTGAAGTCATACAATTGCGTTCAAAAGATATTTAGTTGAAGCCATAAAATAGTGTTCAAAAAATTTAAATTTTGGCTTAAAATAACCTATAGAGATTGTGTGCCGCTAAATAAAATCAACCAAACAACCAACATGGAAGAACTCTTTCATGACATTAATCCATATAACATCCTACAATTTCTTGAAGAAATCAATCTCTATACCAAAATATATCTTCCAAAAAACTACATAAATACAAACATGTATATGCGTAAAATCTGAGTATCATCTACCATGTAATCAATTGTGAAAGCAGAATAACTCATATTTTTATTAATTCAAAGCTCCCAAGAAATTTAAATTTAGGGATTAAAGGTGCCATAATTGGTTGATGAAACAAACAATGTAAAACTGGCATTTAAAAAGCAAATATTAAGACATGACGTTGAAATTGTCGTAAAGAGTTAATATCAAAAACTAAAATGTAGGAGGAAAAAAATATAAACAGATTTTCATTCCTCTCTAATCAGTGATGTGTCGAAGTCTTGAAACTGTACATTGCGAATGATGTCATAAACACCAAAGACACACGTCCGAACATGGTCTTCATAAGGATACTTCTTTACAATAAGGCTTTTGTAAATGGTTTAAAAAAATGCCATTCGACCAGAAAATCCCGAAAACAACTTCAGCAAGACAAACGTGTGCATATTTCCAAACAAACCACTGAAAGAATACATGACATCCATTATTTTTAGATTATATTACATCTAGAAAGAATCATTTTAAAGAACCACATATATCAAAGTCACAACTAGAAATTAGAATGTCCTATAAATGCTTGCGGAAAATAGTTTTCTTCTTCTATGTGCTGGGGCATTACAGACCGTTGGCAATCATGGCTTTCCCAAATTTAATAATTGTATAGTTCTTAGTAATTATCTTCTGCTTATTATCTCTCCCAAATCTTGTTATACTAACCACTTACACAAGCTCGTTAAGTAGGTTACACGCTCTTTTTGTCTATACCTCTTGTATTCACTATAACATGTAAGTGTTATAGTTTCCAAGTTATCTTTTCTTATTATGTACCCTAGACATTTCAGCTGTCTCTTTCTGATCTTAACTGTAAGTGTCATTTTTGTTTCCATTTTCTCTAATACTTTGATATGGCTCAAAGGTATTTTCTTCTGTAGAGCTACATTTCTTTTGCTTCTTCATCTGTGAGGTGATTTCCAGCATTAATTACCACGTAGAATGACCAGTATTAAGTTACTGTTCAGTAATATTTTACGTATATATATATATATATATATATATATATATATATATATATATATATATATATATATATATTGTTAATTTTCAAGTTTCTTAATACATTGCTTTAGTTTTAGGGAAGTAGTTCGGTGTCAGACTTTCCCGCTTCTTTTTAAAAACTTCCCTAATATTTAAATGATTGCACTTGCCTACGGCGAGAGAAAAGAAAATGTCTGTGAGCGACGACGAAATTAATTAAAAATCGTCTTTTGTATAGTTTTCCCTCAAAAAGCAATCATTGCTGTTATCGGATTAGAACTTGTCACCTAGGTTTTAATAAAAAAAAAATATTCGACAGAGCTATTCTTGTGAGCTTGAAAAATGAAAGACCGGCTAAAGAGGCCGCGTGATAAAAATGGACGGGTGTAAATTTTTGTTCGCTTGCACAAGAAATTTAAAAAAAAACGACAAAATCACTGATTTGAATAAAACTAAATTACGAATGTGAAAATTTTTTATACTGAAAAAACATTAACAGGTGCAGCTGTATTGATATGGTTATTAGCGTGTTAATCTCACAAGCCATTAATTTTAATTTCATTGTGATTTCTCGAAATGTCACACGTGTTTTCTTAGAGTACTTTTCATAAATCAGTGAAAAGCATTTGTAAAAATGATCAAACGTCGCTAAATTAAATATAGACGTATAATATGGTAAGAAGACTAACTACTTCCAACTGCAAGGCCTCTGATCAGGAGGTATTGAGGAGCGTGAAACCACCTCTTAATTTTTGATGTTCTCAGGTCCACGCTGACCCGGGGTGGTAGAACCAGTTAGGGTCCCAGGTATCGGCAAATGGTTGACCCCCAAACTTGGGTCAAAATACTATGAAAGTGTAAAAATAGCTTTTAATACCAGCAATACATTTTCGTAAACATATTACTAGAAATGCATTTTTGAAGGAAAAAATTATTACCAGCAATACGTTTTTGAAAATAAATATTACCAGCAATAAAAATATTGTCGGCATTAAATAAACTATTGAAGTTGATATGCTGTAAAACCAACTAAGCCAAAGAAAACTATATATACATATTTTTTTGTCATCCACAGACAGACTGTTTCACAGCTCATCAGTGTGGCTAGACGTCCGGTTGTCTCTAGCTAGGATCGAAACCCGACTGAATTGGCGTCAGTCGGAACTTCTACCACTAAGCTGTCGGCGCACGGCAGGCATGCAGGTGAAATGTAGCGTGTTTATTTTTAGATATAGATAAACACACAGTGACTGACAATGACTCATTTCTGCCGAAGAGTCATGCTATATTAGCTTTAATAGTCACTGTTTTACAAACGCACACCTGACACCCACAGAGCTCAACCGAAATTAATTTTTCAGGAGCCAGACAAGGATAATTGTATTCGTTTTTTATTTAATTTTTCCAATATTCTTACATTTTTCAATTTGGTAGTATTGTAAAATTGCTCCTATTGTCCATTGTCCCAATCACTTTTCTTTATTCATTTTCACGGGAGTTGTTTTTTGAGTTTTTAATTTATTTTCATGTTTGACTGTTTTATGATGTACTTTTTTTTAAATTCAAACACAACATCTATCTCTATATCTGAGATGAGGTATTGTAATAATTTACATTATTTGCATTGTTCGGACTGTTGTCCTCATCTTCATTGCCATATCCTTGGCGTTTCGACCGTTGTACGCTCTGGCCTTCTTCAGGATCTGTCAATGTTTCTAAGATAAGGTATTGTAATTATTTACATCATTCGGACTGTTGTACTCATCTTTGTTGCCATCTTCACGCTTCGGGCTTCTTCAGGTGAATAGAATTTAGAACTGAACTTTTTATTTAGTCCACCGGGGTAGATTGTTCTAGTTCCATGTACCATGCCTCATTCGGATGTATCAGTTATCTCTCTTTAACTCAACTGTTCAATTCTTTTGTACAACACTAATCTTTGGGTCAAAGTCACTGAAACCAACCAAAGATTTTATCCACTGGGCCATGTAGGAACATCAGTGAATGAATTTTGGGGACTTATAAACTCAGTAACCATATTTTTTTTATTTTACCAGAGCTCATATTGCAATTTTGCTGTTATTATTGCTTTTCTCTGGCAATCCTTATTATTGTTTCCCATTTGTTATTCATTTCTATGGTTGGCCGGCTTAGGATATTTTTGTGGCCTAGCATATGTGCTGATTCCTTAAGTCTTCGTATTTTCCAGTTATATACACAGTAGGAATTTCCACAAGCAAGAAGGACGGGAAAAGAAGATGTTAGCATAAAATTTCAGGTTACATTTAGCTATCTCAACTGTAAACTGATGAGACCTTTACGTCAGTCTAGTACGGAACTTAAATTCAAAAAGTCTAGGTACCATAGCGAAGGGCTCTTCCGAACAAATACCACGAAAGTATTTATAGAAACGACACAGAGAGCCAAACTTCCAAAAGTGGGAAAGTGACTGAAGCCGAGAAGCCAGATCAGGACCAGAAATATTGATGATTCTTCTTTGGATTTGATCATTGAGATCAAAGTAAATAGCAGGTGCAGCTGACAATATTCGGCAGTAATATACTTACAGCTGTTTGCCTCAGGGTTCTTGATAAGATCCAGAGAGGGATATGCAATGTAATTGGCCCTGATCTGTCATCTCGTCTGCAATCGCTCTCTCACAGACGCGACGTTGCCTCGCTCTGTCTTTTTTACAAATACTTTCACGGTAAATGCTCCGAGGAGCTGCTTTCGCTGGTTCCTAGACCTCATGAATTTAAACGTCCTACGAGGCTGGCATCCCGTTCCCACCCCTTCACCGTTGAAACTGTTAGATGTAGACGTATCTTCTACTCCAATAGCTTCATGTCTCGCACATCTCGCCCGTGGAATTCCCTTCCCTATTCCTGTTTCCCTGACAGATACAATATCCAACTATTTAAGTGTAACGTCAATCGACATCTCCAGTTGCCTTGATCCACTTCCCTTCTCCACATCCTTTCACCTTTCATTCCTATCTGCTCTCCCTCCAAATCTTCTGTAACCCCCTTGCCTCGATCGATCCACTATCTTTCTCCGCATCCTCTCCTTTACCACTCCTATCTGCTCTTCCTCCAAACCTTCTGTAACCCCTTGCGTGCTAGTGGCCTCCAGCCTTGCTTGGGGTGATAAGCTAAAAAAAAAAAGAAAAAAATATGTAACATAATTTCTGGAGAGAAAAATTGTCTCGCACCAGACAATGAATCACGTTTCAAAGCAACTGACCTAGCAATGGATCCAATGTAGTTTTTCCACTTTATGTCAGCTGAAAACGTTAGCCGAGACCGTGCATGAGTCATTTTCTGGAAAAACAGAATCGGCCATGCAGGCAGAGAGGGATCTCTCCGAGGACTAATGGAGAGAAGTTTAGGCGGTGTTAAAATTAACAAGCCATCTTTTGTTCGAGTTAACCAAGGAATTGGGGTTGTTTTGGATACCGGCTGTCGTTTTAACCTTGTCGGACTGATCAGCGTTACTGTCGAGGCATAGATACAAAGTTGAGCGCTCATGATATCGGAAAATTCATTAATGAAAATGAAAAACAGTGTAGGACCAAAAAAGTGAATCCTGGTAGTCGCCCTCGTTAGAAGGAAAGGGTCTAGACGAGTGGCCGGTCAGGATTAACTTAATTTCCCAAAAGACTGGATCAGTTCAAGAATGTATTGTTGAACATGTTCACCATAGTCTATGAATATAGAATACAGTACGTATTCTGTTCAATGAAACAACGTTAAAGATTAACACTCACGAGTCAGACACTCTACTGAAACTGACTATATCGCCAATACCACCAGCAGCTGTTCTGTAATTCTTAAGTCTTCGATATCAAAGGCTGGCAGTGAATATTCCGGAAAAAAACATGGCCGCCTTTATACACGTCATACTAAATATTTTCAGCTTTCTGATTGGTTAATGCTTCTATTGGTGAATTATAAAATGAGTCAGCTCATTTTGGCTGGCTCACTTGTACACCAGGGTACGCAAAATCTCCAACATGTCTCCGGAGCCATTGTAACTTTTCAGCTTGTGAAGAAGGCCTGTATGCAAAACCTTATAAATGTCTTTCAAGATATCAAATGGTACATCCAGGTGTTCACTGTTTCTATCTAGATCATGATAGATTCTTTCTGCAATTATCGACCGTATATCAGCAGTTGACATGGACAAACGCAAACCACATTACTTGTTTGAAAAAGGCCCTGTGATAAGAGATGAGGAACCAATTCGGCAATGATTAGGGTCTCCAGGAGTTTCTCAAAAAGAGGTAGAAGATTAAGAGGCCGATAGTTAGAAAGGGTCGGACGGTTCACCAAATTTCATAAAAATTGGAACAACAGATGGTGACTTCCAGAAGACAGGAAAGCAGGAGACAGATATATTTTAGACAGTTTAGAGTTGCGATCTAGGTTAGAGCTGACAGCAGAAGTCATGGAAAGGGTTATATGCATATCACTCAACAGAGACTCATTTCTAAGTGGTAATTTAGGCAGGGATACTCCAGATGTGTCAAGAGTAGAGCTTAAGGAGAATTTACGGGAAAAGGATTCAACTTTATCGGAAGAGGATGATAACACCTCAAATCGATTTAAGAGGCTGGAATATAAAAAAAACTTGCACCTTGCACATATTTATTACCTTAATAGGGACACGCTAGTAGTCACGAAAGCCAAAGCTTTTAGAAATTATGCAGCGCCTCATTCTCTCAGCAAACATGGACTTAACTGGCTCACATTTATTACGATAAGTACCAAATAGAAGTGCATATTCTTTACTGTCAGCTATTATATTGCAGTCCTGAGAAGAAGGGGAACGATAAAGGAAAAAGAGATATCTTACAGAATTTTGTAACGAAAGACGGGAGCACATGAAATTCTTGTACGGTGCCTCGAGAGACAATTTCCTGGCCATCGGAAGATTATCCTGGATGTATGCTCCAAGGCCATTGATGTGAATGCTGGAATATTTTCGGCAAAGGGGAAGGATAGCAATGGAAGAATTTAAACTGGTCTCACTAAAGGCAAGAATATTCATTTTCCGAGGAGAGAGAAAAGGCCACTGTAATTATCACTATATGATGTCCATGGGAATACAAAATAGAGAAAGCGTGGCTGAGAACAAAGCATTTCCCGGCCTGAATATTCGAGAAATCTCGTCAGAAAATATTCAGGTCGGTAAATGTAATTAAATAAAAATATTGTTTAATTAAGTAAACAGAGCATTTACGCTAACATGAGTATCTCTCTAAAATAACGTTTACGCAAAACATTAAAATATACAAAAGATATAGATGTATCGAGAATCGACAGAGAATGTGGGATTAAAATCACAATTTCGGGCTCTTGATCATGCGCAATAACTTATCTCCACCAATTAGTATTTTGGAAAAGACCAACATTGTATATTAGCGCCATCCTTGATAAATTTCATCTTAACATCAAGAAGATAATTAGAGAATTGGAAATGATTATTATAAAAATAAACAGACATATGTAAAATGCTTGAATGAATATATGTATATATATATATATATATATATATATATATATATATATATATATATATATATATACATGATAGAAATTGTTAGGAGGATTTGATAATTATAATTAAGCAATTAACTGAGTCAGAAAGAAACCTCAACAGAATGCAGAAAGCACTGGACGGCCGTTTCGTCCTATATTTTGGGACTCATCAGCAGTGCGCATCCACTACCAAGAATTGAAACGCTGCCAGTAAGGTGGTCAAGCAAACATCATATCAACTGTTCCAACGGGGCTCGGCGACGAAGAGGTAGCAAATCAGACAAACTATAGCGCCGCTCGCTCACATATTCCGTGGTGGAACTCAAGTGAAATTCTCTGTAACCATAGGACTGTGCCCCCCACCCCCGGAGCCACGACTACTATCACCAAGCCGCTCAAACAGAAGCATTAGAAGCCGGATAAAGCAATGATATACACATGATAGAAATTGTTAGGCGGCTTCTATATGAAATTCTAACTGTCCGATAAATATTTTAATATATCTTCTGTTTATAGGTCATTTTTATAGATACAAATATTTAAGTAAATGCTCTGTTTATAATAAGCAGTATTAACAACATTTACCGGCCTGGACGTCCGAGAAATTTCATAGAAATATGCGCCCTTCGACAGAAAACGAACCTGTATGCTACAGGGAAGCGGCATATAGCCTGACGTGCTATACCATTTAGCTACAGAGGAAGCGTCTGGTTAAGAAGGTATTCATGTGTCAATCTAGGTAAATGGTATGGAAAATTATAGTCTTTTTTGCGGTGAAAAAATTGTTGAATTGTAAATTCTTGCAAAAATCAAATAATCGTCTCGTTCTAATTAGACTTTCAGAAGTTATTCACTAATGAATGAAATTATTTCAGAAATTTTTCCTTTTAAAAAAATCTTGCTAAAAACATTTCTCTTCAAGTCTATTAACCGCTCGCTTATTTTAATTCTATGAAATTTCGAGAAATTTATTTTTGTCCGACTTAATATTTACATAACTATACTCAGAGTTTAGTGGAGAATTTAAATCATCGATGCTTTTTTTGAAAACAGTTTCCCCAATTACTATAAATCTGCTATGAATCGTAAAATTAAAAAAAATGCAATAAAACATTATTTCATTAGAAAAATGTTAATTGCCTTATTGAATAAATACTATTTTCTTAAGAGAAAATCGATTAATAATGCATTTTTATACGAATTTTCTTAATTTTTTAAATATTAGTAAAATTTATAAACATTTAAAATTATGTATTTATTTTTACGTATTATTATTCTTATTATTAAATAAAAACTATTTACTAATCAGGAATAGAAATTATTACTGCTCTGCAGTGAACCCTAGTATTTTAAAAATAATTTTGAATGTTTTTGTGCGTGTATAACCGCGTCGCGTTATTTTTTAAATATTGAGACGTCCATATACGATATTATCAGAAATTCTAGTGGAAATTCTAGTAAATTTAAAGCCAAAGTACCTAAAATTCAATAAAACATTAGATTACGAAGAATATTTCACTAAGTTCTTAAGATTACTGGGTAGTTAAATATTATATAATAATGTTGATCCCGTTATATTCTTCAGTTCTTGTTTTACATATATATCCCCCGTAGAAAAATAAGATAACCTACCGTCTGTCAGCCAAGCTTTCAACTGTCAATATCTTAAATAAACACATGCCACCATTTAAAAATGGATTTCTGCGATATTTTCAACTTAAAGAAAGCAATATTTGTTTCCAATCAATTTAAATTGAACTTTAAATCAGCTAATATTCTTCAAAGTTAAAAATATATATTTCATTTGAGAAAGATTTTAAAGAAAAAGAAATACATTGTGCTGATAGATGTTCAAAAAAGGCTAAAATCATCGATTTTACCGATAAAAAAAATCAACTTTCATTAAATTCAAATTAGGTTTTAATTACAGCAAAGTATTTTTCTTTAGAAATATTCAATGTGGTCTATTAGTTTGAAAATAAAACTGAAATAAAAACTTCAAGAAATGTTATTCATTTTTAGAAATTAATTTTAAACCATAGGTTTTGCGTTACATTCGATTTTGTTTCGTTTCTTTTGTTTTCCGGTATAACAACATCAATGGGTTATTTAATGTTTAAAAATTAAATATTTAAAATATTCTTTATTGATGGTAATATCTTTTTTCCAAAAAGAATTTCTAGTAATATTTTTCTAAAAAGTCTAATGACTTGATTGTAATAATTTTTCCTTCAAAAATTTATTGGTAGTAATATATTTTACAAAAATGTATTCCTGGTATCAAAACCTATTTTTTACACTTTCATAGTGTTTTGAGCCAATTTGTGGGTTAGATATTTGCCCATAAGAGGTTCTAACACACCAGGTCAAGGTGGACCTGGAAACACCAGCATTTAAGAGGTGGTTTCATGCTCCTGATCAGAGACTTTGCTCTCGCATGTAGTTAATCGTGATACACAGGACGGGCTTCTTTCGAGGTAACTACAGTGATCCCAGATAAATCCGGTAAAATTAATAAAAAATATCACAAATTAATATATTTAAATAAATGTTATACAGAGTTAAGTAAATATAATATACAAAAATCGCTCGATGTGGTCATTACCGGTGGTACCGGAAGCTGGAGCAGGCGTTGCTATCGGCGTCCCTGTTACTATTGGCGCTGAGGACACTGATGGTTGCATTGGGAGCCTACTTGCTATTGTAAGGTCTGCTGTTCACCTACATTTCCAAGACGCTTCTCACAAAATAGTCGAGAGGATTACAGTCGGGCGATAAGGGTGGCAATAAATCGGGCGACCAGTGATACGGTGAACAAATTTGCTTACAACAGCACGTCATTTATAATTCAAAATTTCCTTGACAATACATCAGATTGTTCACCTGCTGGTGCCCATTTCATTGGGGGATTTTCCTAATGCTTTTTCTGGGGTACTCCCTGAGAAGCTCGACAACGTCGACGACGAACTCGGTCGTCCTGGTAGCGCCAGAGCACTTCTAATGAGTCTTACCTTCTGGCTTGACATTCCCCTTATCGTTTGAAACCCAATTTGAATTTGCGATTCCTAGATCGTGGTGTTAGGGTATTTAAACTATTCAATGATTTACCTTGGCTCTATGTACGGCGCGAAGGTTTTACACATCAGCAGCTTTACGATCGTATTCTGAACTCCTCGTACGTCAAGGGACAGGTCGGTGATTAAAGCCAATAACGATGCCATTGAATAAATGTACCCTTTAGTATTTCAAGATACTTTTTATGTAATTTTGTTAAATATAGCTGTTAAATGAGATGTCAATGCTACTTTCACTTTTGCGTAATTTAGACGCAATTTATCCAGCGCACCATATATATATATACATATATATATATATATATATATATATATATATATATATATATATATATATTATAAAATGGATTGGATAAATTGAATGATGATAAGATAAAGTATATATATATATATATATATATATATATATATATATATATATATATATATATATATATATATATATATATATATATAT
>OZ038509.1:8457359-8464859 GCA_964036315.1 Acanthosepion esculentum | reverse complement strand
TCTATCTATCTATCTATCTATCTATCTATCTATCTATCTATCTATCTATCTATCTATCTATCTATCAGCATTTGTTCATTATCTATCTATTTATCTATGTTTCTGTTCATATCTATATCTATATATCTATATATCTATCTATCTATCTATCAGCATTTGTTCATTATCTATCTATTTATCTATGTTTCTGTTCATATCTATCTCTATATATCTATATATCTATCTATCTATATATATATATATATATATATATAGATATATATATATATATATATATATATATATATATATATATCTGTCAGATTTTGTTCATTATCTATGTATCTATCTAGATATATACCTATCAATCGCATTCTGTTTCTATATATCTCATCCTATCTTCATCTGAGTGTTATGAGATGTTACATATATTTTCCCCTTAAGTAATAAATTAAACTATTTTTCTACGACTATCTCTGTTTGTTCATATCTATCTCAGCTCTATCAACGTACCTCTCGAGTTCTGAACAATTCTATCTATCAATTTCAGTCTTTTTATCTTAATTTATCTTAATCACTTTCCCATACTTATATCTCATTCTTGATAAATCATATACATATATATATATATATATATATATATATATATATATATATATATATATCTTAATTGGCATTGATATGAGTTTGTGACCCTTGGTTTCACATCATCAGGCAAATGTTTGTCTGATGATGTTTCAAACCCAGTGTCATTAACTCCATACAACTGATTATGTTAGCTCTATCATTGATATTGAGCGGTTTTCACGAAGTACTGCATATAAAAATAATATATATATATATATATATATATATATATAGATAGATAGAGAGAGAGAGAGAAAGCGATAGATATAGATATATATGTATGCTTGTATGTGTGTAGATAGATAGATAGATAGATTTATGTCAATTCATTTTGTATAAAACTGGCAATAATCTTATACAATTAAATTTTTGAAGTTAGGTACCATTTTTTTTTAAATATGCTACGTAATATATATATTCAGTTAAACCCTTTTCATTTTGTCTCTTTTCGCCCCCAAATAGTCTTACACACCTTTCACATCACACCGATAAAATATCTGTTTAATATCTTTTCTGTAGCATGCACTCGAATATATTTCATTTCTTTAACGATTTATGTCTAGTAGAAAAAGCCGATATTCAATTCTTTGATGAAGTTTAATTCTTAAGTTAATGATTGATAAATCCCATGGTGCGTTATACAACAATCAATTATCCAGAGAAATTCCGCTATCACATCTTTCAATATTGGAACTTAACATGATCATCATTTGACCTCCCTGTGGTTTGTAGGAACTCCATTATCAATTCCTTTCCACACTGTTCGGTTATGGCTTGCCGTTTCCAGATCCCCAATATCCAACCTTGAGTCCCGAACAATGGTGTCTGGGAAAGTTAACTTTCGCGAGAAGCCCCGCCCCCCAGAAAGATACTATTGAATTAAAGATGAAGATGATCTCCCCTCCGCTAGGTGAGAGTGGCCGGCAAACTGCAATCGCATTTGTTTGAGCCTCAGAGAGATTGGTCCCGATAATTAATTAATACAACCATTACTGATAAGATAGGGCTATGATATATAAGTTGTAAATATATTGCTAATGATTTTACTATAGGAATGCATTGTAAATGAGGAAGAAAGGGGTTGTCAGTGGTCAGGAATGAATGCAAGCATTACTGATAGAATGGGGCTATTATATGTATAATGTAAATGCATTGCTAATGATTTTACTATAGGAATGCATTGCAAAGGAGCAAGAAAGGGATTGTCAGTGGTCAGGAATGAATGCAAGCATTACTGATAGAATAGGGCTATTATATGTATAATGTAAATGCATTGCTAATGATTTTACTATAGGAATGCATTGCAAATGAGGAAGAAAGGGATTGTCAGTGGTCAGGAATGAATGCAAGCATTACTGATAGAATAGGGCTATTATATGTATAATGGAAATGCATTGCTAATGATTTTACTATAGGAATGCATTGCAAATGAGGAAGAAAGGGATTGTCAGTGGTCAGGAATGAATGCAAGCATTACTGATAGAATAGGGCTATTATATGTATAATTTAAATGCATTGTTAATGATTTTACTATAAGAATGCATTGCAAATGAGGAAGAAAGAGATTGTCAGTGGTCAGGAATGAATGCAAGCATTACTGATAGAATGGGGCTATTATATGTATAATGGAAATGCATTGCTAATGATTTTACTATAGGAATGCATTGGAAATCAGGAAGAAAGGGATTGTCAGTGGCCAGGAATGAGTGCAAGCATTACTGATAGAATAGGGCTATTATATGTATAATGCAAATGCATTGCTAATGATATAATTATAAGAATGCATTGTAAATTAGGAAATGTGATTGTCAGTGGTCAGTAATTCATCATTATCATCAGCCTTCAACCTCCCTGTGGTTGGTCGGAACTCATTGGAGCTCAAACAAACAAAGATATATGAACAGTGTCGGACTGAGAATATATGCGCATCCATTTGTCGTTGCGTACATACGCAATGACTCGCTGTATTCAATGTTGGATTGTGTAGCGAACATCTTTCGTCAGTTGCAGTGTCCGCTTCTAAAAGTCAGATATATTACACCAAGAATAAACTTTTGAAAAGCGCACCTACTTGCAACATTACAAAGAAATGTCTACTTTGCCTACACGAAAAAGTAACAATAATTTCTCATACGCAACAAAAGAAATTACTAAACATAAGATCAAAAATAATTTCCAAATGCAGACATGAAAACAAATACCTATTATCAAAATTTATTCCAAACGGGAAAAAACAACCATTACTACCGCATCACAATTACCATCGAAGCATTAGTCCACAATTACTACCGCAACGCAATTACCATTATCGTATCAGTCCACAATTTTAATTACCCCCCCGAGCAAAATTAATACCACCACATGAATATTAATAAGTATTATAAATTGGAACTTCTCCCACTTGCATATGAGCAATCGGCATAAGCAAGCAAATAACCGCCTTTAAAACAGTAACAAAACAGCATAAAAAATAAAAATAATAGCAATTTTTCCCTAACAGTCTTATACAGACCCCATCATAAAAAAACAGACGCATAGAAGCAGTGTGAACGCGTGTTCACGAGAAAATACATGATTAAAAACAAGTATTAGGCGTGGTCAATCTTACTTAATCTAAGAGTCACATACGATAAAGTCATGGGTAAGGGGATTAAAGATTTGGGTGCACCGGTCAGTACCTAGATGTGTAACCGCTTTTGAAGACCTATGGTGTAAGCTTAGATGTATGGGTGGTTTGATGTATAATGGCTCGGATTTTTTAATAGGAGAAATATTGGCAAATGGTATGAAAACCATCTCTTTTCCCATCAGCAATGTGTTAATTAGTAAAACTTGTATTACTGAAACCAATATTACCCCCCCAAAATAAATTTGCATATCAAATATTTAATTGTCTACATTAAGGAACTTTGAAATGTATTTGACTAACATTTAATGCATTTGCATTTTTATCATCTATAGTTAACCCTCTACATTGTGCATGCTTGTTTACAAAAGAAAAACACTATATTCTAAAAGGGTTAATTTTAAAATAGTTATAACAGAGCACGTTATAATAACTATAACAAAACGCGTTTAAAAAATCATACCGATCAAATTTTGTGATGTCAACGAAAACTCGTTACCCTTTTTGTGATGGCAACGAATACTCGTTGTTACTGTCGTAATGCACGTTGCAGTAAAGACATTGTTATCGCCGATACAACTATAGTACGCCTGGTGTCAGACGCCTTCGAATAGCACTCGCACTAATAATACTTGCTCGATAATTCTCGCTCGAATAGTCATCCGTATAATGAAATAGTATACAGAATAGTAATAGAGTATAGACTAGAAATGCAGATAATATTTATTGTACTAATGTACAAATAGGGCACAAGGCCAACAAGGGGAAGGGCGAAAAGATTTGTCTTCTTCTGGCTTAACATTAAACTTAGCCAACCGCAAACACTGTCCCAGACATACAAATAATATTCCATTCACCAAAACAACACATTCTTACTTGTCATTCTTACCTCATACACCGTAATACCTCAGAAACTCTAAGAAGTCCTAACTAGTCCCCTTATATTGTCTTTGTCATTGTCTGTAGGGAGGGGAATAATATAACAATGAAAAATCTAAAAAACCCAATCAGTATTTACAATGTGTACAGAACTATATAGATGAAACTAAACAAAATGTTGTTAGTAATAAAACCCATACAAAGCCCTAACTGTGGCAGTAACATCAGTTCACTGGACGAAATCAATGCGGGGATTTAAAAAATATAAAAGATCCATACATCCCAAACACTCAATCAAACACACACACATGCAAAAACAAAAATCGTTAGGAAAGTCACACCCGAAACGAAAGACGCCCCTCACCCACCAGAGAACTGACATCACTGTCCACATAAAGATGGGAGGGATGGGGAATTAAACCAAAAGAAAAAAAAACAGGGACAAAAATAATAGGGGCCAATGAGCATACACACCTTGGCTAAGTTTACTAAAGACAAAAACTAAAACAAAAAAAACGACCTACACTAAACTATTAAGAGGAGGGTTGCCAATGTTCGACCCAGCAAAAGCAATATCCTCCTAACTGGCATCAAAATGCCACTCTAAGTCATCATCTTTAACTCGGCAGAGACGCGTAAGACTCACCCACCTTTCGCCAAATTCCAATGGATGGAATCGTTTCCTTTCCGTCCTGATCTTGACTAAGTTGATGCTTAAAAAACAGGATCAGTTGGGAAGAGGTAAACTTCTCGGCCCCAGAGAATTCCTTCTGTCACATCGTCAATATCATGACTTGCATAACCCCCGGTAAGCAAAGGAACTCATAGTGCTTAGCCTTAGTCAACGGCGGTACTATATTGCTACAGACGGAACTGTCCTCTCGGAAAAAGAACTTTCCGTGCAGCATGCGAACCATGATGACTTCAACAAACTTGTACAACGGAGCTACAACACTACAATGAAAAAGGCGTGGTCTAGGGTCTCCACCTGCTCACGGTAGCGAACGCAGTTTGGCGACTTTGCCAAACCCGCCAAACAAAGACATTTGGCGACCCAGAGGGCCCCTCGAATCATCAGTCAGATGAGTGATACCTCAGAGTTAGAGAGACATTTAACCCTGGGCGCACAAGGCCATATGCAGCGAGCCTCCCGCTTCGTCAGACCGAGCTCGCCTATCAAAGCATCCTGAACGTTCCTCCTAACTAACACCTGATATAATGCCTTACGGGACAACAGCTGGGCGTCGGAGTAGTCATCCTTTGCCCGTAAGAGTTGCTTGAGGGCAAACCGACCTTCATGATAGAAGGAGCCCTCGCCTCGGGATGAATTGCCAGGCTCTTCCTCACACGAGCGCACACTTCTTAGGGATTAAAATTTTCTACGAGCCTCTTCCCTCTAGAATTCGCTGTTCTCATCGAATTGCATGCACATCCGATCTAGATAAGTAACGCGAAGCGTATGTCGACGAATCTCAACGCAAGGGACCCCTAGATCGCCATCAGAAGGATGAAAGTAAAAGATCTCGCGACTAACAATGGCGGCTCTGCCTACCCACAAGAAGGAGAACAAGAGCCTTGCAAACGCCAGTAAAGTCTCAGACGGGAGTGGAAGCACGGAGAATCGGTAAAGGAGAATCGGGTAGATGTGCGAGGCACATACTTCCGCCCTCCCCTTCAACAAAAGATTCCTCCGGGACCACAGACGAACTGCGACGTCGACCTTCTCCCATACCTCCGAACAATTCCTTTCCAACAGGAGGTCGGGACCGAACCAGACACCGAGTATCGGCCGTCCAGAGGAAAGATCCGAGAAGAGAAATTCCCTTCCACGAACTTAACCGCAAGCCAACAGACTTATCGCGGTTGATCTTAGCCCCTATCACCATCTCATAGGCTTTGATTTCTTTGCTGACTTCATTAATTACGCTCTGCACGATACAAAACCGAAACATCATCAGCATAGGCGGAGTACCTGGCCGAGGTGGTAGCACCAGGTAAGGAAATGCCGCGAAGGTCCGGATTTGTTTTCAACTTACGCAGGAAATGTTTCAACGCAAGAACGTACAGCAATGGAGACAGCGGACAACCTTGACGAATAGAGCGAGACAAAATGAAAGGTTTCGATCTTACCCTATTCACTTCTACCAGCGCACCGGGGGACGCATACAGCAGTCGGATCCAAGTGCAAAAGTCCGGCCCGAAACCAGCGGCCGAAAGAACAGCCTCCAGAAATCGATGGTTAACCCTATTGAAAGCCTTGGACTGATCTAAATTGATCAGCGCAGCATCACCGTCGACTTGCTTGATGATCAAGCGTACCAAATGAAGGTTGTCCTGAATAGTCCTGCCCTTCACAGCACAAGTCTGCTCGGAACCAATCAGACTAGAGAGGACAGCCTGCAAACGGCCGGCTAAGACCTTAGCTAATATCTTCAACTCTGTGTTTAACATCGTCAAGGGCCGATAATTATCTGCCCCAATCCCACCATCTTTGCTCTTGCGAGGCAACTTGATTACACCACTGGTGAAGCGTTGAGGTATAGACCCCTGCTTCATCCAGTTGTTGATGATCAGTGCCAGCAAGGGGACAAAGATGGGCGAC
The DNA here is from genome assembly GCA_964036315.1 of Acanthosepion esculentum. Taxonomy (NCBI): domain Eukaryota; kingdom Metazoa; phylum Mollusca; class Cephalopoda; order Sepiida; family Sepiidae; genus Acanthosepion; species Acanthosepion esculentum. The sequence continues at coordinate 8,458,146 of OZ038509.1, read as the reverse complement.
TTCCTCAGGTACATTTCGTAAGGGAGACCATCTAATCCCGGAGTCTGGCCCAGGCCAAACTCTTTCAGCGCATCCCAGATCTCAGACTCTGTAATAGGACCCTCGCACCGAGCCACTTCAGCCGCCTCAAGACGGAGAAAGTCGGCTACATAGACATCGAACTGAGCAGGGCCCAGATCGGGCTCGCTGGCAAACAGCTCCTAAATGTAGTCAAAGAAAGCATCACAAATGCCCACGTCTGTAGTCACAGTCCGCTTATCCGGCAATGTGATGCTCGTGATATGCCGACTAGATGACCTACGAGCTACCTCTGCACGCAATGAAGCGGCCATCTTCGTAGCCTTCCAAGACATTCTTTTTAACCTATTCCTAACTACTGAATTGTTTTTGTTTTTTTTAGGTTCAACACTATTTTTAAATCTTTGGGTTTGCGTGATTGGGAAAAATACTCGGTCGGCTTGATGTTTTGCTAGCCGACAAACATCTTCTCTGTTGAAAAGCAATTTTTGTTTAATTTTTTTCTCTATGATGGGTTCGGAAGAGTCTGAGGTAGGGCTTCGTTGTCGTTTTTGGGGATTCTGTTTTTGAAGGAGAATTAATGGGTGTTTTCAAAAGTGAAACTTTGGGAGATACGACCGGGGCGAGGTTTTTTAAGGGGGATTTAGAAGGAGGAGAATTTTTTTTAGAGGGGTCAGTTTGGAAAGGGTCAGAGTTATTGTTTGCAAAACTAGGGGTGGAGCACTAGGAGCTTGTTTCGAGGATGGAGACGACGGAACTGAAGTTGAAT
>OZ038509.1:8427359-8452359 GCA_964036315.1 Acanthosepion esculentum | reverse complement strand
AATTTGTTACTATTTAAGTAAGAGTGTTTCCGCTTAAGAATCCGACTAATTTTAAAGTTTGAAATTCTAGATAACTTGGGGGTATACTACTCTGCAGTGCAGTCGAACGAATCGAAAAAAAAAATCGGTGGCGATTCAATACGTAATACGAAGACAGATTTTACCCCGGCGTAGACAGAGATAAGTCTTCGTTGGTTGCCTAATTTTTTTCTCATCAATTTGTATTTTAGACTAGCTGCCAATTTTAACCAGGCATTCGTTTGACAAAAATTGTATCTGAAATACCGTACATATTTATGGTTAGTGCTATGACTTTTGTATTTAAAACTGAAGTCTTTCTATCTGATGAAATCCAGCTTATCAATATCCATGTCACAAGTAGCTTGCTAATGATACTTAGTAAACTGATGGTCTATGATGAAAATAGGGATTAGTGTTCATTTGAGTTCTTGAAAACCAGGCATACTTATGACACCTTCTACACACTTGGGAAGGATTTCTTTATAAAGCAGCTGTTCCAGGTCGATTGTTTGACCTAATTCAATTATGGTATCACAGGTCGATTGTTTGACCTAATTCAATCGTTCCTGTCAAACCGGGATTTGAAGGTTGTTCTCAGTGGATCCTTCTCCAACTCCTATCCCACTACTGCTGGTGTTCCTCAAGGCTCCATCCTTTGCCCTACTCTCTTCCTCATATTTATAAATGACCTTCCAGACGCCATAGACTCCCAAGTCGGTATCTACGCTGACGACACTACTATTTACTCCTGCCTCAAGCACAAATCTACTGAGGCGGACAAAATTAACCTGGCAGCTCAAATTGAAAAGGACCTCCAATCGGTTGTGGACTGGGGAGAGAAATGGATGGTCAACTTTAATGCCTCTAAAACAAAACTGCTCTCCATTAACCACCACAAGGACCCATCCCTGCATCCCATCAGAATGTCTGAGGACTAACTTCTCGAGAGTTCCTCCCTGCGGCTGCTCGGTCTCACGCTGTCCGCTGATCTGAGATGGAACAAATACATCGAGTCAATTGCATCATCCACCGCAAGAAAAGTTGGTTCCCTGTGCCGAGCCAGGAAATTCTTCTCCCCGGAATCGATCCTCCAAGTCTATAAGTCTACCATTCGACCTTGCATAGAGTATTGCTGCCATTTATGGTCTGGGGCCCCTGCGTGTTGCCTCAGGGTTCTTGATAAGATCCAGAGACGGATATGCAATGTGATTGGCCCTGATCTGTCCTCTCGTCTGCAGTCGCTCTCTCACAGACGCGATGTTGCATCGCTCTGCCTTTTCTACAAGTACTTCCACGGTAATTGCTCTGAGGAGTTGCTTTCGCTTGTCCCTAAGCCTCGTGAATTTAAGCGACCTACGAGGCTGGCATCCCGTTCCCACCCCTTGACCGTTGAAACTGTTAGATGTAGACGTCTTTTCTACTCCAATAGCTTCATGTCTCGCACATCTCGCCTATGGAACTCCCTTCCCTGTTACTGTTTCCCTGACAAATACAATCTCCAACGGTTTAAGTGTGGCGTCAATCGTCATCTCCAATTGCCTTGATCTATCCACTTCCTGACATCTTTCATTCCTATCTGCTCTCGCTTTATATCTCCCGTAAGCCCCCTGCCTCGATCGACCCTCCGTCCTTCTCTTTCTCCACATCCCTTCCTTTACCACTCCTATCTGCTCTTCCTCCAACCCTTCTGTAACCCCATGCGTGATAGGGGCCACCGGCCTTGCTTGGGGTGATACGCTTAAAAAAAAAAAAAATAATTTCGCTAAAATCGTGGATAGTTCTGGGTTGACATTCTTGAATTTGTTTGTTTGCTCAGCGGCATATCAACTCATTAGGGGTGTTTTTAATCATTTCGCCCCATGCCAAGCGACACTGCCACAAAAGGGCCACTGGGAGTGAAATAGAATGAAAAGATTTTACAAATAACTGGAAACCCGATCCCTAACAGGGAAAAAGAGATAAACATTTATTCCTGTTCTAAAGATCAGGGAAGTGTGTGAGCCGGACATTAGGCGAACCTATTTATTACTTTGATTTTCATGCCGAAATCTAATTTTCTTGTGGGCGTTAGTACTTTCTTTTACAAAAAAATGTATTTCTCGTAACAGAAAATTTAAGGTAGTTCAAGCCTTACTAAATCAGCAAATGTATTAAGACGTTCCATTTCAATAGGGAAGATATTTACAGTCATATTATCTTAAACAAGAGCTACATGATGCACATGGTGGCAAACTCAACGAGCAAATAATAATAATAATAATAATAATAATAATAATAATAATAATAATATTTCAATGAAGGACTGAAGCGGTCGAGCCAACGGCGTCGTTGGTGTCTGACATTTAAATGCAATGTCAGTCGTTATCTACTGCCTTCCTGATTACATATCTAGAGGATTTACTGCGTTGCATTTAGTGAATACGATTTTTAAAATGGGTTCACTATTTCCCTTGCATATGGTTGTTAAAATTACAGCATACGTCTCAAATTCGTATATATTTTCGTACAAAAAAGGGTTTGTAATATCTTCAGTGTGATTTCCATCACTTGTGACGCAAAGGTTGATGCGCTTTGCAAGATTCATGTGAATTCGATGCAATAACGCCACATTGATGCCAATTTTAGCAAATTCACTCTTTATGTATACAATTAAATGTGTTGCATCTGTAATTTTCATTGAGTACACCTTTCCCTTGGTCATACCCCCGAAAATGATGTCAATTCTTTCTTCTTTCAACAAAATCATGTTTAATCTGTAGAAGTAACAAAAACAAAATGGTTAATGAGATTTCCTATGTGTCCAGGCTTTAGGGACAACCTGTAAATTCAGAAATGTTTACCATCACGGGCGTATTAATTATTAAGTCCCCTCTGAAAATGCGGTATTTAAAGTACATGTTTGGATTGAATGGAGACGGTTGTCTTCTGGTAATTGTGATATATGTTAGAATGAATGTGTCGTAAATCGGATATGATAGAAGCAGGATAGTTGACAAGCATTTTTTTCTCCTGTCTTCTCGGTCTTGTGCCATAAAACAATGTACAATTTGTTCAAATAAATACTTATGAACTCTAGTAACAACTATAAAAGTTAGCTTATGAAGCTTTATTTGACCAATTCAGCTTTGGTCAAGAGTTGGTCTTGTGATTTGTTTATACTTCACGCAAACGCAGGGCGAACTGGAAACTGCATTCTTGCATATAAAAACAAAAAGAAAAGAAAATATTGCATTTTTATTAAATAAAGGTTTGTTATTTTACTCATTAAATTGTTATTTAAAATAATGGGAGTATTTTTAAAGTTAAATAATAAAACTTCAAAAAATGAAGAAAAAGTGAAAACCAACTGTAATTTTGTACTCACTTACCTGTTTGTCTTTCTCCCTAAAATTTGTTTTTAATCGGTCAATGTATGGTTATTTTAGAGAGTGTGACGGATGGATAGATAGATGGATGGATGGATGGATGGACTAACGGAAGTAACAGAATTTTATATGCAAACCATGACGATTGCTTACTTCCTGAAAGGACACGTCATTAAAATTTATCTGGTTCCGGATTTACCTTTTCAAAAATAATGAATGTCTTTAAGGACACATGGTACAGTGGATAAAGGCGTTGGTTAGATCCAGTGACAGGCCCAAAGAGTGTGAGTTCAATACCCGGTTCAGGCAGTGGAGAACTTTCAGAGGAAAAATTACCAGGAGATAACTGATAACTGACATCCATCAAACATGGCTCGTGGAACTAGAACAGTCTACCCCAGTGATCGAAATAAAGGGTTCGGTTCGAAATTCCAACCACCTGAAGAAGGCCGGAGAGTACAACGGCCGAAACGTTGTGACAAATATGGCGACAAAGATGAGGACAATAGTCCGACTAATGTAAATACTCTCTCTCTCTCTCTCTCTATATATATATATATATATTTCTATCTATCTATCTATATATATATATATATATTTCTATCTATCTATATATATTTATATATATATATTTCTACCTATCTATCTATCTATATATATATATTTCTATCTATCTATATATATATATTTCTATATATATCTCTCTCTATATAAATATATATATATAGACTTATATATATCTATATATATATATATATATATTTCTATCTATCTATCTCTCTCTCTATATATATTTTATTAATCAGTCATTTTAGTTTATAGAAACACTCAGCCTTGTGACATTTGACCCGAATAATTTAAGCATAATAAATACATTTTTTATTTTATTTTTCCCATCATTTGTTCTCTAGTGATATCATTACGCTTTTTAACTATGTTGACATCTTCTGTCTCAACCTTGAGGACGAAAGCATTGTTTCTCTTAATCTGATCATATCGTAATACTGAGTTCAATCCCAGGGTAAGATAGTTTAGTGGAACAGGCAGAACAATAGCCGAGCAGCACTAATTTAGAACACGTGGAGTTATCCTTAAACATAGGCTACTGAACAAGAATAGCATCTCCCTGTAGATTCAATAAAGTGTTCAATTCAAGATCTTTTGCATGTTTCCAGGATCACCAAGCATCTCATGAAGATTGGAAGGCCAAATATAATGAATGTAAATAATTGCTTAGATGTGTTTTAATTTTAAAATATGTTCATTGTTTTTCTCTCTAAAATTCGAAAATTGCTTTAAGATTCTAAAATACAGTATGGCCGCTGATGATAAATATCAAAGCCAGGCATTTTAATTAAGGTTTAAATGTAAACAAAATAGAAAGTGATGGACGACTTTGTCAAATATCTACGTCGAAGTATTTAAATCAAATGCTAACCGCATAATAATTATAGATAATTCAAAAACGGGTGAAGGGAATGGGGAGCGAGAAAATGTTAATGACAGAGGAGTATAAACTTTTAGACAAGAAAGCAAGACAATTTATGAATGAATGTATCAAAGAAAGAACGGTTACTCAAAGAATTTAAAATTAAAATATAACACCAATGAAAAAATAACTAAAAAAAAAACAAAAGCGATAAAATACTTAAACGTCAAAGAACGATGGAAATTCAAATTAATTTTATCAGAAGAGAAAGAAAATTAATGAATAAATAAATAATGACCTGAAGAAAAAGAAGATAAATACGAAGAAATAAAAGAAGAAAGGAAAAAAATAGAATGTCAAAGTCTAAGAAAGAGCGAGTTTACAAAATAGTGATTTAAAAATATAACTTAATACTGTGTTAGTCACCTCGGAGTTCACAAAATGGATATGCCCCAACACACAAAAAAATGCTTATAGTGTTACTGTCATGTAAAATATTGACGTACTGTTGAAATAAATAACATAACAATCTCCGTTACAATATATATCAAATCAAAATTGAACTGAAGATATAAATATTCACTGAAATGAAAATTATAAATTTATTGCATAAACGTATGTCGTAAATTATAGAGTAAACACACTAATGCAATAATAGAGAAAAGTTTTATTCCCCAAAAAATAAATGCATTATATTTCCATCAATAGAAAGATATTACATTAAGTAAACTCATAATTTTGTGTGTGTGTGTGTGTGTGTGTGTGTGTGTGTGTGTGTGTGTGTGTGTGTGTGTGTGTGTGGATGTGTGTTATAATACGGCTGCATCTCGACTGAGGAGAAACAAAACTAAACATATTTGTTTCTCAACAGTCGAGATGCAGCTGCATCGAAACAAGAATGCATCTTTGTAGTGAGCAAATTGTTTTTGTCCGTATATAAACATTATAATAAATAATTATTGCTCTCCTCTTCGTATCGAGCCCTCTTTTCAATTAATGCTGTGAACGTTAGAATTTATATTATTTTCGTTCTCATTACATTCGGATATATATATATATATATATATATATATATATATATATATATATATATATATATATATATATATATATGTATATATGTATACAAGTTTGTGTTTGTAAACAGCTAATATGTATAAACAGTGTATATATGTGTGTGCATATACATGGATATATAGAATATTTTTTAAAAAAGGACTTACAGGTCTGTTATTAAAGTTTTACCCCATTTTCTCCCTTAATAGTCTCCAATTGAAATTGTGAGTTAAAATTCTTTACAATATGGAAGAAAATTTTTAAATTGATAATTTAATTTTGAATTTAAATGTATTACCCTTTAATAATCATTATTGATGATAAAATATTTAGATTTTTGATAATTGAATACTAAAGTCATCACCTAATATTATTTTTAAAAACTTTTTTAGGGAATTCTAAGGACACACCTATATATATGTGTGTAAGTATGCGTACACATTTAAAAAGATATATGTAGGTATTAATACATGAATTTACTCATGTATATCGGTACATGTGTACCTGTATGAGTGACTGCACATGTAAAAGTACGTATGTATATGAAATTTACATGGATGTGTTTACAATATATGATAGAGCAAGATCTCTAATATTACCTTCAAATATCACTCCATATTAACTTAAAACTAATATTTAAGTAAGAGGAATTACCAATCTAAAAATAGTCGCTAATTAAACTCATGAATAAAATTCAAACTTATAGAGATATCACCTTAATAATCAATTACAACTAGAAGTAAACTTATATTTGAAAATAAAATTTTAGTATTTTAATGTAAATTCTATGAATATTTTTCTAATCGTCTATTTCATATTAAATCCTAAAACATTTTTTAATAAAGTTTTTAAAAAAACTAAAAATCGCTACCAAACATATAATTAAATTCCTTATAGACTGTTTAAACATTCAAATTTATATCAAACATTATAATATTTATGAACTCTCAAAGCAAAACAACAGCGTCTATTTCGGGCCTTTCATTCCAAAGAAAGTTAGTGACACTTTCTCTCATGACGTCCTTCTCTCTTTTTCCCTTTAAGTCTTGTTCTCCTCTGCCCCTTCTATATCAACATATAACTTCCGTTAAGTTAACCGATTAAATGTGTCAATGACTGGACTTCCTCAAACAATATTAAATTTGAAAGTATAGAAATTTTAAATTACTCTAACTCAATCATGTCTCTCTGCCCCCCCCCCACTTCCTCACTTCGTTAATTTACATATGCTTAGTACTGCCCGTCAAAAATGTGTAAGTTTCTTTTCATTTTTCGTTTCAAGCTTTGGAAGTAAAATCTGATGATCCGCGGTCCTTTAAAAGGGCTGTGGTGAAATAATTTATTAAATGGAACCTTAAAGTGGTCTGTTTTTATTTTTATTTAAAATCTCTCTCTGTCCCTCTCTCTCTCTCTCTCTATATATATATATATATATATATATGTATATATATATATATATATATATATATATATATATATATATATATATATATATATATATATATATATTGTTTATACGCCATTTTTATAGATAAATTTTATTTATGTAAATATTGTTTTGTTTTTTTAAAATAAACGATTACAATTAATTACATTTGCCGGCCTGAATGTTCGAGAAATTTCGTAGAAATCCTATATTTCCTATATATGGTATAAGATCTCAAATCTAATCAAAGATTCCATGTAGAAATGTTCTATCCCTGTCGGAGAACGCATATTTTGTACGAATTGCCTTAAACATTCAGGCCAGTAAAGGTACTTACTACCGTTAAATTAAAAAAAAAAAAACAGAGCATTTACTTAAATAAATTTTATCGATAAAATAATTTATAAACAGAAAAAATACATATTATATATTTGTCGGACTTAATCCATTTCATCATATATATATCTATATATATATATATATATAAATATAAGTAACTATACTCGTGTCGAAAAACCATCGAAATCTTGATTTAACAATAGCCAAATCAATCACGAAGGGAAAAAAAGGTTTTAAAAAAGAAAGAGCCAGGAACATGGAAGTCTGTCGAAAATAATCACACAGATACAGGTTCAAGGCCCAAAGAAAAAGCCCCGATACGAGTAAACAACTAACTAAAGAGCTCAATACAAACGTAGAGCAAACCTAGTCAAACCTAATGAGCCAGACAAACCTACCAAGGTTTCACTTTGGCAGATCGTCTAAGTGAAACCTTGGTAGGTTTGTCTGGCTCATTAGGTTTGACTATATATATATATATATATATATGAATTGGACATAGTCCGACAATTTATTAAAGACATTTTTGATATGTTTAACATTCTTTTTATAGATACAAGTATTTAAGCAAATGCTCTGTTTATAATAAACAGTATTAAATAATATTTACCGGCCTGAATGTCCGAGAAATTTTCATAGAATGTCCGAGAAATTTTCATGGAAAAATTTTCGATTCCTGTCGGAGAACGAACATTTTCTATGAAAATTTCTCGGACATTCAGGCCGGTAAAAGTTATTTAATACTGTTTATTATAAACAGAGCATTTGCTTAAATACTTGTATCTATAAAAAGAACGTTAAACATATCAAATATATATATATATATATATATATATATATATATATATATATATATATATATATATATATATATATATATATGTATATATATATATATAATGAAATGAATTTTATATATATATATATATATATATATATATATATATATATATATATATATATATATATATATATATATATATATATATCGCATATAGATTGCTGGTGTTAATATAGCTGCGCTCGATGTAATATAACAGAGGTATTAACTATATATTTATAAGTATACATAGTATCCCTCACCTGTAGAACGATTCGGGGTTTCCTAAAATAATTTTTTGGTAATCTTATTTCAGTTTTAATGCACAGAAATATATATCTATAAAAAGTTGTTTTTATAAGGCATTCCCAAATTATGATTCGTGGGCACTGGAAGACATTAATATCCTCCGAGATGAAAAACAGACGGAGTTTGTTTTAGTTTGACTATAAAAAACACTCGAAACATAACAATAAAGTACTAAAACGTATCCACTAGCGAGACGGAAACGTTTTACTTGAAACACATAAACTATATAATTCTTCGCTCGAAGCAAGATTAAGAATACGACTAAAGAGGACAGCAGGGAAGAGCGTAAAGAGAATTTGACGTCAGTGATAACACTATAAAAATAGATGAGTTGGTCGAATATATATATATATATATATATATATATATATATATATATTCGACCAACTCATCTATATATATATATATATATATATATATATATATATATATATATATATATATATATATATATATACGACCAACTGATCTATTTTATATATATATATATATGAAGAAATATAGCTTAAAGGTGTGCTATATTTATGGGATAATGTACTCAATATCAGATATAGAGCGTATTTAAATATAGATATAAATGCGAACATTGATGTCAACACTCAGAGGCGAGAGGCTGTTTTATTCTGGACCATATATACATACATATATATATATATATACATATATATATATATATATACAGTATTTACATTATTCGGACTATTGTCCTCATCTTTGTCGCCATATTTGTCACAACGCTTCGGCCGTTGTACGCTCCGGTCTTCTTCAGGTGGTTGGAATTTCGATTCGAACCCTTTATTTCGATCACTGGGGTAGACTGCTCTAGTTCCACGAGCCATGTTTGATAGATGTCAGTTATCAGTTATCTCATGGTAATTTTCCCTCTGAAAGTTCTCCACTGCCTGAACCGGGTATTGAACTCACAACGTTGTGACAAAAATGGCGACAAAGATGAGGACAATAGTCCGACTAATGTAAATACTGTACATAATACCTCATCTCATATATATATATATATATATATATATATATATATATATATATATATATATATATATATATATATATATTTGTTATGAAAACACTACCATGAGTGCTCAGGATCGCCTCGTCAGTGATGTTATGACTTGGAGTCATGGCAAGTTTCGGGTCTTCCAACATCGTACTTGCTCGCCCAAGAGACCCTACCGAAACAGTATTATTTCGGCAGGTGATCCTGAAACAAACAAAAAAAATACGCGAAGCACGCAACAAATGGACTCCGCCAATAAATGCCACTGCTAACCAATCACCACCGACTTACTTCACTTCCTCCTCAGCTAAGATGATACAAAATATATATATATATATATATATATATATATATATATATATATATATATATATATATATATATATATATATATATATATATATATATATATATATATGCATAGTAATGGTAATGATCAGAGTTGAATTAGACCAGGAATCAGTAGTATTAAAAGAAAGTATGTATACTAACTTTTTAGTTCATGTTAGTAGGAATGAAAAAAATGTAGGTATATTTCATTTATCTCACCCACCGATACATTTCCATTGCACATACTTTCCACTTCTCTTCCTCCTCCTCCTTACCTTCTACCACAACTCACGTCGTGCGCTTATTTATTTATTTTTAAAAGTATACCATTCATACTTTTTTAAAAATAAAGCGTTACGTAATCAGTTGACCGAAATCGCCTTTTGGCATCTTCAGGCGATGTCCTAATTATACACACACACACATATAAAGATATATATATATATATATATATATATATATATATATATATATATATATATATATATAAGTGACATGAAGAAAAATTGTTCAAGGCCATGTATGATTTATTATGCCTCACGTCATACAAAGGCGGAGATGTCCTTGGTTTATCAATATTGATTTGGTGGTTGAAAGGTCAGTGAAAGCAAGTAGATGACACAAAATTCTAATTCTGATGAATGTCTCGTGAAAATTAACGTACTTCATAAATAATCATAAAAATTGATTAAAATAGATATGTTAAACTGAACATATTTATAAATCACGTATTATTAATCAACAACAAATCAACAAAAATGTAATATTCTAGGGTATTATTATCAATTAATATACTTGTAAAATTATAATAATTATTATGTAATTATTAGTTATCACATAAATTAACACCTTTATACAATACTAAAATTATAAATATAAACACACACACACACACACACACACACACACACATATATATATATATATATACATATATGAAGAAATATATATATATATATTTATATATATGTAAATATATGTCTATATTTCTGAGATGAGGTATTATGTACAGTATTTACATTAGTCGGACTATCGTCCTCATGGCACGTGGAACTAGAACAGTCTACCCCATTGATCGATATAAAGTGTTCAGTTCGAAATTCCAACCACCTGAAGAAGACCGGAGCGTAGAACGGGCGAAACGTTGTGACAAATATGGCGACAAAGATGAGGACGATAGTCCGACTAATGTAAATACTGTATATAAATATATATACAATATACATACACACACACACACATTTATATATATATATCTGAAGAAATATAGTATTATGGTGTACTATATATATATTTATATATATATATATATATGTGTGTGTGTGTGTGTGTGTGTGTGTGTGTGTGTGTGTGTGTGTGTGTGTGTGTGTTTGGGCAGCACCCTTTCTTTCAAACACCTTTCATCAAATACGGTCGAAAAGGAACATTTGATTAATTTTTTTATTAAGATTTATTATTAATAGGATTCACTTGGATTATTTAGCAAAATATTATTAACTGTATATATATATATATATATATATATATATATATATATATATATATATATATATATATATATATAGGCTGTTTAAAAAAAATGAAATAATTTCGCAGGCCAATAATTTTGGCGATTCTTGTTGAAATAACCACAAATTTTCACAGAATATATAAAAACAGATCAAGATTTTATATTTATTGTTTTATTTTGTTCTGGTAGAGGACAGTACGGGCTTATCTCAATGAAATGGATTGGGCGTGGTGGAGATTAAGAGAGTTTTCTGATGAAATGGCCGCCGCAGTCACCGGGCCTGATCATGGGATTTCTTTGTGTGGGGATATGTGAAGGGACTGGACTATGTTCCCACTCTCTTCATGGTTTCATTGATGAATTCAAGGAGACAATCACTTCCGTACAGGATAATGTTACCGGACGCATGCTACAACGTGTTTGGCAAGAGCTTAACTACCGACTTGATGTGTGCCGTATCACAGGCGGTGTACATATTGAATACTTATGAAATCGGTCACATAAAATTTTTATGATATTCAACACCTAAACTGTTCAATTTCATTGAGCTAGATTCAGTAGTTTTCAAGATAATTGCTTTTGAAATGATGTCAAGTTTGTTGGGAGACCCTGTACATATATATGTGTGTGAGTGTTTCTCTGTATTTATAATAGCTTGCTACTCATTTTTGAAGACACTCGTCTTTTAGAGTTGTGTATGTGAGTGAAGTTGCGTATGTGAGTGAAGTTGTGTATGTGAGTGATTATGTGTGTGTTTGTATTCATAATGGCCTGTTTCTCTTTTCTGTGTACAGGTGTCTGCTTGGGCACATTTGTTTTTATTCAACATACACACAGCCACCGGAGCTTTGTTTCAGCGAGAGAGGGAATAATCTGGCGTGATCATCAATATCCAGGTCGCTATTACTTGGGAATTCCTGTTAGTATATCCATCGATGCAATGGAAGAAAGTCAATGAAAAATGGAATGTCAAAAGCAGTGCAAAATGCCAGTAAACGGCAATGAAAATATAGATTAATTTCACTGAAAAAGCGATGGAAAAGATGAAAATCGACAAAAAAGCGATTAAAAAAGCAATGAAAAACGCGATGTAAAAAGCAATGAAATATTATGATGAAAAGCGATGAAAAAATTTATTAAATGGCAATTCAAAAAAAACGATGTAAAAAGCAATGCAAAAATCGATTAAAATGCAATGAAAACCATTGACGATGGCGATAAAAATGTCATGAAAAAAGCGATGAAAAATAGCAATGAAAAAAACAATGAAATAAGACATGAAAGATACAATTAAAAAAGTGATGCAAAAAGTAAGGAAAAACCGACGGAAAAAAGCTGTGAAAAAAGCAATGAAAAAAAGAACGAAAAAGTGATAAAAAAAGCAATGAAAATTCCGTGACTTTGCTATATGTAAATAAAATAATGACGTAAACCCTAATTGATTGACTTACCGTTTTTTTGTTTTTAAACTAGCATATGCCAGAGTTTCAGTCAGTTTAATTTCATTCGTGATCTAATTTACACATGTACTCAAAAGCAATAATACAATTCTTATCTTCCTATAATTTTCATAATTTTTCATATTGTTATAATTCTTTTAACTGTAATCGTCTTTTCCGATTCAGGTTGTGTACGTATATTCCCGTTTGCGCTACTGAGATAACAAAGATACTTCCACCAGGTGTTACAGTATTCAATAAGATATAGTTAATAAAATAATAACTTACAGACATTATAGACACAATAATGTGCTTTAATGTTAAGATATTATTTAAATATTTAGCACATTGATTGGCAGAAGCCAATTACGAAATATGACTTCTAACGCCAACATTATAAATTTATTTTTTATGAGTTTATTTATTGTTTCAACTGAAGTCATAGCATTGTTTTTACTCAAGCAGTATCATTGCGAATAAAAGCGATATCTTGTTGTCAGTGTCATAATATTAACTCTGCCAAACACAAGTTATGTCGTGGTTGTCTGTCATCGTTTTGTTTTCGTTTTTTACATTTTATATGCTTGTAGATATGAAACGGACCAAGATATACAGAAGACACTCGGAGAGATATCTGAAGAAATTAGATAACTTGGAACTATTGGTTGTATTAACAGCTGAAAGTAAACCACGTATACCGATGTTAAACTAGCCTAGGCTGTCTCATACCTGTGGTGAAAGTTATAAAAACCCGATGGACTTATGGATAGCAGATCTGGTTGAGGAATCGTAGGGCCGAATCCATGTTCGAATTACATTCGATTTCAACACATACATTTATGTGTTTGTGAAATGTATGAATTCATTTCCCAATACCACCTATGGATAAATAACAGGCCAGATTGGGTCCTATAGCTTTGAGTGGCAACGCATGTAGAAGGACAAATCTAAATAATAAAATAATAAAAAAAAAAACTGAGAAAAAAGATTTGCTTGGCAATGAGTCTTGAAGAAAGCAAACTCTGAATTCAAACCAGACTTGAGAGGGCTGAGTTCCGCCAAGATAGCTTGTCCATGAAACAGTATTGATGTTGCGGCTCCAGTATATGTAGTGTTGGATTTGATTGGTTTTCTTTAGCACCATATCAACCACTATGGTTTATTTAATGCCGAAATGTAAATAATGTGTTATGACTTCAACTACATATATTTTGAACGCAGTGTCTTCAACTACAAATAAAATATATTGCTTTAAAAATGTATTCTTGCTATTTTTACTATAAATAGGTATTGTTGCTAATTTTACTATAAATAGGTATTGTTGCTATTTTTACTATTAATAGGTATTGTTGCTATTTTCACTATAAATAGGTATTGTTGCTAATTTTACTATAAATAGGTATTGTTGCTATTTTTACCATAAAATAGGTGCTATTTTTACTATAAATAGGTATTCTTGCTAATTTTACTATAAATAGGTATTGTTGCTATTTTTTTTACTATAAATAGGTATTGTTGCTAATTTTACTATAAATAGGTATTGTTGCTAATTTTACTATAAATAGGTATTGTTGCTATTTTCACTATAAATAGGTATTGTTGCTATTTTTACTATAAATATGTATTGTTGCTATTTTCACTATAAATAGGTATTGTTGCTATTTTCACTATAAATAGGTATTGTTGCTAATTTTACTATAAATAGGTATTGTTGCTATTTTTATTTTACATAAATTGTATTGCTGGTATTTGTACTATAAAAATGTATTTTTATACTTTCCTACTCTTTTGTTTGTGGTTTCACTAACAGGTACTACCACAACGAATCAGGGATAAACTGGGAACAACAGCAATTAAGAAGTCGTTCAAGGCTCCTAAAATCTTCAGTCTCCCAATCAGAGGTCTTACTGCCAGATGTAGTTTATCGTTACACCCAAGATTTTCTCCCCTACGATGCTAATATTTTGATCTAATGGTATGCACACTACAGTTCAATGGTATGGAGCCACTCCCAAAATTAGCATGGGATGAACTTGACGCGAGAGTGAAACCTTTCCATCCAAAAAACGAAAAAGAGCTCTTAGAGTCATTGAAAAAACAAAACAAATGTAATCAATTATCAAACTTATACGAAAAGAAACTTTTTCAACCAATGCCAAAATTTTCTGCTGCAGTAATCAATTTAAGAGAGCAAAATGTAATCATAAAATACTTTCTAATAAAAGATTCTAATGAAATATCATCTAACTTCTTTTAACCATGTATAATAACTTTCTTTTATTTAAAGTAGAAAAATACTTTTGGGGCCAATTTAAAAAATTAACAGGGTTTTCATCAGACTTTTAACTGTAGTGTATGTATAAAATATTCTACTTTAAGACAGAATATCTCTACTCATTTCCCCATGTAATAAAACGTATATTATTGTATCCAAAGATAAAAGTCAAGGATACTATGAATCATACAGTTTTAGGCAACCACAGAGATTTCATTTATGCGTTCGACAGCCTTCAATTTACCTCTGATTCCAAGACTTGCACATTAGTAGGACGAACATCTCGATGACTATTGATTTTGGTTAGCCAAAGTGATTTACTCTTGACGTAGTTCATATCAGCTAGCATTTAATGAATGTAATCTGGAAATCTGATTTACCAAACAAACTCAAACGGAGATTCTTTTGCGCCACTGTATAATCGGTGTTAATCTCTGTTTCTATGTCTTGGATATAATCCAAAACTCTTGAGTCTAAGCTTGATAAATCTTACACTCGGTTGCTGAGAGCTATACTTAACATCTCTGGGAGACAACATCCAACTAAGTCGCAGCTCTATGGAGCCATCCCTGATATTTATATAACGTGTTACAATAACGTGGATCGATTTTAATGTGAATTAAGTTTAAGCGTCTAATGAATTGTTTCTTTATCTTTCAGATTTGGCGGACATTTTAGCGATATTATTTTTTACCCATAATTGCCATGACTTAAATAACATGATCCAGTAGAGAAATAAATAATTTTTTACCAATAACAATGATTTATTTCATACTGACTTTGATCCGTCTTAATGAAACACCCTTATAATCTGTCTTAATGAAACAAATCTTATAAACTTACGTGATCACAGAATGCGCTTTGCAGGAAAATTCTTGTTCTGAATACCTAGCCATGTTACAAGATATGTGAGAACTCACCAACATTTAGCAATTATATTATGAAACAGAATGCCACTCGACCTTGATGCAAACCTTGATGATTGGCGTAAAAACTCATGGATGTCCGTGCTAGTAAGATTGAATAACAAATAAATATTCCCACACTACAAGTTCAAGGAGACTCTCAGTTTATGAAGTTATGTCGGAAAGATAATGGTTAAAACTTGACTAAGGTTAATATTGTAATGATCCTGAAAACATCTTTTCGTAACTATGTTTCACGAAACTATGTTTCTTAGGAAGAAGCTGTTTGTCTGTAACTTTCTATTTATAAATAAAATACAAAGGAAATTAAGATGATTCAAGTATCTGTACGTGGCATGAACAGTTTTCAATTTGGAGCAATGATATAACATCCTATTTAAGAAAAGAGTTTTTGATAATAAGAGTAAAAACATCATAATCTGGCATCGGGGAGGATTGTTTAATCTACGCTATTTTATACAATAGTTACATAATCCCAGTCAGATGTTATTTCTGGAATTGTCTAATCTATACCCGAGGTGAGGGTAATCTTGGCCACTATAAATCTACTTGGCTGTGGTTAACTTGAAAAGTTGTCAAGTGGATTGGGAAATTACGTGTACCGAATTGCAACATGGATTTCAGGAACTTAGAATACATAGAAAAGAACAGCTGTCGAACTCCATGTCAGACCAAAATAGGATCTGTTCTTTTATGAATGTCTTCCAAACGAAAATGGAGGCTGAATTTGGACCGAATGCTTTACGAATCTATTATTAAACCGTTTCATTTTTCTAAATACACGTCTCCCAAAGTAGCAGTCTGTTGAAGAAAAAGTTCGGATTCGTGCTGATTTTAACTCATTGAACTCCAGAGGCAAATTACCAAATCTGATTAAAACGCCAGCTCGATAAGAGTCAACATTGGCAATAAAATATTTTTATGAGTTGATTCGGCGCTTTAACTGAAGTTTTAACATTGTCTTCACACTAATAGTTTCACAGGGAATAAACTTTTTGACACACTGAGATGAAAATATATCATGAACCAACTAACTCGAAGTCTGCGTCATAACAAGAGATTGAAGATTGAATATTATTCGTGTAAAGATTCCCTATTCGTGTAAATCAACGTAAAACTGATGTTGGAGTTTTACCAGTGATTATTTCAAGAAATACGTATTAAAAGGCATTAAACACACACAATAACCCCTGTGTCTACCATCGTCAAACGGAATACTCAGAAGGGCATTTCAAATGCTCGTATAAGGATTATCTTTATATTCTCAGATTATATTTAAACCAGTTCCTTTCTGTATTAGTTCGCTGTCTCCGTAATAAAGAACGAGTCAATATCAGTCAACTTTGTTATTTTACTAAATTCACCGAATACATAGGTCAATATTAATTCATGGTAGAGAGTTGGTGAATGAGGTATGATAATAATAAAAGAGTGGTAGAAAGACGTGAATGTTATAAGTTGTTGAACCTTGACTAATGCATGGAATAATAATGCAAACACAAAATGTACTTAGAACAAAATGTATTGAAACAAGAAAGTGTACACAATATTTACATATAGTCTTTTGTATATATCTGGGAAGACCGTTCCTGGAGAATGTGTGGACTAAGTCGCAGTCGGGCAGAGTCTCTAGTGAATCTCTTGATTCGCCTCCTTGTCTTCCCGGTACCAACTATATTTATATAGTCGGTACACCACTATGCAAATTAGGTGAATCCTACCGCAACATAAGTATAAGAAGGATAGATAGCAAGTGACCCTTGACTTGAAGATGTTAATATTGTAATATTTTGCGAAACATCCAACGGGAGATTGTTTTGAAAATTGAAATACGAATGTCGGCTGGATTGTTTATAGGCAGACCATGATAACAAGCTTACGACCACATCACGTTACATATATATATATATATATATATATATATATATATATATATATATATATATATATATATCACGTTGTATATATATATATATATATATATATATATATATATATATATATATATAATCATCTTTGTTCACCACCTGATGAGATCTTATGTTTAGGCATCGAAACAAATATGTATCTTTGTAGTGACTACTTGTTTGTACGTATGTAACAACTTATAATAAATATTTCTCTACTTTTAGTATTGAGCCCGCTTTAAGTTAATGTTATGAAAGTTTTAATTTTTTTTTTCTCGTTCTCATTACATTTGTATATATATATATATATATATATATATATATATATATATATATATATATATATATATATATATATTATGGACAAAACAACTGAAAAGTTGCAAATTAAAATAATTGAATTTTTTTTGTGAAAGTATTTATTTATATTTATATTTATATATATATATATATATATATATATATATTTGATATTTCAGATCTAACCCGATCTTTCGTCAGAAATAAATTAAATAACTGCTATATATATATATATATATATATATATATATATATATATATATATATATATATATATATATATGTGTGTGTGTGTGTAGAGAGAGAGAGAGGGAAAGAGAAAGAGAGAGAGAAAGAGAGAGAGGGGGGAGATGGAGAGAAAGAAAAAAAGCTGTTTGAGTGGAAGTTCCTTCTGAAAATTGAAATACGAATGTCGGATGGAAAGTTTATAGGCAGACCATGATACAAAGCTTACGACCACATCACGTTGAAACAACACCCGTGCGATCACCGAAGTTAGGCAACACCGTACCTGGTCAACATCTAGATGGGTGTCCACTTGGGTAAGTATTAAAAAGATACTTAATATCAGGAAGAGGTAGCTCAAGTTTCTGGGACATATAATGCGGAAGGAGGGTCTGGAGAATCTGATACTTACAAGTCGAACAGAGGGAAAGAGAGACAAGGGAAAACAATGCACGGCATATCTAGTGGGCTTAAGCAAGTGGATGACAGAACAGGGAGACAGTAGAAGGAAGGAACTTTTTGAGTGCTGCAAAGGATAGAGGGAGGTGGAGAGCCATGATCGCCTACGCCCTGAAAGGACATGCCACATAAAAAGAAAAAAGTTTGAATGTGGCGGGTTCTTTATTGGATAATCTCTAGGAAATGGAAGTCTGTGAGCCGAGTTCCAATTCCCGTTATATCCAATTACGCGCGAATACCTCCGAGAAAGGTAGGAATCCGACTCTTCACCACCCTGCTATAAGTTAGTATGGGAACGGATTTGGTTGATCCTGGAAGCGTCTAGACCTGAGCTTCTACGTTGACATCTATATTATCCATCAACGCCATCATCATAAAGGAAGCGATCAGCAATGAAGAAATTAAATTCTTTGATATGAGATAAAGCAGACGACAACTAAAATAATTAATAAGACTTCTATCACTAAACCATTATCATCAGCAAAAAAAAATTCTTAAAACTAAAAATATTTTCTGGCTTAACATAACCTGCAAATGGTTGATAAACCGTAGAACACATATCAATCAATCAAAAAAACAAGATATCAAACTCTTCCTATTTCAGAATTATAGTCGACTCACTATTAATCTATCCACAAAATACTAATTTAACAGATCTTCTGTACCAACTTAACAATGTTAAACCTACAATAGACTTCACTTTTGAAATTGAAAACAACTACACTATCCCCTTCCTAGATATCATATTACACAGAAATAATATCGAACCCAATTTTGACGTTACAGAAAGGCTACAAACAAAAATGATCTTATCAATTTCTACTCAAACCACTCTTCTAACAATAAATCTTGCATTATTATAGGTTTCTATCTGAGAGCATTAAGAATCTGCAGCCCCCAATATTTACCTAAAGAAGAAACATACATAGAACACACATTCAAAAACTATACAATACCCAAGAAAAGCACACAGAATATACAACCGAAACAAAAATAACATAACCCATAATAATAAATTACATGAAAACAGATACATAATACTACCGACCAACTCTGTCACGTCCACTATCCAGAACAACCTATCCCACCTAAATAATCTTACAATAGTCACAAACACTTCCAAAACCATTATGGCTATAATCAGATCCTCAAACACTATAATATTCCTGAAGTAGGAATTATAAAATAATTTACCAAAAACTGTTCCTCCCAATATATTGGAGAAACATCTATGAGCACAAAAGAGACCTCACAAAAAACAACATAACTAATCCACTAGTCATACATAGAAATAAATTCAACCACTATTTTGATTTTAAAAATGCTACATTCATAAAAAAAGAAAATAACTCACTCAGAAGGAAAATCCTCAAGACTGCCGTCATTTAATATTATCCAAATATGAAGCTATGCCCAGGTTTTTTGCCAATGTCGCCTTTCCTAACAGAATTACTACTCTCCCAAGCAAACGTACACAAATGTATCAAGAAATCAAAAGAAAATGGTTGAATCCGTCAACCCAATAAAAACAATATTTCCACTCGTGATAATACTTGATGTAATTTTCAGTTGACAATATGAATACAATAGCGTTTTCTAAATTCTTCTCGTTGCTAAGGACATTTTGTTTGTTGTTAATAGTTATCGTGTTTTCAATAAATTCATTTCATTTTTGCCTTGAAGAAGTTCAAATTGGACGAAACGCGTCGGCTAATAATACAGTTTTCCTATTGTCTTTTACCGTTATACATATTGTCGTTTTGTACAGGTTAACTCTGAGAAAATGTTCATATAAAAGTAAGTAGACAAACCAGTTGGTAGACTAAAAGGCAAGCAAGTGTACCAGAATACAACAAATGGTCGGTCAGCTGTTGCATGTCTATTATTCTACCGACTGGTGTGTCTACTTAATTTTATACCTTGGTCTGCCTATGAACTTTCTCTCCGACCCTCGTACATAACTGCATGGCGAGTCCTAGATATACAGGCATGAACCGGTGGAACTAACGTGTGTAGATCATCTGAAACTTTACTTTGTACATAGCGATACGGATTCAATATTGTCTCTGTTGGAAAGGATTTGTTGAAGTGAAATGGAAATCAAGAACAGATTGAGCAACTAAAGCCCAGGTGTGATAGTAATATTCCACTTTCTCTGAGGATTCAAAAACGTTTTGTCTTGGGTATTTCTCCATCGGTCTGACCATTTATATCAATAGTAACGAAATATGGGCCGATAAATTGCCATGTGAAAAAAAATCTCTCCTTAGTTGCGGATTCAGTGAATTTCCAAGGAAATCCCAAAGAGATATCTTGAATCTCCATAGAAAAACCACGCTTATTAGCATTGGGGATTTCCGTATGTGTTGAAGACGCTTTGATCAGAGGAGCATGTATGTTCAATAAATATTTCATTAATTTCTCTATGAATTTCTGGAACGTGGAGTCTACATTATTTATGTTATTCACGTACGGGCTATTGGCCTCATCTTTCTTGTTATCAAAACATTTCCTTTGTTGCGCTCTCATGACTGCCTCAAGTGTATGATGATCCGCTTAACGTGTCCACATGGACAAATGAAAATAACGAATTATTGCCACATGTGGTCTGGTGTTTCTGCTATATATTTATAGATTATTGGTCAGTAAATACCTTTCACACACACACACACACACACGCACAAACATATGCAGATAGGTAGATAGATAGATAGATAGATAGATAGATAGATAGATAGATAGGTAGATAGATAGATAAAACGACTCGGAGTTCATGTGAATACGCAATATTCAGGCGCAGTAAGCTTACTGGCCGTTATGAAATTGGTTTACAGTTGTGTGTTCAAAACGTGTTCATAATATTATTCCTGTCGTAAATTCAAATTATTTTTGAAATTATTTAAAATAATATTTTTTATTGATTTTCACTTTTTCGAACTTAGGAATTTGACTGATATAACTGATAAATTATTAATTCAAATATCGTAGACAGCCACAATAAAATGAACATGAAGTCTTAAAACACTATTTTTAATCGACACCACCGTGAGAACGCGAATTTCACAACGGTTAACGGTCAGTGAGTATCCTGCCCCTGAAGATTGCGTATTCGCATAAAGCTCCGCGTCGCGCTATCGACGTGTGATATTATGTATATTGATTAATATAGCACTGTTATATAACATCGGGTACTGTTTTCATAACACCCGATAAAAATATATACATGTTTAAATATGTGTGCGTATACGTATGGTTTATCACACACACACACACACAAATATATATATATATATATATATATATATATATATATATATATATATATATATATATATATAATAATCTTTGTTCACCACCTGATGAGATCTTATGTTTAGACATCGAAACAAATATGCATCTTTGTAGTGATTACTTATTTGTTCGTATGTAACAACTTATAATAAATATTTCTCTAATTTAAGTTAATGTTATGAATGCTTGATTTCATATTTTTCTCGTTCTCATTACATTTGTATATATATATATATATATATATATATATACATATATATATATATATATATATATATATATATATATATATATATATATAGAGAGAGAGAGAGAGAGAGAGAGAGAGATTAAAGAAAAAAACGTTGGTTTAGGCAAGGGACAACTTACGAAAACCTAAATGTCTTATCCAGACTAATTCCGTCTTTCTCAGGTTTGATGTAATCAATTTCAAGTCACTCAAGGTGAGGTCATATAAACGCCCAATCTAACATATTTATATATGTGTGTGTGTGTGTGTGTGTTTGTGTGTGTGTGTGTGTTTTGTGAACGCCAGAATTAAAAAAAAAAAACAATCATTTGTGTAGCTGCACACAAAACCACCCTAGAAAACGAATGTATCAACATTCTAAAGTACTCGGGAAAAAATAAACTGAAATAAAATTTAATATGATTTTTGGAAAATTTACAGAAACACAAAACTACTTTTTCGAAATTGATAGCCAGAACTTGCTGCCGAAATAAAGGATTCAGTTTGACATTGCAACCAACTGAAGAAGGCCGGAGCGTACAAGGGCCGAAACGTTGTAATAAATATGGCGACAAAGATGAGGACATTAGACATATATATATATATATATATATATATATATATATATATATATATATATATATATATATATATATATATATGTAAAACATTTGTATATATACAAATGTTTTACATTTTTTAAACAATATATATATATGTTTAAAAAATGTAAAACATTTGTATATATAAATATATATATATATTCATATATATTTTAAAATTTAAACATTTGTTTATATATATATATATATATATATATATATATATATATATATATATATATATATATATATATATATATATATATATATATATATATATATATATATATATATTATAAACGTTTCCATTGGCTTATTTGACAGGGATTTAATATATTATAATATATGACTAGAGATTATATGACATATTAAATAAAATGTTGCTCGAATAGGAATTGAACCTCTATCCCGTTCTAAGTAAGGCAGCCACCTTCAGATATAGGTATATACCTATATACATATTTGAATTGTGGGATAGCGACGTCATTTTTCAATGCCGATAATGTTTTTAATTTTATATAATCCCTAATATACATTAAAAGCATTAAAAGAAAAGAAAAAATCGGCGAGATGGTTACTCAAGTCAGCTGGTGAGTTTGCTTAAGTCAAGCCATATATAGTTATCAATAGTATTTTTTAGTTTCGAAGTTTCTCTAGTTTTCACTGTTTCTTTTTAGTATCAGTCGAATTCCTAGTGGTCACAGACTAAATAAATATGAACGCGAGCCAAATTTCGAACTGATACGCAAATAAATCTTATACATTGAAAACATTCTCCAAGGTTTTTATATCACACTATTGGACTCGACTTAGAACAATAAGAATGTATTTAGCTCTAAGTTTACATGATGATCCCTCAAGCTGTTGCAACTTCCTGATCCAGGTTTTATGATAAGACTTTTAACCATCTTGATATCATTTGTCGTAATTTGGTCAGGTTAAAATTGTATTTTGTCAAACACACTGTCTTCTGGAATAAGCAGTGGTAGAGGAAAAAGATCATTTAGGTCTTCAGTAATGGGACAAATATTCATACTCTGGCTTCTATTTTCAAAGTCCATTCAAGAACCATCAACAGAACGGTGAATAATTTTTTTTAAAAAAAGGAAAAGTTGACAAGAAAACAGGGTCAGGAGGTCACAACAAGAAAAGGGATAATCATTTTAACTTAGAGCTAAAAAGATCAATTTGAAAAAAATTCACTAAATCCTTAAACGTTTGGCACGTAACAGAGGAGATTCACATATGGCAATATAAAGAACAGTGAAAAAGTCTTGAAAATGAAATCGTATGTGAAACCTGTGAGGAACCTTGTTACGACAAGACAGAATGTTAGAAGTTTAGACAGGGCGAAGATCATCTTGAATAAGATGAAAAATAATCCCGTAATATTATGTATATATATTTGAATTTTATTTCCCGTGTGCTATTTTTGCATTAAACTTGTATATATACAGGGTGTCTATAAAGTTCGTGTGCACTTTAAAAAATATATAACTTTATTTGTAAGAAGGATTAGAAAGAAGTAAATCTATATTTTTGAAGGTTTTATTGAAATTTTATTTAAGTTTCCACATGTCCTCCATCATTAGCAATACAAATTCCCTGCCCATTTATTCATGTCATCCATTACAGACATTTTGTTATTCATAATTTCTATTCTCCGTTAACAGTTCTGATGAGAGGGGACGAAACCAGTTGACTGGTGTTTTTATTTTAAATATATCATG
>OZ038509.1:8419859-8422359 GCA_964036315.1 Acanthosepion esculentum | reverse complement strand
CCACCATAATATCTCATTGTCTCTGTGAAAATCCTAAATAGTCGCCATTTGTACAATTCTTTGTGTGTGTGGGGGGATAAAACAACAATTTGAAAACTAGCCCCAATGAGTAATTACAATATGAACAGAAAAAAATATCTAAATGAATCTAAGGAAAAATTATTAGTAATAAAACCCCTGACAATCCTTGAATGCGGCAGAAACATCAATTTACTGGATGAAATCAAAGCGGGATTATAATTATATAAAAACATTCATTCATTCCAAGCACTCACACGGACACGCCCTCATTCATACAACAAAAAATACGAAAAGACACACGCGAAACGAAAGGCGCCACGCATCTACCAGAGAACTGACATCACTGACCACCTAACGAGGGGGGGATGGGTAATTAAACTAAAGAGAAATAAAAACAAAAATTAAAGGGGCCAACGAGCATACGCACTCTAGTTAAGTTAAACTGAAAAAAAAAGAAGAACAATATCCTGATGCCTAACCGGCATCAAAATGCCACTCTATGCCAGCCACTTTCCCTCGACACAAACGCGCAAGATTCACCCACCTTTTGCCAAATTCTGATGAGGTGAGCCGCCGCTTTTCCGTCCTAATCTTGACTTTAAGCTGATACTTAAAGAACAAGAACAGTTGACAAGAAGTGAAATCTCCGCCATCATAGAATTCCTTCTGACGTGTCGTCCAAATCACGACTCTCGTAACACCTAGTAAGCATAAAAACACATAATGTTCAGCCCTCCTCATCTGCGGCACCACATTGCTACACACAGAACTGGCCTCAAGGACAAAGAAATTTCCTTGCAGCATGCCGGCCATGAGGCCTTCAACAAACTTTCGCTACCACCGTGCAATGAAAGAAGTCGTGACCCAGGGTCTCGACTTCCACATCATATGTGCACGTGTCTGACTGACAATTCCTAGGAAATGAGTTGATTGACCCTCATGTGTCGAATTCGACGGGCGAGTAAATTTGATATATATATATATATATATATATATATATATGACTGCCATAAAAAGATAAAACTTATTTTTATTACCATTAATGATGATAATCGATAAAAAGTAAAACTGAAAAACGTGCTAGCTAACCGCTTCGAACCTCGCTCAACAGAGCTAAATCGAGGTTAATAAAGTGAATTATCACTACAAAATGAACCAGATGTATTGGAGAAGAACAAAAATAAATATTGTTTAGATGTAAATTAGTCGGAGGCCCAATACAAAGTCCTTCTGTTTACACAGAGAGGGTTTCAACGATAAAATATCGATGGCGTCCAACACTTTTAAGAGCTAATTCGAGTGGGACTTGCTAAGAATGTTAAATGTGTCCACACTGAAACTAGCAACACAATTATGGCTATTTATTAGGTGGCCTGCGATGTAAGATCCATACGTATTGGTCAGAATGCCTGAAGGCGTGTATTAAGATTGCGGATTTTCGTTTGCACGTATTGCTTTATTCTGGCATCCAGCCCTTGAGTCGTTCTCCCAATGTAGTCCGAACCACAACTACATTTAAAGGAATAAATTAAAGAACTATTATGATGTGGAGGGAGAACGTCCTTACGAATGAACGGAAGGACAGGCTTGGCAGAGAAAACCACATGAGTATTAGCAGCAAAGTAACAATGTCGAACTGCTACAGAAACCTGCTTAGCATATCTTTCACTGATATAACACAGCAAAGGGAAGCGCAGATACACAGAATATCTTTTTACTATAGCAGGTTTAACTTTATTGAATTCAGCAATTTTATTATTAATAATTACTTAAACAATGCCCAAAGTAGTCGTAATAAACCTTAGTTCATCATCCAACTAAATCTTTGAACAGATCCTAAGAGTCCTATGGGGAAGGGTTTTAATTAAATTAATTTGACGTTTCATGGGACAGAAAGAATCCCAACGGGTATATAAACCAGTAAACGTCGGTTTACGGTAAACAGAAGTAACAATACCCGACGAAGATCTGTAAAACCAAAACATCAAGAAAGGGAGGAAACGAATCAACTTCCTTTTCCTGTGTAAATTTTAAAGCTGGATGCATATTATTAAGGGACACAAGAAATTGGTCAAATTCAATCTCGTTATCGAAGAGACAAAAAGTCTCATCATCGTAACGGAAATAAACGTCAGGTTTATTAGGTTTCAGTAACATACTCTCCTCCTGGAACCCAACAAAGATATTTGCTAAAATGGGTCCCAAGGGGGAACCAAACGAAACACCATCAATCCGGCTGTAAATGACGCCGTGAAAACTAAATTCGATTGATATCCTGGCAAATATCATCAGTTGGACAAAACCGTCCTCGGGAATACTTTTTATCTATTATCATCATGAGTGGTAATAAAAATAATTTTTGTCTTTTTATGGCAGTTATAAAGTTTTCTACCACAAAACTTATATATATATATATATATATATATATATATATATATATATATATATATAATCTGGAGAAAACAACTGAAAAGTTGCA
>OZ038509.1:8412359-8414859 GCA_964036315.1 Acanthosepion esculentum | reverse complement strand
AGCAACAGGTTAGGAGCCGCTATCGTCCATCGTCGTGTCTTAAAGAGCTGGAGCAAGCGTTAATGGAATAATGGCTGAAAATACCTCTGAATGAAGTCAGGAAGATGTATGATTCCATTCCTAGACGTATTAAAGCAGTATGTGAGGCTAAAGGAGGACCAACTCCATATTAAATAAATTTTCTTTGAATTTAACAAGTGTTTCAATTATTTTCCCCAACCCCTGTATATATATGTGTGTGTGTGTGTCTGTGTGTGCATAACTATGTGTGTATATGTATGTTTATATATATGTATATACATGTGTGTATATATGTATTTATATATATATATATATATATATATATATATATATATATATATATATATGTGTGTGTTTATACGTATATGTATGTATGTATATATATGTATATACATATATGCGTTTGCATATATATGCATATATATGTATATATATGTGTGTTTGTATATATAAGTATATATATATGTGTCTGTATATATGTATATGTATATATATATATATATGTGTGTATGTATATATATATATATATGTGTGTGTGTGTATATATGTATATATATATATGTGTGTATATATATATATATATATATATATATATATATATATATATATATATATATAAATTTTACTGCATTATATTATCTATGAAAATATTTGACTCCTTAATCTTGGCTCGTTAATCTATACACGACGTTTCTTATCGTTTTCAGCTGAAACAATAAAGCATCTTTTAAACCGTTAATCTTTCATGTTGTTTATATGACCAGAAATTCATTCGACTCAAATTTTAAAGCCCCTTTGATGTCTTTTCAAACGTCTCATGACCATTAAACGGTTACTTTCAACCTCATTAAACAGACTAATGTTTTCTGTTTGAAACATTCTGCTTCATTTGTTTTGTTTTATGCACGTTTGTTATATATATATATATATATATATATATATATATATATATATATATATATATATATATCTGTGTTTGTGTGTATGTATATAGTTTTGTATGTGGGTACGTGTGTGTGTGTAGATATAACAGATTCTATTCTCTCTACCACACTACTGAAATCGGAAGTCTAGTTCTTTTTCTTGGCCTCATTCTATGACAATGCTTTTGAATTGCGTCGAATCATTTGTCTAAAATTATTACTGACATTAATTTTTAAATAGCTCATAAAAACAATTTACGTTCTTTTTTTCCAAAGCATTAATTCTTTAAATTTTTGTGTAAGGCATATAACTATTAACATAAAGCATTAGTATTTGAAATCAAAATCAAAAAATGCTTACAGCAGGATAATAAATCTAAAGGAAATATTTTATATGATCAGATAAAAAAATGAAATGCAGCTTCAATAATCTTTAAAATATAGTATTTCCATTTTTAATATCTGATTGTTGGGTCCCGATTCTTTATCATGTGACGCCATGTCTCTATTTAAATAACTGATGTGATACATTTTAGTAGAGACCATCGATTTATCTTACCCCTGACGAGTAGATCTGTGCTTACGATCCTCCGAGTCGGAAAAAAGTCTTTGATCATTTTATTTCTCACATTTTCATTCTCTTTCTCTGCCTCTGGCTCATGAGTATATTGATCTGAGAATCCAATGATGTCTGTCAGACAATTTCTGTGATCACATCACGCCTTACATCTGGTCTCCTAACTCGCCAAACTGCAACCCCCTTAATTATTTTGTGTTGGGCGCAGTTTAGCGAGAGACTAGCAAAACCCCATGTAACATTAATGATGATTTGAAGGCAAGGTGTTTGGTAGCATTCACCAACTTAAAGAAAGGGAGAGTCCGGAAGAAATGCAGTGGATTCCGAAGTCTTCTGGAGACCGTTGTTGAAACCAATGTTGATTTTATTGAACAACTTTACTCTTCACTATATCAAAATATTTTTATCAATCGCACCCTGTTTATATACCGGGTGTCATCTTGACATCATTTTTGTAAGAATGAATGAAAAACACTTTGAGTTCTTCTGCTAAATATGGAGCAGGTTAAAACTGTTTTTGTGTCAGACCCGCTGTCTTCGCAACTGATCAATGGTGAGAAGGACAATATCCATTAGGCTTTTCGGTGATAGTACCAACATTCATACTGTAGCTTTCATCTTCAAAGTCTATTCAAGAACCATCAAGGGAACGATGAATAAGTTTTAAAAAGAAGGAAGAGTAGAGAAGAAAAATGGATTAGGAGGAGACAACAGGATCAGTATTTCAAATTATAGCTAAAGAGATCTATTAGAAAAGATCCAACTCAATTCATGAGACGTTTTGTCACGTGAGAGAAGAGTTTCAGCGAGATACGAATTCAGTGTCATAATAGCGAAACTTTAAAGAATGTAGTACGTGGTTTTATTGAGAAAAGCCTGCTAAATATATGTAAATAAGAAGACTGTAGTTAACTAGCTAGCTACATTTATAGATGTTGATAGATAGATAGATAGATAGATAGATAAATAAATAAATAGG
>OZ038509.1:8387359-8407359 GCA_964036315.1 Acanthosepion esculentum | reverse complement strand
GGTTGTGATCACAACAAAAAAGTGGAAAAAGTTGTTATTTTACCCATAGCTGGGACCCATTAAAACAGGCACTATCACTCCGGGTAGAGTGATTCTGAGAGTCATTCAGAGGAGGATTGGGCTAAAAGTAGGACTATTTACGTTTTATACCCCGAAACTAAGGACTCACATTCATACCAAAAACTGACGTCACCTAAGACAATAACTAATGGATGCAGTTTTACGTCCTACCCAGGACTAATAAGGAGCTTATAGGTCAGTACCAAATATCACAGTAATGAAAGCCCCTAATTTCAATTTTGTAATTGGTTTTGTAAACAAATCCGACACGTTATTTTCCGATTGAACATATTCAATTTGTACTGTTTTCTTTTGTACCTGATCCCTAACAAATTGATATTTAATATCAATATGCTTTGATCTTTGATGTATTATTGGATTTTTAGCCAAAGGAATACTGGCCTGATTGTCACAGTAAATTGTTATAGGCTCACTTATTATCAGTGTTGTAATTGTTTTTATTAGTAATTTAAGAAAAATAGCCTCTTGTGTTGCTTGCGACAATGCAACATATTCGGCCTCACATGTTGAAATTGAAATCATTCCATGTTTCTTTTTGCATGGCGGCTATCCATCGTTTGGAATTATCAGAATTTATGGCTTCGTGACAGTTCTTCGGTATACATTGCACCGAATAGCAACAGTCAATGTCACAGATTTTACATTGACCCATTCCAAAATAGTCTGCCTTTCTTCTATTTCTGGTCGGATACCGCGGAATTTGCCCCTCCTCTTTGGTTTTATCTTCTTTTAACTCAAGGTGTGCGTCTGATTTTTCCTCGTCTATATCATCTGGTATAACACCTTCCTTTAATTGTTGATTTTGACCGGGTTTTCTATTTATAGGCCCTATCTCATAATTAGACAATACTAGTTCGTGTTGGACCAGTTCCTCGCAGTTAATGTTCTTTTCTTCGGGATCCTCCACTTGCTCAAATGAATCTGTAAATCTGACGCATCTGATCTTCCTTATTATTTTACTTTGTGGGAAATAAATCATATAGGCCGGACTTGTTTTGTCATAGCCAATGAAAATGCCTCTTTCACTTTTTGGATCTAGTTTTGCCCTGAGGTTGACATATGTGTAGCAAATTGTACCAAAAATATGCATACCACTTACGTTGGGTTTGTGGTTCGTATAAGCCTCGTAAGGAGTCTTTTTAATGTTACTTTTATAGCAACGGTTTCTTATATATACGGCTGTATTTAATGCATTGACCCACAGATTTTTGTGTAACTTAGATTCTATTAGCAAACATCTAGCCATTTCAAAAAGAGTTCGCCAACTACGTTCAGCGATTCCGTTCTGGTGCGGGGAATAAGGACAGGTTTTCACATGTTTAATGCCTTCATTTATTAGGAGGTTTTCGTAATCATCAGAAGTAAATTCTCCACCATTATCTGTTCTAATAATTTTCAATTTTCCATAAGTTGAAATATCGGATAAATTCATTCTTGTAGCTTGTGGGGTATCTGATTTGTTTTTCAGAAAATATATCATAATAAGTACTGAATATTCGTCAACAAAGTTTGATACATATGAATAGGTGTCGATATCCATTGGTTAAATTGGACCCACTAAGTCGCAATAAACTCAGACGTCTCTTGATTTTGGGATTTGATCCCTATATCTATATTTCGTCATTTTCCTTTTAATACATGTTGTAAGCCCTTTGGAGATGGAATTTTCACTCCAGTGACGTGTTCTTGCAATCTTTTAACATCCGAATTATTACAGTGGCCTAATATTTTTATGCCAAGTCCTTAAGTCGTGGGTGGCTGTTTTCACAGATTTAATACTTTTCAAATAATACAAACATCCATTTTTTTGTATATTAAATTCAGTTCCGTCTGGGTATATTAACTTTGAATTGTGTCGGTGAAAATTAACTTTAACACCAGTTTTAACAGCAGACTGAAACGAGAAAATGTTTTGTTTAAATTTAGGGATATATAAAGCCCCTTTTAATAAACATTTACAAATATTTCCTTTAGTATCACGTAAATAAATACAGGCTGTGCCTCTTCTTAAAACTAAATTATTAGCTCTGGTACCGTCAGCCAACTCAATAAAGTGGGAATCTGGCTCGAAGTTGGAGTCAAAATTAATAAATTTTGTTTCATCTGTAATTACATGATTTGTCGCACCTGTATCGACTAGGTGAGAATTATAACTATTGGGTATAGTATCCGACCCAAACGAAAAGGCTTATGTTCGCTCATTCGAAAAAGCTTTTACATTTTTACAAAAATCACTCCTTGAATGAAATTGACATTTCGCATGTACATGCCCGGCTCTTCCACAACGAAAGCAGATGATATTTGATTTTCTATTATTATTGTTCCTGTTGTTGTTGGTGGTGGTGGTGGTATTGTAACAGTTGTTTTTAAGCCCCTTGTTTTTAATATCATAATTCCTAGTCTGGTAGGTTTGAGGGACTGGTTTTCTGAATTTTTAAATGACGTTCTAAGTTGCATTACGTTATTTCCGTGATTTGGGGGATTACACATTTTTTCAGTTTCTTCATAACTACGTAACGCAATTTTAAACTCAGTGAAAGTTATTTTTTTTATCTTTTTGAGTTATGAATGTCGTGAATGGTGTGAATGTTACTGGTAATCGCTTTAAAACCATGGCTATTAGCAGCCCATCTGAGATAGTCTCACATGCCATTTTTAAGGCTTTTGTGACATTCTCAGCTCGTATAATATAATGTTACAGATTCATTTTCTTGTCTCCTTAACGAGGTTAGTTCAGTATATAAAGCAATAATTTTGGGTTTACCTTTTGACAAGTAATGTTCACGCAATATTCTTAAAGCTTGGCGGCTGTCGTCCCTGGCTTCTCTCATTATTAAAGACAAACTCCAGTCATCCAGGCATTGTATTAATTCGGCGAACACGGTCGCATTTCTTTCCATAAAATCATCATCTTCTTTCTGGTCATCTTGGCAAAGAATGGTGTCATGAAGTTTTTGTATTCTAAGGTAGCCTAGGAATTTCACTTCCCACAATTCTCCATCAAAATACATTCGTAATCTGGGCTCATAACTTTTGTTGACCCTGTTCACCATAGTCTATGAATAGAGAATACAGCGCAGTACGTAATCTGTTCAATGAAACAACGTTAAAGATTAACACTCACGAGTCAGACACTTTAATGAATCTCACTATGTCGCCAATATCACCAGTAGCCTTTCCGTAATTCTTCAGTCTTCGATATCAATGGTTGGCAGTAATATTTAGCCACCCCCCACGATGGTTACATGTGGCAAAAGGCCGGGATTAACGTGGGTTTCCCGAGCACATAGGCTCGGCCAAAAATATTCCCTATTGGAACCCCTAAAAACGGGTTCAGGGACAGTCTACCACCCCGAACGAGACTCTGCCCCTCTGCGGAGCCTCGTCCGGGTTCCTCTCTGCCGGAAGGCAGAGAGTTCGACTGTTCAGCCATCAAAGTCTGACAGTGCATATTCGGGAAAAATATGGCCGCCTTTATGCACGTCGTATCGAATATTTTGAGCCTTGTGATTGGTTTCAGTCTTCTATTGGTGAACTATAAAATGAGTCAGCTCATTTTGGTTGGCTCACTAGTACACCATGGTACCCCTAAACTCCAACACTGTCGGCTTTTTCTTTTCACAGTATGGGGACGCCTCGGATGTGTCCCCTGTTAAAAGTAATGCAGGAATAGCCACAGGCGATTTTGAAATAACTATTACTTTGAACAGAAAACAGTTCATGGAGATACCGAATACATTAATATGTGAAGGAATACGTTTATGTTGGTGCAGAGGGCCAACGACCACATTGTTAAGCTTGTGATACCGCGGGACATTTGACAAAGGCTTGCCCAAGACAAAATCCAGAATCACAACCCAAAAAGAAAAGTGAGGAAAAATCGACAGCAGCAAAGACTGCAGCATAAACAAAAAAAAATGTTTAAAAAAAAACAATACTGGAGAGTGGACGGAGGTCGTAAAAATGGAGTCAAAAGTGGCTACCACTTCCCTTCAGCAGCAGAATGAAAGAACCTAAATTAAACAGGAGAACCAGCGGGGTCAGCAGCAGGAGTGGGGGGGGGGGCAGAATACAGTAAATGGAAAAGATACTCTCACCTCGGTCTTCATCACTGAAAAGGGGGAGAGATTAAGTGGAAGTAGAGAAAGAAGAAGAAAATTACTA
This sequence comes from Acanthosepion esculentum, assembly GCA_964036315.1. NCBI lineage: Eukaryota > Metazoa > Mollusca > Cephalopoda > Sepiida > Sepiidae > Acanthosepion > Acanthosepion esculentum. The sequence continues at coordinate 8,403,114 of OZ038509.1, read as the reverse complement.
AAAAGGATAAGCGATCTGGCAAAAGTAAGGTCGAATAAAGGAAAAAGAAACCGTGAAAACCAAGGATATATCCGTCCCGGATCGCCAGACAAAAAAACAAGAGGAAATAACCTCTGAAATTACCACTGCCCCGCATTCCCAATACCACTCCTCCCAAAACACCCTATCCCAATACCACTTCAGCCGATGTCATTTCCACTTCTGTCAACACTCCCTTTTCCACATGCACAACGCCCAGCAACTCCCTCCCACCTGAGTTCTTCTCATAAGAATACATTCTCGATGGGGGTAAGATCGTATCAAATAGACAAGTTGAAAGGGATATTTCATCACAAAAGAGAGCGCTGTTAAAATCCTTACTCAAAGCATCGTCAGTAGACGGTCGCTCGATAGAAGACCCCCGAAATTTCCCAAAGGCTGCAGGAATAATAACTTCAACAAGGAACACGGGCAGAATTCTTACTGTGTGGGATCATCTACACAAAGCAAAGGATGCCTTTCCGGATATCCGTATGGTGGAAATGGGAACTCCAGAACTAAAAAAAAAACTACAGAAATATTGTGCGGTTAGGGTCCCTGTAATCCTCCATCCATCCTTATATAGGACCTTAAAACTGACCTATCTCGCGGACGTCGGCGGTATTGATATAGATGGTCAGATGACGACAGAGATAGGGACAGGGAGCCAGGGGCAATCCGTCGGGATCCGTAGATTTCCGCGGAGTCTGTGAGTAAAAGAATCATCTTGAAAAATGTCTCTCAAGATAGTTAGCTTGAAGACGAGGGGCTTGAAGGACCGGAGAAAGACTGCCCGTCTGCTACGTGATCTACTGTCCTTCGGCGTAGATGTAGCTGCGATCCAGGAAACACACTTTGCTTGCGAGGTTGATGCTTGGGTGCTGTCTAGTGACTATGTTGTTTATTCAGCATACGTGGTCCAACCGGCCAGAGGCGTTTCCTTGCTGTTTAAACTCATTTTTTTCGGCACTTGGGGCCGTTCCTGGTTGATTCTTCGCGCTCAGTCTTAGTAGGGGACTGTAATACCATCCTGGCCCCAAGATAGACAGGAGCGGGGAACATGCTGGAGGTCATTGGATGATCGTAGCCTGGTTGATCTCTGATCGACGAGTTTGGTCTCGTCGATTGATACCGGGTCGATCACTCTGGGCGGGAGATATGGTTGTGGAGATGTGGACGTGAACTCGTAAGTGACCGTCTAACCAGGTAGCCAGCTACCTGGATAAAATGTTAGTGATAAGGGCCGATATAGATTTGCTAGATTGTCCCCTGATCCACTTGTTAGGCTATTCGGATCATAGACTCGTCTTTGCCTGGATAGCGTTAGATGCTAGGCCTAGAATTTACTGGACAGGCGGGACTTCCACCAACAGCTAATTATACTAGTGCAGCCGGAACTAGTGGGGGTCGGAATTGGGAATACGTGGTGGGAGAGAGTTAAGGACTGGATTAGGTCTTTTACCACCGAAGATAGCTAGCGGCTCGCACGAGATAAGGCTAAAATGTTGAAGACACTTAAAGATAGTCCGTCTCAGGCGGATGCGGGAAGCGATGAATCTCTAGAATTAGGTTTAGCCAGGTAGGCTCTGGGATGTGCGGCTAGCGACCGCTACCAGGGTCAGGTAGTTAGACATAGGTTAAACAGGATGTCTAACGAAACCGTGAACCCGGTCGCACAATTGCGCAAGGAAGAGATCCGTTGAGGTTCCGATCGTTATATTCGTGAAGTTAGAAATCCGGAGGGGCGTACTTTGGGGGCGATTGACGATATGTGCAAGGCGTTTCGGCGGCATTTCGAGAACCGGTTTATCAAGGAGCCTGGTCTTGGTGGCGATGAGTTTTGCAGCTATTTGGCTTTTGCCGACTGAAGCGGCATTGAAGAGTGTCGGCGGTGGCAAGTCTCCAGGATTTGATAGTTTACCCTATGGATTGTACTTGAGGCTGTTGCAAATCTTTATGCCGATTTTGACAGTCGTGTTCAACAACTGGTTCTGTCAGAGGGCATCTCCAACCGGAGCACCAGGGGTGTGATCACGCTATTTAAAAAGGGCTAGGATGGTGGGCAGGATTTAGATGATTACAGGCCGATAACTCTGCTAAACGCAGAGTTAAAGATTTGGGACAAGATTCTGACGGAACGTTTGCAGCCAGGTACCGAGAGTCTGTTGAAATCCGATCTGTGCTGTGGTACAGGTGAACGGAATGTAGTCGGGCGCTTTTGCGCTGTCTAGTTCGTTTCGTCAGGGTCTCCCAATGTTGCCCCTACTTTATGCCTTGGCCATGGACCCTCTCCTCACTGTGTGATGGACAGGACGTGCAGTCCGGCCCTACGTGGAATCGCTGTCCCTGGTGGGTTTTCAAACCAGGGTTTTCGCGTACGCCAATGATGTATCCATTTTTGTGTCGTGCCGCAGCAACTTTGAGGTGGTACAGAAGGAGCGTGAACGGTACGAAAAGGTTACAGGGCCCAAGATTAACCGTAACAAGTCTTCCGGCTTGCGGTTAGGTGCAAGGGGGTCTTTCTTCCGGGGCCATTCGGTTGGACGGACGGTCAACTCCGCATTCTTGGAGTGTGGTTTGAACCCGACGTCAAGTTGGAGAAGGATTGGTCAGAAGTAGTGGCAAAGGTCGGAGTGTCGGTTCGGATTTGGCTACGAATGAGGTTGAGTCGTGTGCCACTTACGTCTTTCCTCTCATCCTTTACCGCTTGGCTGTATTTTCTCTTTGCAAGGACCATAAGAAGGCGATGGGGTGCTTGTTGTCCACCCTCTTGTGGATTGGGCACAAGTAGAAGTTCGATAAAGAAACGTGTGTCCAATGTCTGGCGCGGATGGGATTTCCACACTTGGTGAGTTATCGACATGCCTCCAGGTTGGCTTTCGTACGCCGCGTTTTGACAGAGGATTCGATTTTGATGGGGAGTGTTAGGGACGTCTTCCCAAGTCTAGTACTCCTCCCATTTCCTGGGCTAAGCGCCGTCGTTGTTGCGGGAAATTATTGACTTTCCTCAGCGAGTGTTGAGCTGCCTTGAGGGTTTTCCCTCTGTCCAGCGACCTTTCACATCCTCGAATGTCTTGTATCGTGAATTAGTGGAAGGTTTCCGGAAGGACAGTCTCTGTGGGCGGTTCGTCTTGTCGCTGGAGGAGTTGCACTCTTTCTGGCCTTGGGCGCGAGAGACGAATTACCACATTAATCCTGGGTTTTCGCTTACCTGGCGACTGATTCGAAACATGCTATCTCCCAATGACATGGCCTTCAGATGGAACTGGGTAGATTTACCCGATTGTTACCAGTGTGAGCTTCGTTTAGAAGAAACGGTTTTGCACGCCTTCTACCATTCTCCACATGTATGTGCCCTGTGGGACTATGTTGGCGAGGTGACGGCTCGTATTGCTCCCAATCAACTTGTGCTCATCGATCTTGCATACGCCTGCGACAATGTGTCTCCTCCGCACTCTGGGGTGAAACGAATTGTGTTTCTAACGTTGCTAGCCGTCGGAAGAATAGTGATCTGGATGACGCGAAAGGAGGGAAACTTTCGACACAAACGCTATTCTCATCAAGCTTTGATCGTATTCTTTCAGTATCAGCTGAAAGTGAAGATCAGAACTGACAGAAAGCGATTGGTCTCGGCAGATTTCAACGAAAGGTGGGTAAAAGTAGCGAGCTTGGTTCGTGTGAAAGGGGATATCCTTGAGATTCTTTTTTAAGTCCTCTTCAACACAACAGGGCGGTTTTCTGTGAACCCTCCCTTGGTTAAGTTAGACTCTCTTTTGTGCACCCAGTTAATGTGAGTGAGTACCGTTCCTAGCCTGTGCCCGTCTTATTTCCAGCATCTTCATTTGGTTATGATTCAAGTTGATATTCCTAACCTCTCCAATTTAATTTTGACCCCTTTCAATCTCGACTGGTACAGTCTTTGATTTTCTCACGCCCATATTTATTTTATCCTTCCCATTCCGTTACAGAGTTAACTTCTTGATTCTGTCTGATGGTAGAAAACAACGGCAGCTCTTAATTATGTGGGGTGGAAGGGTCCTACTAACATCCGTTATTTTCTGTTTTACATTTGTTATATTTGTTTATAATTGGGATTCAGATGCCCACACCTTATTTAATATCATCTTCAGATTGCTATACATATATGTTTTACGAACATTTGTACGTAAGTTCATTTTGTAGGTTCCCTTTATGTAAGGGTTTTGTGGTACATGTAGGAGTAAAAGGCAACGTCTTCTTTTGCTACATGTGTTATGTATAATGAATTATTGGGTCGTGAATCATATTAGCTACGTATAGGACAGTCAATGGTGACCCCACTTTTTTGGCCACGCGCCGAATTTTTGTATTTTACAATAATAAATATAAACATCATTAGCAAATTGAAAAATAAAAACTTTTTTTTATGTTTTGCTTTTATTGCAAATATGGTAAAATCGAATTTTCATTTTGGTTTTAAATTTTTCAAGAAAAAACGAATTAATGCCTTTTTTTATTACTTTTGAACAATAGTTCATCGATTGATGACAAGAAAATAGGTTTACAAAAAGTCATAACACTCATATATATAATTAAGTAATTCATTGAGCCTGAAAGAAACCTCAACAGAATGCAGAAAGCACTGGACGGCCGTTTCGTCCTATATTTGGGACTCAACAGCAGTGCGCATCCACTACCGATAATTGAATCCCTGACAGTTAGGTTGTCAAGCAAACACCATACCAACTGTTCAACGGGCCTCGGTGACGAAGAGATAACATATCAGACTCAATATAACGCCGCTCGCTCACATTCCGTGGTGGAACTCAACTGAAGTTCTCTGTAACCATATGACTGTGCCCTCCGGAGCCACGACTACTATCACCAAGCCGCTCAAACTGAAACATTAGAAGGCGGATCAAGCAATTATATACATATGATAGAAATTGTAAGGAAGATTTGATAAAAATTTATATATATATATATATATATATATATATATATATATATATATATATATGAAGAAATAAAGTCTTAAAGTGTGCTATATTTATGGGATAAAGTGCTCAATATCAGAGATAGAGCGTGTGTAAATATAAAAGTGAACATAGAAGTCAACACTTAAAGGCGACAATCTGTTTCATTCTAGATCCAATCGTCAGGCCACGATTGCATCTAGCATGAAACAGACTGTCGCCTCTAACTTCTATGTTCACTTTTATATATATATATATATATATATATATATATATATATATATATATATATATATAGGGTGTCCATAAATTTCGTGTGCACTTTAAAAATGTATAACTTTATTTGTATTTGCGATCGAAAAAATTTGTAAAAATGATTAAAAAGAAGTAAATCTATATTTTTTTAAGGTTTTATTGAAATTTTATTTAAGCTTCCACATGTCCTCCATCATTAGAAATACAAAGGGTAATACGATTTTGCAGTTCACGGAAAACATTTGCCAACTGATTTACAGTGGTGCCTGAAACCACATTAGTTATTTTAGCTATACTCAAAACTAGGTACATTAAACTTTTTTTTAATCGTCAGGCAATGTTGCCTGACGATTGCGTCTAGCATGAAACAGACTGTCGCCTCTAAGTGTTGACTTCTATGTTCACTTTTATATATATATATATATATATATATATGTGTGTGTGTGTGTGTGTGTGTGTGTGTGTGTGTGTGTGTGTGTGTGTGTTTTAACACCTTTTATATACAACCTAATTAGGATTTCCCTTGACTCTAAGTTAATCTATATTAACTTAATTTTGTTTACGCTAACAAAGTGGATAACTGCAGTCACCCTGAAAGCCAAGAAGGTCTGATCGGCAATTTCTTGTTACCTATTCTCGCCTTCCTTTTTCTACAGGTGACACCATTTTCCACTTCATGTTGATGAATGCTGACACTTAACGGCGCTAACGGGCTAAATGGTTTCTGTCTTAGGATCAAAACTTATCAATATTCCTCAAGGACACATGGCTCAGTGGATAAAGGCGTTGGTTAGATCCAGTGACAGACCCAAAGAGTGTGAGTTCAATACCCGGTTCAGGCAGTGGAGAACTTTCAGAGGGAAAATTAGCAGGAGATAACTGATAACTGACATCCATCAAACATGGCTCGTGGAACTAGAACAGTCTACCCCAGTGATCGAAATAAAGGGTTCGGTTCGAAATTCCAACCACCTGAAGAAGGCCGAAGCGTACAACGGCCGAAACGTTGTGACAAATATGGCGACAAAGATGAGGACAATAGTCCGACTAATGTAAATACTGTGCATAATACCTCATCTCAGAAATATAAACAGATTATCAATATTCATATCATCACCTGAAAAAATATTATTAGAGTTCAGACATTCTGTTCTTACGTATGAGAAAAGTGGTATCATTCGTTCTTCTTCTTCTTCACTTCTTCTTCTTCTTCTTCTTCTTCTTCTTCTTCTTCTTCTTCTTCTATATGCCGTGTCCTTGACACCCTGAGCAATTATAGCTCTCCACAGCTTCCCCCTCTTTCTATCTCTGTTCTTTTTTAATCACCTAATAAGTGTCTCTTTCAAACATTTACACAAGCTCGCTAGATAGGTTATGCGCAGCTTTCCTTCCCTTTCTAACCTTTATTACGTCTTTTGAGTATCAAATTTTCCAAGCCGTCCTTTCTCATTATGTGCCCAAAAATCGTCCTTTCTCACTATGTGTACCAAATATTTGCTTTTGATTTTGAGTATTCTTTTCTTTTATGTACAGTGTCCCTTCTGGACGTAGGCGACCACGCCCCCCCCCCCCCGACATATTCTTTTTTTCAAGTTTTTGTTCTTAATAATTTTGGGGGTTTTCTTATTTCACGCAAACCCTGTTCCATCATCTATTTACCCAAGATCATTATGTTACGATCTGCTTTCCTCTGTTCCTCTTTCCCTCAATCTGCCCCGCGAGTATCAGATTTTCCAAGCGCTCCTTACTTATTACATGCCCCAGAAATTTCAACTTCCTCTTCCTGATGTTAACTATAAGTTTTCTTTTTATTTCCATTTTTTTCGAAACCTAGATTTTGCTCAAATATTCGGTCCACGGTATCCACAGCATTTTTCTGTATAACCACATTCTTGCGGCTTCCAGTATCTTCAACATCTTTGAGTAGATTGTCTAGCATATGCTGCTATGTATGTATGTATGTATGTTGCGGCATTCACCCTGGATCGGTTAAGCCGGCTCCTTCCAAGGAATTCATCGCGTCCGGAACGAAGGCCGACCAAGCACGGCGATCCGTCGCCAATGCTGAAACGAACGACAGCCATTCCCGATTCCAACGGCGGCGAATTCTTGAAACGGAGTAACAAGGGAGTTTGAACTTCACACGCGGCCACCACACCCCACATGCTGCTATACAGATGAACATATATCATGTAACAATTCAATGCTCCCGTCGTTGTTTCTAGCGAAATTTCCTGTCTCTTAATACTCTGCTTAGCTTTTGGAATGAATCTAAGGCATCACAATGGGTCATAGGATTTCAGTATCGCGTTTTCTATCCTTTGTTGGTAACTTGCTGAGTCCATCTTATTTTCGGCATCCTTTTGAAGAACCACATATCTGTTATATGTATTCTCTTCTTCATCTCTAATAAGATTGTCCAGCTTTCACCATATAGGAAGACCGATATTAAATAACATTTCAATACTATTGTCTTTGTTTACAACGAAATTTTGCTGTTACTTAATACTTTCATTAGATTTTGGAAATAACTTTTTGCCTCGATTTTTTAGGCATTTCTAAGACTACCTCAGACATAATCTACAGAATGATACAAAAATCCACGTGAGCATGATTTCAATGTTATTCATACGTATTACTAATTTGGTCATTGTTATTAGTGAATAGTAAAAGTATTTTTAGCAGATTTATTCCACTTAGCTTTGACCTGTGATTTTTTTAATCATTTCATCCCAAGCAAGGCGGTAATGAGGTAAGTACACGGATGGGTGGAGTCGGGTACAGGGAATGAAAGTGAACTAGAAGACTGGAAATAGGAAGGACTGTGGAAAGGGCAAAATATGAACGGGTTTCAAGAAAACAGAAGATGGAGATTGACACTGCATTCACCTTTTTGAAGATTGTAGTTATCAGAGAAGCCAGGAAACGGAAGGGAATTCCAACGGTGGAAAGTGTGAGAAAAGTCTCCTGTTTAAAAAAGAAAAGAAAAAAAATGAAAATTATTCAATCGAAATATCCATTAAAAATTAAAACTGAAATTAAAATATCAGATAGCTCTGAGAACCATTCAACAACGTTAAACAATTCTTTCCATCATTCCTTTTTCACTGAAATAAAATCTTGTCTCTGATATGGCTTTTTGTCTTTCCACGCGATCAAAACAGACGAGACCATTATTTGTGATGTATTGGCACGGCGTAATGATCGTGCGAACAAAGAAACTAACGAAGACAGGGACAGACACAATTATCACATGATGGTTATTTTACATACACATCAAATCAGTACTTCTGAGTTCACTATTATTATTATTATTATTTTTATTTTCTTTGATATCTGGCGTTTACACATTTCTTTCCGGGTTCCGCCCAGGGACCTAAGGTTAGAAATGGTATCATGACACTTTCCACTGCAAAAATAAAAAATAAAAAAAAATAAAATAAAAAAATAATTACATAAATAAAGCCCTTCGTAAAGTGTGGGCTGTACTTGTCAGAACAATTTTTTGTATCTCTTTGAGGCAAGGACTTCCAGGGATCCCTTCAATCAGCCTACTGGAATCATTTCCAACCAGTCCAAGGGCTCCAACTACAACAGGAATTGTTGATGTTCACATGTGCCACATTTTTGAGATTTCTATTGCAAGATCATTTGTATTTTTCGAATATCTTCAAAGATACATTGCAGTCCGCAGGGACTGCCATATCAATAAGGAGGCACTTATTTTGCTTGTGGTCTTTAATAACAATGCCTGGGCGGTTGGCTTTGATTGTTCTGTCAGTGTGTATTGTGTAGTCCCATAGAATTGTAACAGGTTTTATCTCCGTAACCGGGTCAGTTTCCTTCCCATAGGAGTTGCAAAATTTTCCAGTGCAGATATTGGCCCACTTTGTCATGCCGAGTTTTATATTCAGTGGGTGCCAATATCGTGCAACCTGATATAAGATTATCAATGGTTTCTGGATATGTGTCACAGAATCTGCATCTTGGGCTAACACAGTATTTTAGTATATGTGCTTGATAATTCCTAGTTAACAAGCATTGGTCTTGTGCAGCAATGATAAAACCTTCAGTCTTACCTTTCAACCCTGACTTTATTATTATTATTATTATTATTATTATTATTATTATTATTATTATTAGTGTTGATTTATTTCCTTTTGCTACTGGTGTATATTCATTTCGTTCTGGGTCCCGACCAGAGACCTAACATAAAAAGATGGCAGGATGACATTTTCCACTGGGCAGTTTTGAAAAGAAAAATCGCACATATTTTACTTATATAAAGTCCTTCGTGAGGTGTGGGCTGAACTTGTGAGTACAATTTTATATTTCTTTAATGCATGGGGTACCAGGGATTCCTTCAATGAGTCTATTGAAATCTTTTCCAATCCACCCGAGAGCTCCAATAATAATAATAATAATAATAATGATAATAATAATAATAATAATTATTATTATTATTATTATTATTATTGTTGTTGTTGTTATTATTATTATTGTTATTGTTGTTGCTGTTGTTTAGTGAGAGTGTATTACGGCATCGAAAAAACGTCAGGGCACGTGATAATTCGGGTAAACCATTCTGGTTTGTTGTGGAATCTAGACTGGTTGCTTCCCACCGGCTAGTGAGTTCAGTCTGATATAGACCCTGCTATTAAACCCTCGCCAGGGAGAGCAATGTATTCATCTTTTTCCAATGATATTTGTGCGAGAGCAAACGCAAATAGTTCTGCTGGGACTTGAACTCAGGATGCGAATCCCACTAAACGCGACGATTACTTCTACGTCCGTAAAATACACGAAGCTTTACATACTCGTCTTAACACACAGTCAGAGAGGAGTATAGCAAGCACACGCATCACAATCAAATGTACACGATGTGATGACAGGATTCTATAAAATAAATCAGCGCAAAAAATTTACAAGTTGAGCCCAGTTAGAAATAAGTTCAGGTCCACTCAGACGGTCTTCGATTGAACGTGTTCCAAAGTAGCTAGATATGCCATCCAACGCACGTCAGCTGCCTCGTGCCTCAAAGTAATAAATGTAAACTTCTCGACATCCCACCATTTTCTTACTCCCGCTCATAGACAGATATGTTGAGTACATCAGTCTTTTGGGGTCATGTCCAAATTGTTAACTGCACTGATACACTATAGAATATTTACACTAGCCTATTTTAATTAATCAAAACGAAAATTGTACACATTAACACATTCAGACAATTAAATAAGAATCCTCGAAATGTATATCTAGTGTAGCATCAAGGCATTTATTATTATGATTAAAAATTAATTTCACCAGTATTTGTTTTATAATGCCATGTTAAGAAATGATCTAGGCAACAGAAGGACGTTCGTTTTTTCTTGTTTTCCCTTAATTAAACAAAAGACATATATTAACAAACCTCTTTCCATCAAAATGGCTGTGCTTTTCAGAACAGCTTTTATTATTGGTTATTGGTCCTGCTATGGAATCTGAACTTTAATCCCTGTCCTACCGCCTTTTCTATGAGTATTTTCATTGTAATTGTTCTGATGAACTTTCCTCTATCGTATTCATTGTAAATATTCATTGGGGTTTCATTTTTAAATCTTGTTATGTTTATTCCTGCAAAATGTCTTCATTTCATTTTCCACTGATCATTTTTATTAACCCCTCCCCCCCCAAAAAAAACAGACTAACACATTTTACATAGATAAAGCTCTTCTTAGTGTGAAGTGTATTTGTAAGTACAATTCTTTAAGGCGTGGGCTGCTAGAAATTCCTTTAATGAGTCTATTTCTAGGTACAACTGGAATTATTGATGTTCTCATGTGCCGCAATTTTTTAAAATTCTACATCAAAATACATGTATGTTGATAGTATTTCGGTACGTTTTAATCTGCAATAATAATAATAATTATTATTATTATTGTCATGAATTATTTCTGACCTTAGATCTCTTATTGGGACCCGCATGTCAATATGTATGCAATAATAATAATAACAATAATATTTATTATTATTATCATTATTATTATTATTATTATTATTATTATTATTATTATTATTATTATTATTTACACTATTTACATTATTCAGACTATTGTCCTCGTCTTTTTCGCCATATTTATTACAACGTTTGGCCGTTGTACACTCCGGCCTTCTTCATCTTCACCGAATAATGTAAATAGTGTACATAATACCTCATCTCAGAAATATAGATATATTATTATTATTATTATTATTATTATTATTATTATTATTATTATTATTATTATTATTTACACTATTTACATTATTCGGACTATTGGCCTCGTCTTTGTTGCCATATTTATTACAACGTTTGGCCGTTGTACGCTCCGGCCTTCTTCATCTTCACCGAATAATGTAAATAGTGTACATAATACCTCATCTCAGAAATATAGATATATTATTATTATTATTATTATTATTATTATTATTATTATTATTTACACTATTTACATTATTCGGACTATTGGCCTCGTCTTTGTTGCCATATTTATTACAACGTTTGGCCGTTGTACGCTCCGGCCTTCTTCATCTTCACCGAATAATGTAAATAGTGTACATAATACCTCATCTCAGAAATATAGATATATTATTATTATTATTATTATTATTATTATTTACATTATTTACATTATTCGGACTATTGGCCTCGTCTTTGTTGCCATATTTATTACAACGTTTGGCCGTTTTACGCTCCGGCCTTCTTCATCTTCACCGAATAATGTAAATAGTGTACATAATACCTCATCTCAGAAATATAGAATATTATTATTATTATTATTAGTAGTAGTAGTAGTAGTAGTAGTAGTAGTAGTAGTAGTAGTATTTCTGTTGCATACATATTGGCATGCGGGTCCCAATCAGAGATCTAAGGTCAGAAATGGATTCATGGCATTTTCCATTTTGATATTTGTAAAGAAAACAACAAAAGACGAAGATAAAACATATTTCACATAGATAAAGCTCTTTGTAATGTGTGAGCTGCACTCGGGAGTAAAATGTTTTGTATTTCCTTAAGGCATGGGCGACTGTCTGTGTATATTAGAAGTCCTATCTCTGTAAATGGTTTGGGTGATATTCATAACAGTTTCTTGCAGTTTCCATTGTCTTACTCTATTATGTCGAGATTTATGTTCAGTGGGCGCAAACATTGTCTAACCGAAAACAGAATAGTCAATTATTTCTAGATATTTATCACAAAATCCGCATTTTGGGTTAACACAATTTTTCCGGATGCGTACTTGGTAATTTCTAGTTAGAAAACATTGGCCCTGAGCAGCAAGAATAAAACCTTTGGTTTCAGCTTTTAACCATGTACTTCGTAGTCACTGATGTATACAGGGTTTGTCTACATCAGCTTGTTTGTTACGGTCAGAGTATTGTTCATGAGGACGCATGACTTGCCATCGTTTCTGCATATGGTACATTGCATTTGCTTATTTCATTCGTTTTTAAGTTTTCTGCAGTAGGTGTATTATGATTTATTTGCACTTCTTCACCCACTTGAAATTCCCTTTTGAATTTCTCGGCTTCCATTTTTACTGAACAAAGTTTCTTATTTCTTTCATGGTCTTTGACACAAATCATCGTCCATTCTCCTGTAGTTTGTAAGTTCTTGTTGAACTAATCCTCTGCCTCTTTCGGATCTACGTACATACAAACGGTAAACATCAGCCTTAGGATGGTGCATGCGGTGACAAGTTTGTAGCTTTCTCGTTTTGACATCCATTCGCTTAATGTCAGTTATAGTCCAATTAATGATGCTAAAACTGTATTGCAACACACGGACAGCTAATATCTTTAGAGCGGATGTACTGTTTTGTGAATTCAACTCGGTATTTAACGCCAGGCGTACACGGATGTAGTATTCTGTTCTTTTTCCTTCATTTGGATATTCTATATTTCACCTCCTTCGCTGACTCCTAGGCATTTATATGCTTTTTCTTGTTCTAGTTCCCTAATCTTTGTGTCAAATTCTAGATCTATTGGGTGTGTTTCTTTCATACGCACTTTCTTGTTAATTGTACACATTTATCTAATCAGAAATCCGTCCCAATGTCATCACTGAAATATTTTACAGTATTGTAACTTCAACTAATTGTCGTCTTTGGCAAAGCGTTTGAGATCATCGATATAGAATAGGTGATTAAACACATTCTTTTTTACTTTGTAGCCATAGATATTACTGCTTTGTAAATTTCCAAAGCCTTATTGATCCATACATTTCCAAATCCTGAGGGATCCTGACATTTCCAAAGCCATATTATTATTATTATTATTATTATTATTATTATTATTATTATTATTATTATTTGGAGAACTGTATAGATTTCGAAGACATAAATAATTTATTCGAGAAGTTATGCAGTTTATATAGAACGGATATAGTCGATGGGAATTTACTTTAATGGTGGGGGTCATCAAACGAGAAATCGGTGAGTCGATTTCGAATACCAGACATCATTACGTACGCAGACGGTTGATGTAATTTAATGCTGACGGCTTCCAGTAAAACTAAATATCAAGTGGTCAAGGCTCTGTACAAAAAAGTGAACGAATCGTTCACGTATTTTGCTGCGCAATTCGAATTAGACAGTAGGTGCTGGCCGATAGCCGAATCATGGACAGTCTGGGTACCTTGTCTTTTACTAAAAGGGACGTGTTGACCGATCTGTGTCTCCAGTCGCTATTTGGGTCGTCCTATATATTTAGTTTCGCACTGACATTTAAATTTGTAGACAATAGAACTATTTTGATGGTAGGACAAACTATCTGTGAAAAACGAGTGGAAAACCACATTGGTGCCTAAAACAAGCCACCTGACCTATATATATATATATATATATATATATATATATATATATATTGTGACGTACCTCCAATTTCATTAGCCATATAGGCGTAAGGTTAAAATGTCATCCCCCCAGCTAAAATCACAAATTTAAGTTCGGAAAATAGTTAAATATGAATAAAAAAGAATAGAAATAAATAAAATACAATGTTTTCAATTACCAGCCTTCTCCTCCTTTTCTCTTCCGATTCTTTCTATCTTTCTTTCTCTTTCATACCCTGCTCGTAAACTTTGAAGCGATCCGACCCGAGAATGACATGGTTCCAAAATGACGCCACCATCAGATGATTGTCCATAAATTAACTCCAGGCACCATTAGGCTCTCCTGCTGCGATCATGTGTTATATATATATATATATATATATATATATATATATATATATATATATATATATATATATATATATATATATATGAAGAAATATATATATATATATATATATATGAAGAAATATATATATATATATATATATGAAGAAATATATATATATATATATATATATATATGAAGAAATATATATATATATATATATATATATGAAGAAATATATATATATATATATGAAGAAATATATATATATATATATATGAAGAAATATATATATATATATATATATGAAGAAATATATATGAAGAAATATATATATATATATATATGAAGAAATATATATATATATGAAGAAATATATATTTATATATATATATATATATGAAGAAATATATATATATATATGAAGAAATATATATATATATATATGAAGAAATATATATATATATATAAAGAAATATATATATATATATATGAAGAAATATATATATATGAAGAAATATATATATATATATATATGAAGAAATATATATATATATATATGAAGAAATATATATATATATATATATGAAGAATATATATATATATATATATATATATGAAGAAATATATATATATATATATATATGAAGAAATATATATATATATATATATGAAGAAATATATATATATATATATATATGAAGAAATATATATGAAGAAATATATATATATATATATGAAGAAATATATATATATATGAAGAAATATATATTTATATATATATATATGAAGAAATATATATATATATATGAAGAAATATATATATATATATATGAAGAAATATATATATATATATAAAGAAATATATATATATATATATGAAAAAATATATATATATGAAGAAATATATATATATATATATATGAAGAAATATATATATATATATATATGAAGAAATATATATATATAAATGAAGAAATATATATATATATATATATATATGAAGAAATATATATATATATATGAAGAAATATATATATATATATATGAAGAAATATATATATATATATATATGAAGAAATATATATATATATGAAGAAATATATATATATATATATATATATGAAGAAATATATATATATATATGAAGAAATATATATATATATATGAAGAAATATATATATATATATAAAGAAATATATATATATATATATGAAGAAATATATATATATATATATGAAGAAATATATATATATATATATATATGAAGAAATATATATATATATATATATATATATATATGAAGAAATATATATATATATATATATGAAGAAATATATATATATAT
>OZ038509.1:8377359-8384859 GCA_964036315.1 Acanthosepion esculentum | reverse complement strand
AGGTTCGTATGAGTAGAATATGTATTTTGTTTAATAAATCAGTTTCTAGATCACGTTCTATTGTCGTATTTTTCTAAAGAGGTTTCTTGTAGAGAATCAAATGTATTGCATTTAAATTTTTTTTTAAATGTATTGTTGGTATTTTTACTATAAGAATCCATTTTTATAATTTCACAGAGTTTTGGCCCCAGTTTGAGGATTAACAATTTGCCCATAGCTGGAACCATAACAGGTGCTACCACATCGGGTCAGGGTGGACAACAGCAATTATGAGGGGGTTTCACGCTCCCCCAAATCTCCTGCTTTCCTGCCGGATGTAATTTTATCATAAGTTTATATAGTCAAAACGACTTTCCTCTTAGAAATATGACTCTATTATGTCATAATGCATATAACTCCGTCCGTTGTTTCCGCTTCTATTTTATGGAACTCCCTTCCCGGTTCCGATTAACTTTGATCTGCAAAAAGTTAAATTGAAAGGCAGTATTTTTTTAGATGTTTCCTTTATTTTTGACTTAAGCAGCAGCAGCAGCAGCAGGTGGTAATCTAACACGCCTTTACAAACTTTTTGAAAAGCTGAAAGCGAAACCGGTTAGAGTAAAACGATCTTTTATTAATACTCAAAGACAAATTTCATTTTAATAAAACCCTGTAAACATGTGTGTATTATATATATTACAAAGAATATAATGTTATAATCTATCTATCCCCGCTTTCTGTCTCTCTCTCTCTCTCTCTCTCTCTCTCTCTCTCTCTCTCTATATATATATATATATATATATATATATATATATATATATATATATATATATATATATATATATATATATATATATATATATATATATATATATATATATGTATTGAATTGACGGTTCCGTGTAGGATACAGGTTCGATTTCTGTCGGAGAACGAAAATTTTCTATGAGAATTTCTCGGACATTCAGGCCGGTAAATGTTATTTAATACTGTTTATTATAAAACAGAGCATTTGCTTAAATACTTGTATCTATAAAAAGAACGTTAAACATATCATAAATGTCTTTAAATAAATTGTCGGTCTCTGTCCAATTCAAAAATATATGACGTCATTTGTTTACATTTGATACGCGAAGAGCAGATATGAAGAGAAGAGATTCATGGAAGATTTAAGTTTAAAGATAGTAAAATCGACCTTGCAACCTGTCGCTTCTCTGTCGGTTCTCGAACGGTTAAGGCACGTCACGCGAAATGACGGTTCCATGTAGGATACAGGTTCGATTCCTGTCGGAAAAACGAATTTATGTGTGTTTGTGTGTCTGTGTGTGTATAGACGGCAGGAACAAATATTCGTACACATACACATTTTTAATTTATTGTATTTGCATCTAATGAATAAACATACTTTTCTGATAATTAACTGTACACACATGTATAATAACTAAAAATACATAGAATAAATATACATAGAAACTAAATATTTATAAACAATATACATAGAATTTTGATTTAATAGAAATAAATCCGATTTATCCATTTTAATGTGTGAAACGATATTCGTGCAATACAAAAAGAATTCATAATCTTCATATAATACTTTGTAGAATAGCCGTTATTCACTTGTACAGCAACCAATGGCTTCATGTCTCGCACATCTCGCCTGTGGAACTCATTTCCTTATTCCTGTTTCGCTGACAAATATAATCTCCAACTATTTAAATGTAACGTCAATCGACATTTCCAGTTGCCTTGATCTATCCACTTCCCTTTCCCCTTTCATTCCTATCTGCTCTCGCTCCAAATCCTCTGTAACCCCCTTGCCTTGATCGATCCACTATCTTTCTCCACATCCTTTCCTCTACCACTCCTATCTGCTCTTCCTCCAAACCTTCTGTAACCCCTTTCGTGCTAGTGGCTTCTAGCCTTGCTTGGGGTGAAAAGCTTAAACAAAAAAACAAAAAAAAAACTCTTCTTGTAGTTCTCTATTAATGATTTGCCAATTTTTTTTAGCATTTGTTCCATTCTTCTTCGTATATGGTCTTCAGATGTGGGATGTTTCTTGAAGCACTCGATTGCATTTGGATTTTCAAATAACACCACAGATCATCGAATTGGTTGAAATCTGGGGACTGACATTTCAGAATATTTCCATTATTCTCAGCAAGCCATATTTTCGTAGATTTTGTAGTGTGCTTGGGATCTTTATCTTGTTGGAAGATCCACTCAGGTGGAAGTTCAAGATTTTGAAGCGAAACCATTAAATTTGCTTCCAAAATATTTTGATATGCTACGCCATTCATTTTACCATCTGTTATATTGCCAGTACCCTTTGCAGAAAACATCCCCAAACAATGATGCTGCCACCAACAAATTTCACTGTTGAAACTGTTCTTTTGTTTGAAGGCATCGCCATTTTCCTCCATAGATGATTTCTAGAATTATGCCCCCAAAACTTAATTTTGGTTTCGACTGTCCGTAATACAATTTCCCATATCCTTATTTTCACGAACGAATTTCAAACTGACATCTCTGTCTTTTCAATAGCAGTGGAGTTTTCTGAGAAGAGCGTGACTTTAGATTGTTCCTATGAATTTCATTGTTTATTGTCCGTTTAGTGACACAGATTCCTGATGAAAGCAAATCACCCTGCAACTCCTGATGAGTAACCATTTGATTTTGTTTATTTTGACACATGCATTACCTCGAAGATTATCCGTGGAGCAACTGTTCTTCTATACTTTTCAACGGTTTTGAGATTTTTATGCCTTGCAATGAATGAACTAATAGCAGTTAATTGAATATTCAGGTTTTCTGAGATTTTCCTATAACTTTTACCTTCTTTACAGAGCTTAACAATCAGTTCATTTTGCGAATTTGCCATTTCTTTACCTTTTGCTATGATGAAAACCTTCTTGCACGATTAACCATTACAGAATGTTCTGTTTGTATATTTAGGATAAAATAACTACTGATAACATTATTGAAATATTCCGCTTGAATAATCCAGAGTATTAAAGCAATTTAAAAGTTTTAAGATCTGAAATTTGCATTGTATGAATACTTTTTTCACCCATTAAAATGGATAAATGGGATCTATTTCTATTAAATCATTTTTTCTGTTTTCTATGCATATTTAGTTATTATGCATTTGTGTACAGTTAATTATATGAAAGGTATGTTTATTCGTTAGTTGGAAATACAATAAATTACGAAATTATATATGTACGGATTTTTGTTTCCCCCCACTATATATATATATATATGTGTGTGTGTGTGTGTATGTGTGTGTGTGTGTGTATGGGAGTGAAGCGTGGGTTTGTAAACAGTGACTATTAAAGCTAATATAGCATGATTCTTCGGCAGAATTGAGTCACTGTCAGTCACTGTGTGTTTATCTAAATCTAAAAATAAATACGCTAAGATTCACCTTCCTCCCTGCCCTGACGGCTTAGTGGTAGAATCTCCGGCTGACGCCAATTCAGTCGGGTTTCGATCCTAGCTAGAGGCAACCGGACGTCTAGCCACACTGATGAGCTGTGATACAGCGACACAGTCTGTCTGTGGATGACAAATATATATATATATATATATATATATATATAGAGAGAGAGAGAGAGAGAGAGAGAGAGAGAATCAGAGACTGTATAGGTTTAGATGCTCGACATTATGCAATTTCTATGTCTCAGCTACAAGGTTATAATTAAATCAAAACTTTCACCCTATTGAATACATTTGGATGTAATATATGTCCCTGGTAATCTCTCATCATGAATGGTATGTTGATATTCTTAAATCTTTCACCACACCGTCACTTTTGTGACATTTTGTTCTTTCACTCAATAATATTAATAATAATGTAATTTCAGAAAATATAATAATGGTCTCAGTCTATATAAAGTGATTGTCTAACGTAAAATTATAGTTTACGTTACTGATCGTCCATGATAAAATTAGCCGTCAGGTTGAATCCCATATCAGAGCCGAAGACAAGGTTTCTCAATTTATGGAGATAAAATATGTTTCGGATATAACATTAAATACCGTATTTCTTTGAAATAAGGAATTGAATTTGGTCTGTTCTATTTATTCTTTTGGTTTGATTATATTATTCTTAATTTATGACATTAGGATAGGACGCCATTCAAAATCTAATCAATGTATTAAGAAATAGAAAAAATCGTTCTAGACAAAGAAAAGACTGTTGAAATGCAATTTAATATCAGTTCTCTTATACGGCAATGAATGCCGGGTATTCTACGATGTATTTAGAGATTCTTGATAAAATACAAAGATGAATCCGGAATGTTATTTGTCCTGAACTTACATCTCGGCTCCAGTCGATTTTCTACCTGTTTAACGTACCTTTCCTGTACTTTTTCTATAAGCATTTTCAGGGTAACTGTTCTGATGTGTTTTCCTGTTTGGAGCTTGGGCTTTACTAATTTAAACGCACTACTAGATTGGCGGCTAGGTCTCGTCATTTTACATGTGAAATGGCTATACATAACCACAAGCTAACAGTTTCTTCCCTCACACTTCTCGCTTGTGGAACTCTCTTCCGGCTTCTTGCTTTCCAGTCGGAAATATTAGGATTGACACTGCATTTAAAATTTTTGAAGATCAAAGTTGATCTTCAAAAATTTAAAATGCAATGTCAATCCTCATATTCTGTCTTTTTAATTTCTCTTCTTTTATTTTCTCTTTCCACTTCATAATGTTTTTCGTTTTTCTCAAGTTTGTAAGTGAATATAACGAATCCGAAAAGAATTCGAACTCCTCTGATTTCGAGTCTTTATCCATGACAACAGCAGCACATCGAAGCTTACAGCACCTGGTATACCCGAGCGGTTATCCATCTCCTTATTGTCCATGTTCAACGTTGCTTAACTCCAGCGGTCGGAAAGGACGCGCTGTTTCAATGTGGTATTGCCGTAAGCCATGATCATTAGAGATTGTTTTATTGTTAATATAGTTATGTGTTCCATACATGTGAAAGATGATCTTATTCGTATATAGTTGATACGCTAAACAGATATTTGTAAATTAAAAGACTGGCAAAACGCAATCATTTTATTCGGTATTTATCTCTGGAAGGGTTCTGCTATAGTTCTTGGCTCATGGCTCTCCACAATTTCCTGTCATTTGTAGCTCTTTATAAATGTTATATTCTTCTTATCTATTCTAAACCTTCGTTCCGCTTCACATTTGCTCAAGCCCGCTAGCTAGATTATGCGGAGTTTCATCTTTCTCTCTTACTTTCCATCTGGCCTGTGAGTATCAAATTTTCCAAGCCCTCTTTTTTCGTGATGTGCATTAGAAATGTCTACTGTTTCTTTTTGATTTACATTTTCTGTAAAACATTGTCGTTGCTAACTTATTCTCCGTCACATTACTGTTATCTCAGTTCTCGTTTTTATCTGTGATAAAATTGTTCAGCTTTTAATGTAAGATCGATATTACATAACATTTCAGAACTAATTTCTTTGTTTACAGTGAAATTTTCAGTTTTCTTAATATATAACTTTGATTTTGGCTTGTTAAACATTACACGACGTCAAAGTGCACAATTATTTTCTCCGTTTAGTTTACGTATGGCACATGGTCAAATTAGTGGAGCACCCAGTGAGAATCGAACTCACTATTCACTCGTAATTGATCTAGCGAGATAAGCTTGTTAAACATAACACGACGTCAAAGTGCACAATTATTTTCTCAGTTTAGTCTACGTATGGCACATGGTCAAATTAATGGAGCACACAATGAGAATCGAACTCACTATTCACTCGTAATTGATCTAGCGAGATAAGCTTGTTAAACATAACACGTCGTCAAAGTGCATAATTATATCCTCAGTTTAGTTTACGTAAGGCACATGGTCAAATTAGTGGAGCACCCAGTGAGAATCGAACTCACTATTCACTCGTAATTGATCTAGCGAGATAAGCTTGTTAAACATAACACGACGTCAAAGTGCACAATTATTTTCTCAGTTTAGTCTACGTATGGCACATGGTCAAATTAATGGAGCACCCAGTGAGAATCAAACTCACTATTCACTCGTAATTGATCTAGCGAGAAAAGCTTGTTAAACATTACACGACGTCAAAGTGCACAATTATTTTCTCCGTTTAGTTTACGTATGGCACATGGTCAAATTAGTGGAGCACCCAGTGAGAATCGAACTCACTATTCACTCGTAATTGATTAAGCGAGAAAAGCTTGTTAAACATTACACGACGTCAAAGTGCACAATTATTTTCTCAGCTTTGTTTACATATGGCACATGGTCAAAAGCGTGGAGCACCCAGTGAGAATCGAACTCACTATTCGTTTGTATTTGATGTAGCGAGATAAGCTTGCTAAACATTACCCGACGTCAACGTTCCCAATTATTTTCTCAGCGTAGTTTATATGTGGCACAAGGTCAAGCGTTTGGGGCATCCAGTGAGATTCGAACTCAGTATTAACTCGTAAATGATCTAGCGAGACAAGCTTGCTAAGCATTGCACCATGTCAAATTGCCCAACTGCGCTCAGTCTATGATTTGACAACATTTTGAAACCTTGCCATGATCAGAGGATATTTGGAAGATACACGCTCGAAATTCTATTTAAAAACCAAAGAAGACGAAGGAAATATTCTCAAGAAAAACACGGAGAAAGAGTAAATCATTCCTTCCAACAAGATTCACAAATTTTGTCAAAGTAATGCCTTTGATAAAATTAAAAAAGAAAAAT
This sequence comes from Acanthosepion esculentum, assembly GCA_964036315.1. Classification (NCBI taxonomy): domain Eukaryota; kingdom Metazoa; phylum Mollusca; class Cephalopoda; order Sepiida; family Sepiidae; genus Acanthosepion; species Acanthosepion esculentum. The sequence goes on along the minus strand of OZ038509.1, from coordinate 8,378,143 downwards.
TCCTATGAAAATTCCATGAGACATAGGCGATGAGAAACGAAAAGAAATATACAAAAATTCTGTATTAATCTCCGAGGCTAATGTTCTCCGAATATTTCAAATGAAATTAACACTTTGCATTGCAGAAGTATTCGCAGCAAATTAATGCATAATATATGCAATCCTGTCTTTTGAGAATAACCGAAAGTCTGTTTATGCATTTCGCATTATATATAGATAGAAACAGGCGACTCGCTGGGCGTACTAACTTACACGCATATTGTACTCGCTGGCTCGATAAATATTGTACTTGCTGACTGCTTACACCGGGTTTGAAGATGCCTCACGCACAAGCCACAGCTTCGTGGTCGGCGAAATCAATATGACATCAAAGAGGATTAATATTAATCATTCACACAAACAGTGCGAACGTGCAAGATTAGCTTTATTCGAAAGGTTCCAAGCAAACAGGTACGTACGTATAGGCACACTCTGCAGTGAATGTGGTTGGGTGGTCGCAAAAAGAAAAAAGGTAGGAAGATAAGCAAAAAAAAAAGAAAAAGAAGAAAAGGAAGAAGAAGAAGAAGAGGAAAGAGGGTTTGAGGTAAAGAAATAGACATTCATTTCAAGGATGATTCGTAGATGGCGAGTTGAAGAAGTGCAGGAAAAAAGAAGTCTTGGGTGAAAAAGATAAAGGGAATTTAATATCTTTATCAAAATGCAGTCAACAAACGGGCTTCGACTCGTTCGAAGCATTGTCGAAAATGAATAGAAGACAAAAGATTAACTTATAGATAGATATAAA
>OZ038509.1:8327359-8374859 GCA_964036315.1 Acanthosepion esculentum | reverse complement strand
CACAGTAGGCTGCCATTTCTTTCTGCGCTAGACTGGTTGCCAACCAAGGCTAAAGAACTCAGTTCTCCTATTCAACCCATAACTGGGGGGAGAAGAGATGGATTCATACCTTTCCCAAGGGTATTTGTGCGTAAGTGAATCTAACGAACTCGACAGGGGTTCGAACACGGCTCTCCGAGTTCTCACTCCGAAACAATATTCATTATTCCACTGCGCACATTTATCATTCAGACCTTTTGATAGCAGCATCGGGAGTGGCTTAACAGACCAAATCTTTGCAATGACACTCTCTTTTTCAGCTGTGAGAGTCAAAGTTGGACTCTGGAATGAATTTACTCTCCCTGCTTACTTCATTATCTACTGATCTGCAACTGTTGGTTTCTCCATATCCTGGTCTTCCTTTAGCAGAATGGCACCTGCCGCTGCTATCCTCTCCTAACTGTTTCCAGATACCAGATTCAATACGTGTGAGTTTCAGGTCGCTCTTGTAAACATCCTTGAAATGCAGTGTACGGCGGACCACCGGAAGTTGTCCCTAGGCCAATTTGATGTTCGTTTAGTTTTCACTAGTGTGAGTGACCTTGTACCAGTCTATAAAGCTTAGATCTGCCTTAAGTCTGATAGTAGTGTGCTGTTTAGATTCATTTCGAAATTGTTAATGAGGTTGTTAGTAAGTCTGCGTTTTTAGTGAAGCACATCACATTTAAATTTGAAAAAACACAAGGAAAGAAGAACAAGAGATCAAATTACAATCAACAATAACATATGTATTGAAAATCAACGAGTACAACAATTGTGCTTAACGAATTAATATTAAGGAAGAGTAAGTTGCTTCCCATGTACTGATATCTGATACAAGATAGGAATAATCTACTTAAGAATGTTCTTGTTGAAGTGTTCAGTGTACAAATAAGATTTGAATTCAAGAATGAAAAGCTTGTAAAAAAGGATAATAGAATTTGATTTATTACTTGGCTTTTGACAGACAGTAACAGTGTAGTGTGATAGTAATTTTGTGTCTGTGTGTGCGTGAGTAGAAGAATGTAGGTAAACGGACGTAGTTGAGTTCTGTTGAATAATTGTTCTACTACTGCTCTATTGTTTTGTTTCCGTGGTTTAAATACTTTTTGGATAGGCTCCAGAAAGGAGCGGGAAAAATATCGAAAGGAATATTTAAAATACACGATTGGATAAAAATTGACCAATCAGTGATTTTTTAACTAAACCAAGTTAGGCAAAGTCATGGCAGAAAATTTTGTGTGAATACTGCGATGGGTAAATTGTCCTGTAGTACACAGTACTTATTTTCTAACCAATTATCACTAAGTATTTTGTGGGCGTGGTAAATCGGAGTAGTCACTACAAGTTCACCGTACATGATGTCTGCCTCATGACTGAATGATTAGTAAGGCTTTAATCAATAACTAATATTGGGAGAAAAATTCGCGTAGAAAACGAATTGAAGGCGCAAGAACAGAAAAGCGCATGAAACAAGAATATACCTTCTCTCAGGTTTTATTCAAAATTTACATTGTTGTAATATCCATGAAATATAAGTGGGTAATTCAGTTCGCCCGTAGTTTGCGACGACTGAAATGGATTAAAGTCTTTGCTTTCGTCCAGTCCTCCGGTCTACCAACTAAGCTGTCGCTAGTGACCTCTTATTCTCTCAGTCTCGTTAGTACGTACGCCGTCACGCCAATAATTCGCTGTCGTCTTCCTCCCAGACTCGCTATTTATGCCCGCGTCGGGGGTAACAACAATTTGCAAACGAGGCTTACTTCTCGTTCGCCCGAGATTTCAGGTTTTATAAATTCAAGCTGGTTTGAATTCTTAGTTTTTTTTTTTTATTAATTTTTCCTCTGCACGTCCGCTCGCGATCTTTCAACAGGACCTGACATGCCAAGCAAATTTGCTTTACGGGATGTAAGTCTTCTCGTTCCTCACACTTACCATGATGTGTTATTGGTGACCGCTATCTTAACAATATGTTATGGTAGATGGAGCTATGTTAATGGCAGACACACAAAAAATGAAGTTGCATGAATTCCTAGAAGAAACGGAGAAGAAAATATTAATCATCACTTTTCAAGAGACATAATTTATAGTTGTCAGCAAGAGAAAAGAGCCAAATTATCAGCTACGAATTGGACAAACACGGTTTATTTAGTTTTTTTTTACAGCTTATCTAACTTTTTCTTGTGAGACCGATACATCCCTACATCATGGACTCTCCCAGTACTATATTATTATGTGAATGGTAGTATCATGGGCGTAGCACCAGTAATGCGCAGCCGCGTACGATACCAATATCGGACACCACTGGATAGTAAGCTCTGCTTACTCTTACACTATTCTTTGTAACTTTTCTGCTTAATATATCTTTCTTACCTCTAACCCGTATTCCGTGTTTTTCTTCCGTGGCCCCTACTTGGGAACCACATCACTTTTGTAGGTTATTGAAAATCAAACATATTTTGAGATTGTAAAACAATTTTGGCGATAATAATGATTTACTGATACATGTCGTGCTAATTAACCCATAGCCTGGGGGAAGAGGTGGACTCATCTCATGCTAATTGATATTTCTGCGTAAGTGCATATAATAAATCCGATTGGAATTGCAACTCGGCCCTTCGATTTCCAATTCTGAACCGTTATCAATTACACCACCAGCACACGCAAGCTTACAACACCTAATATTGCCAAGAAGTCACCCATCTAGATACTGACCACGCTTGACATTGCTAAACTTTGGTGATCATACAAGAATTTGTGTTTCAATGTGATATACCGTAAGCCACTTGCACGAGCACAATTAAAAAAAGGTTTGTAAAGTAATGTCACATATTCAGAGGCAGAATAAAAACATTACATTCTACAAAATTAAAACTTATTCAAAAAATATTATTATTAACAATGATAAAAATCAACTATGAATTTATTCCTTTGTTTCTTAACGAAAAACATTCCCTGACAATGGTTGTCCGGATGTGAGACAGCCTAAATGAAAACTAAAATTTAGAGATGTCAAAAACAAGAAAGGACAATAATTTAACTATCTTGGAAGTATTAAAAAAGACGATGGAAAATGTGACACTAGAATCTGAAGGCGAATTGTCAGAACAAAAGATTCCTTCCAAAATTAAAAGATTGTAATATCAAATATTCACAGGCCGAATAAAAACATTAAATTCTATAAAATTAAAACCTATTCAAAAAAATATTTTTGCTGATCTCAGCGAATACTCGTTGTCAGTTTCATAATGCTTGTTGTAGTAGAGACTTTGTAATCGCAGATACAGCTATAGTAACACTGTTGAACAGTACCAGTGTCAGACGCCTTCGGATAACACTTGCACTAACAGTATTTGCTCAATAATACCAACACGAACTGTATAGGAATCCGTATAGACAAATAGTATAGTAATTAGTGTAGAGAATAGCGGTCCGTATAGTGATAGAAGATAGAGTAGAAATACAGATCATGAGTCATCAGCTACTTCCTGCATATATGCGTGTCTTCTATAGTCACGTGGTCCACATAATTCAATAATATTCTTATATGACATTAACAATGAAAAAAACAGATATGAATGCATTCCTTTGTTTCTTAATGAAATAAAAAAAAAAACTTCCAATTGTTGTCAGCATGAGAGACAGCCTAGTGAGAGTTAGAAATTGGAGACGTAAAAATAAGAAAGGACATAAACTTAACGATGGTGGAAGTATTCAAAAAGATGATGGAAAATATGACACTAGAATCTGAAAGCAAATTGGCAGAATAAAAGATTCCTTCCAAAATTGAACCCTTTGCCTGTCCTGCGAATCCTATGTGATGCACAGGACATGTGATTTCCAGGTCCGTGTATCATAAGTGGGGAACTCGAGCCATGATTTTAAAAGACTAGAGGACGCTTGAGAAAAGAGTCTACTATTGAGCAGGACGTCTAAGGAAAGACTTTATCTAATAATTTGTGCATCATATATGAGCACAGAACGATTACCTGTTTTCAGAGTTACAACAACTGCAAAGTAGCTCCGCTTATTTGACAAATAGAATGTGCTCATGTGATGCAGTACCGGGAAGAGAATTTCCCAGGTCTGGCACTCAGAATATTCCCCCCGCTCGGAAAAGGAGATGCTGGGACAAACAAACTCGATCTAGCGTGTCTTACAAGACTTTCTAAAGAAAAAACCTTGCGATCGAGTGAGATTTGGCTCGAGAATTAGACTTTGAAGAACTCATCGCGCATTTTGCTTCGAACGCTTTGGAACTGGTCTTAGTTTTGACGCTGCTCGGCCTGGAGACCATGATCAAAGCGTAGTATCTGTTCAGAGATCGCTCGCTTCTCGGCCTTTTGGCTAAGATCAAAGTGTAGTATCTGTTCTTCGTACCAGGTATTTTTTCGTGTTTCTTTTTGGACAGCAAGGTATTGTGCATTTTTCTTTTTCCACACGAGTGGAAGTACTTTTGGAAAAAAAAAAAAAAAAAAAAAGGAAAAAGACGAACTGTGTAAAACTCGGTTGAACTTTTAAATTTCCCCCGTTTTTCTGTTTGCAAACCGTTTTTCCCTCCTCGTTTAAATTTTTGTTTAATTTTATTGTCCGTTCTTTTTGTTTAATTTTATTGTCCATTCTTTTTGTTTAATTTTTATTGTCCATTCTTTTTGTTTAAATCTTCTACCCTCTCCCTGTGAATTTTGCTTTTTAAATTTAAGTTTGTTTTTGTTCCACGTGCGTAACATTTTTAGTGTTCCACGTGTGTAACAGTTTATTTATTTTCTCTGTCTTCTTTTCCTTGTTTGCTCTCCGTTTTATTTTCTGTTGGTTTTGTTTTATTTTTAATTTGGAAGGAAAAATATATAGATATATTGATAAAGAAACTTTAAACAACGTGCCGTCGTGGGGAGAAATCCCCATGGCGGAAAACAATATGGCCGAAAACAATATGGCGGTCAATAACAATGGGCCTGACCCCACACCGTCTCTGGCGGTGCAAAATGAAATTTCGTCGCCACCGGAAACGTCGGCCGGTGCGGAAGATAACTTTATGTCTACACCGTCTTTGGCGGTGCAACAGCAAAATGCGTCGCCACCGAAAAAATCGGCCTGGGCAGTAGACAGAGTGAAGAAGGATGCGGCATATTATGCCGATTTAAGAGTGAAAAACGAAGAGTATTTCCAGGGGGATGAATTCCTCACAATCCCGGAAGTCCTGGAAAACATTAAGGTAAAGATTATTTCCCTGTTGACCTCAGACGTCAAGAGTAAGGCTCTCATCGGAGTCGGCAGGGAAACTATGGAGGAGGCGCTTAAAAGCCTGAAGATTGCTCCTAAGCTCCTGGCTCGGGTATCCCGCGCAAAGTGGGAAATCTTACTGGGAAGTGAAGAAGAGGCGAAAAGTCTGGCGGGTAACACACTGACCACAAGGTCACTAAAACTCCAGACCGAATACTTGGGAACAAGAAAAACTAGGATTACGGTGCATGGTGTGCCCGCAGACATAAGCGAAGACAGGATGGGGGCCTTTTTTTCTAAGTTTGGCCAGGTAGAGGAGGTGTCAGCCAGCTTGGGAAAAACGGGCATTGCCACCGGAGATATGGTGCTGCAGGTGATCCTGAACAGGCCGGCATTTGAGCGGATACCGAACGTGCTGAAGTGCCGCGACAGGAAGATGCCGGTGGTGGTTGAGGGACGTAAGCCATTCTGTTGGCTGTGTGATGCGCCGGGTCATATGGCAAAGGCGTGTCCCAAAAGGGATACCCAACCTGCGGACCCCCCAGTAACTTCAGCAACAGCACCGGCACCGAAACAGAACCAGGCACCAAGATCGGCAGCCCCTGAGGTCGTCGCGAAGGCGCCCGAGGGGGAGTGGCAAGTTGTTAAGGGTCGGAGAAGAGACAGGGCTTCTTCACCCCCAAAACAAAAGTCAACGACCCCTAAAAAGCAACGGCAGCCCCAGGAGCAACCCAAAGAGGGGCAGTCGGAGGAGCTGCAGCCACAGAAGAGGGAGATGTCAAATAGACAGAGCTCTCATCAGCAGCAGCCGACTCAGCAGCAGCCGACTCAGCAGCAGCCGACTCAGCAGCAGACGACTCAGCAGCAGCAGCGACAACAACAAACACAGCAACAACAAAAACAGCAGCAGCAAGTACAGCAGCAGGAGGAGCGGCTGGAGAAGCAGCCTTCCAAAAAGCAAAAGAGGCACCACGACAAGCAGCAGCAGCACTCTGACGGCGATATGGAGGTGGAGCAGACACCTCCACCACAGTCCTCCGTATCGGTGGAAGAAGGGGAGAAATGTCCCCAGAGTTATGAAAGTAGGGCGGACGAACATACGGAGGTATCCGAGTCTCAATCCTTCCCTGCATCCCCGAACTATGCTGTTGCCCAAACTAAAAGCCTTCCATCCATCCCTTCCTGTGCTTCGTCTCCCTCTCCATCCACCTCCTCCTCCTTTCCTTCCACCGCACCTCCAACTCCTACCCCTTCGCTTACATCCACCCCTTCCTCTCCACACCCAGATAAAGAAAAAAAGAAAAAGAAAAGGGCGAAATATTTCCCAGGCCCCGATCTAATCTGTAAGGTGGACAGGAGTGAAAGGGAAAAGGACCTACCCACACACAGAAGAGCGCGGTTAGGTCCACTCTTTAAATTAACGGCCGTCGACGGCAAATCTGTCGAAGATCCCCGCAACTTCCCCAAGGCAGCGGGGATAATAACGTGCATCAGGGACTCGGGGGGAAACTTGAAGGTGTGGTCCTTCCTGGAGGAATGCAGGGATGTGTTCCCGGACATTAAAATCCTGGAAACGGGCACACCGGTGCTGAAGAAACTGGCCCATTTTTGTGCAGGGAGGGTCCCCGTTGTTCTCCATCCCTCTGTATATAGGGCTGCAAAACTAACATTCCCCATGGACGTTGGCGGAATTGTCCCAGAAGGTCGAATGACGACCGAATTAGGCACTGGAAGTCTGGGACATTCCGTCGGGGTCCTGTCACCCGCTGATTTCCGCCCGGTATGTGAGTAGGTTTTTGCCATAACTCTTATTTTTCGTTGCAGATTTAGAAATGGAAATTAAGATTGCCAGTCTGAACGTGAGGGGCTTGAGAGATCGGAGTAAGGCGGCCCGCCTGCTTCGGGATCTCTTGTCGTTCGGTGTGGATGTTGCCGCGATCGAAGAGACCCACTTTGTTTGCGCTTCCGATGCGTGTGTGCTGAGGGAGGACTTTGTCGTCTATTCAGCATACGGGGACCGGTGTGCCAGAGGGGTTTCTTTGTTGGTCAAGCGTACTCTCGAGGCGAAGGTGGACCTTGTGCATACCGATGCCGAGGGCCGTTTGCTGGTGGCCGATATTGCCGTGAAAAGTGGTTCGTTTCGGGTCGTTGCGGTTTATGCGCCCAACGACCGGGAGGAGCGGGGTTCGTTTTATCGGCGGTTGGGGCCGTTCCTGGTCGACTCTGCGCGCCTAGTTTTAATGGGGGACTGGAATGCCGTCCTGGACCCCACGATAGACAGGGGGCGGGTCGCTAGCGGGAGTAGGGACGATCGTTGCCTGGTCGATCTGATCGACGATTATGGTCTCGTCGATAGATACCGGGTCGATCATCCCGGGGGGAAAATGTGGACGTGGGCTCTTAGCTGGCCGTCTGACAAGGTAGTCAGCTACCTTGACAGGATGTTAGTGCGTAGAGCCGACATAGACTTGTTAGACTGTCCCACGTTCCACTGGGTAGGCTATTCGGATCACAAACTCGTTTGTGCCCGGGTGGCGTTAGAACATAGGGCTAGAATGGCTGGCTACTGGAAGTTCAATCTGTCCTTGCTGGACAGGCGGGACTTCCGGGAGCAGCTGATTAGCTTAGTGCAGCGGGAGCTAGTGGGGGCGGTTATCGGGAATAGGTGGTGGGAGCGTCTTAAAAATAGGATTAGGTCCTTCACCACCGGTTTCAGCAAACGGCTCGCCCTAGATAGAGCTGAAGAGGTGAAGACACTTAAGGCTAGCTTTTCCCGGGCGGAGGCTGGGGGGGATCCCCTAGAGATAGCCCTAGCTAGGGAGGCCCTGCAGCGTTCGAATAGCGAGCGCTACATGGGTCAGGTAATTAGGCATAGGCTAAGTAAGATGTCTTCGGAGGCCGTGAACCTGGGCGCAGATCTGCGTCGGGAAGAAGTCCGTCGAGGTGGTGATCGTTACATTCGTCAAGTCAAAACCCCGGAGGGGCGTACTCTGCGGTCGACTGACGATGTGTGCGAGGCGTTTCGGCGGCATTTCGAGAGCCGCTTTACCAAGGAGCCTGGTCTCCGTGAGGAGGAGTTTCGCAGCTATTTGGCTGACTTTCCTCGGCTCGAGCCGACTGAAGCAGCTAGCTGCGAGGGAGAGATCACGGAGGGCGAAGTCTACGAGGCACTGGAGAAGGTCGGCAGAGGCAAGTCGCCCGGTCTGGACGGTTTGCCCTATGAATTGTACTTGAGGCTGTCGCACATCTTTGTCCCGATTCTGACAGCGGTGTTCAACAACTGGTTTCGGTCGGGGTCCATCCCCAACCGCATTTCCAGGGGTGTGATCACTCTGCTGAAGAAGGGCAAGGGTGGTGGGGGGAAACTAGACGACTACAGGCCCATAACTCTGCTAAACACAGAGTTAAAGATTATGGCCAAGATCCTGCAGGAGCGTTTGCAGTCAGTTGCCGAGTCTCTGTTGGGACCCGAGCAGACTTGTTCTGTGAGGGGCCGAACAATTCAGAGCAACCTGCATCTGATCCGCACGATCATAGAGGGAGTAAAAGACGACGAAGAGGCCGCGCTGATCAATTTGGATCAGTCCAAGGCATTTGATAGGGTCGACCATCGCTACCTTGCTGCTGTCCTGCAGGCCGCCGGATTCGCACCCGACTTCTGCCGCTGGATTAGCCTCCTGTATCGCTCCCCCAGTGCTGTGGTGCAGGTGAACGGGAAGTTGTCGGACGCCTTTGTTCTGTCGAGGTCGGTTCGCCAGGGTTGTCCGCTGTCGCCTCTCCTTTACGCCTTGGCGTTGGAGCCTCTCCTTCGCCGGCTGAAGGACGAGACGTGCAGTCCGGCCCTACGCGGAATCGCCGTGCCTGGAGGGTCTCGAGCCAGGGTTTCCGCGTACGCCGATGACGTATCCGCTTTCGTGTCGTCGCGAAACGACATCGAGGCGGTGCAGAAGGCGCTTGATCGGTACGAGAAGGTGACGGGGGCCAAGATAAACCGCGACAAGTCGTCCGGCTTGCGGTTAGGTGCCTGGAAGGGGCGTGATCTTCCGGGCCGCTTCGGTTGGACGGACGGCCCTGTCCGCATTCTTGGAGTGTGGTTTGGGCCCGACCTCCAGCTGGAGAAGAATTGGTCAGAAGTACTAGCAAAGGTCGTTTCTGCCGGTAAGACTTGGAATCGACGGAGGTTGTCCGTGAAGGGCAGGGCGGAGGTGTGTGTCACATACATTTTCCCCCTTGTTCTTTATCGATTGTCAGTACTTCCTCTCTGTGAGGCCCACATGAAGGCGCTCGAGCAGTCGCTCTCCTCCATCCTGTGGGGGGGACGCGGTAACAGGGTCGACAGACGAGTCTGCACTAAACGTCCGTGTCATGGGGGGCTGGGAATGCCACACGTCTTGAGTCACATCCGTGCCTCTCGGTTGGCTTTCCTACGCCGCGCCTTGACTGGAGGAGATCCGATTCTGGAGGGGATCGTGAGGGACGCGTTCCCTAGCCTTACCATCAGTCCCCCCATCTCGGGGGCGGAGCGCCGTTGTACGCCCCGGGACGAGTCGCTTTTCCTCAGCGAGTGTCGCTCAGCCTTGAGGGCTATTCCGCGGTCCAGTGACCTGTCACGGCCTAGGAAAGTCTTCTATCGGGGATTAGTGGAGGGTCGCGCGAAGGATCGCCTACGCGATACGCTCTGCTTGTCGGAGGAGGAGTACCGCTCCTACTGGTCTTGGGCGCCAGCGGCGAACTATCTCAGCAACCCTGAGTTTTCGCTTACCTGGCGATTGGCTCGCAATCGGCTGCCTCTCAACGACATGGTGTTCATATGGGGCTTGGCGGATATGCCAGACTGCGAACGGTGTGGCCTTGGTCTAGAGGAAACGGCTTCGCACGCCTTCTTCCATTGCCCCCGGGTCCGCCCCTTATGGGACCGTGTCGGCGAGCTGACGGCTCGTATCGCTCCCAGACAACTCGTGTCCATCGATCGCGCATACGCGTGTGACAATGTGTCGCCCCCGTATTCCGGAGTGAAACGAATGGTGTTTCTCACGCTGCTAGCCACGGCTAGAATGGTGATATGGACGACGCGCAAGGAGGAAGTCTTGCGAGGCAATCGTCTTTCGCATCAGGATCTGATCCGATTCTTTGAGCATCAGCTCAGGATGAAGATTAGAACTGATAGGAAACGTTTGCATTCGACAGTCTTCAGCGAAAGGTGGGTGAAAGAGGCGAGCCTGGTTCGTTTGAACGGGGCGAGCCTTGATTTCTTTTTCTAAGTCAAACCTATGTCACATCGGGGTGGTTTCCCGTGGAACCCTCCCCCTGGTTAAGTCAGTCAAGCCTAAGTGTACCTAGTTAATGTGAGTGAGTGTGTTCCTAACCTGTTTCCCGGTTATCTCCTTTTGTTATGATCCAAGTCGAGATTCCCAACATCCCCAGTTTGTTTTTGGCCCACCCATTCCCCCCTTTTTTTATCTCGACTGGGTCAGCCTTTTTATCCCTCCATCCCATGTCCATGTTATTTTATCTCTTTTCCCCATTCCCTTAGCGAGAGCGCTACTTGATTTTGTCCTCTGGACAGAATACAGCGGCCTCTCTATTTTGAGGGTTGGACGGGACTTACTAACATATATTATGTTTAGTTTAATTATTTGTTGTTTAAGTTTGTTTACGGGTTCATCTCCCCCTCCCTTCTCATCTTTTCATTGTTAGAATTTTAATGTATTTTATTCTCATCAAATTTTTAACTGCGTGGGGCGCGTTTTTGTAGTTTTCCCCCTTGTGAGATTGCGGTATTATGGTGCGTGAAGGATCGAACGGCGACGGACGAGTTCTTTTGGTGAATGCGAATATTGTAACGTATGAACGGGTCGCGAATCTGATTAGCTAGGTATAGGATAGTAAGTGAAGACCAGCCTCTCCCCACTTCCCCTTTTTCGGCCTTGTGCCACAATTGTACTTAATCGTCAATAAATAATTTGGCTAAGATCAAAGTGTAGTATCTGTTCGCAGATTACTCGCTGAATGATCGCCTTTAGGCCGGGAGCGATCACTGATACAGGCCGGTCGCAGGGATTCGTCCCTGCGCTGGTAGTATCGGGGCTACGTCTGACTAGCTATGACAAGCTAAGACCAGCCATGACCAGCTATGACTAGCTAAGACCAGCTCTGACCAGCTTGGACAAGCTAAGACCAGCTAAAGCACTGCGGCCCGGGTGAAAGCTCGGGTCCACTCCCCCTCCCGTCCCACGTTAAACCCCGACCTTGTGTCACAACCTGACCGTGTGGGAGGTCAAGTAAATCCACGGCCTTTTGGCTAAGATCAAAGTGTAGTATCTGTTCGCAGATTACTCGCTGAATGATCGCCTTTAGGCCGGGAGCGATCACTGATACAGGCCGGTCGCAGGGATTCGTCCCTGCGCTGGTAGTATCGGGGCTACGTCTGACTAGCTATGACAAGCTAAGACCAGCCATGACCAGCTAAGACTAGCTAAGACCAGCTCTGACCAGCTTGGACAAGCTAAGACCAGCTAAAGCACTGCGGCCCGGGTGAAAGCTCGGGTCCACTCCCCCTCCCGTCCCACGTTAAACCCCGACCTTGTGTCACAACCTGACCGTGTGGGAGGTCAAGTAAATCCACGGCCTTTTGGCTAAGATCAAAGTGTAGTATCTGTTCGCAGATTACTCGCTGAATGATCGCCTTTAGGCCGGGAGCGATCACTGATACAGGCCGGTCGCAGGGATTCGTCCCTGCGCTGGTAGTATCGGGGGCTACGTCTGACTAGCTATGACAAGCTAAGACCAGCCATGACCAGCTATGACTAGCTAAGACCAGCTCTGACCAGCTTGGACAAGCTAAGACCAGCTAAAGCACTGCGGCCCGGGTGAAAGCTCGGGTCCACTCCCCCTCCCGTCCCACGTTAAACCCCGACCTTGTGTCACAACCTGACCGTGTGGGAGGTCAAGTAAATCCACGGCCTTTTGGCTAAGATCAAAGTGTAGTATCTGTTCGCGGATTGCTCACTGAATGATCGCCTATGGGGCCGGGATTCCTTCTCCGATACGGGCCGGCGGCGGGGATTCGTCCCTGCGCTGGTGGTATCGTGGCTGCGTCTGACTAGCTATGACCAGCTCTGACCAGCTTGGACCAGCTAAGACCAGCCAAGACCAGCTATGACTAGCTAAAGCCAAAGCACTGCGACCCGGGTGAAAACTCGGGTCCATTCCCCCTCCCCTTCCCACGTTAAACTCGACCTTGTGTCACAACCTGGCCATGTGGGAGGTCAAGTAAATCCCGTGTAGTATCTGTTCTCAGATTACTCACTGAATGATCGCCTTTAGGCTGGGAGCGGTCACCGATACAGGCCGGTCGCAGGGATTCGTCCCTGCGCTGGTAGTATCATAGCTAGATTAGCTAAAGCCAAAGCTAAAAGACCAGCTTGGACAAGCTATGACCAGCTAAAGCCAAAGCACTGCGGCCCGGGTGAAAACTCGGGTCCACTCCCCCTCCCGTCCCACGTTAAACCCCGACCTTGTGTCACAACCTGACCGTGTGGGAGGTCAAGTAAATCCCCGGCCTTTTGGCTAAGATCAAAGTGTAGTATCTGTTCGCAGATTACTCACTGAATGATCGCCTATGGGGCCGGGATTCCTTCTCCGATACGGGCCGGCGGCAGGGATTCGTCCCTGCGCTGGTGGTATCGTGGCTATGTCTGACTAGCTATGACCAGCTTGGACAAGCTATGACCAGCTAAGACCAGCCAAGACCAGCTATGACTAGCTAAAGCCAAAGCACTGCGACCCGGGTGAAAACTCGGGTCCATTCCCCCTCCCTTCCCACGTTAAACTCCGACCTTGTGTCACAACCTGACCGTGTGGGAGGTCAAGTAAATCCCGTGTAGTATCTGTTCGCAGATTACTCGCTGAATGATCGCCTTTAGGCCGGGAGCGATCACTGATACAGGCCGGTCGCAGGGATTCGTCCCTGCGCTGGTGGTATCGGGGGCTACGTCTGACTAGCTATGACAAGCTAAGACCAGCCATGACCAGCTATGACTAGCTAAGACCAGCTCTGACCAGCTTGGACAAGCTAAGACCAGCTAAAGCACTGCGGCCCGGGTGAAAGCTCGGGTCCACTCCCCCTCCCGTCCCACGTTAAACCCCGACCTTGTGTCACAACCTGACCGTGTGGGAGGTCAAGTAAATCCACGGCCTTTTGGCTAAGATCAAAGTGTAGTATCTGTTCTCAGATTACTCGCTGAATGATCGCCTTTAGGCTGGGAGCGATCACCGATACAGGCCGGTCGCAGGGATTCGTCCCTGCGCTGGTAGTATCATAGCTAGACTAGCTAAAGCCAAAGCTAAAGACCAGCTTGGACAAGCTATGACCAGCTAAAGCCAAAGCACTGCGGCCCGGGTGAAAACTCGGGTCCACTCCCCCTCCCGTCCCACGTTAAACCCCGACCTTGTGTCACAACCTGACCGTGTGGGAGGTCAAGTAAATCCACGGCCTTTTGGCTGAGAGCGTCACTTTATACTTACCTGGTGTAGGAATTCGTCCCTGCGCTGGTAGTATCATGGCTACGACTAGCTTGGACCGGCTCCGGCCTGGACCAGCTATGACAAGCCAAGACTAGCTATGACCAGCTATGACTAGCTTAGACCAGCTTGGACAAGTATGACCAGCCAAGACCAGCGGCCCGGGTGAAAACACTCTGATCCCCACGTTAAAAACCGACCTTGTGTCACAACCTGACTCAGTGGGGGGTCAAGTAAATACCTGGATCTGGTCTTAGTCTTCGTAGCTTTTCAATAAAATTCCGACTCGTAATTTCACATTTTGTAAACCCCCACCCCCGGAACCCCTAAATGTATTTTCTCGAGGCACTTCGGATTTCGAGGCCCGGCACATTTGTGCTGGCTGTCCCCACTCGCGCCGCTACACATGTGATGCATAGTGCTTAGGGTAAATAACTTATGATTTGTACGTTGTTATTATGTGAAACACTATATATCAGCACATTCTAGTTGCCTTGCAATAGATATAAATGTAAAAACAAGCCTGAACGTTTCGATAGTACACACGAAAATGCCCTGGATAGGCAAAATGTTAAGAAACAGAAATAAATCATGGAAAAGTAAATGAAATGGTACGTAATATCAATATATTTAATATATGGCACTGAATGCAGAGTAATTTCCTCACAGAACTAAGAAATGTTTTAGCAGAAGACGGAAAATATAACAGCAAAATCCAAAGGCATATTTGAAAGACATTAGCAAATACGTTGTCTAAAACTACACGTATTAAGAAGTAATAAGAAATCAACTTTAGCCAACCTCCTACGTAATATCAGTCACTGTATATAGCAGTGAATGCTGGACAATTTATTTACAGTTCCACAGCTTCTGCTGAGAATACCATAAACAATACAGATAAGTAATGAGGAATTTTGAAGGAAACAAAAAGGAAAAGACACTTATACTTTCTATCAGAAATTTCTGTCACTTATAAAAAATTGCATTTTGGAAAATTGACATTCTTAAGACATATTGAAAACTATAAGAGCAGAGGAAAATACGAGATAAACAACAAACTCTCGAAATGGTTTCTATGCCGATGACTCAAAAAAAATTACTCGTATCTCGATAATAAGTCTAATCACTTCGATAACTTCAAACTGGTGGCTGATGTAAAAAAAAAAAAACACAGCCTTCAGTCTGTGGCCAATTGGGACAAAAGGATGGCTTGTTAATTTTAAAGCCCCCTAAACTAAACTGCTCTCTATTAATAATCTGAGAGACGCCTTTCTGCCTTCCATCGTTATGGCTGATGCTAACCTCCAGAAGAATGACACGATGCACCCTGCCGGGCTAACATTCTCGGCTGCCATGAAGTGGAAAGACTGCGAGGAAAGTCAGTTCCCTGTGTTAGTCATTTTTTTCTCTCCAGAATCTTATACCTAAACGTCTACCACTCGTCCATGCTGAGAATATTGCTTCCAGATACGGTCTGATGGTACTAATCTTTATTTAGAGATTCCTGATAAAATTCAAAGATGAAGCAGCAATATTATTGGTACTCATCTGGCGGCTCGGCTTCAGTCTTTTTCCGACAACCATAAGTTTGCCTCACTGCGTCTTTTCTATAAATACTTCATGTTAATTGTTAGGGTTAGCTCTTCGCTATCTGTGAACTGGTATTTCTTCCACATTTAGTGATTGTGGGGCGGGGGTTATTACTAATATTATTTTTCTTTAGTTTCTTGTAAATATTTTGTATTCATATTGTAAATACTCATTGGGGTTAATTTTTTAGAATTGTTATTTTATTCCCCCCCCCCCACAGACTTTGAATTGTAAATATGGGGACTAGTTAGTATTTTCATAGAGACAGTGAGGTATTATGGAGGTTGTAGTAAGAACGGTACATATGAATGTGGTGTTTTGGTGTAAGGAATATTGTTCGTACGACTGGGTCAGTGTTTGCGGCTAGCTAAGTTATAGTTAAGACAGAAGAAGACCGTCCTTTCCCCAATCCCCACTTCGGCCTTGTGCCACATTTCTGTAATTTATACAGAATAAATATCGCTCTTCGCTATCGGACCTAGACCTTATGAATTTAAGCACAGTACTAGATTGACGTCGAGGTCTCCTCAGTTTACAGTTGAGGTGGCTAGAGGTAACCTTTACATCTATGCTAACAGTTTCTTTTCTCGTGCTTCCCGCTTGTGAAACTCCCTGCTTACTCCATATTTTCCATTTTAATCGTCAAAAATTTAAATGCAATGTTAATCGCTATCTACTCTCTTTCTTATTACTCTTCTCTTGTTCTCACTCCTTGGTAAAGTTTCTGATTTCTTCCACACCCAGTAAATACTTACGTCTGAATGGATTTAAAGTATTGCTTGGAGTGAACGCGATTTTAAAAAAACAATACGACATAACGAGATTATCTAAATGACAGGATAGGAGAGGGCAGTGATTTTAGAAAATAGACATTCCTCAGACCAACAATGGATATGAAACTCTGGGTAGTCATGGTCGTCTTGAATAGCGCCATACATGAAGAATCATTCATACAGCAAGTTTATTATTATTTCATTTTTATAGAACAATGGAATAGTTTATTGATTCTGAGAGACGTTAACCTCGAAAGCCTTTTGTAATAATTGATGCTTTAACCTTATTGTGAACTTTTATATGACGGTTTATTCCACCATCTTTCTTTTTTACACTGTCTCTAAGTAGATGTGTGTCATAAAATATAGTGAATGACATTGGTCCGATGGCGCCTTCCTTCATGATTTCTGGTCCTATCCTACTTAGACATTCATTACAATCTAAATCAGATTACTTAGTAACGTTTTCATGGACATTATCATCATAAATATTACGAGCATTTCCCTTGCGGTTTTTCCAGTCCTGGGTATGATGATAAACTACATTTGGCAGCAAGACCGCTCATCGGAATATTAAAGGTTTTGAGAAACGTGGAACCACCTCTTAATTGCTGTTGTTACCCGGTCCACTCTCAATCCGGGTGGGAGCGCCTGTTAAGATTACAGCTATGGAGAAATAATGACCTCCCCCCCCAAAAAAAAACACTATGAAAGTATAAAAATACATTTTTATAGTAAAACTACCAACAATGCCTATTTAAAGCAAAATGGCAAAAATACATTTTATAAATAGTTGAAGGCATGAAATTACATTCAATATGTTTTTAGTTGAATTCATAAAATTGTCTTCAAAATATTTACATTCATTAAATAACTTGATAGTGGTTGATAGTCGCTAAACAAAATCAACCAACCAACCATTCAAAGAACTCTTAATGGCGTCCTGGGTTTGACGATAGGTTACATCAGACAGTAAAACCTCTGATGTGGGGGGTTTTGAGGAAGGTTGAACCACCTCTTAATTGCTGTTATTCCCAGATCCACTCTGTACTGGGGTGGTAGCACCTGTTAGGGTCCCAACTATCGTCAAATAGTTAACCACCAACCTGGGGGTCAAAACACCATGAATATATAAAATTACATTTTTATTGTAAAATTACCAGTAATATATTTTCATAGTAAGAAAAAAATATCAGCAAGACATTTTTGTAAATGAAATTAGAAATGCGCCCATGAAAATTAAAGTTCCGTATTAGATGACACATAAGGTATTGATATGCCGCTAAACAAACAACAACATTCCCTGTGTGTGTGTGTGTGTGTGTGTGTGTGTGTGTGTGTGTGTGTGTGTGGTGGGAGTCGTGCGTGCGTATGTGTGTTTGAAAATATTTCCGAGAAAGATTGCATCAATAACATTCTGGAAAAGCCTAACATCTTCTGAAATGACTGAGTAAAACTTACCTCTATATCGGCCAGGCTGAAAAAGTAGGAAACAGGGTTAAGTAAAACTAAGTAAGTAATAAGACTATTACTTAACAGAAGGCTATAAATATTAAATATTTACATTTAACATTATTAATATTTAACTTTTTAAATTCTTAATTTGTAATAGAGCAGGGTCTGTCTGATACTTTCTCAAGCTATTCAAAGAGTCGACGATTTTGACTGAGTTTTACCGATATCGTGTCAGTAACGTAATGTGTAAATCGCTTTGGTAGATCTTTAGAGTACCAGAAATGGATGTATAAAAAAATGAATTTTGGAGAGTTTATCCACAATTTTCATTTGATGTATATTGTTGTGGAGTTAGCTGATCATCTCCACAGGATACCTTGTGGTGAGGTTTGGTAAATGCCGAGTTAAAAATCCCCACAGGCACCTATGCGGAAGGCGAGAGTCTCGTCTAGTGAGGTAGACAGCTACCCGACCTAGTGTATAAGGTGTCTACGGGCAATTTTTGCCCTAGCATACGAGCTCGGAACGCCCATGTAAAAAACAAAAACGGCTTTGTGCCACAACCTGCCTTGTGGGGACGCCTCGGGTAAATACCGAGTTCACAATTACAGAAAACTTAGCTTGTTAAACTCTCTGCCTTATAAGCAGAGTCCCGTCTAGGGATCGTAGACAGCTACCCGATCATTTGTATGCGGGATCTGCAGGAAATCTTTGCCCGGGAGTACACACTCAGATTAGTCACCCCCACCCCGTTAAAAACCGGGCCTGTCCTTCATCCCTCATTGTGAGGAGGTCTCGGGTAAATAACAAGGACGATTAACTCTTAAAGCTTGTCAAACCCCCGGGGAGAGAGGAACTCAGACGAGGCTCCGTCCATAGATATAGCCTCGTCTGGAGAGGTAGACAGTCACCCGACCCTATGTATGCGGGTTCTACGTGGATTTTTTGCCCTAGCGTACGCGCTGGAGAAAGCCACACGTTAGAAACGGTTCTTGTGACATATCCCGCCTTGTGCGGAGGTTTCGCGTATCAAATTATTATCCGGAATAAACTGCTTCTTACATTCTATATGTGTCAACCTTCCTCATTTACGATACAACATGTCTCTTACTCGAAAATTCGAAATGCGATAATAAAAAATTAAACAGACCCACCTTGTCGGTTTAAATTTAAGAAAACATACTTCAATGAATTTCTCCCTACCGAAATGTGTATGTGCGTAGAATGAATGAAAGTGAGCCAGTAAAAGATATATGATGAGAATGTCAATTTTAATGAGTCAGGTTGAGCCATATACAGAATTTCCTCGATTTTCCGGACAGTTTTGGATAGGGGGTGAAAAATACGTCCGAATAATTGGTAATTCGGGATAAATGAATTGAAGAATTAACGAAAATGAATTTTAATACTTATGTCATCAGATATCATTTTCAAACACTTTGTTCAATTTTTATCCTGTTTATTCCCATGAAAAAAAAAAGCCTCAGTTTTTATATATTTTATCTTTCTTGTTCTTTTATTGTTCTTGTATTTTTTTCAGCTAACTCCCGAAGCAGGATATAAGTAGATTAATTAAATATACGTTATTTGTATGAAAAGAAACAAGGAAAATAACAAGAAAAATAACAATAATTAATTTAACTATTTTAACAGCGTTTGTTTAATTTTATCAAACGTTTAGTACGTTTTTCTAAATTGTCAAAACGCTTATGCGAGCTGAAATATTAAGATTAGTTTAGTGTTTTAGCTATTTGAAAAAAGGTACGACTAAAATCCCTTTTTTCTTTTTCTTTATTTCACGTCGCATAATTGAAATCCGGAAAATCTTGGTACAGCTAATCTGAAAATTGATCTACGGAATTTATCACCGAAGCAAAGAATTGTACTGTCAAGTTCAAATAAGACAAGACGGAAGAGACAGTATCCTATTTTTAACATAATCTATTTCCTGGTTTTGGAACGTTGATCTCTAAACTACATTTTTTACCATAAGACTGACAACAAATATTTCTTTATAAAAATAACTTAAGTGCTGGCCAAACATAACTTCAGTGAATCATCGAGCGAGAATCGGTTTGGTGAAGCTGGTCTCTTCTTCTTCATGGGGATTATCTTCGTTACCATCTCGCGAGGTGAGGAGACAAACAATAGAATATTTTATTGATTAGGCTGCAATTTTTGTTATCTCTTGTGCGATTGAGAAATACATGTAAATGCAATTTGCCTGCATTTAAATGTAGACGAGAGACTGCTCCTTAGAGCTTTTCAAAGACTGGAAAATGTAGCCGGCTTTGTGATAAGAGAATTCATCGTCTCATTCTGGAAACGACGTATTCTTAAATAAATAAATACATGCACACTGGAAAGTATATTTGTGGTGTAATGGATAGCGGCCCAGAAAGAGAAATTTATGAACTGAGTTCGAATCCCAGTCGAGTTTGGTATATTCACTTACGCACAAATACCATTCGGAACGGTATGAATCTCTTTCTTCCCCAGCAATGGGTTGAATAGTAGGAGAGACTTTCGCCTTGGTTGGCAATCAGTCGACCGCAAAAAGAAATGACAACCTACTGCACGAAAAATGTTATGCCTTGTCAGTCATGTATCGAAAGTTCTACCAACCGTGTATCTCGACTGATTTGTTTTTATTCATGTCTCTGTGTGTAAATAAATATATATATATATATATATATATATATATATATATATATCAGGGTGGCCTGACGATTGCGTCTAGCATGAAACAGCCTGTCACCTCTAAGTGTTGACTTCAATGTTCACTTTTATATTTACATACGCTCTATCTCTGATATTGAGCACATTATCCCATAAATATAGCAGACCTTAACAGTATATTTGTTCACACACAAATATATATATATATATATATATATATATATATATATATATATATATATATATATATCGTAAATCATTCATACGAAAAACAAATAATGATGTTAATTATATGGCAATAATCATTCTCGCAAACAATATTTAATAATAAAATACAATCAACCTCGAATCCGTTAATGAATGGTATGATCCTTGTTTATAAATTCCGGTTTTATCAGGTCTTATTTTTGCTACTAGCTCGGCTTTCACTCGTTTCATACGACCATCATCAGGTAGAAAATTATGTAATTATGTAAGTTTTTTAAATCCAGGTAATAATGAGACATCGAAAGCCATAGCAAAGCTAATAGCAAAAATAAGACCTGATAAAACCGGAATTTATAAACAAGGATCATACCATTCATTAACGGATTCGAGGTTGATTGTATTTTATTATTAAATATTGTTTGCGAGAGTGATTCTTGTCATATAATTAACTTCATTATTTGTTTTTCGTATGAATGATTTACGTTATATAAATTGAACACGCACTACATAATTGATATTAAAATAACTGATCCTAAATGCGAATTCCTGATAATAACTGTGACATTACTCTAATTATTGAACCATTTAGTTCATGCTACCTTTACTACAAAAAAAGCCTACTTCTACAGTACGAGAACGCACAATTTAAAATTTAAAAAAAAAATTCAACCTTAGCGTCGTGACTGTACGCTCAAAAATTATTCTTTCAGTTAACAATATCACATTTCTAAAAACACTTCTTTTGGTCTGCACTATCTTTCGATGTCTCATTATTACCTGGATTTAAAAAACTTACATAATTTTCTACCTGATGATGGTCGTTTGAAACGACTGAAAGCCGAGCTAGTAGCAAAAATAACACCTGATAAAACCGGAATTTATAAACAAGGATGACACCATTCATTAACGGATTCGAGGTTGATTGTATTTTATTATTAAATATTGTTGGCGAGAGTGATTCTTGCCATATAATTAACTTCATTATTTGTTTTTCGTATGAATGATTTACGTTATATAAATTGAACACGCACTACATAATTGATATATATATATATATATATATATATATATATATATATATATATATATATATATATATATATATATATATATCGAAAGTTCTGCCTGCCATGTATCACGACAGATTTATTTATTTTATATATATAGGAGAACCTTCCACACACACACACACACACACACACACACACACACACACACACACACACACACACACATATATATATATATATATATATATATATATATATATAACACGATAGCTGCATCTACTTCAAGGAAGGTTGAATCACTGTGTCGTGCCAGCATATTTTTCTCGTCAGAATCTTTCGATCCCGGCTTGAAGCAATCGGAGGTCTACCAAACTGAAGTGCTGTCATACAGCGAAACAGTCTATCTATGGATGACAATATATATGCAAATTTTATTTTATTTTGTAATCACTATAAACAGACAAAGCCTATTCTTCATATTACCTCACATGATAAAAAAATGAAAGAAAACAGTGAAATATGCGTTTCCAAACTTCACTTAACAGAGCCAAATCGAGGTTAATATATAGGTATACAGTATCAATAAAAAGAACGGAGAATGTGTGCAAGCAAAAATTTAAATGGACGTCCAAGTGGTTTCCATTTAAAAATTTTCTTTCACACATTTTTCTGAAAAAAAGACTTCATATATAAATTTAAACCAGCACTAAACAAATCATAAACCCACACATAGGCTCATACATATTCATACTAGTCGGATCACGCACACTGTTTTGATAGGGGGCAGGTATGACTCCGTGAGAATATGCTTCGGTGTATCCTATGTAAATCATTTTGTGCTTTTTTTTAATTTACACAGAGACATTCTTCAAGTGGACAAGTATATGCATACACAACAGGGATTTTATATAAGAGATGGAAGTGGAAGTTTGTGATATATAATTTTTAATAACTTTATTGATAGTTTTCAGTTGTTTTAGGAGGCACGGTGGAGTAATTCTCGGTTTGAAGTATCTGAGAGCCCAGTTCGAATTCCAGTCGAATCCATTACATTCACTTACGTGATAATACCCTTGGGAAAAGGTATGAATTTTCTTCTCCCTCAGCTATGGGTAAATATAAGGACAGACCGGTTCTATATTGGGTGGCAACTGCAGAAAGAAATAGCAAACTGCTGCGAGAAAAAAAATATCTGCCTCGTCAGTTATCTATCAAAGGATACATGTTCGCTTGAGCGTGTATCACGCATGACAACATAAGTGATTGACTGAAATATATCTAGAGATCCTTAATAAAACCCAAAGAAGAAACAACAATATTATTGGTACTGATCTGGCAGCTCGATTTCAGCCATTTGTCCACCACAGTAAAGTTGCATTCTTGTGACTTTTCTATAAATACGTTCATGGTAATTGTTCCGGTGAACTCTTTGATATGATACTTAGACTTTATAAATCTAAGCACAGTAATAGTCTGGCAACAAAGTCTCATCAATTTACAGTTGAGTTTGCTAGATGTAACCGTAACTTCTATGCTAACAGTTTCTTTTCTAGCATCTCCAACTATGTAACGTCAATCGACATCTCCAGTTGCTTTGATCTATCCACTTCCCTTCTCCACATCCTTTCACCTTTCATTCCTATCTGCTCTCGCTCCAAATCTTCTGTAACCCCCTTGCCTTGATCGATCCACTATCTTTTTCCACATCCTCTCCTTTACCACTCCTATCTGCTCTTCCTCCAAACCTTCTGTAACCGCTTGCGTGCTAGTGGCCTCCAGCCTTGCTTGGGGTAATAAGCTTAAAAAAAAAAATTCTCGCTTGCGGAACTCCCTTCTGGCTGCATGCTCTCCAGCCAACTTTATTCTTCAACAATCTAAATGCAATGTCAATCGCTATCTACTGTGCTCCTGGTTACTCTTTTCTCTTCCCGCTCATGTTTCTGCCTCTAATTTTGCCACACCTCGTAACCGCTTGTGTTTTACTAACTTTACTTCCTTGCTTGGGTTGACGTCGATTAAAAATATAGTCACTCTAGGACTGCGGCCACACAAGGAAAGATAATCCAGTTTACACTACTATTTAAACAACAGCTGGTGTTCTGATATGAGACGACAAATTCCGGTTTTGAACCACAGGTTGCATCCTCGTGATGCCTGCATGACAGAGTTCGTTATGAAATTTTCTAGATTGTTGGCGCTCTTTATTGATCCACACTGTCTTGACAGCAAGTCCGCCGTTGTATTTTTCCTTTCCCGGCTGATGAAAACGTCAAATGAAAAACAGGAAAGCTAGCTCATTTTTTTTTTAAATTTTATTTTGCTTGACGTCTTGGGATTAAACAAAGGAGACTTCGTTTGGACAGCGATTAACTAACAGCAGTGACCAATTTAGAAATGTCGCCATTTTTGAGCGCCTCGACTGTCGCATAAGCCTCCTTTTCGACAGCTGATTGTCTGCTCTCAGATTTTGACAATGTTCCGGAGAAGAACGCTACAGGGCGCCCGGATTGGCTTAACGCGACAGCTATGGCGTCGTCGAAAGCGTCGAGCTCAAATTCTAGGAGAAAGTCAGGATTCGCCCAAGTTATGGCTGGGTTAGCGATATCTCTTTTGAATCCCTCGAAGACGTTAACGGTAGAAGAAGATAACGGAAATTTGATAATTTTCGTAAGTGTCTGTTTTCTTGTATAAAACGAGGGTATCCATTAAGAATAATGGGCCACCATACCCATGGTTCATCGCAAGGCGGCTATGGTGGTAGGAATAGATAGTTTTAGGCGTTCAAGGCCCGGATTCATGATTCCTTTACCCACAATATATCCAAGTAGTCTTATAAGTACGCTTTTTAGTGTAAGATTATATTTCTTGACAGCCGGCAAAAACAGTTTTAGGATGCAAATGTGGTGAGCCCAGTCATGACCACATAATCTCACATTATCTATGTAGGCAAAGGTGCCTTGTAATTTCTCTTCAAGAACCCTCTGAAAACTGAAAACCCCGTTGGTGACCCCCAGACAGAATCCGTCGGAATGAATGAAGTCGTCCGCAGGCTTCAAAAGCCGTATAAGGCTTATCTTTAGGGTCTATAGCTACTTGATGGAAGGCACACCTTAGGTTTAACATGCTAAATATTATGTATTTGGTGATAACGTTTATCATCTTGTCGATACGGATATAAAGTATTCATTCACGAGGGTCGACCTATTTATAGTTTTGGAATAGTCTACGACCATTCTTTTTTACTATTATTAGAGGACGTTATTCATATTTGTCCCCACCATGGTGATCTACTTTCTTTGATTTATTCCTCTCTTAACTTTCTTCTTTTTTTCTGCTTGAATAAATGTTTTATCTTCAAGAGAAGACTTTTGAAATTTGGTGGTCACTGGTTTAGTTTTGGGTTAAGCTTTCGAAAATAGGACTTTTGTAGATCTATAACGGCCAAGCCACAGATGTTCAACGCCGATTTAGTGCTCCCAACGGGATATTAATACTAGAATGCTGTTTAAGGACATCATGGACCAGTATATGACATCGTAACACGGATTTGGAATCACGAAAAGTCTGGTGTTAATGTAGTTAATTTGATTCAAATCTAGGCCGGCCAAAACCTATCCCCTAACCTGCGAAGATAGTGAAGCGTTTGCCATAGTCAGTTGATTATGCACGTTTTTAAATCTGTTTCAGCGCTAATAAAACTCTGAGCTTCCTGTGTCGATTAGCGCATTCATTTCTACTCCGTTTATTTATACACTTAATATATCATTTGAAAGGCATTTAGGGTTTGTAGTTGATACGATACTAGTCGTAATAGGAGCATCGACCAAGGTGAAAAAACCTCCCAAAAAACGACGAACGTTAAAGAAATACCTTTCTTCCTGCATTTGTGGCATTTAGTTTCCCTGGCTGAACACAACCGGGGGTAGATTGAGACCACACAGATAACATTTTTGTCTGGTTGCAGTACTAGCAGTGTATGGAGTGTTTTCCGGAGAGAGAAGATTTTGAACTTGCGGAGGGCGGACAGAAACAAGGAAGTTTACCGTAGAGGGCCGTCTTTTTTTTCCTGTTTGGGTCGCTTGAACTGGTGGACTAATAAGAGTGCGATTACTTACTGCAGCCTCTGCGACACTTGTTTGTAGGTATGAACAAGATTGCTTTTCTCCAACGTAAGTGCCTACTCTCGAGTTGTAGCCAAATCTAGTTGTTTATTTCCCAAAAATCTTTGACGTATATAGATCGATTCTAATCCTTTTATAAATATATCTGATAAATTCGTCCTTTGCCTGATTTGCTGTCGTCGTTTGAAAGTGGCAGTCTCGACTTAAGATCTTTAATCGCTGAAGATACTGTTCTAAACCGTCTTCAGTGGATTGGCGTGTTGATAATACATGTCAGACAAAGATAATATTTCCTCTCTTCACAAAAATTCCATCCAAAATGTCCATATCACTCTGGTATATTTTGCAGTGAGAAGTATTGGTATATACAGAAATACAGATATGGAAACGTGGTGCATTAACAGGTTAAGTCTATCTGTATCACTAATAGGAGTGGATGAACTGTTTTCAAGTACAAGCAAGTATCTTACGAATAATCTTTTCCAGCATTGCCAGGCGTCAGTAGAAGACGGGCACGCAGAGTCCAAGTCGAGATGGTTTAAGGTATTTGCTAGTCGATCGGTTTAAAGTATTTGTCTATAATTACGTTCAATAAATTGTAATAAAAACTTGGAGTCTAGTTCGGCTTAATGTTGCCTTTATTGAACTGCACTGAAGAGTTCTGGCTAAGACGGTGCGATTTCTTTCTACAAATCTTAAGACACGGGAGGAAATCGGGTTCTCTTACCACATGTATATTGACATATTTTTAGTCGGACTGATGGATAGCGAAATATTTATCGGCACGGGAAGTTTAATCTGCTAGCATTGTTCAATTTCTGTGGGATCGGACAACTCAACAACGCGGACTGATCGCCGAGACAACTCAGCACCAGAAAAACAAAGTCTTTATAAACGAATAAAGTAATTTATTAACTACTAAAACATTAATTCGTGAAAAACTTTCTTCAAATAAGGCATTTGAAAAAGCATTATGTAAAATATGAACCATTTCTTTTGGAAATATTTTTAATAATGTAAATCGTAATTTATTAAATTATTTTTGCTAAAAATATTTTAGAATAATTTACTTTATCACAAAATAAATTAAATTACGATTTACTTTATTAAAAATCATTAAACAAAAAAATGTTTCATTTTGATTTGCATTTTTCGTTTCACAATTAAAAACAAATGTTAAATTGAATTATTTTTTAAATATATATTTACTTTATTGAAAGATAAATTTCTTAATGATTTACTTTATTAAAAAAAATTAAAAACTAAAAACAGTTTTAAATTTTACATAATGCCTTTTCAAATACCTTATTTGAAGTAAAATATTCACTAATTAAGGTTTTAATCCTACATAAATTACTTTTATGCGGTTATGGTGCTGTGTTGTCTCGGTTCTGAGTTGTCTCGGAGTTCAGTTATCGATGTTGAGTGCGTTCATTTTAGCACTGATGCTATTAATAAAGGCATGAATTCAGCATTTTTCCAACTATTTATAGATTAAATATGGCTTCAATCTATGAAAATACGACTGAGCTGAGTTGTCTTATTTGTCTAAAAAACATGGTTGTCATTAATTTTCAAAATAAATTACACTGACTTTCATTTTCGATTTTCTTCTAAACCACTTGCTTCTAAAAACATTTATTTAAATCTTATATACGGAAAAAATATTTATAGAAAGTAAGTAAAAGGGAAAAGCAAAAGAAAATGCGTCTTTAAAATCAACAGGGAAATATATATTGGAATCAGTCAAATACCATACGCGATAAACGCTTGCGTGATCACGTTCCTTTCGATTCATGACTATGCAAAAGATTTTCCCGCAGTAAGTAGACATTCCTTCCTGCTGTAAAATCAAGGGTATAGTCTGTCATATTTAACCCATATCTGGGAGGGGAAGAGAAGGCTTCATCCCTATTCCAAGGGTATTTACGCGTATGTGAAATCGAACTCGGCTCTCTGATTTTTCATTTCGACCCGTTAAATATTACACCAATAACTCACATTCTTTATTGGAAGAGCATCTCGAAAAAATGTTCACTCTATATGAGATCTGATAAAAAAATACGCAGTCAGGAATCATTTTTTAAACTTAATATATGGAGATATACAATAGGCACTTCGACAAGAAATACATTTTTTCCTCGTTTTCTTCTTTTTCATATTTCTGTATATTAAGTATCCGAGAACACGAATATCAAAAGAAAAATATTTATAAAAGTTAATAAGAGGCGTCCGTTTTCTGATAAAATTCTTTGTAAATTGATAAACCCATGGAAACCAAAACAAAATACAGCCATACTCCCTGATTTCTTATTATGTAAAAAAAATATATTAGATTAATGAAATTTGTAATCTGGATTTATTTTATCTTTTTTTTTTTCGTTACTGTTGATGACGTACTCCAGATTAAAAAAATATTTTAGATTTTAAGAAACCACGTTGTATAAGGATGTTTGTTTTGGCTCCCGTAGGGCAATTAATTTACAATGCGAAATGGACCCTCCTAGTATTTCTATAATTATATATTTTATCATTTCACTCCAAAGTAAGGGAATAAAGCAACTAAGACTCAATCAGTTAATGAGTGCTAAGGAATATGTGAAAAAGAAACACATTGTGTAGGTTAATTTTGACTGTTTTTGTTTAGTGGCATATCAAACATTGTGGGTTATTTAATGCTGAAATCTAAATATCTTGTACGCATTTTTTTGTGGTGTGTGGAGATAATAATCGTTTAGAGATACAAGTCTTACGAATTAATACATAATTGTCGGGAGAAGAGGTGGATTCACTCCTTTCTCAAGGGTATTTGAATATATTGAACCCGGCAGGAATTGGAACTCGGACCTCCGATTAAAAATTTCGATGAATTATCCATTACACCACACACACGCCCAAGTTTACAGCACCTGGAATTCTCAAGCGTTCACCCATCTAGTTATTGACCAGGCTCAAAGTAGCTTAACTTTGGTGATCGTACAGGAACCAATGTTTCAATGTAATGTGTCCGTAAGCCTACATTATTTAGGAGAGTGGACTGCTCTGCAGTGTACAGGGTTGGATGGTGGCGAAACGTAAGATAAGCAACAAAAATAAAAACAGAAAAGTGAGAGGGGCTGAGGTAAAGAAATAGACATTTATTTCAATGTTGATTCGCAGATGACGAGCTGAGAAAGTGTTGGGTGAAAATGACAAAAGGAGTTTATCTTTATAAAAATATACTCAACAAACGGGTTTTGACTCGTTTGAGACATTGTCAAATTCGATGGGTTATTTAATACCCAAATCTAAATATTTTGGAAGCATTTTTTGGCGGGTTTGGATATAATAATCCTTTAGATATACATGTCTTACGAATTAATTCATAGATGTGGGAAGAAAAGGTTGATTCCGTCTTTTCTTAAGGGTATTTGCCCCTAAGTGAATATATTGGACTCTACAGGAATTGGAACTCGAGCTTTTGATTAAGAATTCCTAGGAATCATTAAACCACACAAACACCCAAGCTTACAGCACCTGGAATTCCCAAGCAGTCACCCATCTAGGTACTGACCAGGCTCAACGTTGGTGATCCAGTGTTTGAATGTGATGTGGCCGTAAGCCTACATTATTTAGGAGAAAGGACTGCTATGCAGTGTACATGGTTGAATGGTGGCGAAAAGTAAGATAAGCAAAAAAGAATTGTTTTTTTTAGGGGTGGAGATAATAATAATTTAGAGATACATGTCTTACAATTTAGTTCATAGCTGTGGGAAGAAGAGGTGGATTCCCTCCTTTCTTAAGGGTAGTTGCGCCTAAGTGAATATATCGAAACCGACGGGAAATTGAACTCTGCTCTCATTAACAATCCCGAGCCATTAACAATTAAACAACACACACACCCAAGCTTACAGCGCCTGGCATTCTCGGGCGTCCACCCATCTAGGTACCGATCAGGCTCAACGTTGCTTAACATCGGAGATCTTACGGGATCCGGTGTTTCAATGTGATGTGGCTGTAACATTATTTAGGCGATGTTAACTTTATAAGAAGATGAATTAAGAAGACAACGGTTGACACTGCATTTAAATTTTTGAAAATCAAATTTGACTGGAATGCAAGAGGTCGGAACAGATTTCCAAAAGCAAGAGAAGAAAGTATTTACATAAAACTTACGGCAACATCGAGCCATTTCAAATATTAAGATAAAATTAACTGCCAGTGTAGAATTGAGCTTAAATAGTTAAGTCTATCGTTTGATTGAGTCATTTATTTTTTTACGGTTTATCAACCTTTTCAATGTTATTTAAAACCAGACCTTTTTTTTTCGATGGTAAGAACATTTTGAGATAATAATGATTTAGTCATATAAGTCTTTTTGTGATTTGATTGCCTCTGTATTTTGTTACAAAATGCGAAGGCCAGGCCCAGAATGGTCAGCGATTGGCCGGAGTGCCTCGTGGGCGCAGCATTCTGAAAATGATTGACTGCCTTTGTCTGGGTTTTGAACATAAGTCCAAAACGGAGCGAATTAAATAAAGGACCGCCAGAATTCTGAAGCGAAGACCGCCCTTGCACAACCCAGGTTAGTGACCGGTTAAGACCACCGAGGAGGGACGCGGAACGAACGTGGGTCATGTGTTCTTATGACGCCATTTCTCTTACTACCTCTGAGAATCTAAGCTACCACCATTCTCTCTAAAACCGATAACAGAAACAATGTAGTAGCGTGGGGATCCAGACACGACACAGAAGACCAGAATTTTCACCCACGCTCGGACGTGAATATACCGATTTAGTAGAACGCAATTCATTCCACTTAGCCTAGAAACCTACTTACATATTTAAATCGTGCAAATATCTTGCCGCGAAAAGTAATTCTAATTGAT
This sequence comes from Acanthosepion esculentum, assembly GCA_964036315.1. Lineage (NCBI taxonomy): Eukaryota > Metazoa > Mollusca > Cephalopoda > Sepiida > Sepiidae > Acanthosepion > Acanthosepion esculentum. The sequence continues at coordinate 8,344,392 of OZ038509.1, read as the reverse complement.
TTTGAAATTTTGATTATTTTGCAGATCTCAAAGAATTTGCCCGTAACGTTCCGTGTTTATTTAGATCTTTTATTCGATTGTTTGTCATTTAAAAATGGTCCCCGGAAGAATGCAATTAAATGAGACGGGGATTTATTCATTTCAAGCCAAGATAGAATTAATGGCCTGTGGCTAATTGAATTACACCGGAATCTTTCTATACGTATACATATATGGACAAAAGAAGCGCTCACGCACACAAGTACATACACGTATATATATATATATATATATATATATATATATATATATATGTATGTATGTATATATATATATTTCTCTATCTATCTGCTATAGCTCTTGAAAAAATATATTTCAATTGAGCACTGTTGAGTGACAAGCTAATTCAATAAACAACAGCCACCTCCGTTAATGCGAAGCTGTTCAGTAAAATGAATGGAGCACTCCGGCTGTTTGGCATTTGTTTGCATTCGTAAAAACAATACGCTAGAGTTAGCTGCTTAATTCTACCGAGTGAATATAGCAATGTGGTAGAAACTCTGACTGACACCAGATCGGTTGGGTTGCAATCCTGGCTTGAGGCACTGAGGAGCTGTGATACAGCGAAACAGTACTGTCTGCGAATATATATATATATATATATATATATATATATATATATATATATATATATATATATGCTCCTTCATAGAGCATTAAAGATATGCTCTGAGTCCTCTTTGGATGGGGAGGTTAATTTTGTCAGGGATACCCTTTGCGGTCTAGGTTACCCACCTGACGTTGTTCAGTCTGTTATCCGAGACAAAATTGAAAAGTTCACAGGTGTAAAGATTTGCGGTGTTGGGAGGTGTCCGGTTTATCTAAGATTGCCTTGGATCGGAACCAAATGTGAAAGTTTTGTGAGACAAATTTCATCGTCGCCGCTTTTTCTCTGCTGAGGTTCGTGTAGTATTTCAAACACGGCCTATGTTTCATTCAATGTGTAAAGACGTTCTCCCTCCTCACCAAATTAATTCTGTTATTTATCAATATGATTGTAGTTGCGGTGACAACTACATAGGGAGAACAACACAACGACTGGACATGCGAATTAAGCAACACGTTCCCACAAAGATCAGGAACCATACCCTGCCGTCTGATGGACTCGTGCCGAACACCTACAGTTCAGCCATTTGTGAGCATCTATTAAAGAACAGAAGGTGTGCGGCTAAATTTAGTGTGGACGGGTTCACCGTGTTGTCCCGTTCACATCCTTCATTTTATCTAAAGGTGCTGGAGTCAATTTACATCGGGTCCCGCAGGCCCTCTCTGTGTAAACAGCGTGAGTGTATGTTGGGGCTCGCTGTCGTTTGGCTCTAGCTCCAATTTTTTTTCTCCCCCTCACACTTATTTCCTTTTTCATTGCATATTCTGTTTTTTAATGACATTAAAATCTCCCACAGAAGCCTGAAGAGCGGGAGCTAAACCGGTTGCTTCCCTTTTTATTCTTTGCTTTAGTATTTTAATGACTAGTAATAAGCTTAACACTTTCATTTCAGTTATAAAATTTTGTACCTACAAAAATATCTTTATATATATATATATATATATATATATATATATATATATATATTATGTTGTGGTGTCCTCCCTCTAAGACTATGTTAGACTCTTCCGCCTACTAGTAGGAGAGAAGGGACAGTGAACAGTGAATAGATTGAGAGCTAGTTCATTCGATACACTCTCACTAGTTGTGTAATACTCTTCTGTGGTACTTACTGTTAAATATACGATTTATCTGCAAACCTGTTTTTTGTTATTACTTAAGCATTTACTTGGTCATGACAATATGTATATTAAGCAATTCACCCCTAGCAAGGCGGGAGTGCCACTAATACGCAAGAGGCTTTAGAGTGTGTAAGTAAGCGGAAGGCTGGGTATAGCTGGTGGGTTGGGGATAAAAAAAAGAACGAAGATGGATAAAAAGAAGAACTGGGATCAAGGTAACAGAAAATATCGATTGACATTACATTTAAATTTTTGAAGATTATAGTTATCAGGGAAACATGTAAGCGGAAGGGAGTTTCACTGTCGGGAAGTGCAAGAGAATAAGCTGTTGGAGTAGATGAGGCTGTTACATTTAACTGTTTCGACAGTAAAAGGGTGGGATCGACTTACCAACCTAGTAGCACGCTTAAATTCATGCACCCGGGGCACCAGTGAAAACAGCTCGTCAGAGCAGATACCACGAAAATATTTATCTAAAATCACAAGACGAATAATGTCTGTCAGCAATAGTTTTACGCGTGTAACGAGTCGACTGTCATATTATAGCAACCGTTCTCTAATTCATGTTTTATTAAAATCATTGACTCGGCATTTCTTTTATTTCTCGGGCTAACGTTTTTACGCTGACATGAAGCGGAAGGAGTATAATGAATCAAGTACTAGGTTTCCTGTTAGCAAAGTTGGGCCACTATATCGCACTAGACAATTTTTCTTGCCAACGTCTATTATACACATTTATAATTTTACCGTTTGTACAGAATTGAATATTTACATTGTTCGGACTGTTATCCTTATCTTTATTGCCATATTCACAACCTGCGACATTAGGTTTATAAGTACGAGAAATTCATACACAGATGTCCTCACGGATAAAGACGTTGGTTTGATCCAGTGATTAGACCCAAATATTTGTGAGTTCAATACAAGGCTACAGCAGTATTGAACCAAAAACTTTGCGAGTTGAGTTAAAGGGAAATAACTGAGTCAACCGGATGAAGCATTGCCCGTGAAAAGTAGAACAATCTATCCCGGGTGACGAAATAAAGGGTTCGATACGATATTCACCTGAAGAAAGCCGGGGCGTACAACAGCCGAAACGTTTCACATATGGCAATGAAAATGAGGATAACAGTCTGAATAATGTAAATAATTTAAATAATTATAATACTCAGAGATATAGACAGGAATTGAATATTGCTGCTATATCTGGTCCGATGCTTCTATTATGTATTTATATATTTGTGATTATATATAAAAAGGAATCTGCACTTTTATTGGCCCTCACCTGGTAACATTGGCTTAAGCCAATTTCCCCACTGCTGTGACGTATATTCCGTTTGTATTTCTATAAATCTTTCCAGGGGAATTGTTCTAATGAGATATCCTCCTTGGTGCCTAGAATCTATGAATATAAGCGCAGTACGAGATTGGCAGCTAGGTCTCATCGTTGTACTTTTGAAATGGATAAGTTCTATACTAACAGATTTTTCTCTTGCGCTTCTCGCCGGTGGAACACTCTTGCATTCGCGTCAACTTTGACTTTGAAACTCAGAAACACCTGGTGTCATAGTGGATTTATTGCCTTGCTTGGGGTTAAATAATTTAAAAAATTAAGCTAATTACGAATGATCGGTCTCAGTTGCTTTATAAACAATATACTTAAATATAATTAATTCGGATTTCTCTGTCACCATTTTCCAACGTCCACTTCCGGTTTCTTGCTTTCCGGTCAAATTTGACCTTCGAAATTTTAAATGGTCCATCAATCGGTATCTTCTCTCTTCTTAATTTCTGTTATTTTATTGTTCTATCTCCTTAATAAGGTCTTTCTTTTTCTCATATTCTTTCACATCGAGTAACCACCTTGCTTTATTGATTTGCGGATATGAAATTATTAAAATATTTTTTTTTTGTCAGATTTCTTTTATGGATTTCGTGTGTGCAGATATTGTCCAAATGATTGTTCGATTCGAGCACTTTCGTACATATGTATTACTTTATTCTTTGATTTAATTTCAGACGATGATTACTTTTGATATAACACACTTCTTGTCTCTAGTAACAGATTTACAGTTATATGAATTCAGGTAACGAAACAAAACGAGACTATAGGTAACAAAATATGCCGCATTGACAGATTCTAAAAAAAAAAAAATACAACAAGAGTATAATTAAAACTTTAAAAGATGCCCAGATAAATACATTTTTATTTAACGAAGTTATTCTGAAATTAATTAAAATATAGCGGAGGCACGTTCTCTCAAAATTATAGAATAGAATTTAATTAAATAAAGCAGAATGTATTTATGAGAGCACCAATGCGTATATGCATATATCTTCATGTGCTTATCTTTTTCTATATGTATGTGTGTGATTGAATGCGCGTGAGTTTGATTTTATCTCTGTGTGACTGTATCCGCGTGTATAGGTTTACGACGGGGTGATGATAAGTTTTTCAGCAAGCTAAGAATAGTTTTTATTTTTTTCTCTTTTTTAAAAGATCAGTTTTGGTCATTTTGTCAGAATATTTGGAAATGGTCGCAAACGTTTTAGTATCTCCTCGTTTCCGAATTTTACTAATCCATTCCCTTTCCAAATATCCTTACTTTAAAATACTATTTTGTTGAAGCTGTACAAATATTAAATTATTCAGTCAGATATGTGCCATGCATGATACACGCTTAGGCGATCATGTATCTTTCGATACATGACTAACGAGGCACATTTTTTCCCGCAGTAGGTTGCCATTCCTTTCTGCGGAGGACCAGTTGCCATCCAAGGCTTATAGAACCTGTTTGTCCTGCCCTGGTGGGAGGGGGGTAGATGAAAATTCATACCTTTTCCAAGGATATTAGCACGTAAGTGATTCGACTGGAATTCGAACTCGGCTCTCCGATTTCTCAATCCGAGCTGCTATCCATTACACTACCATGCCTCCTCGAATTCCAGCCAAATCCATTACATTCACTTACGTTTCCTTGGAAAGGTATGAATCCTCTTCTTCTCTCCCCAGTTATAGGTAAATAGCAGAAAAGAATGGGTTCTATAGCCTTGGATGGGAACTGGTCTATCGCAGAAAGATATGACAACCTACTGCGGGAAAAAATCTGCCTCGTCAGTCATGTATCGAAAGTTACATCATCGCCTAAGCGTGTATCATGCATAGCACTTAACTGACTGATTAATAGATCTCATACATAAACTAAGCAAAATCGAAATTACATTTAAATTGGCATATGATAGAGAAGCAGTATATTATTTTATTTCTGTTTATCCGGAGAGATACAGACCCAAAATTCCATCGTAAATAAATAAATAAAAAACGATTCTATACACATTCACTCATCAAAATTAAATAAAATTTTATATATTCACATTTTATTTATTTATTCATTTATTGAAGAGATGTTTTATAAATTATGCGAAATTTGTTTGATAAATATTTTACAATAACTGTTGGAACAGCTAAGCGACCTTGACATCTTTGGAAAAAAATATTAAAATAATCCAAAAACTATACGGGCAGTAAAACGCCTGCATACAAATAGAAAATAAAATCAATAAATATACAAAAACAGAAAGAGGTGTAAAACAAGGACGTGGCCTCTCACAGGATTTATTCAACCTGTGAGGCTATATTCAGAGAATTCCAAGTCCTACTAGAATCCATTATTGGCGGCCACAATCTAAACACCATAAAATATGCGGATAGCACAGTGCTGAAAGAAATGACAGAAAGGAATCTACAAGAACTCCTACAGAAGATATTTAAGAAAAGCGAGAAGAAAGGATGGAACCTCAATTGAAAGAAGACAGAATGTAAGCCAAAATCAAATCAGTTAAATATCTGGATGGGCTTTAACAGAAGAAGGAAAGTACGGCAGCGAAATCGGAAGGCTCATTAGGATAGAGAAAGTGCCTTCCAGAATCTAAGTAAAATATTAAGAAAGAAAGAAAACTGTATTGAAATGTTATCTAATTTCAGTCTTCTCATATTGTGTAAATTAATCTCTCGATTAGTTTATAACACGTTTATTTATCATCTCTCAGTTGTGCCTCTGTCTTTGGGCAGAGTGCGCTCAGGGGCGGCTCCGCCAAATGACAGAGTCGCAACTGAGGAAAATTATACGGAGAAGTGCCTAACCCTGGAAAACAGCTGCCTTCTCATTGCATCGGAGAGAGGGATACGTGCTCGCGCCGAGGCCAGGGCAAGACACTTGCGGGTGCTCGGGCAATTTTTGTTCCTAGCCCGTGTGTAAGCGCTCGGGCTCCCGACATTAAACCGACCTTGTGTTACAACTTAACATCAGTAGTGGGGTGGGGTGAGTAAGTAAAAAAAATATCAGTCCTCCCATATAGTAGTGAATGCTGAACAAACTCCTCGCAGATGAAGGAGAATCACCAGAAATCTGATTCTACAGACGGAACTCGGCTGGAATTTCAAACATGGCTCTCCGATTTCACATTCCAAGGGATGTTGGAACTGCAAGGTTAACCTGACATGTTTGTGAAGGATATAAAATAATACAGAGCATATAATGCTTATTAAATCGAATGCGTGTGAAGGGAAAATTAATTCATTAAATATACAAAATAGAAAGTGGGTGTAGAAATGACTGTGCCTTATCACCCGACTTATTCATCTATACAGTGAGATGATTCTCAGAGAATTGGAAGTTTGGTTTGCTTTGTTTTATTTTACAGCATATCAACCTCAATGGCTTACTTAATGCCGACAAACATTTTATTGTTGGTAATATTTTTTGTTCAAATATGTATTATTGGTAATATTTAAAAAAAAAATGTATTGCTTGTATTAAAACCTATTTTTACACTTTCATAGTGTTTCGACCTCAGTTTGGGGCTAACTATTTTTCAATAGCTCGTTCTGGGTGAACTTGGGGACACCAGTAATTACGAAGTGGTTCCACACTCCTCAAAACCTCCTGATCAAAGGCCTTGATGTTGTTTGTAGTTTATCGTCTTACACAGGACGTGGATGTAGTTTATCGTCATACTCAAGACGAAGAATTCGAAGTCCCCTCATGATTCAATATGAGCGGTGACAATCTTAACAACATACGATATGCAGGCGATATAGTGTTGATAGGATATGCAAAAAGGAAACTAAAGGAACCCCACAGAAAGTAGTGAGTAAAACGGAGAAGAAAGGAATAAACACCACCTGCTGAAGAAAACAGAAATCATGGTTGTTAGCAAAAGGAAAAACTACAACATTCAAAGTACAAATTGCAGATAGCAAAACAAAAGAAATACAATTTAAATATCTGAGAAGTTTTTTTTTAACAGAGGACGGAAATATTGACACCGAAATACAAAGGCGCATTGGGATAGCGAAAGTGACTTCCAAAATCTAAGCAAAGTATTAAGGAAAAGGAAGATTTCATTAGAAACAAAGGAAAAAGATACTGAACTGTTATGTTTTATCTGTCAGAGAATTCTGGACAATATCCTCACAGATAAAGAAGTGATTTGAAGCAACAGTGATGTGGCTCTACAGAAGGATGCTGAGAATAGATCGACCGAACGTGACTAACGACGAATTTTACATAAAATGCAAACGAAAAGGAAACTTATACTTAACATCATATAAGAAGTCTGTCTATATTTCTGAGATGAGGTATTATGTACAGTATTTACATTAGTCGGACTATTGTCTTCATCTTTCTCGCCATATTTGTCACAACGTTTCGGCCGTTGTACGCTCCGGCCTTCTTCAGGTGGTTGGAATTTCGAACTGAACCCTTTATTTCGATCACTGGGGAAGACTGTTCTCGTTCCACGAGCCATGTTAGATGGATGTCAGTTATCAGTTGTCTCCTGCTAATTTTTCCCTCTGAAAGTTCTCCACTGCCTTAACCAGGTATTGAACTTGAGAACACATGGCACAGTGGATAAAGGCGTTGGTTAGATCCAGTGACAGACCCAAAGAGTGTGAGTTCACACCACCTGAAGAAGGCCGGAGTGTACAACGGCCGAAACGTTGTGACAAATATGGCGACAAAGACGCGGACAATAGTCCGACTAATGTAAATACTGTATATAAGAAGTCATTCAGATTTCGAGGGCACATAATGACCAAAGAAGTGTTGGAAAATTTGCTACTCAGTAGACAGATTGAAGTCAAGAAGAAAACAAATGCTTATCGTATATCTCGAATTTGAGTCAAGAAGAAGAAGAAAAGCACTTAGAATCTGAAGCATCGAGTTGTTAATATTGCGCACCACTTTAAATAGGAGTTGAGGAGAGAACCCGCATCGATAATAGAAAGAATAGCATACGTTACAGGACTTGAGAAACCGGCTTTCCGGAAAAAAATAAGTGTTTTAAGAAAAATATTAAGAAAAATATTTTTCTAAATTTCAATCGAAAAAACTATGGCTGGAAGGTCAAATTTTTCCTTGTAGCGAAACAGCTAATATCTATCTATCTATCTATCTATCTATCTATATATATATATATATATATATATATATATATATATATATATATATATATATATATATATATATATTTAACTCGAAACTCGATCATGTCTCTCACACCACTCCTCACTACTCTCTCTGTTAAATTACATAAACTTAATACTGCCCGTCAAAAGTTTAAATGTTCATTTCATTTTTCGTTTCACCTTTTGGAAGTGTAGTCTGTTGATCCAGCGCCCTTTAAATGGGCTATAGTGAAATAAATTATTACATGGAGCCTTAAAGTGGTCTGCTTTTCTTTAATATATATATATATATATATATATATATATATATATATATATATATATATATATATATATATATATATATATATATGAGTGATAGAAATTACGAGGAATTGAGATAATTATAATTAAGTAATTCATCGAATCTAGAAGAACCCTCAACAGAATGCAGAAAGCACTGGACGGCCGTTTCGTCCTATATTTGTGACTCATCAGCAGTACGCATCCACTACCGAGAATTGAAATCTGGACAGTTACATTATCAGGCAAACGTCATGCCAACTGTACCAACTGGCTTCGATGACGATGAGGTAGCGAATCAGACTCGATATAACGCCGCCCAATCACATATTCCGCGGTGGAACTCATCTGAGATTCACTTTTACCCATAGAACTGTGCCCCCACGAGACACGACTACTATCACAAAGCCACTCAGTCCAGAGCATTAGAAGCCGGTTCCTCAAACGAAATTTTGGGATTCGAAAATCAAATCAGCCAAAAATTTCGCTGGAGGATGAAACAGAGCTTGACACTTTAATTCAATTTAATTTTAATAATTATATTGAAATTTTTGGCTCCTGTATTTGAAACATGAGAACTCCTATGTAGCGAAGGAATCATATTTTTAAAAAGTAATATATATATATATATATATATATATATATATATATATATATATATATATATATATATATATATATATTTAAACATAGAGAGCCAGACAAACCTACCAAGCTTTCACCTAAGCGGATCGTCAGGGAAGGTTTTCCGAACGAGTATAGTTTCTTATACTTATAATATTACTACTACTACTACTACTACTACTACTACTAATAATAATAATAATAATAATAATAATAATAATAATAATTTATATATATATATATATATATATATATATATATATATATAAAAGTGGACATGGAAGTCAGCACTTAGAGGCGACAGTCTGTTTTATGCTAGTGCAATCGTCAGGCAACTGACTATAGCCCATTTACCTGACGATTGCATTAGCATGAAACAGACTGTCGCCTCTAAGTGCTGACTTCCATGTCCACTTTTATATTTACACACGCTCTATCTCTGATATCGAGCACTTTATCCCATAAATATAGCACACATATATATTTCTTAATATATATATATATATATATATATATATATATATATATATATATATATATATGATGAGAGTGAGACATACCAGAATAACATCTCACGGATACTCTATAAATGAAATACATTTCTTTCTCCATTTACACTAATCGATTGATTTATCTATTTATAAATCTTTAAGCTTGGGCACAAATGTCCATTTAAATCGGTATTTCTGATTAACCTAGTTGATAATAGCATTAGTCTGGCGTCTGGCAACGCTAATCATTATCGCAGGACGCCATCATCATTAAAAGAACTATTGAAATTCTTCAGACTTTGAAGAATTGGCATTAAATTTCCTATCAACTTTATCAATTCTTCGGTTATCCTTATAATAATCATTCTAATGATAATAGACTTTTTATGCTTCAAAATGTATCGAGGAATAATTGATATATCATCGTTTAGAAATATCTGTATAGGAAATATTGAAACCCTCTGTTAGGTCGATGGTTTAAAGAAAGATGATTATCCAAATTATTATTTTTACAATTTAAATTATTATGTCAACCCCAAAATATTATTATTTAAATTTAAATTATTATGTCAGGCAAAAATAAATATTTAAATTTAAATTATTATGTCAGGCCAAAATTATTATTATGAAAATTTAAATTATTATGTCAGTCCATAATGCCGTTGAGAGTTTTCCAAGTAAGAGCTGATAATTTGTTGGCAGCAGCAGAGTTGATGAGCTTCATTTTTTTATAAAGAGCAACGAGAAATGGAAAGCGAAACGCCACATTTACTTGGAACATTTTAATCAACTGGTTGGATGCGAAAACTGATGAAAGAAAATATTTGAAAATAATAGAATAAAATAAATATATAAAGGTGAAAAAATCTGATGCAGTTCCATTTTGGATAAAGCTCACAGCTAAGAGATGCTTTGAAATTTGTTTAGTTCAAAATGTGTATATTTGTTTCTTGATAAAGCCTTCAGCTATGGTTAAAACTTAAACAGAAGAATAATCTTCAGTTGCCCGGGTCGCCAAATATCAGGCCCGAGTTACCAAATGGCAGGCTCGTAACCTGATGGCTGGCCTGAGTCACTAAATGGAAGATCATAGTCACCAAATTGCAGTCCCGAATTACCAAATGGCAGTCCTGAGTCGCCAAATCGCAGGCCCGAGTCGCTATATGGCAGTCCCGAATCGCCAGATGGCAGGCCCGAGTCGCTAAATAGCAGGCCCGGGTGACCAAATGGCAGGCCCGAGTCGCCAAGTAATAGGCCCTTGTCACAAAAATGGCAGCCCCGAGTCAACAAATACTAGGCCAGAATCGCCAATTGGCAAGCCCGAGTCACCAAATGGCAGGCCCGAGTCATCAAATGGCAGGACTAAGTTGCCAAGTGGTAGGCCCAATTTACCAAATGACAGACCGGTGTAGCTAAATGGCAGGTCCGAATCAAAAATGGCATGCCAGAGTCACAAAATGGCATGCCCGTTTCGCCAGGTGGCAGGTCCGAGTCACGAAATGGCAGGCCCCATCGCCAAATCGCAGGCCAGAGTCGCTATATGGCAGTCCCGAGTCCCCAAATGGCAGGCCCGAGTCGCTAAATAGCAGTCCCGGGTGACCAAATGGCAGGCCCGAGTCGCCAAGTAATAGGCCCTTGTCACAAAAATGGCAGCCCCGAGTCAACAAATACTAGGCCAGAATCGCCAATTGGCAAGCCCGAGTCACCAAATGGCAGGCCCGAGTCACCAAATGGCAGGACTAAGTTGCCAAGTGGTAGGCCCAATTTACCAAATGACAGACCGGTGTAGCTAAATGGCAGGTCCGAATCAAAAATGGCATGCCAGAGTCACAAAATGGCATGCCCGTTTCGCCAGGTGGCAGGTCCGAGTCACGAAATGGCAGGCCCCATCGCCAAATGGCGGGCTCGAATCACTAAATGGCACGCCTGAGTCAGCAAATGACAAAATCATTAAAAATCCTACAAGATGCAGCATCATTAACACTGAGGAATCTAACTTAACAATAGTTCAGGAAAGAATCCATTATTTTAAAAGGATATAAGGGGTCAGGATGTTGGATGTTTTCGTCATCAATATTAAAAAAAAATATCCGTAAATATATATCCTTACCAAAAGGTAGGGGACTAGGAAAAAATAAATCCAAAATTGTCCATGGCCAATATTCTTCTGCCAATAAAAAAAGAGAAAATATCAATAAACTTAATGAAAAACTGATATATATATATATATATATATATATATATATATATATATATATATATATATCAGTTTTTCATTAAGTTTATTGATATTTTCTCTTTTTTTATTGGCAGAAGAATATTATATATATATATATATATATATATATATATATATATATATATATATATATATTTTATATAATTTTTAGGCATTGAAAACAACATGCCTGGCCGCATACGCAATTCCGGAAAATCCTCGTTGAAAACATAACTATAATTAAACATGAAAACAATAAACAAAAACTAAAAATTCTTGAAGCTATATACAGAAATCAGTTGAAACCTAACCTGAACAAAATAAACTATGAAATCTCCACAAATATACTAAATTGGTAACAGAAGGCATTGGTTTATATCCACGGCTTTCCATACTCAATACTCATCGGTTTCACTCTCGCGTGGTCATGTGTGACGTCATGAGCTGTGGTGCGTTTTCGCTTTCAGCGTCTTATATGCACGTGTTTATCGTTGCTTGGAAATCATCCATGTAAACAAAAACAGACTATCATCAATTTCTTGTTCGTGTATTGCTTAATATATTGTGTAATTGTCATCTTTTATAATGGCTTATGTAAGCCGAAAGCTTAGATTGGATTAAAAAATATGTATCAATATTGTGATTTTCTTTCTTCGATTAATGATAATGTTATTAAGCTTATCAGACGATATGAAAAGAACTTACATAAAATAAATAGACAACACTTGTCTATATTATTTAATGAAACATATATATATATATATATATATATATATATATATATATATATATATACAGTGTAACCCGGATATAAGAGAAACTCGGATATAAGAGAGATTTTCTCTGGTCCCAAATTAGAGGCTGTGTTAATGTATATATAATAGACCAAACCCGGATATAAGAGACTTCTTCTCCGGTCCCGACAACTCTCTTTTATCCGGGTTACACTATATATATATATATATATATATATATATATATATATATATATATGTATGTATCGGTATGAGAAAGATAATAAGGCAATGGTAAAACTGGAGGGATTCGTTGTACAGAGTTTACTTGGCAATTACATTTCTGCTTACTGATATATTTACCGTCACGGATAATCTGTTTCTCCTGATTCCCTGTGGTATAATTATGTATGCAATTGTCTGCTACATTACATATGATTTTGTCAAAAGTAAGAAACACCAATCGAGTCCTCTGGAAATCGCTGTTTAAAACTTTTGCAGATTCCATTAAATTTTGTGCGCCAATTTTGTCCTCTTTTGTCCTGCAACGTTGATGCCATTTTGAATATTCCCAAATCGTTTACGTAACATTGCCAACCGATGTTTCGGTCATTACGAACAGATTTATTTTAGAAGTGGCTAATGACGGTTTTATGCAAATGTAGCTTTGAATGTCAACCTAATAAGAACCAATAATGAAAAACAAAATGGAATTCAATAGAGCGTCAAAATGAAAATTGAAAGAGTGATTTTTGTTATGGGAAAGAAATAAAAAGGATATGATCAATCGCAAAATAAAGAAATATGGAAGAATGTAATGAGAAGCAAGAAAGTCTGAAAGAAAAAAAAACAAAGGAAGCTTCCCGGAAGTCACCGTAGGTCAAGGATTTGTACTCGAGGACCTGGACTACGCCGACCACATCGTGATTCTGGGCGAAAACTTTGCTGACATCCAGTTAGCAATCGACGAAATGCAACGCTTTGCATCCCAGCTGATAATGAAAATCAACGCGGGAAAAACAAAACTGCTGACGGCGGGATTTCTCCCTACCGAAAAGCAGCTAATCGTCCTAGGTGGAGAAGTTCTTGAAGAAGTCGATCGCTTCATGTATCTAGGATCGATCATCACGGCGACAGGACAAGGAAAGGAGGATATAAGTAATTGCATCGCGAATGCCCGGTTGGATTTTGCCACCTACAATCCCGCCTGTGGTCTAGACGCGAAATCAAGCTAGCCACGAAAATTAGAGTCTACCAAGCACTCGTCCGCACAATTCTCCTCTACGGATGTGAGTCCTGGCCGATGAGAGCGTCTGATCTTCGGAGGCTGGAGGTTTTCGATCCCTACTGTCTGCGTCGTATCCTGCGTGTGCGCTGGCAACACTTCGTGTCAAACGCGGTGGTCCGAGAGCGATGCCAAATAACTTCCCTCCAGCAAGCTCTGCTCGCGAGGCGTCTTCGCTGGTTTGGTCACGCTCTCCGTCGTCAACGAGGCGAGCTCATCAGAGAAGCCATCGATCCGGTCCCTCTTCGGGGCTGGAAGAGGCGATGTGGCGGCCAGCTCAAGACGTGCCTCAGGACGGTGAAACAAGATGCAGGGCTGATTCTGGGTCCAACAATCTACGGTATCCGCCGCTGGAATCGGGAATGGCTGTCGCTCGTTTCATCATTGGCGACGGATCACTGTGCTTGGTCGGCCTTCGTTCGGGGCGCGGTGAATTCTTTGGAAGCAGCCTGCTTAACCGACCCAGTGTGAATGCCGCGACAGAACACAAAACAAAGGAATACTGAACTGGAGAAAGAAATCCCAGGACAATATTTTGCCTGTGATAAAGTATACTTATCTGAAAGAGAAAGATGATATATTAGATAAAAATGAATTATAAACTGACTGTTGATCCTCAATCAAAAACTGGATTGACTTAAACGGGAAACTTACTTCTTGTCTTTGCGAAACAGATTGGATCATAAGACAAGTATAGATTTCAACGAAAAACAGACATAATCTGATTTCACGTCATTTTCATTGAATGATACTCCGTACTTAACTAATTGGTTCAAAAGAAAAGTATATATTTCAACATAAAATGATAGAATATGATTTCATGTTATTTGCATTGAATGTTACTCCTTATTCAACACATTGGATATAAAGAGGAGTATAGATTTCAACCAACATCTGACAGAATCTGATAAACATGTTATTTTCATTGAAAATCAGTCACTGTTTAACAAACTGATTGGCTCAAACGACGAGTCCAACTTATATTTTAACCAATCAGCATCGATAGAATTTTTATCATTTTTTGGACATTACGAACGGATATATTTTGGAAATGGTTAATGACGGCCTTATGCAAATGTATCTTTGAATTTCACCTTAATGAATGCAAGAAAAGTGCTACATGTTTTATTAGTATCGAGATGAGAAGCTTCCCTGTTGGTGACGAAGATCGGTGTCAGCTGGTTCTATATTTTTTCTACGTTTGCAGAGATAAGGGCATAACAACTGCTCTTCGTTAGATAATTAAGAGAAGCATCATATCAGAAAAAGAATATGAACAATCGCAAGGTAAAAAAGATCGAAGAAAGCAATAAGAACGAAAAAAGACTGAAAGAAAACATGACGGTACATTGCAGTGAACGAAGAGTAAACAAAACGGTATTTTGACTGTGATAAAATATAACAAATTGAAGGGAAAATATACTTTAAGCTAAATTTAATGTAAAACTTACAGGCTGACCATCAATCAAAAATAGATTTAATTTAAACGGGAAAATTCCTTCCTGTCTATCCCAAAAACATTGGATCACGAGACGAGTAAACCTTTCAAACAAAAAACAGATATAATCTGATTTCATGTTATATTTTTTTAAATATTAATCTTTATTCAACAAACTGATTGGATCAAAAGAGAAACACAAATACTATTTGAACCAATCAGCATCGATAACATTTTTATCATTTTTTTGTTGTCAAAAGTTAGGGGATCAGATGAGAATTAAACAAAAATTATTTTTTGGACAAATTTCTCCTACTAGTGAGAAAATAATGATGTCTGAAAAAAGTGAAAATATCTTTATTCGCAATCTTCAGTCGTTTTATATAATACCTGCAGTAGGGAACCTCGAGGCGGTGCAATGTTTAGCAATCTTGTCTCACTAGAACAATTACGACTGAGTAGTGAGTTCGATCCTTACTGGGTGCCCCCTACTTTCGGCTTTGTGCCACATCTAAGCTGCGCTTAGAAAGTCACTATAATACTTACTACTGAGATAAACAAAACGGCAAAGTTAAAACAAGACAGCTTCAGGTTTCATATATTTTTAGGCTTTGCGATAGCGTTTCTGTCTCACTTTTAGGGAAATTACAAGCGTCACAAACTATGCATTTCTCCTGATCACCAGCGATTTCATTATTTATGCAGTTGGGCGCTCATTTCATTTAACTGGGTCAAAATTAAGGAACTGAAATCGTCCCCTATGAGAAAGTCTCAGTATAGAAATTCTTATGAATTCCATGAAATTTTGAATTCATTATAACAAATACATCGAGTCAATTGCATCATCCACCGCAAGGAAAGTTGGCTCCCAGTGCCGAGCCAGGAAATGTTTCTCCCCGGAATCGATCTTCCAAATCTATAAATCGACCATTCGCCCTTGCATGGAGTATTGCTGCCATATATGGTCTGGAGCCCCTGCTGTTTGCCTCAGGGTTCTTGATAAGATCCAGAGACGGATATGCAATGTAATTGGCCCTGATCTGTCATCTCGTCTGCAGTCGCTCTCTCACAGACGCGACGTTGCCTCGCTTTGTCTTTTTTACAAATACTTTCACGGTAATTGCTCCGAGGACCTGCTTTCGCTGGTTTCTAGACCTCATGAATTTAAACGTCCTACGAGGCTGGCATCCCGTTCCCACCCCTTCGCCGTTGAAACTGTTAGATGTAGACGTCTCTTCTACTCCAATAGCTTCATGTCTCGCACATCTCGCCTGTGGAACTCCCTTCCTTATTCCTGTTTCCCTGACAAATACAATCTCCAACTATTTAAGTGTAACGTCAATCGACATCTCCAGTTGCCTTGATCTATCCACTTCCCTTCTCCACATCCTTTCACCTTTTCCTTCCTATCTGCTCTCGCTCCAAATCTTCTGTAACCCCCTTGCCTTGATCGATCCACTATCTTTTTCCACATACTCTCCTTTACGACTCCTATCTGCTCTTCCTCCAAACCTTCTGTAACCCCTTGCGTGCTAATGGCTTCCAGCCTTGCTTGGGGAGATAAGCTTTAAAAAAAAATTACTTATTTGATGATGATGGTGATACCAAGTGGAAAGTTATAAACGTTTCGTTTCGCCGAAATCGTCTGCTCCCTTTGGCTTCCTCAGGTTATAATGAAATAAAGACAACGCTCTATTTAAAAAGATACGTTGAAATCTCTGG
>OZ038509.1:8304859-8322359 GCA_964036315.1 Acanthosepion esculentum | reverse complement strand
CAAGGCGCTCCCGTATATATGCAGAATCCTCTTTCAGCATTTCCGGACAAGGGACACCCACGAATAAACCCATAACTTTTTCATGACCATTTCTCCCTTTGAAGAAAGTGGACATAAAAATATTTCTTAGCCTAGCTGACTCCGATTCAGGGACATTAAATTCAGACCCTTTTAAGTTTTGACCAGATCCGGTCTTTTTCCAATCTTCGTATTTTGACAAGTACTTAACACATATCTACCCTTTTCGCCATATGTCCAAAACATGTTTTTATCTAGATTCCTAATCTAATCATTTGGTCTTGAAGTTTGATGCCCAGGTCAAATCTACCTAATCTTCTCGCACATATGTGTGCGCGCGCACGCACACACAGATGTGGGGGTGTATATATACACACACACAGATGTGCGGGCGCACACACACGCGTGCGCATATATCCAACTCATAGTGTCACAAACGTATGTCTATCAGTGCTAGTATTTGCTAGGATTGACGTATAATTAATTTCTAATAACAATTTGTCTTACTAAATTTCACATAATACAATGCTTGGGAATAACTGAAGTGAGAAGGTTATAGTTAAAATGATAAGTTGAGAAATGTGATTTGAATAGAAGTAAGAATTGGAGATTATGAGGATAAGGAGGATAGATAATGATTGAGCGTTTATATGAAGACATTAAGATTAAAGTTTTAGGGAGAGCATTCAAGTTGGAGACTTCTACGTAATTACATTTTTCGGCGAAAAACTGTCTGGTTGTAAATTCTACGGAAAGAGAGATGTGAAGTTATTTAGATTTAAGTGAATAAATTGTTTACCTCGTTATTTTTAAGGAAAACTTTCAGCGTTCTATTTTTTTTTTTTTTTGTACTTAGCTTTCACCTTT
Source organism: Acanthosepion esculentum (assembly GCA_964036315.1). Classification (NCBI taxonomy): domain Eukaryota; kingdom Metazoa; phylum Mollusca; class Cephalopoda; order Sepiida; family Sepiidae; genus Acanthosepion; species Acanthosepion esculentum. Next base: position 8,321,474 of record OZ038509.1, on the reverse strand, counting down.
ACGTTTACGATGCTTTATGGAAAATATATTATAACGAAATTAAAATAAGACATAATGTTGATCGTGAGATTAAATTTCATAAGAAAGGTATCTAATTAATTTATAGGTACATTGCTTATAAAATTTTATCAGATGTGTACATAAAATACAAATTTAAATTTCATAAGATGATACTGATACTTGTAGGTATCCTTCTCAGTTGAAATTGAAAAATCAAATTAACTTTTCCAAACCTATTTCTCAAAAATAAATCTAGATCTCAAAAGGACATTTACGGAACTGAATGCGGCTTTTAACTAAATTTTATAACATTTTACCAACTTAAATGTAAAAATCCATTATAATTAAAGAAATAACAAATAATTGTATTAAAAGTTCAGTATTTAACTTAAATACTAGACAGAAACTCAATCCACGTGACGTTTTTTTATGGCACGCATGATATTTCCGGTCTTCCATAGATTTGATTTACAGTGTTATTGTTGAAACAAATTATCTTTTTTTATATACTGTTGTTCGTTAGTTTGTAAAAAGCTTTGGAAATTATAATCTGTAAATATGTATCTATTTAATAACAACATTCGTTAAATTTTACAAATTTTTCCCTCATTTTAGAAGATTTAACAACATAATGTAAAAATAAAAAAAATATTTCAGAAATAACAAATAATTATTTTAAATATTCATTTTTCATCGAAATATCTTTTTGCTTTCAGACAATATTGTCCATGTTCATTGAAATAAATAAAAGCAATTAAAAGCTTTTGAAATTAAATAATATTTTTGTTTTATTGAGTTTTGTATGTTACAATTCAGAGGTGATTTTCAGGTAGAGGTGGTCCAACTAAAAAAAAAACAAACATAATTTGGTTTCCTCAAAGCCTTGTACTTTTAACTAATATAATCACTAATCTTCCTAAAATTGAAATTATAGAGTTTTCGCACAATTAGTTAGGGGGTGGGTAATACATATGAAAAAAAGATTTCTGCAATGACATTATTAAAAACATTTTGAATATTTTCTGGAAGTTTCATTAAAATCCGACAATTATTTTTATTTTTGCAAGATTTTCCAAATTAATGTGTCAAACAGAAAGAAAAACGTGCTAAAATGTTATGTTATTTTACTAGTTCCGGTGATACAAAGAGAAACAAGGATTTTTTAAAATCAAAATTTAGAATGTCCTAAAAAGAAGGAAAACATTTTTTTTTAATAATTAAAAAATACTTTGATCTTTCCTGTCAATAATAACATAAGTATTTAGACGCTAAAATTTTGTTTTCGTCAAGTTTGATGTCTTTTTCATCAAGCTATGCTCTCTTTTTAGCGATCTCATAAAGGTGCCTATATTAATAGTAGGCTTTAATTTAATATTTATTATCAAGAGACTTAATATAATATTTATTAACAAGAGGCTTAAATTCAATATTTATTATCAGTAAGCTTTAATTTAATATTTATTAGCCAGAGGCTTTAATCTAATATTTATTAATAAGAGGTGTTAATCTAATTCTTATTACAAGGAAGCTTTAAATTAATATTTATTGGGCGGAGGCTTTAAATTAATATTATTTTTACAGGAGGCTTTAATTTAATTTAATATGTTTTAACCGGAGGCTTTGACCCTTCCATGCGCTATGGGTTTGGGGACACTTTGATCCAATTATTCACAATTGTTAACCTATTTTCCTATCAAGAAGTAAGCGTTACATTATCGTTGCTTTGTACTCTCAGATTTATTTGTTACCATTTAATCCAGATATCATGTCACATTATGTATTCTAGTAAAAATAACTGTGTGAATTCTGCAGCTGCCAATTATTAGGTTTGTGCAAAAATAATGTCGTTTTCTCGCATGAAGTTGAACGTCAAAAAACGACATTATTTTTGCACCAACCAAATAGTAATATAGTTTTGAGACATGAATGAATGATGTTTGGATCGTTAGAAGAAATGATATACAGTATTTACATTAGTCGGACTATTGTCCTCATCTTTGTTGCCATATTTGTCACAACGTTTCGGCCGTTGTACGCTCCGGCCTTCTTCAGGTGGTTGGAATATCGAACTGAACCCTTTATTTCGATCACTGGGGTAGACTGTTCTAGTTCCACGAGCCATGTTTGATGGATGTCAGTTATCAGTTATCTCCTGCTAATTTTCCCTCTGAAAGTTCTCCACTGCCTTAACCGGGTATTGAACTCACACTCTTTGGGTCTGTCACTGGATCTAACCAACGCCTTTATCCACTGTGCCATGTGTCCTCAAGGACACATGGCACAGTGGATAAAGAGGGCAAATTATACAATATAAGTAATTTTTACTGAATGTACTCTGAAATGCTTATGCACTGAATTCATAACGTACCTATATTAAAGGCTGAACACGACTAAGTTTAATTTTCTAAAATCCAACACGTTATCAAAAAAAAATATGCTGCCGATAGCATATTCGCTTTCATGTTTAGAATAAAATTATTTCACGAAAATCTATTTTTACTAATATATCTGAACTTTCAAATCAATAACTCAACCAGAAAATGAACAGTGTCAACTGAAAGTTAAGCTTGTGATTTATTATTTATTTGGTCGAGATAGCAAAGACATTTATGAGTGTATCACCCCATCAACTATGGTCCTGTATCGAAAGGGAATGACATTAAGGTAGCATTGTGTCATAACATAACTGGTCAATATAGGTGGTTGCTGGGCAATCAACACGTCTTGCTCTATGGATAGGTGTCCAGAACAGTAGATCACTCGCGAGTTCTTGTTTTCTTGTTGTTTTATAACGTAGCTGGTCAGTGTAGGTAGTTGCTGGGTTGGGCGACCAACACGCCTTGTGACATAGTTATGTGTCCAGAACAGTAGATCACTCGCGAATTCTTGTGAATCTGATCTGTCAGAGAACGTTAAGCGGATGTTCTTTCGAGGCGCTGTACAGGCGGTGTTAATGTATGTTGCTACTGCCTGGACATGGCAATGAAGGTGTTAATCAATTGAAAACAATATTAATTTGACAGTACTTAAGATTGACTCAAAATATACACCTGTGATTTATTATTTATTCGATTGAGATAGCTGAGACATTTATCAGTCACCAACTACCACGGTCCGTCATCAAGGTCAGATGATCATTAGCGAGGCATTCTGTGTCGTAACATAACTGGTCAATGTAGGTGGTTGCCGGGGGGCGGCCAACTCGTCTTGATACATGGTTAGGTGTCCAAAAGAGTATATAACTCGCGAATTCTTGTTTAGCTCGCTTACAAGTGTCCTACGAAGCCCATTCTGTTTTCGTGCAAGTTTCTGGAAATATTGGGTCTAAATATGGATCTATAGCTCTGTGATTCAGTCGGATGCTCTCACCAAGATAAGTATAGCTCTCAGCATCCGAGTGTACATACATACCTTATATACTCGTGTACCTTGCGACCTCAAGACATAAGTATATCACGCCAACAGCCATGGTCCTGTATCGAAGGGGAAGGACATTAAGGTAGCATTGCTTCATAACATAACTGGTCAATATAGGTGGTTTCTTGGCGACCAACGCGTCTTGCTCTGTGGATAGGTGCCCAGAACAGTAGATCACGCGCGAGTTCTTGTTTTACTCGCCAGCAGGGTCCTGCAAAGCGCATTCTGCGTTCACGCAAGATTGTAGATGTTGTTCATGATGACGGTAGTCTTTGAGTATAGAATCCAGAGGTTGGCAGTGAATATTTGAAGAGAGTAGGGAAGCGTAGCTCAGGTTAGCAGTGGATATCCCGATAAAGTAGCAGAGCGTAATTCAGTAGTTCTTCCTTCTGTTCTTTCACCTGACAGGTTGGCACTGGATATTCGGAGAGAGTAAACAAAATGGACGCCTTTATACACGACGGATTGAATATTTTACGTCTCCTGATTGGTTAACCTTCTATTGGGGAACTATAAAGTGAGTCAAGTCATTTGGGTTGACTCACTAGTTACATAAGGGTACACAAAAATTGTAACAGTAGAAATATTAGAGATGGGTCCATAGAGCTGTGATTTAATCGTATGTTGTCTCCAAGAGATATTACGTCTAGTTCTCGGCATCCGAGTGTGGCTTCCACCTGTCGAATCTTTTACATATCGAGGAAACGAGAAAAATAATACCGAATAGTATATGAAAATTCGCATAGCTAAAGTCCTGGACGCGCTGAATAAAATGGATGTAATCTGAGAATCTGATCTGCCAGAGAACGTTAAGCGGATATTCTTTCGAGACACTATAGAGGCGGTGTTAATGTATGTTGCCACTGCCCGGACATGGCTGTGATAATGTCAATGAATTGAAAACTATATTAATTTGACAGTACTTAACATTGATCCAAAATATACGCCTGTGATTTATTATTTATTCTGTCGAGATAGCTCAGACAGTCATCAGTCACCAACTATCACGGTCCGTCATCAAGGTCAGATGATCATTAGTGGGACATTCTGTGTCATAATGTAGCTGGTCAATGTAGGTGGTTGCCGGGCGACCAACTCATCTTGGTACAATTATCTACTCTTCTGGACACCTAGCCATGATGGCTAGGTGTCCAGAAGAGTAGATAACTCGCGAATTCTTGTGAATCTGATCTGCCAGAGAACGTTAAGCGGACGTTCTTTCGAGGCACTGTAGAGGCGGTGTTAATGTATGTTGCTACTGCCTGGACATGGCTATGAATTAGTTAATCAATTGAAAACAATATTACTTTGGCAGTACTTAAGATTGATCCAAAATATACGCCTGTGATTTATTATTTATTCGGTCGAGCTAGCTTGGAGATTCATCAGTCACCAACTATCACGGTCTGTCCTCAAGGTCAGATGATCATTAGCGAGACATTCTGTGCCATAATATAGCTGGTCAATGTAGGTGGTTGCTGGGCGACCAACTCGTCTTGGTACATGGCTAGGTGTTCAGAACAGTAGATCACTTGCGAATACTTGTTTTGCTCGCTTACAAATACCATTCTGCTTTCGTGTAAGATTGTAGAAATATCAGAGATGGCTTCATAGTGCTGTGATGTAATGGGATTTTGTCTCCAAGATAAGTTGAGTATAGTTCTCAGCATCCGATTGTAGATCCGATCGAGCTTACCCTGTAGGATTTTAGATAATGTCCAGGCAGTGGCACCGTACATTAACACCGCCTCTACAGTGGCTCGAAAGAATACAAATAATTCTTACAGAATGTACCTCTGAAATATTTATATACTGAATTAATAACGTACCTATATTAAAGGATAATATTCTGCGTTCGATTAAGATGATAGAAAATAAAGGGATATTTAGTTAGATGTTCTCCCAGAGATATTAAGTATAGCTCTCGGCATCCGAGTGTAATTTCCATGCAGGAGAATCAAACTCTGGAATCTTTTACATACCTTGGAATCGAGATAGATTCTACTAAAGCCTGGGTTGCCTTGAGCAAAATGATTGTGATCTGGAATCTAGACAACCTCAAGCAGAGTTTCTTTCGAGCCACTGTAGAGGCGGTGTCAATGGGCGCTGCCACTGCCTGGACAGTTTAAGCTCGATCGGACTTACATTTGGATGATGAGTGTTATAGTTAACATCTCTTGGAGAAAACATCCAACTAAATCTCAGCTCACAGTATGTAGACATATTCTGTTTTTATCATACTAACACAAATATTCTGTGGCGTGGTAAAAAAAAAGAAAACAAATATTTTTGTGTGAAGTTGTTTCGCAAAGCATCTTTGTAATTCATTTCTTTCAGTTTGAAAGAAAACTAATAGTGAATAATAAAAATGTATTTAAATTTGTAGAGTCGTGTTTAAAGGTCTATTTATTTCATCGTATATCTTTGCCTGTTCCTCAACACTCTCAAGTCGATACCCTACAAAAAGAAGATTTCCATATACTGTATATATGCAGATGATCTAGCTATCAATGTCCATTACCAATGCCACAGTTCTCCTACATCATCTATAAAATGCTGCCAATGATGTTAGAGTCGATGTCAATGCCGACAAAAATGAATTCGTAGGCTTCAACTAGCGAGGCAGAATGCAACGTGTCTCAGGTGAATCAATAAAATATGTCGAATCTTTTAGATACCTAGAAAGCGAGATAACTTCTACCGTAAAGCATGTGAAAATTCGCATAACTAAAGCCTGGGTCTCCTTGAATAAAATGGATGTGATCTGAAAATCTGACCTACTTGACAACGCCAAGCTTTCGAGCCACTCTAGAGTGCTAATGTTTGGTGGCCATTGTCTTGATATCGCTGTGATAGTCTTAATGAATTAAAAACAATATTAATCTGATAGTACTGAAGACTGATCCAAAATATACGGCGTACTGTTAAGACTATGAAAATAAATTTAGCGCTGGGTATATTACATTGAATTACAACTTGCAAAATGATTCCCATAGTTCAATTGGTCCTGATAATTAATGGTCATAGTATTCGGAAATATTTTCTCACATAACTTTCATGAGAAAGCTGAAAAACAGAATTTGAATATCTCTTCGGCAACCATTCAAAGAAATGTCTGCAAAAATCAGGAAAGATGATCAGTCGACTGAAATTTGACAAGTGAAAACTGGTCGGAATGGCTTCGAGTGACATGAAGCAGACGATAATTTCTGTATGCTAGTATTATTTGTCATCTCAAAGAATCTGGCCTATCCAGTATGATTTGTATCAGAAAGATGTTTTTCTTCGTATCAAGGTATTTTTTGTTGCATACTAAAATCCACGGCGTACAAGGTATGAGAGCCCCACTATTTTTACTGTAATAATGGAATTCTCTGAATGTAGATTCTTCGGCGACTAGGTAAACATATTTAAAAATGTTTTCGTTCGTTTCATCTCTCGCTTTATACGCGAGAAATTGTATCTTTGATCTACATTCATTCCATTCATTATAGAACTCTCTTAATGAAAACAGCGGATTGTTTATGAATTGATCACTAGAGAGTATAAGACGCAGTTACAAATGGAAAATAAATTCCAGGGTAAAAAAAATCTTATTTCCATGTATAAAAAGAACGTGGTTTCAGAGCAAAGAAAATAATTTGTCAGAAAAGAAGAGAAAAACGAAAAGAAAAAAGGAGTATTTCGTTTTTGTGTTTTTTTTGTTTGTTTTTTTTTTTGTTTTTTCGTAAAGTAAATAATATTTTTTATCTTGAAACGGCTTCCAAACACACGTAAATTTGTAGACTAAATGAAATTCGGAAAAAAAAGTACGAAATCGTACGGGAATTAGAAAAAAAAATGAAACATTTATTTTTTTGTTCTAATACGCAATTAGATTGATATTATATCTCCATTAAACAAATTAAAACAATTTAACCCTATTTGGTACGTTTTCAGCCCCGGAAGAAAATGGGAGTGAGTTCTAAACTAAAGTATAAGACACAACAGTCTTCTCTATACGATTTTGGACGACAAAAATGTCTTATACACACAGGGTTACGGTAAATTATTTTCTTGCAAGGTTGCTGAAGATATGAGAAAGAGTTTTGTTTTTGTTGTGATGTCCTAAATCTTTAGTGTTACTACTCATTGCTCATGCGTAATAGTATTTATCCGCCTAATCTAAGTAGTTATATAGCCTGGATATGCCGTCTATGTGAATTGGTTAATTTTCGTGTCACAACAGTTTTCTTTCATATTTGTTCTTTCAGTTCGATATATGTGATGATGTTTTTCGACAACTCCGTGTCTTGGGTTGCTATTCTAATTTTTGATTCTTTACCATTCCCCTTCGTTCTGGTTCTGCGATCCTAGAGACTTAAATGTTTTTGGCAAATTAATTGCTTTTTCCTTCTCGGTTATCTTGTTTTAAGTTAAATCTCTCATTCGTCCGTGCATTGAATACTCCTGCCATATCTGGTCCGGTGCTCCTGCTATATATCTTGAGGTTCTTGACAACATTCAATGAATTGTCTGTAACGTAATCGAACCTGACCTGGCTTCTAGATTTCAGTCACTTTCTCTGTCTTTCACAGAAATATTTTCATTGCAATTGCTCTGATGAGTTCACCACCTGGTGTCTAGACTGCATATATTTAAGCCTGCTCATAGATTGGTTAATAGGTCTCATCTTTTTAATGTGAAACTAGGTAGATTCGACACTGAGATTCGTAGACGTATTGGGATGGCTAAGGACATATTCCAAAAGCTGGTCAGAGTATTGCCAGAGAGGAGGACTTCTTTGGTAACAAAGAAAAGTATAATGAGTTGTTACATGACGTCTGTCCTTCTTTACGGCAGCGAATGTTGTGAAATTTTCTTCAAAGATGAAGAAGAGACTCGAGGCGACAGAGATATGGTTCTACAGAAGGATACTAAGGATATCATGTACCGAACCTGTGAGCAGAGACTAGGTCATAGAGAGGTTACAAACAAGAAAGGGGCTTATAGTTAATATCAGAAAGAGGCAGCTGAAGTTACTGGGACACATAATGAGGAAGGAGGGGCTGGAGAGTCTCACGGGTCGAATAGAGGGAAAGAGAGACAAGGGTAAACAACGCGTGACATACCTGGCAGGCTTAAGCGAATGGATGACAGAATGTGGTCTGGGGGAAGAAGTAGAGGGAAGGAACTTGTTTAGAGCTGCAAGGGATAGAGGGAGGAGGTGGAGAGCCGTGATCGCCTACGTCCTGAAAGAACATGTCACATAAAAAGAAAGAAAAGGAGCTAGATGCAACCGTTTGTTCTATTCTAAAAGTTTCTTTTCTTGGATTTCTCACCCCTGGAAATCGATTCCGAATTCATGCCTCAGCGTCACCTACTCTTCAAAAGATTAAATGCAACGTAAACGGCCATCTTCTGTCTCGTGGTCAGAAAGCGAACTTTCTAATCACTCGGCCACGCGGCCATTGAGGAATCGGAGAGCCGAGTTCGAATTCCAGTAAAATCCATTACTTTCACTTACGTGTTCATACGCTTGGGAAAGGTATTAATCCTCTTCTCCCTCCAGCTATGGGTAAATAACAGGACAGACTGGGTTCTATAGCCTTGGATGGCAACTGGTCTATGAGAAGGTTAACTTTGAATTAAAAAACCTGCGGAGGATCGTTTGTGGACCTTGTGGCACTTAGTGCACCAGGTCTCTGTATTAGGTCCGCCAAAAAGTGTGGCTTGTTCTGCACAAAGATTTCACTACTATAATCAAATCATATGTGCTGGTGTCTGGCTGTCGCTTCCTAGGAGAGTCCACCAGGCACGCACAGAAACAGAGAGAGAGAGAGAGAGAGAGAGAGAGAGAGAGAGAGAGAGAGACATATATATATATATATATATATATATATATATATATATATATATATATATATATATATATATATATATATATATATACGATTAATAAATTATTAATCGCACAGATTACAATATTTCTGGAAACATCCTACAATGTTTATAATATATTTCTTCATAATTAGATATACTACATAACCATTTCATTTGAACTTTTTAAATTTTAAATTTTATAACGTATTCTTCGATCTTTTAGCTTGTATAATAAAAATCTTTTTCACGCCTTCACATGATTAAAAATCTTCGCCATGTACGTGATAACATCATCGTGTCTTTTGAAATTAAAATGATTTTGTAACATTTATTTAGTTTGTAAAAAAATTAAATGTAGCAACATGAATCTGCTACAAGACAATTTGCAAATGTTTTTTTCAAAAAATTGACTCTACATATACATAAGAAATTGTTAAAACATTTTGACCCTGAAGATGAACAATGATGTTCGAAAGTACTCGGTTATCTTCCGGACAATATTTATTTCGATATAATTTTCAAATAAAAAGTCTCATTAGAAAATATGAGAAAATTCAAAAGAGAATATACAGGACTATGTTGTCTTTGACATTCAACACAACATGTTTAATATATATATATATATATATATATATATATATATATATATATATATATATATATATATATATATATATGAGCGTGTGTGCGTGCATTTTCCGCAATACCCAGACAGAGAGACTGAACTCGTGACTCTGAAAACTGGATATGTTTTAAATAGCATTTTGTTCGAATTCTTTTTTTTTTCATTTTTTTGCAGCTTAATATAATTTCGTACGCCACCATTTTCTTTTTATCACAAATCGTTTTGACATAAAAAAATCATTGAGAGACCGGAAGTCGTGAATTGTTAATGGTCAGGAATTAATGCATGCGCCACTAAGAAAATAAAGTGGTTATACGTATAATATGAATTCGGGTAGCTAATGTGAAAAGTGAGAGCAGTAACGTTTATATAAACATTCAGTAATTCTAGCATATGGTAAGCTTTGATCTTAATCTTTTATGGGAATGACGCTCGAATAATAGTAGCAGTTACATAACGTGTCACATAAAAACCGGATTTAATCACCAAGCCCAAATTATTTTGGTTCTTTTCAGAATATATTGAATACATCATTGAATATGAAGGGGTTCTTCGCAAGATATTGCACTACGATATGTGCCCATAACAGAATTGAATGGACCCGGAGATTAAATTCTCAGCAGTCAATAGCAACCAACTCTATTTTTCTGGCATATTATTTTTGTCTTTCTACCTCTGACAGATAGATAGATAGATAGATAGATATGAACAGAGTGTTTCATAGATAGATATGAACAGAGTGTTTCATATATATATATATATATATATATATATATATATATATATATATATATATATATATGTGTGTGTGTGTGTGTGTGTGTGTGTGTGTGTGTGTAAAATGATAATTGGAAAAATCTTAGATCTTGCCAACTCGTTTCGTCTTCCGACTTTTTCAAGGCAAAAATGCAATTGAAATATCCCTGTTGTTATAGTTACATTAAAATCCAAATTATAATTATAGACGCTTCTGTCCAAGCATTTTTTTCTGGTTAATTTATAGTAAGAGTTTTTTTTTTCCCAATGTCGACAATATAGTTAAATTCTCAGATCAATTGTCGACATGGAAAAAAAGTCGGAAGACGAAACGCGTCGACAAGATCTAGGATTTTTCCAATTGTAATTTTATACCAATATGTCTTGTCCACAGAGTTGATCTGGGAATTTAACTATATATATATATATATATATATATATATATATATATATATATATATATATATATATATATATATATATATATATATATATATGTATATATATATATATATATTGGAAGAGAGATAATGAAAAGATATATATATATATATATATATATATATATATATATATAAGTGAACATTAAAGTCAACACTCAGAGGCGACAGGCTATTTCATTCTAGACGCAATCGTATATATATATATATATATATATATATATATATATATATATATATGAAGATATATAATGAGAATATATATATATATAGAGAGAGAGAGAGACAGAGAGAGGTACGTATGAGCAGACATATATATATATATATATATATATATGAATTAAATAATTAAGAAATAGGCAACCTTAAGTTTTCATCACTATAATAATTTCCCTAGAATATATTTTTATATATTTTTATATATTATTTCTAGTTCATCAGGTCAAATCTCTAGTTACAAAAGAATTAGGTTTCTTTCATTTTTAATACAACTTTTGAGGAATAGTTTCAGATTGCTATGAGGTGACAGAGGTGGATTGGAGGATTATGGAAAGGTCCATCTTGGAAATGTAAATAGGGATAAGGGTGTTTTGTTTTTTAAACCATCCTTAATAATTTACTTAGTATCAATAATTTCAATTTTATCCGGGAATCAATCAATCAATACACACACTATATATATATATATATATATATATATATATATATATATATATATATATATATATATATATATATATCTGTATATATATTTATATGTATATATATATATATATATATATATATATATATATATATATATATACATATATATATATATATATATATATATATATATATATATATATATATATATATATCTGTATATATATTTATATGTATATATATATATATATATATATATATATATATATATATATATATATATATATATATATATATATATATATATATATATATATACGTCTTACCAGATTGTGACTGGGCTGGACGGGATAATTCCGAGGGGCATATAAATCCAGGGAGAGCTCAATGTAGACTACAGAACATTATAATGATAATAAGAAGACAGAAATTTTAATTATACATTTCAATTATGAATTTATTTCCTGAACACCGAGATGTTCTACTCTTCGGATCGAAATCTCCTCCGTAAACGGTCTATTCTTTTCAACGTACGGATGAGATTTCGATCCCAAGAGTTGAACATCACAGTGTTCACGAAATAAATGTATAATCGAAATGGATAACTAAAGTCTCCGTCTTCTCATTCTCATCATCTATCTATCTATCTATCTATCTATCTATCTATCTATCTCTCTCTCTCTCTCTCTCTCTCTCTATATATATATATATATATATATATATATATATATATATATATATATATATGTTTCATTAAATAATATAGACAAGTGTTGTCTATTTATTTTATGTAAGTTCTTTTCATATCGTCTGATAAGCTTAATAACATTATCATTAAACAATGAAAGAAAATCACAATATTGATACACATTTTTAATCCAATCTAAGCTTTCGGCTTACATAAGCCATTATCGAAGATGACAATTACACAATATATTAAGCAATACACGAACAAGAAATTATTTAATGAAACATGTATGAATGAAAAAATGCTGCCTAAATACACACAATTTAAATATATATATATATATATATATATATATATATATATATATATATATATATATATGTAAATTAATTAAATAATTAAGAAATAGACAACCTTAAGTTTCCATGACTATAATTTATTTCTCTAAAAAATATATTATTTCTAGTTCATCAGGTCAAATCTCTAGTTACAAAGAATTAGGTTTCTTTCATTTTTAATACAATTTTTGAGCGATAGTTTTAGATTTATATGAGGTGACAGAGGTGGATTGGAGGATTATGGAAAGGTCCATCTTGGAAATGTAAATAGGGATAAGGGTGTTTTTTTTTTAAACCATCCTTAGGGCCCGTCCCTGTGCTGGTGGTATCACGGCTATGACTAGCTTAGACCAGCTCTGACCAGCTTGGACAAGTTATGACCAGCTAAGACCAGCGGCCCGAGTAAAAACACTTTTCCCCACATAAAAACTGAACTTGTGTCGCAACCTGACTCAGTGGGGGTGAGGAGTAAATACACTTATTAATTTACTTCGGTTCAAATGTACTCAGTTAATAGGGCAGACAATTTGACCTCTTAAATCATTTTTAGACAAGAAGCGAAAAGAAGAAAAAAGGGAAACAAACAGTAAAGCAGGTGAGGGGGTAAAGCGGAAGAAGAAAGAAAGGGTTAAGCAGGTAGGAGAGGGGAAGAATGAAGAGTGCGGTATCATATGTAGGTGTTGTGGACCAGGGGGTGTGTGAATGGAAGAAGAAGGGAAGATGAGTTATCTCTAGGTTAAGGCTTCCGATGGCCGGTCCAGCTACATAAGAATGTTGGACTTTAATGGAGTCCAAAGAAACAAACAAGACCGATATATATGTACAAAACAAATATATATTAATACGTGAATTTACAAATAGATTAAAACACGAGTAACAATACATTGAAGACATGAATAAAATGTTACAGTGTCTGTATGGAAAGTTGTGTGTGTTGAATTGAATGTCCGTACGGGTGTGTATTTTGTTTTAGCGTGTTCCCAGAATATGGGAAACGCTGGTTGTGTATAAGAGTTCACATATTGGAATTTTTTAGAGAAAGTTTTTGTACCTCGCCCCACGTGCGAGGTTTCGGCCCGCGGCCGAAATCGACATAGTTGCTCACACGTGCGCGTAAGCAGAGAAAAAGAGGCGAAAGGTCAGCCAGTATTTATACACCCGGGAGAGAGAGACCCCTGTTGACGGGTTAAGGAAATGAAGGGGAGCTAACTGCGACATAGGCATCTCACGGTGAAATTTGAAATGCCATTAATTTGAAATGCATATAAATATAAACTCTAGTTAATACAAATGTATTAAAGATTAACAGCAAATTAGGAATAAAATAATTTATATTAATAATGTTATTAATAATATTAATCTAGATTAATACAATTGTAATCAATATAGGATAATAGATTAAAGATTATTAAAAAGATTAAAAGTTTTAAAAGAGCATAAATATTAATATATTATTAATAACAACAATAATAAACGTTAAGATAAGTTTAAATTTGAAATTTACCATTTAAAATTTAAAAATTAAATTTACTAAATCGTAAATAAATAATATATTAATTAAATATTAGATATTTAATATTAATTGACGATTAATAATCTGATTACTCACTACTACTAGTAAAATAATATTATCAATCATAAAACAATGATAATAATATATATATTTGATATTTCAGATCGCCCCGATCTTTCGTTAGAAATTAATTAAATAACTATAAATATATATTACTATATAAAATTAACAAAACAAAAGTCATTGAAACAAAGCAAGTTCAGTCGACCAATGATGACAATTCCAGAATGATAATAATTAGAAAAAAAATAAAGAGTAAAATTTAAAAATAAAATATAAAAATAAAAAAAATAATGGGACAACAGATCATTAATTAAACATATAATATTAAATATAACAGACAATGTATCTTTATTATGTCTGATCATGAGCCGTTCTAATGTTTAAATGTTTGCCTTAATTTCTGGTGAAATTAAAGACAAAAATTGTCCAACATTTGTCTATTTTTTTTATTAAGTTGGTCCTATGCTTTCGGCTTACATAAGCCATCCTCAGAATGGTTATACAGACATGAAACAAAGGTAACCACCGTCAAAGATGATATTTTGTTATTTTAACATAGAATGTTGCTATGCGACGTTAACAGTCGCGGAATAGCAGATCGTAAGTTCAAGATGCGTTTCTATAACGTCATACCACGCGATAGATGCATTGTAATGTGTTCTGACTAGTTTGAAATATAATTTTGTTGAGTGTAGGTTGCTTCGATTTAATGTAGAGCGCCTCCAATATCTGAAGGTTTTCTTTACTGTGTGCATGTGTGATTATTATTGTGTTATCAACTAATATCTGGCTAATATTATGTACACGGCTAAGTTTTTCTAAGAAAAGTTGCTTAATAGATTTCAGATCAGAAAGGTTACAGGTTAGTCTACGGGAGAGCGTGGTTCTAGTAAAACCAATATATGTATTATTATTAGCATCAGAGATACAATCTCTGCACGCGCATGTAAATTGAAACACTACATTGTTTTTATTTTTGTAGAGGATTTAGTTGTGTGGATGTAGGGTTATTAGGGAGTGAGTCCAATTGATTGTGTATATATATATATATATATATATATATATATATATATTTAAGTAATTCAGTAATTCATCGAATCTAGAAAAAACTCAACAGAATGCAGAAAGCACCTGACGGCCTTTTCGTCCTATATTTGGGACTCATCAGCAGTGCGCATCCACTACTGAGAATTGAAACCCGGACAGTTATCAGGCAAACGTCATACCAACTGTTCCAACGGGCCTCAGTTATGAAGAGGTAACGAATCAGACTCGATATAGCGCCGCTCGATCACATATTCTGTGGTGGAACTCATCCGAGTTCCTCTTTTACCCATAGGACTGTACCTCCACGAGCCACGACTACTATCCCCAAGCCGCTCAGTCCAAAGCATTAGAAGCCGGTTCAAGCAAGGATATACAAGTGATATAAATTAGGAGGATTTGTGATAAGGATAGTTAAGTAATTCAATTGAATTACTTAAATATAATTATCTCTCAAATCCTCCTAATTTCTATCACACGCACACACACACACATATATATATATATATATGTATGTATATATATATATATATATATATATATGTGTGTGTGTGTGTGTGTGTGTGTGTGTGTGTGTGTGTGTATTTATGGCGTTAGGAAATCAATTCACCGAAATCACCTGAAGATACCGAAAGGTTGAAACCAACGTAGGGGGGTTGGCTGATTTCCTAATTTTTTATACTTAAAATCTGTACATGTGAAATTTTTATCTTTTTATATGGGCATTGAGCATTTCTTTTAATACTGCTGTTTCCTGGTCTAATTCAATTCTGACTATTAACTTATTTCTTATTATAACTTTCCCTCTTATTGAGCCCTTTTATTTGCAATATGCTTTTGTTACGTTTTCATAAACCATCTTAACCAGTACACTCATTATGTTTTATGTACATTAATTCATTATTACGCTTTTTTTTCCGAACGCACAACGATTGTTTTATCGAACGTCACGACGTTTGTTTACAAAATTTATGAAACTACAATGAAAGAATTCAGAATACCACATACGCTAAAAAAAAATCCATTTTCTAAACAAGGAAGAATACATTCTAAGTTTATTACAAAACATTGAGAAATTCCTTTTATTTCCAGTAGGTTTCTGTTACTCTTTTATAAACTATATTAACCGGTGCATGGGAATTGGGTACTTTTTTAATACTATCATTTCCTGGTTTAATTCCATAAACAACTTATTCTTCATCTTCTATATATATATATATATAT
>OZ038509.1:8297359-8299859 GCA_964036315.1 Acanthosepion esculentum | reverse complement strand
AATAAAAATAAACGTGGTGCGGAAATAACGCAATGAAATGATTAAAGGCTAGAATTTTTCATGAGTCAGGATTTTATCAAATCATCAGCACGTACAATTACTCTGTTAATGAGTGTCGATTACAGTTCTTTCTCACTTTCTTCTTTTCTTTCTTTCTTCTTTTATGATTTATTTCATACTTTCTTTTCCTTTTGGATTTCTTTTTTTTTCTTTTTGTGTTCTTTCTTTTTCTTTTTGCTGTCTTTTTTTATCATTTCTTTCTATTTTGCTTTCTATATTTTTGCTTTTTGTTTTCTATCTTTTTCTATTCTTTTTGGTTTTCTCTCATTTTCTCTTTGTGTTTTTCGTTTTCATTTTGCATTCTTTCTTTTTATCTTTCTTGTTTTTGCTTTCTTTCTTTTTCATTTTGCGTGCTTTTGGCTCTCTTTCTTTCTCTCTTTCTTTTCTATCGTTTTTTGCCTTCTCTCGTTTATTGTTGATATCTTTCTTTTTCCTTTCTATTTTTCTTTCTTTTTGTTCTCTTGTTGATTTCTTTAATTTTATACATTTTATAACATTCTTTTCTATTCGTTTTTTTATTTCACTCTTTTTATTTCTTTCATTTTGTCCTCCATCTTTCTTCCATTTATCTTTGTGTTTTCTTTCATTCATATTCTTTTAACTTTCTTTTTCGCTTTGCTTTCGTTCATGCCTTTTTCTTTCGTTCATCCTTTTATTCTTTCTTAATATACATTCACTGATGTTATAGTTATAATGCACTATGTGAGCTGCTGTCGAGAACTGGAAGGTTTTATTCGATTTGCAAATTCACATAAAACTTATTAGGTATTTCAAGAAAATATTTTATGCCTTGCGTCTGGTCTTATTGCTTACAGAACTAGCATCATTAACGGATGATATATCACAATACAATTACCATAAAATATGACAAGATGCTTTAAAGGCTAAAATATTTTAGCAAACATTAAGATCCATTAAAACTGTTCTGGTAGAAACCGTATGTGGAGCCATAAATCCATTATATATATATATATATATATATATATATATATATATATATATATATATATGATAAGGAGTAGAGTACAATTTTAATGTTCGTAAAATTTAATTTAAAAGAGGGCTCAATACAAAGTAAAGCAATATACCTTATTTTAGGATATTACATCGAAAACATGAAAAAATTGCTACACAATTGCACTCGTGTTTATTTGCGTACCAATGCATCTCATCAAGCGATTGTCAATTACTGAACGATTTATTTGGATTTAAAAGCAAAATATAGCCTCTTTTTATGAAAAAGAAGTAAAAAAAAGCGGGGGGTAAGGTTTGTGGGCTTTACCCAGATCAATCAAATGAATATGACGTTAAATTTAAACCAAGGGGAGAAGCAAAAATGAAGAAATTATTTTTCATAAATGAGTTATGACTCGTAGATTTGCAATCAATGGCAGCACAGAGGTTAAACAGGAGCGGATGTAAATGGGTATATAGTGTACATTAGACAATGTCATTTCCTAAGAAAATGAAATGGTAATTTAATTAAAAGCTAGACAAGCTATATGATTTGTGAGTTTTTCACGTAAAAAAAATTATAGTTCATAAAAAATTAGCTTCTTTAAAAAACAGTAAATAATTTAAAAGTATATAGATAGATAGATAGATATCGTATATGTTAGCATATCATGCGACTTTTGAAGATCTAATTTTAAAGCTCATTTTAAGTAGGTAGCATCATACATGTGATATAATATTAGCGTACTAGTGCTGTTCCTGACTACGCCGATGACCACACTATATATCCATTTACTGTAGCAGTATATAAAATAACATTGCGCCTTACACGAGTATACGCGGTATATATATATATATATATATATATATATATATATATATATATATATATATATATATATATATATATATATATATATATATATATATATATATATATATATATATATATATATATATATATATATGTATGTATGTATATATATATATGTATGTATGTATATATATATATATATATATATATATATATATATATATATATATATATATATATATTAATGGATGTTTCATTCAATAGTATAGACAAGTTTTGTCTATTTATTTTAAGCAAATTCCTTTTATATTGTCTGATAAGCTTAATAACATTATCATTGAAAGAAGAAAGAAATCCATCATATTGATACATGTTTTTAACTCTATCTAAGCTTTCGGCATACATAAGCCATCATCAAAGATGACAATTACATTACAATAAATTAAACAATACACGGACATAGCAATAATGATAGTCTGTTTTGTTTGCATGGAAGATTTCCAAGCAACATATATATATATATATATATATATATATATATATATATATATATATATATATATATATATATATATATATATATATATATATATATGTATGAATGTGTGTATGGCTACTCATATGGAAATGTTAAAATAGACAAATTGGGATACCTACGACGACCTATCATTT
>OZ038509.1:8242359-8292359 GCA_964036315.1 Acanthosepion esculentum | reverse complement strand
CAAACATGGGTCTGCAATGTTTTCGATCTGGACCTGGCATCTCTTCTTCAGCCCCTTTCTCGACGCTGTGACACAGCTTCCCTACGTCATTTCTAAAAATATTTTCCTGACAATTCCTTTTGATGTGCTTTGATCCTTGGCAACTTGACCGCACGAACTTAATGATTTATGACGCATAATTCTATAAAGAATTAAGCAATATTAAACAAACGCTTGCAAACATTATCTTCCTTTGTTATGTTGTTGATGAAAGAATAAAATTAGCCTGGACAACATTTAGAAAAATAACACGATATCACCCTGATATACCCTACTTGGGTTCACGTTTTCCATTGACATGAAATGGAATGATCATGGTGAATCAATTGTTAGGTCTACTTCTAGAAAAGTTGATATGCTGTTCCGTGCCAGACAATTTTTTCTCAGCAGAATACGTCTTGCACATTTATAAATCTACAGTTAGTTCGTGCATTGAATACAGCTTGCATATATGATCTTGTGTTCCTATTATCTATTTCGAAATTCTTGATAAAATTCAAAGAAGGGTCTGTAATGTAATCGATCCTGACCTGGCATCTCGATTTAAGTCACTTTCTTATCGATTTTTCTAGAAATATTTTCTTGACAACGGTTCTGATACTTCCCCCCCCACGATGTCTCGACTGCATGAATTTAGGCGTGCTACTAGATTAGCAATTAGGTCTTACAATTTTACTGCTGAAATATCTAGATTCAGCCGTATGTTCTATTCTAATAGTTTCTTTACTTGCACTTCCCAACTGTGGAACTCCCTTCCGATTCCTTGCTTCCCTACGACCTTCAATCATCAAACATTTAAATGCAACCTCAATCGCCATCCTTTGACTTCCTGAACACTGTTTCTTTATTGCACTTTGCTTACTCTTTCTCACGAAAGTCTTCTCATTCTCTTTCACACTCAATAAACCTTTGCGTCTAAGTGGCTTTCTCGCTTTGCTTGGGGTGTAATGATTTTAAAAATATGCAAAACGTGATTACATATCTGAAAGATATTCTAGGAAACAATTTCTGTTAATATTTTTGCATTGGCACCGGCGTCTTATGAAGTTTTTAGCTTTTTATGAAATATACTTTAATATTGACCGTGAAAACAATCTTTGCTGCTGTTTTCTTTTTCTATTTATTACAATAGTTTTCACTCTGTATAATGCCTGCGAACCACTCAAGGTAGAAGGTTACAAAGTAAAAGGTACGGCTTATGCGGATATGTGCGGAAGATAAGAGTTAGCCTTAGACATGAACAGGTTAACATTGTAGTAACGGGGGAAGCAACCTCTTGGTAGCTGGTCTCACAAAATAGCGGTTCGTGGGACGAAACTATATGAGCGGAGCTTACATCTCAGCTGGAGTGTGGGAATGGAAAGAGGGTAATTCGCTACAGTGTTACCTGGCAATTCTTGGAATTAAACTTCCACACCATGTACATCTAATATTTTGTTTTTGTAAATATGGCGCACGCCGTTGTTATACCCCTTCGTTTTTAATAAATCAACTTCTTATAACTTTAAATGAAATCTTTTACTTCTAAATACCACAAGGAAAGTTGGCTCCCTGTGTCGAGCCAGGAAATTTTTCTCCCCGGAATCGATCTTTCAACTCTATAAATCGACCATTCGCCCTTCCACGGAGTATTGCTGCCATATATGGTCTGGAGACCCTGCTGTTTGCCTCAGGGTTCTTGATAAGATCCAGAGACGGATATGCAATGTAATTGGCCCTGATCTGTCATCTCGTCTGCAGTCGCTCTCTCACAGACGCGACGTTGCCTGACTCTGTCATTTTTACAAATACTTTCACGGTAATTACTCCGAGGAGCTGCTTTCGCTTGTCCCTAGGCCTCGTGAATTTAAACGTCCTACGAGGCTGGCATCTCGTTCCCACCCCTTCACCGTTGAAACTGTTAGATGTAGACGTCTCTTCTACTCCAATAGCTTCATGTCTCGCACATCTCGCCTGTGAAACTCCCTTCCCTATTCCTGTTTCCCTGACAAATACAATCTACAACTATTTAAGTGTAATGTCAATCGACATCTCCAGTTACCTTGATCTATCCACTTCCCTTCTCCACATACCTTTCAACTTTCATCCCTATTTGCTCTCGCTCCAAATCTTCTGTAACCCCCTTTGCCTTGATCGACCCACTGTCTTTCTCTTTCTCCACATCCTCTCCTTTACCACTCATATCTGCTCTACCTCCAACCCTTCTTAACCCCTTGCGTGATAGTGGTCTCCAGCCTTGCTTGGGGTGATACGCTTAAAAAAAAAGAAAATAAGAGGTTATTTTAACTGTACTTAACTTTCCATAAAATGTAATGCGTAATTTTAATAGATTATTACTGAAACCATTACAGCTCAGTGGCTTTATTGCCTTCCTTGATCTAAAATATATATTAAATTACAACAATTCGAACAATTAAAACTAATAATTACTTGAGAAATGTGAAGTAAAAACAAAATATGTTATCTGCCGTCCTTGGCAAGAGGATAAACTATATCAACGTCATGGGTAAGACGATAAACAACATCCAACAGCAAGGTCTCTGATCATGAGGTTTTGAGGGGCGTGGAACCACATCTTAATTACTAGTGTTCCCAGGTCTACTCTGACTCCTGTTGGTATCATCTTTTAGGGTCCTAGCTACGGGCAAATATTTAAACCCTAAACTGGGATTAAAACACTATGAAAATAGGTTTTAATACTAGAAATACTTTTTGGGAAAATAAATATTACCAGCAATACATTATTATCAGCAATACATATTTGAAAAATATATTACCAGCAATAGATATTTGAAAAAAAGATATTACCAGGAATACTTTTTGGAAAAAAATATCAGTAGCAATAGATTTTTGAAGGAAAAATAATATTACCAGCAAGACTTTTTTGGAAAAAAAAATATTGCCAGCAACAATAATTTTGTCGCCATTAAATAACCCATTAAGATTGATATGCCGTAAAACAAAATAGACCATACCAAACTATATTCTCTGAGAATGGTTAAATCATGTGCGAAATTCAAACGATAAAAACTTTGATATTCATTTAAAGAAATACATACATTATTCAAAACCAATGTTATAAACCATGAATCAAATAATGATTATTTAATTAAAACAATTTAAATCCAGGAGATGCTGAAAATTATTCGCCTTGATTAACGACAAAATCTGCTTAATAGAGATTATTTTTTTTTCTCTTGGTCAGCCGGAGAAATATTGTAACACCCATTTTGATAGATTCATATTCTTACCTAGATTCAGTACCTAGATGGGTGATCGCTTGGCAATACCAGATGTTGTTATCTTGGATATGCAGGTGGTGTAATGGATAAGTTAAGCAACGTCGAGCCTGGTCAGTACTTATATTCTTCTAGTATATGTAGATTGCTCGTGGAGCATAGAACTACTGCAAACCACGCCTGCGGGTGAATAACAAAGGATTTAATAGCAAATATATCCATGAATGTGTGTGTCGATATAAACATTATTACATTCTGTAATTTCAAGGACGGCTTGCCTCGGATTCATTATCTTTCGGGGTTTCGCAAGACGACCGAGCCTTTAGAATAAATATATTTATTATCGGGGTTGTTATTGCTTGATTCGTTGGTTTATGGTTCATGAAACCTTTATGAGTCATTTAAAACCGGAAACATATTTCGGATTTCAAGAGGTTAATTAGAGTATCCAAATCTGGCTTACGGCCACATCACATTGAAACATTGGTTCTCGTACGATCACTGAAGGAAAGCAACGTCAAGCTCGATCAGTACAGAGATGGGTGACCGCTTGTCAAAAGCAAGTGGTGTAAGCTTGAATCTGTTCGTGGTGTAATGGATAATGTCTCTGAATTATTAAGCGGGAAACCGGCTTCTAATTGCCGTTGGAATAAACCTAACACCACTCACACTTATGTTTTTGTAATTTATTAACGTTTTTTATATACCATCTGAATTGCAGCTATATATTCACAAGATCATTGGGCATATGGCCGCATCACATTGGAACACCGTCTCCCGTACGTATAGTACCTAGATGGATGATCGCTTGAGAATACCAGGTGTTGTTATCTTGAATGAGCAGGTGGTGTAATGAATAAGTTAAGCAATATCGAGCCTGGTCAGTACCCAGATGGGTGATCGCTTGCCAATTCCAGATGCTGTTATCTTGGATATGCAGGTGGTGTAATGGATAAGTTAAGCAACGTAGAGCCTGGTCAGTACCTAGATGGGTGATCGCTTGGCAATACCAGGTGCTGTTATCTTGGATATGCAGGTGGTGTAATGGATAAGTTAAGCAACGTCGAGCCTGGTCAGTACCTAGATGGGTGATCGCTTGGCAATACCAGGTGTTGTTATCTTTGGATATGCAGGTGATGTAATGGATAAGTTAAGCAACGTCGATCCTGGTCAGTACCTAGATGGGTGATCGCTTGGGAATACTAGGTACTGTTAGCTTGCATGTGCAAATGGTGTAATGGGTAATGGCTCGGAATTGTAACCAAGTTTCAATTCCCGTTGGTATCTTTATATTCACTTATGTGCAAATACACTTGAGTATGGTATGATATAAGACGTATATCACTAAAGCATTATTACTTAACAAACAAAACATAAGAACCTAAAACTTCTTATATATGAAGTACATTGTACGTGTGTGTATGTGTGTGTGTGTGTGTGTGTGTGTGTGTGTGTGTGTGTGTGTGTGTCCAAGCAACTACTCCACACCCACTAGTCCGATTTCAATGATTCACAACCCAGTCAAAATCCCTAGAAATGTTAGACACAGGGAACGATTTTCGTTGAGCTCAGTTTCAGGGTTGCCAGATTATGCAAATTTATATATATTAATGCATTATGCAAACCATTATCGTTGTTTTCCTGGTTCAAAAGGGAGTAACTCGTATTTTCATTTTGTATTCAAAATTGTAGTGCACGTTTTATTACAAACTAGGTTAAAAGCCGCCCTATCAGGCGGCATTTAAGCTAGCTTCTGTGGAGGACTCTTGCCTTTCCCCAGGGCTGGGTACCTTTCAGTATAATTTTGTCAGTTGCCCCTGTGTCCTTTGAGAGAGAAACCCCCTGAGCGCCATCTGTCCAAGGACAGAGACGCAACTGAAAGACGATGAGAAAACGTAAACTTACTAAAAAAAGAGCAAGGTAGACGCTTTATGGTAATCTACTCGCGGTGTTTACTCATTCCCTCACGAGAATGAGATGTGACACAAGGTCTTTTTAAAGTGGGGACCCGAGCGCTTGCACCCGAGCGGGGAGACGCTTTATAGTAATCTACTCGCTAAAAGCGCAAATATCTTTATTATATATTATCTACTTCTAGGCACTGTCACTCTTCAGCTTTAACTAATTTGCACATTGATTTAAAAAAACGTTTATTTTATTAATTAACTGCCCTCCATTACTGTTCTTTTATTCGAGAATTGTTCTTATTTGCATATCAAAAATAGTTCTCGCCTATGGAACTCCCTTCCCTATTACTGTTTCCCTGACAAATACAATCTCCAACGGTTTAAGTGTAGCGTCAATCGACATCTCCAGTTGCCTTGATCTATCCACTTCCCTTCTCCAAATCCTTTCATTTTTCATTCCTATCTTCTCTCGCTCCAAATCTTCTGTAACCCCCTTGCCTTGATCGACCCACTGTCTTTCTCTTTCACCACATCCTCTCCTTTACCACTCCTATCTGCTCTTCCTCTAACCCTTCTTTAACCCCTTGCGTGATAGTGGCCTCCAGCCTTGCTTGGGGTGATACACTTAAAAAAAAAAAAAGAAAAGAAAAAGTTCTGTCTAGGAATCTCATTTTATTTAGTGGATAAAATGTTTGAAATTCACATTTTACTTGATATTTAATATGCTGACATTTATTTGTAAACTTTCCTTAACTATAACAAGCCAATTTATGAATGAAATGTTCATTTAAAATATTTGTTGCAAAGAAGTAGTAAATATGTCTTACTTCTTGAAGCGATAGCGAGCGGGCGATGACTACTAGTTTAAAATAAACTGCAACAGTTGATAATCCGTAGAAAACGAACCAATCAAATCAAAGTCTCACGTCTGACCGGGGCTTACGCTTCTTAACTCCGGTGATTGAACGAGAATAGTGAATAACTAATCTTCAGATTTGAACAGAAAAAAATCCGCATGTCAGTGCTAAATAAATCTAGTGAATATATTCTCACATTTATTTTAAAATATTTTACAGGGAAATAAAATTTAATTATTAACGTCAAATACATTTTAAACATCTTTTTTTTTATAAAAGGAAACGAATGACAACATCTGTTCAGAAATGTTTCGAACATTTTATTGGATATTTTAATTGCTACAGGAGGAAATTTGTATTGTTAAATAACCACAGTAAATGTTTCCTACTCTCATACAGTTTATAAAATATTAAACAAATTTAAATTATCGTAACATTTTAAAATTACTTCTTGTATGTACATTTAGCGACGATAATTATAAAAAATGTTCTGATATATTTACTGATCATTTTATACTTGTATTAGTTTTATTCTTTTCTTATTTATTGACTGGTCTCTATTTTCCATTAAAGTAATAATAAGTCAACGTGGAATATTTGATAACGAACTGTATAATCCGACATCCAGTATAAAATATATATGGTCGTTTCTTGTCATGGTAGAGGGCTTACTTGTCCTAGTGATCCCAAGACCGAAGCTGTCTGGAGTCCAAACTGCTGTAGGGCCATACATGTCGGTAATGTCGAAAAGTGATATGTCCCGGAAAGGGATATATTTGTTCCAGGTAGCTAAGTGGTTTTGGCGACTGTAGCCGGGTAGGACAATCTAGCAGGTAGCCGTAATGGACTGGTACTCGTCGTAGTCCTAGGCAATATGCTTAGGCTTAGGCGATAGGCGTAGGCGATAGGCGTAGGCGTTATTTATTGTACATTAAAAGTTCAAATGTGGAACAAGGCCAATAAGGGGAAATGTGGGAAAGGACGGTCATCATCTGTTTTAAGAATAAACCTAGCTAGACACAATCACTGACGCAGACAAACCAACAATATTCCATTCACCAAAACAACGCATTCTTACATGACATTCTTTCCTCAACCACCATAATACCTCAGAAACTGTATGAAGTCCTAAACTCGTCCCCATATTTAAAATGAATTGTCTTCAGTGGGAGGGGGAATAAAAATAACAATTTAAAATCTAAAAAAAAAATCAATGAGTATTTACAAATGTTCACAAAATACTATGTACAAAAAACTAAACAAAAATTTTGTTAGTAGTAAAAACCTCCCACAGCCCTAACTGTGGCAGAAATATCAGTTAACTGGACGAAATCCACGAGGGACTTTAAAAAAATATGAAATATTCATACAAGCCATGCACTCACTACAAACACTCACCCATTCAAAGACAACAACAGTTACGAAAAACACACTCGAAATGAAAGGCGCCTCGCACCCACAGAGAACTGACATCACCTCCACCTAATGATGGGAGGAATGGGGAATTAAACAATAGAAAGAAAAAAATAGGGGCAGAAAAAGGGGCCAATGAGCATACATACCCTAGCTAAGTTAACTTTCAAAAAGGAGAGAAAACTAAAACAAAAACCGACCTAAACTAACCTAACCACAAGGAGAGTGTTGCCAATGTTCAACCCAGCAATTCCCAAAATTCATAATGCCTAACCGGCAAAAATGCCACTCTAAGTCAGTAACATTCACTCTGCAGAGACGCGCAAGACTCACCCACATTTCGCCAAATTCCAGTGGATGAAGTCGTCTCGTTTGCGTCCTGATCTTGACTTTAAGCTGATGCCTAAAGAAAAAGATCAGTTGGGAAGAAGTAAACTTCTCGGTCCCATGGAATTCCTTTTGTCGCGTCGTCCCACGACTCGCATAACCCCCGGTAAGCATAGGAACACATATGCTCAGCCTTAGTCAACTGCGGTACTATATTGCTACAGACGGGAGTGGCCCTGAGGACAAAGAACTTTCCGCGCAGCATGCGAACCATGATGTCTTCAACAAACTTGCACAACAGAGCTACGACACTACAATGAAAGACGGCGTGACCTAAGGTCTAGACCTCTCCACTGCAGCGAACGCAGTTTGGCGATTTAGCCAAACCAGCTGCACGAATCTTTTGGCGACCCAGAGAGCCCCTTGAATCAACAGCCAGGTGAGTGATGCCTCAGTGTTATTGAGACATCTCAGCCCAGGCGCCCAAGGCTATATGCAGCGATCCCCCCGCTTCGTTAGACCGAGCTCGCCAATAACGGCATCCTGAACGTTCCCCCTAACTAATACCTGATAGAATGCCTTACGAGACAGCGGCTGGACGTCGGAGAGACCATCCATTGCCCGTAACAGTCGCTTGAGGGCAAGCCGACATTCATGATAGAAGAGCCCTTGCCTCGAGGAGTACGGCTGGCCTCCTCTTCACACGAGCGCACATTTTTCAATGATGGGAAATTTTTACGGGCGTCTTTCTTCCAGAATTCGCCGTTCTCATCTAATTGCATACACATCCGGTCTAGATAAGTTATGCGAAGTGTATGTCGACGAGTCTCAACGCAAGGCACCCCCAGAGGGATTGAGGTAACAGATATCGCGACTAACCATGGAGGCATTGCCTCCCCACAAGTAGGAGAACAAGAGTCTTACAAACGCCAATAAAGTGTCAGACAGGAGTGGAAGCACGGAGAGTCAGTAAAGGAGAATAGGGTAGATGTGCAAAGCACATACGTCCGCCCTCCCCTTCAAGGAATGATTCCTCCGAGTCCACAGACGGACTGCGCCCTCGGCCTTCTCTCTCACCTCCGACCAATTCATTTCCAACAGGATGTCGGGACCAAACCAGATGCCGAGTATCTTGACCGGCCCGTCCGTCGAGAGGAAAGGTCCGGGAAGAGAAACTCCATTCCACGAACCCAACCGCAAGCCAACATACTTATTGCTGTTGATCTTGACCCCTCTCACCATCTCATACACTTGGATTTCTTTGCTGACATCGTTAATCTCGGTTTTGCTCGACACCAGAACCGAAACGCCATCAGCATAGATAGAGTACTTAGCCGAGATGGTAGCACCAGGAAAGGAAATTCCGCGAAGGACCGAATTCGTCTTCAACTTACGCAAGAAAGGTTCCAACGCAAGAACGTACAGCAATGGAGACAGCGGACATCCTTGACGAATGAAGCGAGACAGAATGAAAGGTTTCGGTCTTACCCCATTCACTTCTACCAAGGCACCCGAGGACGCATACATCAGTAGGATCCAAGTTAGGCTCGAAACCGGTGACCGAAAGAACAGCCTCCAGAAACCGATGGTCAACCCTATCGAAAACCTTGGGCTGATCCAAATTGATCAGCGCGGCATCACTGTCGACTTGCTCGATGATCAAGCGTACCAAATGAAGGTTGTCCTGAATAGTCCTGCTCTTCACAGAACAAGTCTGCTCAGGAGCAATCAGACTAGAAAGGACAGCCTGCAAACGGCCGACTAAGACCTTGGCTAAATCTTCAACTCTGTATTTAACATCGTCAAAAGCCGATAATTATCTTCCCCGTCTCCGCCGTCATTTTTTCTTGCGAAACAACTTGATGACACCCCTGGTGAAGCGTTGAGGTATAGACCCCTGCTTCATCTAGTTGTTGAAAATCAGTGCCAGCAAGGGGACAAAGACGAGCGACTGGCTCAAGTACATTTCACAGTGAAGACGATCTAATCTCGCAGTCTTTTCCAGGCCAACCTGACTCAGCGCTTCCCACATCTCAGACTCTATTATGGGTCCCTTGCACCCAGCCTCTTCAGTCGCCTCAAGGCGGGGAAAGTCGGCTAAATAGGCATCGAACTGAGCAGCGCTCAGACCAGGCTCCCTGGTAAAAATCTCTGGAAAGTAGTCACGGAAAGTCTCACAAATGCCCGCGTGTTTAGTCACAGTCCGATTTTCCGGCAATGTGATGCACGCGATATGCCGACTTAATTCCCTACTAGCTTCCTCTGCACGCAATGAAGCGGCCATCTTTGTAGCCTCGCAAGACATCCTTTTTAGCCTAGCCCTAACTACCAAAGCTTGATCCTTCTTGATAAGCAAGGAGGCCAACTCCGCCTTAGCTACGGATACGTCCCCACGAACACGGAATTTTATCGCCCAATCATCTTTTTCCTCACTAGGCTTTTGCGCTGCTAACCCTGCTATATTGTGTCGTCGACTAAAATCAGCAGCAAAAGACCCAAGTTTTGATTTCAACGAATCCCACCACTTATTCCCAACCACAGCCCCCATACAATTCCCGCTGTAGCATTAGTAAAAGCTGGTCACCGAAATCTTACTCACCAAATAATGATGCGTTCAATTTCCAGTAGCCAGCCATCTTAATCTTAGGCTTATCTAAGTTTACCCGAACCCGGACAAGCTTATGATCCGAGTAAAATATAAAATGGAAACTTGGACATTCTATGAGCCCTACTTTGACTCTCTTAACTGGACCTCAGTATCCGAGCTGCCACCCCTAGTCCAAGTCCATACTACCTCCCGGGGTTGTTCATTTCGATACTTATCGAGGATATCAAGCCCGTCGATAAAGTCCTAAAACGGCTTAACATACGGGTTGTTAGTACCCGATTTTTGCCCTATACGATCTATATTGGGATCAAGGACGGCATTCCAATCACCCGCTAGAACTACTGAACGAGATGTCATCAAAAACGGCGTGATCTGGTGAAACAAATCAAATCGCTGCGTATTGACATTGGGCGCATAAACCTCAATGAGACGAAGAGCCTTAGCCTTTATGGTAACATTCAGCACGCAGAGCCTGCCCGCCGGATCCGCGAAGACAAGAGCACACGCCGCATCCAGAGCCTTGCTTACCAGCCAGGAAACACCCCAGGAACGTCCATCAAAACACGTTGAATAGAGGACGAGCCTCTTAGACAGAACGTCCTCATGGTCGCGAGATAAAAAATGGGTCTCCTGTAAGCAGCATACATCCACTCCGAAGCGCTGAAGATAGCGATCAAGTCTCGCTCTTCGAGATTCCGATCTCAGGCCACGGACATACAAACTCGCTAACCAGAGTGCCATTATCAGACCTAATTATGTTTGGGACACTGGTTTGACCATGGTCGGGGTAAGGATACCGATAGCCTCTCCGATAGACCCATGGCCCATCTCAGTCTTGATGGTACCGTCTTGAGAGATTGCGCCGATATCCCAGGGAAATGTCAATTTAAGCGCTCTATAGAGGGACGGGTGAACTAAAACTGGACCTTCCCTGCACAAAATTGTTTTAAATGCTTGAGCTGCTTATTTTGCACAATAGCTCTGGGCAAAGACACTCTGTGTGATCCGATTGCCTCGTCTAACATCACCCGTGCTTGTTTGGCACCAGTCCCAGTTCTGATGACCATGAGAACCCTTTGGGCATGCGGGAAGTTGTAAGGATTCTCCATATCTAAATCGGCATACTGCCTGATGGAAAGCAGGTACTTCATGTCCTTAATGCGGTTCCCATAGTCTTTTGCTCCCTCGGCTTGTGTGGGGGAGATACGACACACATTCTCCCCCGAGTTGTATGTATGCCGTTGCGATTTTTTCTTTGCCTTTTGGAAGAAGGAGGGGGAATTTCAACATCTTTAACGGGGGAAGGACTAAGAGTGTAAAGAGGGGTGTAGGTGGATCTTTGTTTAACTGGAGAAGGAATGGGAGAGTCATACGATGATCTTATTAAAACGGGGGAAGGACTGGGAGTATGAAGAGGGGTGTAGCCGGAATTTTGCAGGTAAGGGCTGGGATTTCTGCTGAGGGGAACTGGTTCCTGTTTTGCCAGAGGAGAAGGTTGTTTCTTCGGAGACGGTGTGGATTGAACAGCGGACGTTGAAGAAGTAGGAGATTTGGGCAGGGTCTGTTTCTGCAGGTCTTTGTTTTTTAATTCATAAAACTTTTCAGATTTTTCATAGCCCGAGTAATACTTTTTTGTTGTTCCTTAAAAAGTTGTAGTGAGGCCGGGGCATCGCCCGTTACGCTGCTGTGTGTGCCTTTCGCCCTTGGGGTTTCATGGGACTGAGGACCCGCTGTCTGGCGCTTCCCCCTGGCCTTACGAGCAACTAGCCATTCTCCCTACCCCTTCTCCACAACTGCACTAGCAACAGGTGAAGGCTCTTTGGGGAATGTGGCCTTAGATGTTGTGCCGCTCCTAGAAGCAGGCATGCCCATTACAGGCGAAGCGGTAGGTAAAGACGCGGTTAGAGGGGGATCTTGGTCTACTGGAGCTTGACATCCAGGGACATTCTTCTCTGGGCAGGAAGAGGAGAGGTGACCAGTCTCTCCGCACTTCCAACATACTGGTTGCGGCCGGTCAAAATGACCGACAGCCTCAAGCTCCCTACTTCCAGACAGTTGGGGATGGAGAGGGAGACTTTTTGGTCTAACAATATTTCGAAACTCAACCCCTCCGTTCAGGTTATCGCAGGAAACGCATAGTATCTCGCCATACTGCGATATGCATACAGCCAGATCTTCCCCAATATCCTGAGGAGGGACCTCGTATACTGACAGACGGTCTTTCTTCGGCCTTCATAATCTGTGTGTAATATTAAGTCTCTGGTTATCAAGTTACGACTTGAACCAAAAACAGTTTTCTGGCCTCGGTAGCAATACGTACCACATGAAATAGCTGGCTCCGTTAACGATTCTGAGGGGCTTGAACCCCAAGGACTCCAGTGATTTTATCACTGTGTCTTTCGTCGAACGACAAATTTTGCGCGAACGCTTGTAGACGACGAAAACCGACACTATTCTTTTTTCAATCTTCCTTAATTCTTGGGGGTCTTCTAAGAGTCCCACTTCAAGGTGAGCGTAACTCTTAGCTCGCTCCAAGAACTCTTCAAAATTTGTTAATACAATTAGTGGGTACTTCCAACAAGAAGGCGATTCCCAGGTCTCCACATTATCTTTTTCCTTATTCTGGCCATTATTGACCACATATTTTTGGATTTTACATTTTGGCCATTTTGGGATTTTATATTTTGGCCATTTTTTTCTTTTAGTTGTCTGGTTTGGGCAGTTTATTTCTTCGTTATCTCGGGATGTACTCAGCAAAACTGGGTACTCGTCTGTGCTGTCTTTGTCAGGTGGGTGTTTTTTTTATAGAAAATAGATGTATTTTTATGGACCTTCTATAGTCGGAATTTTCGGGGTGTTTTTTCCCCACTTTAAAAAAATATAAGACGGGAATGGAAGGGGAGGGGTGGTTAGAAGAAAGGACGCCTAAAGGCGTAAAAGAAATAAAAGAGCAAAAACATGGTTAATAAACAAATTTCGTCAAGATGCGAAAACAAAATTAAGACGATAGTCACAAAATTTCTTTCAAACAACAAAAAATACAATTAAATACGGTAAATAAATAAACAATACAGTAAACAAAAACTGACGTGAACAAGTGGTCGCAAACAAACAAAATTAAAACAGTTCAAATGGAAAACACAAAAACAAATGTTATAGGAACGAAGACACGAATAAATTACACAAAATAAGGTAAACTATAACAAAAACACTAAATATTAACGTAAAAAGGACAGGCTACAAACACAGATACGAAACAATGCGTATTAACTAAACAAAGAAATCTAATATGGCCGCTAAAAATAATGGTTTGCCAATAAACGAATATGGAAAACGGACAAGTTAGAATAAATAAACACAAACAGCTAGGACAAAAATAAACAGAGAAAAAGTAAAAAATTAAAACTCAGAACACTTAATAGATATTAAAAAGGAAAAAAAAAGAACGAAATAACACGTAACAAATAATACGTAGTAAATCAAAGAAAAAATAAAAGTCTGACGTCAAAAGAAATATCTGGGAGTGGGGTATAGAAACTCAAAAAAGAAAAATAATAACCTAAAAAGGAAACTTTAAAGTAAAAATCAAAACTAATAATAGAATAAATACAAAATAAAAGGACAAAAAATTGTAACCCCCCCGCCCCCCAAAAAGAAAAGTTTATGAAAAAAGTGAAAAAAGTCAAAGAGATAATAATAGTCAGGAAAACAGAATGCAAAAGGTAAATTAAAACAGAACTTAACTAAAACGGACTTTGCAAAAACAAAAACGATAATTTCCCAAAAAGGCGATAAAGACGGTGTTGTCAATTCTAGTAAGGAGAAGGTCTAGCCAGGCAATAGGCGTAGGCGATATACCTCCACATCACTCTGTATTTATGGCATACACCAGTGAATCATATTACTGTGAGGGGGAAAAGAGTTGTATACATATTCATTACATCAAAGTGTAAGGACCAGCTGCTGCGCCGCAATTCCAGGAAATGGGACAATTCACGTTCATCACCGTAATTATATATATATATATATATATATATATATATATATATATATATATATATATATATATATATATATAAGCCCTGCAACGAATGTTGCAACAGGAGCAAAGTCTCAAATGAAGCCCACATAAATGAATAACTCTGATTTCTAGCATGGTTTTGAGATCACAGCATTATCCGATCCTCTGGATATCAACAGAATTTGTCCGGTATCGGTCACATGTCGGGAATACACTTTATCCTGGTATTTACATGAAACTCCAACTCCTGTCATGAAAATATCTATAGTAATTAATACATAGTTTATAGTTCTCTTATAGTGCATCGAGCATAAATTTATATATACCACTACTGAATGTGTGATATATATATATACTAAAAAAGCGATGAATAGTACTTAGGAAATGAAAGTGATTCTTTCAATTACAGTGTATTTCTGCGAACTCTTGAAACGGAGTAACAAGGGAGTTTGAACTTCACACGCGGTCCCCACACCTTGCCGCAGAATTTCCACAGACGCAGGGGCAGGAGTAATCAAGAGGCCGCCGGGTGCCGGTGCAGACGCCGAATGGTTTTGAATCTAGACCATTTGCCATCCAAGGCTATAGAACCCAGTCTGTCCTGCTACAAAATACAGGTGGGGGGGATACTAAAAGCAAGTAGGTTCAGGATTTCAAATATTTTGAAAGTGTTAACAGAAGACGCAAATTGAGACACCTATCCGATGACCTATTGGGATGGCCGAAGATGCATTCCCAAACCTAAGCAGCTTATTAAGAGACATAATTTTTTTGTTGGAAAGAAAAGAGTATTGAAATGTTACGTGATATATGTCCTCCTGTATCGCAGCGAATATCGGACAATATCCATCAAAGATGAAGAACTGATCTGAAGCAACAGGAATATGCTTATACAGAAAGATGCTGAAGGTACCCTGGGTCGAACATGTGGTCAACGCCGACGTTTTGGAGAAAACGAAAGAGTAAACTTATACTTAGCATCAGGAAGAGGCAGATGAGGAAGTGGGGTTTGGAAAATATGATACTTGCAGGTCAGATATAGAGAAAGCGGGACATAGGAATGCAGCAAATTGATGGCAGGACAGCTTTTGAGGGGAATAACAAAGAGAGAAAACTTATTAAGATCTATAAGCTCCAGAAAGATGCCGAGGGCCATGATTGCCTACATCCGGAAGGGAAACGGAAAAAAAAAGTTTTAACAGTGAATGGAAAATACAATACCAGAATCCGAATTCGTTTTGTAATAGCGAAAGATGCTTCCCAAAGATAAGCGAATTATTAAGAAATAAGATACTTTAATTATAATTTAAATATCTCGAAAGTATTTTTTACAGGGGACTGAAAAACGAAATCTGAAGTCGTGTTGTAATAGGAATATATGCTTTCCAATATATAAGCAAGCTATTTTGAAAAAATAAAATTTATTTAGAACCAAAGAATTTTCTGAATTCTGAATATAATTTGTAATATCGCTCCTTCCCTATCAGCAATAAATGTTGGCCAATCTCATCACTGAAGAAGAAGAGACTTCGCCAACAGAAATATGGTTCTTTACAGGGATGCCGAGAACACGATAGTGAAAGCGATGAAGAAGTTTTAAGGAATATAGAATCAACAAATGTACTTAGAATCAGAAAAAAATACAGTTGGAATTTCTAATACATATGAGTAAAGAAGGCTTGCAAATGTTGATACGCTCAAGATATATTAAAGGTTACAGGGACAGAGGTAAAACGCAATTATACTGCCTAACAATCTTGTGTAAATGGATTCCGGCGCAAGGGACTGGGTTGCATGTGCTTTCTCTTTGTCTTAATTTGGCTGTAAAAATTTCAGCGTAGCACTAACTTCGCAGAAAAGTCTAATCAATTTTATTATCGAAATGGCTACAGGTAATCGCACGTTCTTTACTAGCAATTTATTCTCTCGCACTTCTCGCTTGTGGGACTCTTTTTTTTTTGGCGACTTGCTTTCTCGCCAAATTTCATCTATGTAATTGTAAATGCAATGTCCATTATTATCTTTTGTCTATTTAATTCCTGTTCTTTTAATGTTCTCTCTCCTTAATAATTTTCTTTTTCTCATGTTCTTTCACACTCAGTAACCCTTCGTGTCGAAGCGGCTTTATTTCCTTGCTTGAGGTGGAACGATTAAAAATAGAAGGCACGGTGAAAAGGCAAGCCTCACAAAGAGCTGCAAAGAATAGCGAGTTGAGGAGAACCAACCTGGTGAAAGAAGAAGAAGATTAATAATAATAATAATAATAATAATAATAATAATAATAATAATAATAATAATAAGAAGAAGAAGAAGAAGAAGAAGAAGAAGATTAATAATAATAAGAAGAAGAAAAAGAAGAAGATTAATAATAAGAAGAAGAAGAAGAAAAAGAAGAAGATTAATAATAAGAAGAAGGAGAAGAAGATTAATAAGAAGAAGAAGAAGAAAAAGAAGAAGAAGATTAATAATAAGAAAAAGAAAAAGAAGAAGAAGATTAATAATAATAATAAGAAGAAGAAGAAGAAGATTAATAATAAGAAGAAGAAGATTAATAATAAGAAGAAGAAGAAAAAGAAGAAGAAGATTAATAATAATAATAAGAAGAAGAAGATTAATAATAATAAGAAGATTAATAATAAGAAGAAGAAGATTAATAAGAAGAAGTAGAAAAAGAAGAAGAAGATTAATAATAATAATAATAAGAAGAAGATTAATAATAATAATAATAAGAAGAAGAAGAAGAAGAAGAAGATTAATAATAATCATAATAATAATAATAATAATAATAATAATAATAATAATAATAATAATAAGAAGAAGAAGAAGAAGAAGAAGAAGAAGAATTAGGCGTAGGAGGAAGAGAAGAAGAATGAGGAGGAGGAGGAGAAGAAGAAGAAGAAAGAGAAGAAAAAGATGGATGTTGAAGAGAAGAAGAAGAAGAAGGAGAGGAAGGAGAAGGAGGAGGATTAAGAAGAATAAGAAGAATGAGGAGGTGGACGAGGAGGAGAAGGAGGAGGGGAAAAGAAGAAGAAGAAGAAGAAGAAGAAGAAGAAGAAGAAGAAGAAGAAGAAGATTAAAGTCATATAGTTATCGTCTGCGTGCTATGTCCCTTCTTATCTATTTTGTATATTCTATTTTTTTATCAATCTACAGGAAAATACCTATTTAATTATTTAGAAAAATATTTTCATTCCATAAAAAGTTATATTTCTGGTGAAAAAATATTTTGTAATTGCGTACTCAGCAAACCTCTTCTTATTGATGAGTTCATGACACGTTGTTAGATTAGGTCTTCTCATGTCTAAACAGTTGACACATACTTTGTTTGTTACGTCTGATTCATTTTTCCCGTATCTTGATAGTAATTTATATGAAATGATCCGATGAGAAAGATCACGTGAAACAAAAGAAAAATTGGAGTTCTTTTATCAATGTAGGAATTGTTCATGGAGAATAGATAACGGTTGACCATAGATTTAAAGATTTTAAGATGGTATTGTCTATGTAAGCATCTTCTCGGGAGTCAGTTGACCAAAGATGCAGAACTTAGGAAGAAGCTGTCCTAATTTAAATTATATCTTACCAATGGTATACGACGGTAGTGGTTCGGTAGTTTAAGTCTCGTTTTTGACGTGATTTGACCTATTTTCAGTCTGGTGGGTGTTTCAAGTTATGTATGAATTGCAACCTTTTTGAAAGCACATACAAAGACTGGATTTTTGGCCCAAAAATATCCGTTGAGTTATTTTGATTTCATTTATTTTACGTGTTTAATAATGTTTTTTATGAATTTAATTTTTTTCTTGGCAGTTTTTTTCAGTTTTTGACAGATTATTCTTTTTGGCTTTAATTCATTTTCATTTAACTTATAGTTCAATTATTATTTCAATTATTTGAGAAAACAAAAATATAAGATAAGAAAAAAGAAAATGTAAAAAATGAAAGTTTTAGATTTTCCTATTCAGTTTTTATATTCTCCCGTTTTTATTTTCTCTTTTAATCCTAGTTCTACTCGGTCTTAGGTACTATATAAATTGATTTATTTATTCTTCATTCTTTTATTCCTTTCAGATTTTATTTAATTTTTGATATTTCATTTCAGTTTCACTTTACGTTTTTTGCCGTCGGCTTCGGCCGCAAACCTTTATTTTTTTATTTAATTGATCTGACTAAAGATAAACCAAACTTCTGTTTTTTGCTTTTAATTCATAGTTTATTTTACTTTGAAAAAGACTTGTAAAACTTCTTTAAAAAAGAAATCCCTTTTTGTTAATTGATTTTTGAATAGTTTTTTTTTTTTATTCTTGGCGAAACTTTTTTTCAGTTTTCTCAGCTGTCTTTGGACGCCATCTTGATTTGTTTTAATTAACGTCTTACTATACTTATTATTTCATCTTTTTTGTCTTCTGTTTACTAAGCTACTTATTTGAGCTGATTTATTAAGAACTTTTAATCTATATCCTATTTTGTTTATTTTTATTGATTTTTTTTTATTATATATTCTTTTTCTCTCGTTGTCCTTAATTTCGTAGTTTACCTCGGTTTTGGCAGACTTGTATTTGTTTTGGTTTTACCAGACTTTCGTTTTAATTATGCTTTATTTTTTAACTTTATTGGGTTTAGTTCAATTTATCTTCTTTTTTTTTACATTAAACCTTATTTAGATTTATTTTTTTTAAATTAGATCATTTAGGGAGTGAATTCACTTTTGTTTATACTGGATTAATCAGTTTTTTTTTTCCTTTATAATATACTGTTTATTTTTTTTATCTCCCTCTCCTGTTTGTAGTGTTTCCTTTTTTATAATCCTATTTTATAGAAGAATTTTATTTTTTTATTTTTGCAGTGTTTTTAATATATCTTTCCTCCCCTTCCCCCACCTCCTATTATTTCTCTTCGCGAGTTTACAAAAAGATTTTGGCCCGCTTAGTGAAGTGTTTGTTTATTTTTCTTTCCCAAGATATCCGACGTAAAATGTCGGACTGAAAAAAAGACCTTTTTGGGACTGGGGAAAAAATCCGATAAGCTTTGGGAAATTAACCGGAAATCCCCATTTCAGAAAAGGAATGAGCATAGAGTGAATAGTAGCTCAAAAAGAAAATAAAACGACCAAGGAATGTAGCAGTAAAATTATTGACCAGAATGTGCCAAAAGATACGGAGGCACGAGAAAAGACAACAGCCGGGGAATCGCGCTCTTGATGGAAGTCCCTACCGAGTTGTATAATTAACACCGAGGAATTCTTGTCTAAGAGTTACGCATATCTTGTAAATGAAGATGGGCCCTTAGAAGACGTCCAAGAATTAAAGATGTTCGAAATGCGAATGGTGACGTTCTTCGTGGTGGACAAGTGTACGTGCAAGATTTGTCGCTCCATGAAAGACACAGTGATTAAATCACTCGTACCACTGAGGATTAAACACAAAAGAGTGAGGAAAGGTGCAGGTTTCTTCATGTGGAACGTACTGCTGTCCACTGCCGGAGATTACATCGAAATGGCGAGGCGTGAGTTAATAATGAAAGACGTCATTTTACGTACCGAATATGAAGGACGGCGAATGACCAGTGTGGACGTATTTGAGGTCCGTCCATTGGTGTTGGGGGATCACCTATCTGCATTCTTCATACAGTTCGGCCAAATTTTAGGTACTATTTCTGAAAACCTGAAGTGGGGATGGAAATTTGATATGCACAACCGATTGGCCTTCGTCTCTGTCCCCAGCTGTTTTGGATATTTGTGGTAGGAAAATGCAGGTCATTGTGACCGGTAGAAGATCTACTTATTGGTGGTGTAGGGAAACTAGACACCTCTCCTCCTCCTGTCCAGAGAGGAAGGCCTCTAGATTTCCGGCCGCATGCGACCAATATTCCCCTTTGGCCGATAGTAGTTCCGCGTTGCCTGTAATGGGCCCACCAGCGACACAGACCGGTGACGACAATGCCTCGGTTGGGTCCCGTCCCACATTCCCCGCGAAACAAACGCCTTCCTCAAGTGCGGATAAGGAGAAGGAAAAAGGTGAATGGCGTGTCGTTGGTAGATGCAGAGGGAAGAGCCGAACAGCGAGACCTCAGTCCCAGTATGACCCCAAAGGCAATGACACCTACAGCCCCATTCCCCTTCTCAGATCTAAGGATGACGCCCAGGCTTCTTACGAAAAACAGTTACAGACATACTGAAATTGGATGGAAAGCGGGACAAAAAAGCCGCTGGGTGTGCCGGGCCCCTCATCCTTTGCCCCGTTTTCCCCTTCATCAAAAAATAATTTGTACAGTCACCTCTGGCCGAAATCACTGATAAATAAACTAACAAATCAAAAATTTGTACAGGACATTCCGTTGCCACGACCTTCTCCTTTTAAAAATACCATCGGCCATACCCACATATACACACCAAAATACACACCTACTTCAAATCTTTCTCAATCACCTAAAAAAAAAAAAGAAGTCCAGAATCACTGCTAATATCAGAAAAAAGGAAAAAAAAAAAAAAAACCTCCATATTTAATAGGGAAGACCTCTGTCTCATATCTTAGAAATAGGATGAAAGCGTTTTTGGACAAACACGAAACGCAAAAGTGTTTATAGAATTTCCGTAAAATTAATGGAAAAGTGCTTCAAAATTTTTAAGAGGCCAAAAGAGTACAGAATATGGTGCGATCCGGGAGATTTGGGGCATGATAAAGGAGGCGAACATGTCTCTGAACTTGATGCCCCCAGCGGCCTATATGCTCGATGCACGTATGACGGAATTAATAATGAGTGTACAGGTAAGCTCCGCATTTTCGTTTACATATCCCTGTATAGGGCCCTAAAATTAACGTATCCCCGGGACATTGTCGGCGTGTCTCTTGATGACGTCAAGAGCGTGATGGGCACTGGCTCAAAGTGTCCTCACCCCGGCCATGTTCAATCCAAAAGAGCAACCATTATCGGTCTGATAATGTCTCCTGGTTGCCTAGTGTGAATGCTCGGGGCCTGACGTCAGATTCACGCAGGTCGATGCTCTCTTCTGACCTTCAGCGTCTCGAGGTGAATATATGTTGTGTGCAGGAGACCCGTTTTGCAACTCGTTATTATGAGGTCATTCTGCATAGGGATTTTCCCTATATTCCGCATGCTTTGATGCTCGTTCGAGAGGTGTCTCCTGGCTGGTGAGCAAGTCTTTGAAGGCGGCGTGTACTCTATTCTTCGGAGATCCGGCGAGTAGTTTTTGTGGGTTGGATGTTACCATAAATTATAAGGCCCTGATTGGAGTTTATGCGTCCAATGATCTCGGCGGGTAGTTTCAGCGGGGGATTGGAATGCAGTCCTTCACCTCGACATAATGTAATCGTGCAACACCCTCCCTGGTCGTCCAATACTTCCAACACCGCAGCTGATCGTTGAAGATCGTGTCGATCTCAGACCTGCCCTATCTCAAGTTGTGATTTAAGTTTGATCATAAGGAGGCCAAGATCGAATCATCGCAGGTATTTTCGTGTCGGACTGGTCCAAGCAGGGCGAAGACATACAGGAAAAATAACACGAATAAATTGAACAAAAATTAAATACTGTTTTTATATCAGTCCTTCGTACAAAAATTGGTTATATCACGGTTCGAATGCAAATAATTATCAGCTCAACCCGCGTTTAAATAGTGATTGTTGACTTGGTAAAGTTTGGGTTGCTGTTTTGGTAGAGTTCGGCACAAAGGATGTAGTCGGAGGTTCTCTTCAGGAGGCAATCAGGTCTGGGGCATCACGACTGGTGGCTAGGACGAACTCTCTGTCGTCGCTCTCTTGTCTCCGTCCCCGTCTGGTTTGGGTTATCTCTGTCTGCTTTCTGCATCCCCATCCCGATTCTTCAAACGTCAGTACGCCTCCCTTAGAAATGAAACCGACGCCCCGGTATCTATCAGGGTCTTCATTGCTAAACCCCCTACCGCTGCCTCACATGAGAGTTCTCTTTCTTGTGTTCATACGGGGAACACGCTAGCTGTCCTTCCCCTGGGGTGACAGTTCTCTGCTCATCCAGACATGGGTGCTGGCAGCAGTGATCCTTAATTATTATTACAGGATATCCCCGAGCTTTTTCTTCTGCACTGGGGTGCTCTTGGCTGGGTTTTTCTCAGTTTGTCCCTCCCAATCTCCTTCGGGCAGGTTCTCTTTAGGTGACTTGATTCCCTGCAGAACCAGCACCTTCTTCCCGGGAAGTTTCTCTTTGGGTAACCTGGCTCCTTGCATATCCAGTACCTTATTTCCTTTCTCGCATGGGCCACCCTTCATCTAACTTCTTGTACTGGGGCAGCCCCTGGGCGTCTCCCCAGTTCTCTTTTCCAGGGCGTTTTCCTTCAATGGGGGATCGATGGTTCTTTCTTCTTGACCCCACACCAACTCGTCTCGAGTCCACGATGACCGCATCTGCTGCATCGCTGCTCATCGCGATCCGGGGGCAAGCCGCTCACTGTTAAACCGTCCACTGCCCTATGACCTTCGTGACGACAGATCCAACATGTCGGCCTCAACTGACCTGGTGTGAGTTTATAAAATCTATACCCCAAAATCCGCGCCTTCTATGGGGAACCTCTAGTTCTACCCACTCCTGCCTAAGTTCCCCAATTCTAAGATACAACGGTTCAAAGCTTAATCTAACAATTGGACAATTTTGCTGTTACACGCCTTGGATAATTTTGCTGTTACACCTGGTCTATAACCCTCCTCCCGAATAACTTACATCACACACACACTCATGTAGTTATATAAGGAGAGAGACAGTTAGTCATGGACAATGTACATATATATAGATGTAAAGATGATATTGTTTTCGTGACGTTAATATTTATAGAAGACAAATGTTCAAATGTAACTCTTATTTGTCCGTATATTTGATGACAGGAATATCAAAATGCGCTGGAGCATTTTAATATTTCTATCAATATTGCCTCATTGTATTTTTAGTTTTAAATCTGCAATGGACGCGGAATACAATGCTTTTAATCTGGAAGTCTAAAATTTAATCTAAATATAAATATAGAGAAAAATATCATTCCGTAATCGATTCGCAACTGAAGACTCCGACTAATTGCACCGTAAGAGCTTCTGCCGAATACGGTTGTAATTTCAGGAAGAACAGTATAAAAACGCCAAGCAAATTTTAAAAGCATTTTTTCACGTTTTTATTTTATTTTACATTAAATTGGAAAATTTTAGGCGCCTATTTGGAGAGTCTTTGAGAACAGGAGGAACCGAGTGACATTGAAGAAATGGGTCATCAGATTTTTGAAAAGTACAAAGACTTTGGTTTGAGAGTAAATTATAAGAAAATGAAAATGAAAAACGTCAAGGAATCAGAGGAATGAATGAAGAAAGGAAACGGAAGGAAAATATAAATAAGGGAAGTAAAGAGAATGTTAAGAAGAAATGAAGAGAAAGTTGTGTAGAGGAAGAAAGGACGGAAGGAAAAAAATATAAAAGTTAATAAAATATATTTTTAAAATATCGTTGTTTATTGAATGAATTGAAAGAAAGGAAGAAATATATTATTTAATTAAATGATGAATACAGAATATGAATTTAGAAAAACAAAATAGAGAAAAAGAAAACATATTTAAAAATCCAACTACAAAATTACTTATAAAATAAATAAAGAAACGGAATGATTTGAAAAGAAAGAAAAAAGAATATGAGACCAGAATAGAAAATATATGTCCGTAAAGACAGAAAAAAAATAATAATGGAAGAGAATGAATAATACTTTATTTAAAAGTGAACAATACAACATAATTAAAAACGAAAGTTTAAATAGACCGAAAGAAAATACCTGTAAAAGGGGCGAATATATAAAAAATAACTGAATAAAAAACGAAAGAAAGAAGCTTTTAAAGGGTTAAAGTACACAATAAATTAAACAAAGAAATATTGAAAGGAATAAAAAAGAAAGAACATTTTAAATATTCTAAGTACAAAACAAGAAAAGAACGAATCTTTTATAGTGACAAAGTACAAAATTAATTAACTGCAAAAAGAAGAAAGAATGAACATTTTAAACGGTCAAAGTACAAAATAAATTCACCGAAAAAAGAAAGAATGAACTTTTAAATTTTTAGTGTACAAAATGAATTAACTGAGGAAAGAAAGAAATACAAAATCAAAAAAGAAAATTATAACATTTTAATGGTTTAATGTACAAAATAAAATTAACTGAAGAAAAAATAAAGAAAGTAAGGAAAAGAAAGAAAGAAGATCTAAACGGTTCAATGTACAAAATAAATTAACCGTAGAAAAAAGAAAGAAATGATAACAGAAAGAAAAAGAAAGTACATCTGAAAG
Organism: Acanthosepion esculentum; assembly: GCA_964036315.1. NCBI lineage: Eukaryota > Metazoa > Mollusca > Cephalopoda > Sepiida > Sepiidae > Acanthosepion > Acanthosepion esculentum. The sequence continues at coordinate 8,267,641 of OZ038509.1, read as the reverse complement.
GTTCAATGTCCAAAATTAATTGACAGAAGAAAGAAAGAAAGAAAAATAAAATGTAAAATCAAGAGCAGAAAGAAAGTTTCAAAGGTTCAATACACGAAAGAAATTAACAGAAGACAGAAAGGAAAAAAAGAACGGTTCAATGGACATAATAAATTAACTGAATAAAGATACAAAGAAGGAATTGAATGCAGGAAGGTCAAGCGAAAAGGTAAGAAAATTAAGAATAAGATGGAAAGAAAAAATGAGGGGTTGAGAGACGAAATACAAGGAGTAAAAGATGTGAAGAAATATCATAAATGGAAGAAGGCATCGTTGTACCAAAGAAAAAATGAATGCCAATACATAGAAATCCAAATAAGAAAGGATAATAAATACGAAGAAAAGAAGGAATTCATCTAATAATGTATTTCAAAGAACTCAGAGGAAAAGAAGAAAACATCAGGAAGAAAGAATAGACAATATTTAAGTCTAACAGCAGAAGGTAAGTAAAAAAAATAAAACGTAAGTAGTATCGAAAAGGTCGAGTAACCATTATAGATGTTAAAAAAAAAGAATCGGCAAAATTGAAAGAAACCGAAATAGTAAGAGTTTGAAACAATAAAACGCCAAAGGATGAAAAAGGGCAAAAAATTAAGGAAAAGATTAAACGTATAAAAAATAAGCTATATCCAAGACTTTTAGAAAAAAGGAAAAAAAAACTGAAGCAACACAAGCAACGAATATGAAAGGAAACATTAAAAAAAAAAACAGCATAAAACAAAAACAAAATATCTTTATCGATTCTGCGTTCGTTTATCGAAGTGTGTTGGTCAATCGAATCCAAAGTGCTCTTAAAAGCCATCACCGTCCATTACCGAAAAGATTGGCTTTGATCTATTAGGTTTCAAACGGACTCAGTTTTATTTTCTGTCTCTGCTTAACAAAGAACATGAATAAACCCAGTTAACGAAGGATCCTTACCGGAGACAATGTGTCCATCGCTCGCAATTACTTTCACATTGTCCACGACAGTTAGCTCTTTCAGTGGCCCTATTAGCAAGAGGTTTGCTTCAAGTTGATGCATTATTTGGATAATGACGTCTTTTACAAGCACATTTATTTTATTGCCCGTGTTTCTTTATCACGGAATGCTCATGAAGTGGGCTCTAGAAAGAAATACCGTTTTGATAAAATACGGATGTCTGTTGACGATTACGCTATTCCAGCCATATCCCGTAGGCATAAAAACTAACAAAAATAAACAAAATAAAAGACGTACATACGATGTGCTGTTTGCAAGAAGGCAGCATTTATCAAAAGAAAAGAGCTATATAAAATTGTAAAATTTGAACAAATGGGGTCACGTGTAGCGTGATCAAAGGACGCATTTCATACACAGGGTCATGACGAAATTTAAAAAGGAAGTAAGAACTTTCCAGTTGAAAGTATCCCTGGAAAGCATATATACCCGATCTTTTACTGTCTTTACGCGCTGACGCAAAGGGTCAGAGAAATCCACCAACCTTTACCGTGTGTATTCTTTTTGAATCGGTCTCATCTCATACAGTGAATCCAGTAGCACGCAAGTAGTTATTGGGTATGGGAGAATTAGAAAACAGAAAAAAATAATAATGAACGAGAAGAGAAAAGAGTGATGAGGAGGACAGTGGGTAAACGAGTTACATCGCATTTAGATTTTTGCAGATTAAAGCTGGTTGGAAAGTATGGAACCGGAAGGGTGTTACACAAACGAGACGTGCGAGAAAAGAAACTTTTAGGATAGAATTTACGGTTACATCGACTGTAAATTGAAGAGATCTCGAGACCTGTCTAGTGCTGCGCTTAAATTCATAAACTCTAGTTGCCATCATGAAGAGTGATACTTATTTCACCAAAAAAACGCATTCTTACTTACCATTCTTACGACATCCACCATAATACCTCGTGTCTCTATGGAAATCCTAACTAGTCTCCATATGTAAATTTATTGTCCGTGGGAGGAGAGGAATAAAACAATAATTTAAAAAGAAGAGCTCATCAGAACAATTTACCATGACAATATTTATAGAAAAGACAGAGACAACTTTACGGCGGTGGGAAACTGACTGAAGCCGATCTGCCATATAAGCACTGATAATATTGCTGATTCTTCATTAGATTTTATCCAGAAGCTCAAGCAAAATAGCGGAGGTAAAGGACCATATATAGCAGGAATATTCTAAGCATGGACGAATGGTAGACTTATAGATTTGCATGGTATATTCTGGAGAGAAAATTTGTTTTGCACGAACAAACATTCTTAGCCCCTTTGCTAGCAATGAATTCAACATAGTCTTTCCACTTCATGTCAGCTGAAAACGGTAACCTGAGAAGACGCAACGAGGCAATTTCCTGGAAAGTGGAAATGTGACGCCACCTATCGACTATTAAATAATAATCCATTTTTCCATTATTTGAAGCCGTCTCTCATATATGGATGTCCGGACGGTGCAATGGATTGTGGCTCCGTATGCGAAATCGGAGAAGCGTGTTCAAATTCCAGTGGAGTTCGTTACATTCACTTACGAGCAAATATGCTTGGGAAAGATATGAAACCATCTTTTCTTCTTCCCTCTATGGGTTAAATAGTAAGACTTGTATCGGTAAAAAACATTATACCCAAAAAGCTTTTAATTCAATATGCGATCGTAAAAAGTAAAAAGAGTATTATTGAATAACTAGTAAAGTCATTTGCGCCATTTACAATATTCGAACTGTTAACCTTATCTTGGTTGTCATGTCCACGACATTTCAGCCGTTGTACGCTCCAGCCTTCTTCAGATGACTGGAATTTCGAACGGAACCCTTCCATCGGGTTAAATTTTTTTCAATTGGCATGCCTCTTCCGGTTAGATCAGTATCAGTTATTTCATTTTAACTAAACTCTTCAAGTTTCTGTTCACCTCTGCTGCAACCCAGTATTGAACTCACAACTATTTAGGTCAAGTCACTCAATTAACAACGCTCTTATCCACTGGGCATCAGTTTATTAATTTTGTGACTTACAATCGACAGAGAACATTAATGGCAAATACGAGAGTTTAAGGACTCAGCGCATATGTCAGGCCAAAAAAATTTCCTAAGCCGGCCAAGCATCGGTATGAATACAATATGGGAACCAATAATACAGAGTGCTAGATAAAAACAATAATAACATCAAAATCGTAATATGAACTCTGATAAAAAAATCTTTACTGTTTAATTAGGTTTATAAAGGCTGAAATGTGAATATGGCTATAAAGAAGAGAATAACTATCCGAAGATTGTAAATAGTGTATATAATTACAATACTGTATCTCAGAAATATATACAAATCCTGAAGAAGGTGGGAGCGTACAGCGGCCGAAACTTCGTGAATGTGGCAATAAAGTTGAGGACAACAGTCCAAAAAATATAAATAGTGTAAATAGTTACCATACTTCATCTCAGAAATACAGACACACTCACAAAGTGTGGATAAGCTGTAAAATAAAATAAAATCAGTGAATAGTTATAACAGAACTATCCCGCTTTTTGAGGTTACATTGTGTAGGAAAATTATTGTTATTTCCAAAACTGAAATTATTAATTGTCGTAGCATACCTACGGACGATAATGGGTATATCCTCATTCACATAAATACAGTAGTAAATACTGTATGTTGGTCTGCATTTGGAGATTCGTCTCCAGCTGTGCTGGTCAAACTCTCTGCCTCAATGTCGGTTGTCCAGAAATTGGTGTCGATTTCTTTCAGCAATACGTCTCTAGTCTCACCGAAGCCCAGAAGAGCAGTGGTCCGCCACGACCACTCGCCTCGTTTTTTAACAGGTAGCGTTGTTCTCTTATGCAAATAAGCCTGCTGCATAAAAATGGCAGTAGGTGTACGCATGCGCGACCGACTCTCAGAGAATGGTTCAAAACGCGAGGCAGCGAATTCATTTTGTTCCCGGTAAGTCACTGTCACGTCTATGACACTCAATGCAGAGAATATCCCCAGATAAGGCCATGTCGAAGGGCAGAGTCTCGTCTTGGGAAACAGCTACCTGAACCCGTTCAATACGGGGTCGGGTAGCTGTTATTCGGGAATTTTTGGCCGAGACTACGGGCTCGGAAACCCCACATTAAATTCGGCCTTGTGCCACATCTGACCGCGTAGGGCGGATGGTCGATATCCTGCAGTCGAAGATTCATTGTGAAATTCACTTAACTCACTTCTAGCAGTAGACTGCTCCTTCTACGCGCCTCTGGCGAATCTTATATGTGTTGTTCGTGTCCTAAGTATTATCATTCATTACCAACTTTCGTGTGATTATTTTATTCAGAAACGTACCTTGGGTTACATTAATACAATATTCACTCACAAAAAATTAAAAAAAAAAGAATCATTCTTACAATCCAAAATGTATTACGGAAGTGTTGATAAGCTGTAAGAAATAAATTCAATCAAATCGCTTTACGGCAGAATATGCTTAGCAAAATCACCAAGAATAATACTGACAAAATCTCATTGATATGAAAGTTAATTATGCTTATGAATATAATGAATATATAATGAAATGTTAAGAAGATTGGTGTTGATGATTATGGCAGAATATATCATGATCATCGCTAACAACCTGGAGTGGATCAATCCTCACTGCATATTAAATGTATTACTTTATAATAAAAATGACTTTGTCAACACTAAAATAAAATAATTATTCACTTTTATGTTCTATATAGATTGTTTCTTGCGCACTACACAATATCAGATTGGATAAATTGTCTATCGATTTTGCCCTTTTAAAAATGAGTTTCGGTCTGATCCATATCAAGCACTGTACTATGTATGAATACAGAAGAAACTGCGAGAAATTTTCGTTTTATTTTTGTCTATGGAAATGAAGTTTCGATCGAGTCATCTTACTCGTCACTGTTCCCTTTGATATCATGACGGCCAAGTTCTATCAATATTTCAGAGTTTTTCAAAGCGTCGTTAAGGAAAACTGTTGTATATCGTGAGAGGAATAAGTAAGGAAGATAAACTCGTATGTAATTAATGAAATAAAAGATTTATTACACGAAGCAATTGACCTGATGTAAACTCTGCTCAAGTCCGTTTAACTCCGTTTATGTAAATAAACGGACAATTCTATTCATTTATATCCGACATGACACTAGCGCAACTGTGAAATCTCAACGCCAGTCGAGTACTGTGATTAAATTAAAAAAGTCAAGGCGCCATAGCGAAGAGCTCATCCGAACAATTACCATGAAAGTACTTAGAGAAAAGACACAGAGAGGCAACATTACGATGATGAGAAAGTGAATGAAGCTGGAAGGGAGATCCATATGCAAAGCAGTTAGCCACTAAGATACAAGAGGTTACTGGGTTCGGAAAAATTACGAACAGAAACATTACTAATGAGCGGGAATATGAAAAAGTAATGACGAGGACGGTATTTAGCGACTGATATTGCATTTCAATTTTTGGAGATTAAAACATTGAGCTGGAAGGGAGTTCCATAAGCAAGGAAGTAAAGCCACTAAGAAACAAAGGGTTACTGAGTTCGGAAGAAGTAGGAACAGAAACATTAATAATGAGCAGAAAGAGGCTAAAGCAATCCGGAGGTCAGTTAATAGCGATTGACATTACATTTAATTTTTTACTGATTACAGTTGGCTGGAAATCATGTAGCCGGAAGGGAGTGTCATAGGCGATAGGTTCGAGAAAAGAAACTGTTAGCATAAACCATACGGCCACATCTAGCTAGTAAATTGATGAGATCTCGACGCCAGGGTATTTCTGCGCTTAAATTCAAAAAGTCAAGGTACCATAGCAAAGAGCTCATCCGAACAGTTACTATGGAAGTATTTAGAGAAAAGTATTTAGAAAATATTGAAGGCAGGTGGGGGCAGAGAAAAGCAGTGCATAACTTGCCTTTCGTAAATGGTAGGAATAATGGTGGAATTAGGAGAGATAGAGAAAATTCGAAGGTCCTCCTATATCGTGGGGAATGCTGGACAATCTCATCACTGATGAAGAAGTTCGACGCAAGAGAAATGTGGTTCTACCGAAGGATGCTGAGAATACTTTGAACTGACTGAACATGTGAGCAACGATGAGGTTTTGGGAAAATGTTAACAAAAAAGACGTAGATTTGGAATCATAAGAAGATAGTAAAATCTTTTCAGGCACATAATGAGGAAAGAGGGTTTAAAATATTTGACACTCACGGGATATATTGAAGGTAGGAGGGGCAGAGAAAAGCAGTGCATAACATGCCTAGCAAGCTCGTGTAAATGGTAGGCAGAAGGGTTGAATTAGGAGAGATAGCGGAAATACAAAATTTACTAAGAGCTAGAAAGGACACGAAATGGTGAAGAGCCATTATCACCCAAGTCATGAAAACACACGGCACGTATTATCTGTTATAAATATATACTTTATTCAGAAAATTACTTTTTTGTTCAAACTGCAAGATTTTTTTAATCGGTTTCACCACATACAAGGCAGCAAAACCACTAAGACACAAGTTGTCAAAGAATTAGGAACAGAAACATTAATAACGAAAAGAGAAAATTGTAATCAGAAAGACAATAGATGGCAAATGACATGGAATTTACTTTTTAACAGATTAAAGTTGGCTGGAAAGCATGGAGCCGAAAAGGAATTCCACACGCGAGAAGTGCGAGAGAAGAAACTGTTAGCATAGAACTTGCGGTTACATCTAGCAAGCTGTTGTATCTCGTACTTTTGAGATAACAGAGTGAAATAAATAAGGAAGACCAGCTCGTAGTTAAGTAATGAAATAGAAGGTTTACTAAACGAAGTTACTTAGCAATTGACCTAAAGCTAAGTCTGCTCAGGTCCGCTTACCTCCACTTATTTATGTAAACAAACGGTTCCATTCATTAATGTCCAATATGACAGAAAGCCAAAGCAAAAGGCAAGACAAGTCACGCTTAGATCATAAATCACATTTACAAAAGTATAAGTTTCAGCATTCATCACGTACTCCCGTAAAAAATATTTACCACTGCAACAAGATAATGTTTATTCAGAGGATTAAATTCTCATAACTTGCACACATTGGTGAGTTTATAGTTGTATGATTCTATGTGCGTACCTCTGATGGTCGCCCTTTGTCGTAGTGGAGGGGCTTGCATGTTCCAATGATTCTGAAAGCGATGCCGTCAGAAGTTCTAAACTCCTGCAGGGCATATTCTTAGAGACAAGGTCAATACGAGAACTAAACGCGACCAACCTCAAAGGCTGTGGAGCAAGCGAATGATGATTACAATAGATCTCAAAGTTTGAACTAGCGGATAACGAAGGCTACGCCTGACAGACATACTACAGAAGGCGTCACTCAAATTTATAACAGAATTAGCGGTAGTCCGTTCCAGGTTCATGACTAGTTTTAGCATGTCTTACTCCATATGTGCCGCAGAGGAAGGTCATGAAATCAAGTGTGTTGTTCACTTTCTGGCAAGTTGAGGTCCAACTTAAACATTATCAGGCCATCAGTATTTTCTTCTACCCTGATTTTATTTCACATCCAATCAACTCTTTCAAATTATATGGAATGATGGTGAAACTGGAAGCTTCCAGTCCTGATCCTGGACGTTGGTGGCAAATTTTGTCAACAGCATTATCATAATAAAGGAAGCTATCTGTTGTGGAGTTATTTCCACAATAGAAACTGTATTCGGACTAAATGCGTCCTAAATAGGTTAAACGTACAGAAACGTTAGGAACTTGTAATAAAGTGTTACGCAGATTAATCGAGTTGTGGTCGCTGAACACTACTCCTTCTCTCGACTACTCCTGACTCCTACTTATAATAGGTGGGAGAGTCTATTACCTAGACAAGGTGTCTTTCACTATAACACTATCATAAAAGAAGAAATTAAATTTAATACGAGATTAAGCGGACGAAAATAATAATAATAATAGCTGGCTTCTCGTATCCGAGTCGGCTTTCCTGCTATTTAATCCCTATTGCAGACACCTGATCAGGCACATATGTGCTTGTTCAACACCCGCAGAAACCCACATGGGGTTTATACTACAAATATGCTAAGCGAACCTTAGTTACTAGTAGAGAGAGCATTGTTAGGCGTGATCAAACGGTCTGAACAAAGACAGTAGGTTGAATTCCTCAGTTACGATGACTTGCGATTTCGTACTAGCTCAACTATCGACGGCTCTTAAATAGTTGAGTCTAACTAATTTCCCCACTTTGGTTAACCCGTGGTATGATTTCAGGCACTTTCCAAAACGGTCGCACGCTGATAATGCCTCTAGAGGCCGATAGTATCAGTAAGTCATAGACTGATTGATGACCAAGGATACAGAGCCCAGACTGCCCAATTATATACTCATAGTTGGAGGTATTGATTCTTTCCTTCTCCTAGACCGGTTGGCACCCTTGACTATAGTATCCGGTCTGTCTTGCTATTTCCAATCAGCTGGAGAGTAAAGAGATTCATACTTTTCCCATGGATATTTACAATAATTTTTTTAAAGTGAATTTTAACCCGACTGGAATTCGAACTCAGCTCTCGAGTCTTCATTCTGAACCGCTATCCATTACGTCACCGTGCAACCTCCAACTTTTTTACTCATTTTTTTATTATTGATTACGTTATTAATTTCTGTTGATTATTATTACATTTACTTGTGTTCATGCCTTCAATTGTAGTTCGTTAATTTGGTTTTATTTAGTTAATTGAATGCAATAAGTAGTCGGTTACCTGATGATGAAACACTTAGTTATGGCCTACCACTCTACACCGAAATGTATTAAGAAATATTAAGGTTTTAACATTTAATACGGAATTCAGCTCTGTTTCTGTGGTGTGCCTATATACAGCAGACCACTTAAGGAATGCTTTCTTCATATTTTATTAAAATTATATATATATATATATATATATATATATATATATATATATATATATATATATATATGTGTGTGTGTGTGTGTGTGTGTGTGTGTGTGTGTGTGTGTGTGTGTGTGTGTATTATATATGTGTGTGTGCGTATATATATGTGTGTGTGTGTATATATATATACGTATATATATATATATATATATATATATACGTATATATATATATATATATATATATATATATATATATATATATATATATATATATATATATATATATTTGATTGAAATTAAATCTATTTTCATGAAATCTTTCAAGTTGTCAAATTTAAAACTTTGTCGGGATATGCATATCCTAATTTAAACACACAGACACATATAATATATATATATATATATATATATATATATATATATATATATATATATAGGCAGTATATCTTCATTCAAGAAAGTTTAGTTGAATAATCTCGACATATTATGTCTATTTAATTTTATTTTCCTCTCAACTTCACGAATCAGTTTCTTAACGATCTTATTAAAATCATTAAGGAAGGCTCCGTAGTTTTTTTCATTTCATTTCATTTATTTTCCCAAGTTCAATCTCATCCAAGTTCATATTCACACACACACACACACACACACACACACACACACACACACACACACACACACACACACACACACACTCACACACACACTCACACACACATATATATATGTATATATATATATATATATAACGTAAATCATTCAAACGAAAAACAAATACTGAAGCTAATTATATGGCGAGAATCACTCTCACAAACAATAATATATATATATATATATTTGTTTTTCGTTTGAATGATTTACGTTACATAAATTGAATACGCACTACAAAATCGATATTAAAATAACCTGATCCTAAGTGCGAATTTTCTGATAATATCTGTGACATTTACTCTTAGTATTGAACAATTTAGTTCATGCCACTTTTTCTTCAAGAACGCACATTTTTCAAATTTAAAAAAATTCAACCTCAGCGTTGCGACTGCACGCTCCAAAATTATTCTTACATTTAGCAGTATCTCATTGCTAAAAAAACACTCTTTCGGACCGCACTATCTTTCGATGTCGCATTACTACTCGGAATTTAACAAAAACACACTGAAATGTCTACCTGAAGATGGTCGTTCGGAACGACTGAAAGCCCGGCTCGTAGAAAAAATAAGACCTGATAAACCCGGAATTTATGAACAAGGATCACACCATTCATTAACGGATTCGAAGTTGATTGTATTTTATTAGTAAATATTGTTTGTGAGAGTGATTCTCGCCATATAATTAGCTTCAGTATTTGTTTTTCGTTTGAATGATTTACGTTACATAAATTGAATACGCACTACAAAATCGATATATATATATATATATATATATATATATATATATATATATATATATATATATATATGCACGCATATGTGCGTGGATTTCTAGTTCAGTGTACATAGATTTTCTAACAGTCGATATTTAAATGGTGAAGAAAAAAATCACTGCATATATTCTTAACAAATGTAAGGTAGTAATTATTTCGTACATGTGCATGCAATCATATCCCTTGAAGAAGTCATAACGACACTCCAGCAATCATTTTATACCGAGCCAGAAAATAGGCCCTGTATTTAAGTCTGTGGGAAGATGTGCTTATACTCTTGCAATTGTTACTGTTCTTGTTGCATTTTGTCACGTTCTTCATTCGTTGGTTGTACAAGCCGTACATGAGTCTACTATTAACATTTCCAGGGAACTTCTTTCAATATCAATAATCTCGAGTATTGTTCTTATGTAGAATAAACGCGACTCTTCCTGCCATCTTCTACGTTTACAAGAGCCAGATCAGGGCCAAAACGCAGTACTGTTGTCATATTTTGTTGAGAGCTCCCCATACCTCACTCTCTAGCATTAACAGAGTTCAAAATCGTCTTCGAGCCCTTGTCGGTGATAAATTATTCTTCACCTTTCAAGCTCTCTACCACAGGCGCGATGAGGCGTGCCTTTCGCCGCTCTACCGCTACTTAGACCGAAAGTCCTCGAACGAATTACATTTCCTGCTCCCACCATGTCGAACCTTCACGGCAAGAACACAGTAGTGAAACACCCACATTCCTTCTGTATCTCATCGGTGAGAAGTAAGTTCCACTCGAACAGCTTCTTCCCTCGAACCACTGCCTCGTGGAACCGAAACCAAATAGGTTGTTTCCCCGGTCAACACAATCTTAACCTGCCCAAGCGTAGGGTTAAACGTTATCTTCCACACATATACGCACAAACGGCCTCCTAACGTAATCCTCTAAAATTCTCCATTTTGGCATTGCTGCTAGCCCCACTGTTTAGGGGTGAGGGAGACTAGCCGATTCCCCCCACCCCTGATCACTGCGTTCACTTTAAGAAATCTACTAGCGTGACTGGTGCCTTTAATTTCGGACGTGTCTTTTGGATAGCTTATGGTCGTGAATCGAGCCTGTTCTACGTATTCCTTGCATATGTAACTAATATATTTGAAAACTTTCGTATTAGTTAATATTTATTTTTTAAATTGTTATTTTTATTTTTTTTTATTCTTAACTATAAATGCTCCCCCCCCTATTTGATGCCGCGTTCCTTGTGTATCTATATATAACTTCTTTGTATTTCCAAGAGTTTTATTGTAAATTATTTATTTAATGTCTTGTTTTTTTTTGTTTTTTATTAATTTGTATTTCTGTATTTTGCTTTTTGTTAACCGTCCCCCCCGTCTTATTTTAGAAGCAACTATTCTAACGTAAGTGGTAATTGTTTGTTTTTTTTTGTTTTTTTTTTAAATATAGGTCATTGGGACTTATACTAAGTTAAAACTTACTATTAATGTTAATACTCATTATTGAACACATACAATGGTATCCCATTCCTATCGCCCAGTACTCTCTCCCGACTACATCCCCCTCTTTTGTTCTGTCTTGTCTTCGTTGAATGTTATACGTAATAGGAGTAGGTAGGCTTTCCTACCGCCCGGTCTACACTCCTCCCCCCTATATTGGACGCGTTTAGAGGCCCAAACCTTGTTTCGTGTCTAGGAAGGGGTCCCCGGATTTCTCTCTCTCTGTCTCTTTCCCTTCTCCACATCCTTTCATTTCTCATTCCTATCTGCTCTCGCTCCGGATCTTTTTTGGCCCCCTTGCCTTGATCGACCCACTGTCTTTCTCTTTCTCCACACCCCTCCCTTGCCACTCCTAGCTGCTCTTCCTCCAACCCCCTCTTTAACCCCTTGCGTGATAGTGGCCTCCGGCCTTGTTTGGGGTGATATGATTAAAAAAAAAAAAAAAAAGAAAAAAAGTGGCCCCGGGGCCTTGTAAAAGATGAACCACATTTACATTGTAAAAAAATTTTTAAATTAAAAAAAAATAACAGCTAAAAAAGCGGGCATCGTTGTACTGAGCCTTTTACCTTTAGAGACATTAAAGTGATTTTTCAAATTGATTCTAAAGTCACCTGACAATCGCTATCTGACCAGTTTATCCACCTAATCTCCACTTTCTACCATCTTCCCTTTCATTCTCATCTCACACTATATCCATACCTGGTCCCCCGAATAAATGAATGTAATCGTGCTATTAGATTAGCATTTAGGTCCAACCCGTTTACGTTGAAATAGTTAAATGCAATCACCACTTTTACTCCAAAAGTTTCTTTGCTCTCACTTCCCGCCTTGGAACTCACTTCCGTTTACTTGCTTACCTGATAACTACAATCTTCCAAAATTTAAATGCAACGTCAATCGCCATCTTCTTTCTTCTTGGACGCCTTTTAGCTTTTTCTCGGTAACCTCTGCTATACCCAGTCTTTTTTTCTCACCTTCACTGACTGTAACCCCTGCGTACTAGTGGCATTCTCGCCATACGTGGGGTGAAATGATTAAAAAAATAAAAATGAAAAAATACCTCATGTAACAGTAACTCTTAAAATACAGTGGTTTTTCACGGTCTGTGTATTTGCATACAAATTAAACAAGTTTGTTCCATCCTTCTCTTTAAAATATTTTCAAGCAGAAGATTTTAATAAAAATAAGTAAATCAGCCAATCGTAGTTAATTTCATACATTGAACATTCCGTCTTTAGAGACGTTGAAGAACTAAATATATTTTTCGATATTAATTCCCAAAATATTATCCATTCTTTTTAACATCAATTATCTTAGTGAACATTTAAATGGTCGCCATTAAGCTCTGAAGAAAAGGATAGAAAAACCGATAAACATCTTAAAAAGATTAATAATAAAATGATTGACAGCTATAACCTGCACATTAAATCAGCTCTATCTGGAGTGGCACTTGGATTTTTTAGGCAGATAACAATTGTGTAGGCAAAAAAAAGTTGAATATTACACGATCTCTTTACTTTCTTAACAGCCATTGAATCATGCCGCTTTGTGTACTCCACATATTTGACTGACCTTTCAATCACTTGATGAATATTCATGAACATTCTCAAATTTATAAGCTCTGATAAACCAATCATATACTCGCTTCTATATGTAAACACGTGCAGCATAATAAAGCCTAAGTTGCCTTGATCAAGATCCTCAGAGGACGAAACGCGAGGGCTAAGTATAGTTATTCCTCTTGTCACTTTTTATTCACACACACACACACACACACACACACACACACACACACACACACACACACACACACACACACACACACATATATATATATATATATATATAGGGTGCGGCTGGTATTTGAAGACATACAAATTTAGATTAATACTGCTTCTCACTAACTTGTAATGCTTTTATTTTTCAGAAATCAAGAATGGCAAACCCTATGATAACAAATGGAATGAAAAGGCATGCTGTGATTGTGGCATTAAAGGCTGATCATAGCGATTTGGACATCGCACCTTTCCTTAGAGTTGCAAGATCATTTGTCCGCAAGATACGAAAAAACTTAAAAGACGCTGACAGTTCCCAAATGTCTGTATCAGAACGTAAAAGACATTCTGCACGTTCTGATAACGTGAGAACATCCGAATTTATTCAGAAAGTCAAGCAGACAATTGATGAGAACCGAGGTCAATCAATTAGGTCAACTGCCAAAAAGCTGCATGTGTCTGAAAAAACAATCAGGAGTGTCCATAAAGACATTCGATACAAGTCCTACATGATGAAGAGAGGTCAATTTATGTCTGAAAAAACAAAAGAAAACCATTTAAACAGATCCAAAAGGCTTTTAAACAAAGATCTTTCAGAAGCTGGTGTGATTTGGTTTTTCTCAGATGAGAAAAAATTTGCTCAAGATCAAAAACTTAACAGAAGAAATGACAGATGGCTTTGTTCAGATCCTTCTGAGGGACCAAGACTGATGCTCACAAAATTTCCTTGGAGTGTTATGGTATTGGGTTTTTTTAGCAATGAAGGACATGTAATGCCACCATACTTTTTCCGCAAGGTCTTGGAGTAAATGCTGCTGCTTACATTGAGGTTCTAGAAACAGTTGTCAAGCCCTGAACTGACAACATATGCAACGGCAGGCCTTACATATTCCTGAAAGACTCGGCTTCATCCCACAAGGCTCTACAAACACAAGAATGGATGGCTGACCATTTGTACGGCCACATCACACCCAACGTTTGGCCTCCTAATTCTCCAGATCTCAATCCAGTAGACTATTATGTGTAGAGCGTTGTTGAGAAGGAGGTTAATAAACAGCCTCATAACACCAAAGAGTATCTTAAAACTGCAATATTTCGAGTAATGTCTGACATAAATAAGGACCAATTAATCAGAGCTTGCAGCCGATTTCGACCTCGTGTAGAGGCAGATAGTGGTGGTTTTATTGAATAAAATTAAATAATAGTTATATAAATTTCATGTTTACTTGTTTGTAATCGAATATAATTATATTCATTTGTTCAGCAATTTTTTTACTAATCCATAAAATCTGTACTCATATACCAGCCGCACACGATATATATATATATATATATATATATATATATATATATTTGTGTTTTTAGGCAGCAATCCTTCTTTCATGTATATGTCATTAAAACGACTGACAAAGTGCTTTTATTTAGTTTTTTTCGCACTAGAAAATTATATAAAAAACTAAATGAAAGCACGTTGTCAATTAAATGTGCATATATATATATATATATATATATATATATATATATATATATATATATATATATATATATGTGTGTGTGTGTGTGTGTGTGTGTGTGTATGTATTACGCTCTCGGTATTCGATCGTTCACTTTGGAGAAAAGGGTAATTTTAAAACAGAAGCAACCGCTGCTTTTAACGCACCGCTCTTCATTAATAAATCCAGCACTCTGGCTGCTGGAGTTTGTATATATTCGTATACAATACTTTAGCTTAGGGATAGGATCTCTTACTGATTCCAAATCGGTCGGGTTTCTATCCTTGCTTGAAGCAATCAGATGTCTGACCACACTGATGTGCTCTGACGCAGCAAAACAGGCTTTTATGTAGATGATTATGCTACGCTCTCGGTATTTGCTCGAGCACTATAGAGAAAAGGGTAATTTCAAAACAGTAGCCCCCGCTGCTATTAACGTACCGCTCTCCATTAATGAATTGAACCCTCTGACTGTTGGTGTTTGTACACATTGGTATACAATACGTTTACATGTCCCTTTCACTTGCGTGCGCAGAAAGCTTTGGAGTAGGATCTCCGAGTGATGCCAAATCGGTCGGGTTGAAGCACTCGGATGTCTAGTCACACTGAAGCCAGTCTTCATCCCTACCGTGCCCCAATGACTTTGGGTTTGTGTCACCGACTGATACCAAATCAGTCGGGTGTCGATTCCGGCTTGAAGCAATCGGATGTCTAACCACATTGATGAGCTGTGAAACAGCGAAACAGTCTTTCTATGGATGACAATATATATATTGTCATATAATATAAATTATAAAAAAAAACCTTAAATTTTAACGGTCTAAAATCGAAGCGCCAAGATCTAAAAAAAAGACGATACTTCAGAGTTTTCTTCAATTTCAAATCGTAATTTATACCATTCTTTATCATTACAGTGGTAAAAAAAAAAAAAATCATATCGTTTACGATAAAAAAAGCGGAAGCCTCTCTAACATGATCAACATGTATCCTGTTTGTATTCATTTATAAGATACGCTCAAATGAATAACTGCTACCTATATTGTATACTTGCATCTATAAACACACAAAAACAGTCATTTTGGAGCTGAGAATGGTTTGTTAATTTTAATCCCCCCAAAACAAAACTTTTCTCTATCATTCACCTGAAAGACCTCTTCCTACTTCCTATCAGCATAGCTAATACTAACCCCCAGGAATGTGAACCGTTGCACTTTCTCAGGTTAACCTTCTCTGGTAACTGTGGGGAGATTATAAGAAGTTATTGATAGGTCTGAGGCTAAGAAATTTAATTAACTTTGTCAATTTTCTCTCATTAATCGAACTTATATATTTATAAGTCTACTATTCATCCATGCTTTTAAGATTGCTGCAACATATGGCACCGTACTCCTGCTTCATATCTAGAGATTCTTGATCAAATTCGAAGAAGAATCAGTAATATTATTAGCCCTGACGTGGCGCCTCGGTTTCAGTCAATTTCCCACCGCCGTAATGCAGGTTTACTGTGCCTTTTCTATAAATATTTTCATGGTAATTTTTCTGATAGACTCTTCGCAATGCTACCGAGAGTTTCTGAATTTAAGCGCAGTACTAGATTGGCGAAAAGGTCCCATCAATTCACAGTTGAACTGGCTAGATGTTGCTGAGAGTCTTATTCTAAGTACCACGAGCTTGTGGAAATCTCTCCCGGCTCCATGTTTTCCAGCCAACGTTGATCATCAAAAATTTAAATTCAATTTCAATAGTGATCTACTATCTTCTTGATTATTCTTTTATTGTTCTCGTTTCTTAATATTTTTTTCTTATTCTCTCAAATTCAGTAACCTTTTGTGTTTTTGTGTCTTAGTGGCTTTACTACCTTGCCTGGGATAATATGATTAAAAAATACAGGAATATTTTCTTTTCATAGCGCTTGACGAGGAACGAACACGACAGCAGTGATTTTGAAATAGAGTTCATTAATGATATTCTAATGCGGGAAATTTATATAATGTTACATCGACTTCGCCATTTTCTAAGATAGAGCATATTGAACGCACAGGGTAACTGGCATTTAAATTAGACATCTTTATGGGACAAACTTTGTTACATTCGACACTAACGGGAGTGGGAAGAGTAGAACAATATTGTTTGACATTTGACTGATGCCCTGACCAAACATATGAAAACGTGGTTTTGCTTGAGAAACGCTTCTTGAAAGATCAGGTGGCCAAACAAACGGATCTCGGAGAATCACGAGTCCTGTTCGAATGAAGGCATTGTCGGATAAACACATCTTTATCGTTATTGATCGACGGGCCAGGCTTATTGGTGATGCCAGCGACCCGAAAGATATCGGGTTTTCTGATAGACGGGTGGCGGCGGCCAGTGTGCGTAACTGTTTGTTAGCAATCGGCCCACGTACTTGGCGGTTGTGTTGGTTCAAGGATTTTTTTCCCTGATAGTGTTCCGGGAGGTAATATCGTTGAATCCAAATGGGAAAAATGGAGAGAAATAGAGAGAGAGAGAGAGAGAGAGAGAGAGAGAAAGAAAGATAGAAAGATAGAAAGAAAGAAAGAAAACGAAAGTGAAAGTGAAAGTGAAAGTAAGGGTAGTTGTAAAACTTGATTGTAATAGACATCTAACAATAAAGAAAATGAAAGGAAGAAGAGAGAAAATGGAAATGAAAGTGAATATAAGAGAGACGTAGAAATTGATTGGAATAAACATCTAACCGTACTATATATATATATATATATATATATATATATATATATATATATATATATATATATATATATATATATATATATACATAGATAGATAGATAGATAGATAGATAAAATATTTTGAGAATCTCTTCCTCTTCTATTCTCTTTCAAACAGTCTCTCTCTATACAGATATCTGTAGAAGGAGAGAGATTTGAAAGAAAAAAGAATGAAGAGATTAAACACCGATGGAGCATAGCGAGATAATATAGAAATAATCTTAAAGACAGATAGGAAATAAATAAAGAAGATGGAAAGAAAAAGATATGTGGGAGAAAAGAAGAAATCAAATAGCAAATCCTATTTTGATCCGATTGATTGATTTAAGATCAACATCTTTAGGAACATGTTGGAATATTGGCTCAAGTAGATTCTGTCCAGTCCTCGTTCTTATCCCTCGAGAAAATCATATTGAACGTGTCTAATACAGAGGATGCTAGTTCTTCAATAACTCGGCAAGAACGTAAAGGACAAATTTAAATGAATTCCAAGAAGGACGTTTCGAGTTGATTTTAACGTTTCAAATTCGATTAAAAAAAGAAAACATCTCTAAATTATTTTTTCTCTGTTTTTTTTTTAATCACTTCACCTCCTGCAAGGCAACAAAACCACTAAGACGCAAGGGTTATACAGTGTGAGAGAATATGAAAAAAACAAAAATAAGAGAGAGAAAAAGCATAATAATTAAGAATACAGAAAACAACGGTTTAAATTTAATTAAATTAATTGATTTAAGATCGACTGCAAAGCAAGAATCCGGAAGAGAGTTCCACATGGAAGAATTTCGAAAGAAGAAAATATTAGAATAGAAATTACGGTTACATATACCGATTTCAACTATAAAGGGATGAGAAGTTACCGCTAATCTAGTAGCACGCTTAAATTTATAAAGTGACCTACCATAGAGGAATGGTCATCAGAACAATTACCTTGAAAATATTTATAAAAAAGGCTCCGGGTCGTTATGATACAGTGTTGGGAAAATGAATGAAGCCTGGATGCCAAGTCAGGCTTGCAGATCCTTTTTTAATTTATCAATAATCTTTAAATAGTTAGCAGCACCTTCAAAACAGATGTAACAGCAATATTCAAAGCATGGCCGAATGGTAGACTTATAAACTTGTAAGAGACTCTGACGAGAAAGAAATCTAGCTCGAAACAGTGAAACATATTTCCTAGTAGAATACGTAACAATTGATTTAATAGAATCTTTCCACTTCATGTCAACAAAAAATTAGCTCGAGTAAACGCAAGAGGTCATATTCTTGGAGATTAGCACCAGCCATGCTGATTGAAATCAACAAAGGTTCTCTCAGACTATTAAAAGAGGGCAGATTCGTTTTGGGGCGTTAGAATTAACAACCAATTTTTTGTACCATTTAACAATATATTTATGTCATTTTTAGAAGAGCTGACAATTTGATCTTATCGAATCGACCAGAGTTACTATTACGACGACAGGAAATAGTTATATCATCAGTATATATATAGAGAGTTAATTTTAAATATTTACCAGAACAGTCATAAGTTTCTTTATGAGAAGTTTATCATACAAAATGATGAGGTAACAATAGTTTATCACAAGTACTTTCACGGTAATTGCTCCGAGGAGTTGCTTTCGCTTGTCCCTAGGGCTCGTGAATTTAAACGTCCTACGAGGCTGGCATCCCATTCCCACCCCTTCACCGTTGAAACTGTTAGATGTAGACGTCTCTTCTACTCCAGTAGCTTCATGTCTCGCACATCTCGCCTATGGAACTCCCTTCCCTATTACTGTTTCCCTGACAAATGCAATCTCCAACGGTTTAAATGTAGCGTCAATCGGCATCTCCAGTTGCCTTGGTCTATCCACTTCCCTTCTCCACATACTTTCATCTTTCATTCCTATCTGCTCTCGCTCCAAATCTTCTGTAACCCCCTTGCCTTGATCGACCCACTGTCTTTCTCTTTCTCCACATCCTCTCCTTTACCACTCCTATCTGCTCTTCCTCCAACCGTTCTGTAACCCCATGCGGGATAGTGGCCTCCAGCCTTGCTTGGGGTGATACGCTTAAACAAAAAAAATAAAATAAAATACAAAATGATGAGGTAACAATTATATTTAGTTTTATTATTAATTAAACAATCTCACCACGTCCAGGCTTACCATCTGGTTGGATTGGATGGGAGCATCTTTACTTATTTCCACGAAGTAGGCGGAGTTCCGGATATATGATGGTGACTTTCCTACTAATGAATCGATTATGTCTACTAGGAAGCAATTTAGAGGGTGGTACACGGAACCTTGACATCTAACCATCGGCCTGAGCGGAATACCGCATTTGTGAGTTTTTGTGAGACCGCATATGTGAAGTAGCTTGGTGTAACGGTGTGACAACTGCTACTATGTCTTACGTGCGAAGTGGTCCTTGGACTTGATTAGGTTATGTGTTAATTTGCGTTCCGTTTTCATTGTAAGACTTTTAATTTTCTGTAGATACCATTCGCAATGAGGTCTTTCAGTTGTTCTGTATTCCGTTTTGTCCCTCCCTACAGATGCATTGCCTTTGTCAGTATGATGATATTTTCATTCCTATGTAGGGTCCTGATTGCCAGCCTCTCTAATTTCGTGATGTTTGATTTGGGCTGCTTAGCTTTCCAGCATCTGTCTCATTTTCCATTTTAGTTCATCCGCCTGAGCCTGGGGGAAGTTAAGTCTATTTCCTCTATTCGAGAAGTGATGTCCAATATGGCATCCGGCTGATGGTTGTGGCTAAGTTGTGACCCTTGTTTAGTACTGACTCCTCAGCAGTACTCACCTGAGTTGACGTTGATTACTACTTTCCCTGGTGGGTGATGGACATTGTGTATCAACTTCTCATCTTTCAATCGAGTTAAGCTTTTTACTTGGCGGGCCTTGACGGCATCGAATACATGTCTGAATGATTTACCCAGGTCGTGATAGATCCTCTTTCGGTCTTATTCATCGCTAATTCTGTCGGAGAACACCTCGAGTCTCTGGGAGATATCAGATTGTAGTTTCTGTTTTACCCCCACCACCCATACAGTGTAAAGAAAGGGATCGTCCGCTGCTTACGACATCAGCAAAAGTCATGTGGCAACTCAGAGATAAATGAAAAGGTCACTATAAGCAGTGCCTTAAGTAACAACTACCGCAAGCACATGACAGCAGCTCCGACAAACTGGGATAGAAGGGTACGAGGATAACAACACTCAGAAAACAGCTTCAGTTTGCCTACCTTATGTGAAGGGATTATCGGAGAAAATTCAAAAGATCTGTTATTGTTTTATACAATAATTGTGGTACAAGGACAAAGTAGGGAAAAGGCAGGTCAACACTGACTGTCCTTGTCCGAGTTAATCACAATCACAACACATTCATTCATTGGAATGTTTCTCAATCACTACAAGAACTTGTCGATCACCTCTCAATCCTATATATACCACAATAACACATATTTACAGAGGTTCGACAAAACACCCCATAAAAATTTGTATATGTACAAAGTCTCTTTTTAGTATATATATATATATATATATATATATATATATAATGGAGTGGGGAGGAAAAATTAAACGTTGTAGTGAGAAAAAGCAAAGTCTGACCAGCCGATATGAAAAGGGACACAAATAAACTGGGTAGGCAGTGAATCTCGACATGCTTCTTAACAAAGGGGAGTGCGCGAAACGCGTCGAAAACAGCACATTGATATTAACTAGGAAAACAAGAAATATCTAACTTAACCAAGGGAGGCTTGTACGTAAGGGGACTTATAAGAGAAAATCAAGACTAGTCCGGTTCACACAAACAGGCTCACCACAGAGTATTTACTTAAATATTTGTATCTATAAAAAGAACGTATAAACATAAAAACTGACTTAAAATAATTATTCATACTTTGTCCTGTTCATAATATATATATATATATATATATATATATATATATATATATATATATATATAATTATTTATTTGAATATTACAACATAAATATGTTATAAAATCACGACAAAAGTAGCCATTTTGTTTCAACACTTCTTGTGTCTTGTCAAGTGATAATATAGAATATAGAATAAATGGTTTTAAAAGTTTCAAATTAATCAACGATCCTTAGCTAAGAGTAAACGCTGTTACATAAGCTAGAGTGGCCAATCAAAAAACAAGTATAGAATGATTCGAAAAATTTGACAACTAAGCAAGGTTATCTAGATATTAAAAGATTTATAAAATTTGAAATTAAAATTAAAAGTAAAAAATTAAAAAATTAAAATTACCTATTTAGAAATCTAAATCAGATCTCTATTAAGTTTTAAATTGTAGAATTACCAAGGAGAAAAAATATAAAAATAAAAATAAAAGATATATATGCTATTTAATTTATATTTTCATTGAAATTAAGTTGAAAGTTGTATTCAGAATCCCAGACAGAGATGTATACATTTTTCGTTTCATTTCAACATGTTAGTCGCCTCTCACGTGAAATCATTCGAACAACGGCATGTTAAGCGTTACCAAATTGATAAAAGTAACTCTATCAGCAAATCAATTACTGATAAACTAAAGATAAGTGATCGAGTTAGTAAATTACAATCTAAAGAAGCCTATATTTTATTAAAAGATCACAAACCTGATTTCAGATCTAAGCCATCAACTAGGATTATAAACCCAACTAGACCGGAAATCGGCAGGATTAGTAAGAACATCTTAGAAAGAACCAACCACTCCATAAAGAAAACCCTCGGACTACTACAATGGATTAACACTGCGGATGTCATCAACTGGTTTACCAACATCGGATTTAAGGACAAATGTACCTTGATACAGTTTGATATTACAGACTATTATCCATCTATATCCAAAAATCTGTTCACTTGTGCCCTGGATTTCGCTCGGGAATACTCCAACATTTCTGAAAGAGAAGTGAATACCATCATGGAGTGCCGAAATTCGGTTCTAATCTACAAAGATGAACAGTGGACCAAAAAGTCCTGTAACGAAAAATTTGACATTTCAATGGGTTCTCTGGATTCTGCTGAAGCTTCTGATCTTGTTGGATTATTTCTTTTGTATAATTTAAGTGCATTTGATTGCCTAGATTCTGATAGTGTAGGATTATATAGGGACGACGGGTTATTAGTAGTTAGGAGTTCCACTAGAATTAAAGTAGATCGTATTAGAAAAATGATACATAAGGTTATTTAAGGATCTAGGTCTCAGAGTAATAGTTTCCACTAATGTTAAACAAGTAGACTTCCTAGACGTCACCCTAGACCTCACTAGCAACACATACCAACCATATGTAAAAGTTAATTCCAATCAAATATACGTTCATCCAAATTCTAACCACCCCCCTGCAATCATCAAACACATACCCTATTCTATTGAATGTAGGATCAGTAACAACTCTTCA
This sequence comes from Acanthosepion esculentum, assembly GCA_964036315.1. Lineage (NCBI taxonomy): Eukaryota > Metazoa > Mollusca > Cephalopoda > Sepiida > Sepiidae > Acanthosepion > Acanthosepion esculentum. The sequence continues at coordinate 8,244,439 of OZ038509.1, read as the reverse complement.
AACAGTGATATTTTTAATAAGCATAGAGACCTTTACAATTCCGCACTTAAAAATAGTGGATATAAAAATATTAATATTCAATATAAAAGTCCTATAAATAGCAACAATAATGGTAGAAAGAGATCTAGAAAAATCATATGGTATACTCCCCCTTTTAACATTATGGTTAAAACTAAATTGGGGCACCTGTTTCTAAACCTCATTAAAAAACATTTCCCCAAATCTGGAACCAACTCACTCAGTAAAATATTTAACTCTAATACTCTTAAGTTAAGCTATAGTTGTGCTGATAACCTAGAAAAGATAATTAAAAAACATAACAATAGTATATTCAGCAAGTATATAAATTCGGAGAGCCTGACAAGCCACAAGGTTGCACAAAGCAACATTAAGCAAAATGACACAAATAATAAATCATGTAACTGCAGGAATCCCAATAATTGTCCACTAAATAATAACTGTTTAACTAGCTCTGTAGTTTATCTCAGTACTATATCAACACTAGAAAATCCAAATATAAAGAAATTCTACATAGGTTGCACCATAAGACCATTCAAGGAACGCTGGCGGGGTCATCTGCAATCTTTTAATAATAGTAACTATAAATATATGACTTCATTATCCAAATACTTTTGGAGTCTAAAAGAGAAAAATAAAACACCTAAGGTTAAATGGAAATTAATTAGAAAGGCCCGGGCATGTAACTCACTATATGCCCCGTGTTACTTATGCCTTAACGAGAAACTTGAAATAATTAGATTTAAAAATAAGACTGATCTTTTAAATCAAAGATATGAACTAACAGTTAACTGTAAGCATCGTCTTAAATTTAACTTAGTATAGAAATCATATACTTTCTATGATAATGATAAATTAAACTTAATAGACTATTACCTTTTTAGCATGATAGTCGCCTTATCGATATGAATGTGTACTGGGTACTTACAAAGTATCATACGTGTCTGTATTTAGATGTATATATTTGTATGTTATGTAGTGTTATTTCTACTGTAGGATATGTATATGTGTATATAGGGGTATATATATGTATTTTTTTCTTTTCTTTTTTTTTATGAAGGTATATGGTTGTGTATATTGGCTTCTATCATAGGTTAACCTGTTTATGTGTATGAGTAAGGGAGTAAATTCTGGTAAGTGTCTACCACTAAATGTGTGAGTATATGTATGGGTATATAGGGATATTTATGTGTACTTGTGTGAGTGTAGATATGTGTATGCATATTGCATATGTATGTATATGTATGTGTGAGTGTGCATATATGTATGTATATGTAGTATGTATGTTTCTATGTGTATGTATAGGTTTATATATGCATATATATGTATATATATGTATGTTTAAATATGTATATGTTTATGTATATGTGTATGTATATAGGTGTATATTTATATGTATGTGTGGGTGTTTATATGGTTGCGCTTGACTGTTTGTGTATTGTTTATCTGGATGTGTCGATATGGGTATTTATATATGATTAGATATTTATATATATATGTTGGTGTGTCATTGTATGTGTATTTGTATGTAGGCTTTAGTCTCTTGGAGTGTATTATAGATACAAACTAAAATCTACTTTTGTTGATAAAGTACCTTTAATTGCTTACAGACCGTTGTTCTTTTCTTAAATTAGGATTAACTCTTAATATATTTTATCATAATGTTGTTTGAATATTATTAGAATATAAGTTGGTCTATGTATGCTTATTTCTTTTTCCTTTTTTATGCATGTGTCTATATGTTTATGTATATATGTATATGTGTTTGTATATGTATGTGTGCGTGCGTATATGTGTATGTGTGTGTATGTATGTGTGTATATGTGTTTATATATATATATATATATATATATATATATAGATATATATATATATGTATATGTATATATGCGTATATATATTTGTGAATATGTATGTTTGTATGTGTGTATGTATGTATGTATATGTATGTCTGTAGATATATATGTGTATATATCTATGTGGAATTGCGTATGTATGTGTGTATATATATGTACTAGCGGATGTCTATATGCATTTTTATACTCATGTCGTTTTAATTTAC
>OZ038509.1:8227359-8237359 GCA_964036315.1 Acanthosepion esculentum | reverse complement strand
AGTGATACAATTTGATTGGTTTCATTTGGTTTGTTTTGTTTTACGACATATCAACCTCAATGATTTAATGCCTACAAGATGTTTATTGTTTTTTTTTCCAAATATTATTTCTGGTAATATTTCCCAAAAATGTATTGCTGGTTATATTTTTTTTTTAAATATATGTCACTGGTAATATTTCTTTTGTCAAAAATGTATTATTGATAATGATTTTTTTCTACCCAATTTCATTGCTATTAGTAATTTACAAAAAATGTATTTATCTGGTATTAAAATCCATTTTTACACGTTATGATCCCAGTTTGGGGCTAAATTATTTACCTATAGCTGAGACCCTAACAGGTACTACCACCCCGGGTCAAGGTGGACCTGGGAACACCGCAATTAAAAGATGGTCTCACGCTCCTCAAAACCTCCTGATCAGAGGTCTTGCCGTTGGATGTAGGTTATCATCATGCCTAGAACGGATTCTATTTGATTTACTATTTATATTTTCTAAATTAATTACATATGATATTCAACAATTACTTGATAACGATTGTTAATTAAGTTGATTCTTAATTAAAGTCATATCTCTTATGTACTTATACGAAGACCCGTTCAACCATCTCTCGTTCTCCAGCAACTTTGTTATCAGGCAACCTTCAGATGTTATTGAGAAATTTATGAAAAAATAATACTATTTCTTTGAGAATGACAAGATGATTGAACCAAACGTAGGAGACAGTTGGACACCATTGGTATAACATGGGAATGAACTGCGCATACGTGAATAGAAATATTTTAATGGTGTATTCGACAGTGACACGAGATTGCCTGAACTGTTGTACTGTGTAACCGTCGAATACATTACGGCAATACGCTTAAACTTTAATGCCTAACACGAATGAAAACAGTGATGATGACACGTACCTTGAATCCCAGATAAAGTCTGGCTATTTATCTACTAGAGCGGCTAGAAAATCCCTAGTGAGAACGTCTGCTCAGACACATTGTTTGTTTGTCCATACCAACAGAGCCCGCCTGTGCTGATCGGAACAGAATTAAAGTTTCTGGGAGAGAACGGGTTATCTAGCGTAATCAACAGGCTGAACAAGGCCAGGAAAATTGTCTGTCTGCCTCGTATACATATATATATATATATGAATTCGCGTGGGCATAACTATCGACGGCTCCCGAGGAATCACGTCTACAGAATTTCACTCACAATGCTTGGTTCAACCTGTAGTATGATTTTCAGTTATTTTCCAAAAATGCCGCCCGTTGGGATAAACTCGAAGCCAATAACATCAAGATAAGTCGACCATGGTGAGATTCGAGCCCGGGAATCATGGTCAAAAAGCGAACGTTATACCCACATACTCAGCTCGTAAATCATACTTACATACATACATACATACATACATACATACATACATACATACATACCCACGCTCTGTCTTTTTTACAAATATTTTCACGGTAATTCCTCCGAGGAGCTGCTTTCGCTGGTTCCTAGGCCTCATGAATTTAAACGTCCTACGAGGCTGGCATTCCGTTCCCACCCCTTCACCGTTGAAACTGTTAAATGTAGACATCTCTTCTACTCCAATAGTTTCATGCCTCGCACATCTCGCCTGTGGAACTCCCTTCATTATTCCTGTTTCCCTGACAAATACAATCTCCAACGGTTTAAGTGTAGCGTCAATCGTCATCTCCAGTTGCCTTGATATATATATATATATATAGTACACCTAATAGGTCCGTTAATATATAATCCAGGTTGATCCTAGTAATATCAATTATTAAAACTGATCCACAGATGGACCTCAACATGTTTATTATAACAGAATATATATATATTATACAGTACAAAATCCAAATTTACCTCATATAGGTATAGTCTAATTTCAAACTGGCACAACCTTATGCCAGTTTTCGTCAGCCCTAGACTAACTGCCTCGGAATCAGGGTTTTTGAATTTAATTTATATAGCAGTCGAGGAGAAGGTAAAGGCTTACTTAAAGGGACGCCTCGTTTCGATAAGGAGCCTATGTTGGTAACAAGGGGACGGCGTGAGGTATCTCTTTAAAGAGAGATGGGCTAGAATGAGAGTTTATTTATGGTCAATGCCTTTAGTTGTATGTAAATGAATTTAGGTTCCTGCTACGGGATAAAAGAAATAAAAACACTATACCAACAACATATGTTTTAATAGTACTGACAATAAATTGTATTTCGACAATAATGGTTTTATATTATTAAGTAAATGATGAACTATTTCCTGAGTTGAAGGAAGTATGGTTCTACAGAAGGATGCTGAGAATAGTTATTACAGAGCATGTAGGAAAAATGGAAACAAAACAGTGACTTATAGTTACAATCCAAAACCCAGGCTGACATATCTTAGAAACATGAGGAAACAGGGCTTAGAAAACAGGAAAATATTGAAGGCAACTCTGACAGAGCGGAAAAGACAATAATCTATAAAAAGAAGTTTTGTAAATTGCTGGAAGAACAAGAAAACACAATCATTTAATTACAAATAATAGAATGTTGTGGAGAAACGTGATCGCCAATGTTATGAAGGGAAATGGCACATTAATGCTGGATATGAAGATAAACTACAGCCGGCAACAAGACATTTGTTCAGGAGATGTGAGTTTTTGAGGAGCGTAAAACCACCTCTTAAATGCCGTTGTTCCCATGTACACTTTGATCAAGGTGGTTGCAGCTGCTACGATCCCAGCTATGGGCATATAGTGAAACCCAAAGAAAAAACAACACTATGAAAGTATAAAAATACATTTTTATAGTAAAATTACCAGTAATTGTTTTATTTATAATAAAACAACCAGCAATATATTTTATAGCAAAATGGACAACAATATATTTTTTCTGTATTGGGAGGCATGCAATTGCTTTAAAATATTTAGATTTCGTCATTAAATAGCAATATTTATTCTGTGCTATATAGAAATGTGGCACAAGGCCTAATGGGGATTGGGGAAAGGATGGTCTTCTTCTGTCTTAACTATAACTTAGCTAGCCGGAATCACAGACCCAATCGTACGAACAATATTCCATACACCAAAACAACACATTCATACGTACCTTTCTTACTCCAAACGCCATAATGCCTCACTGTCTCTATGTAAATACTAACTAGTTCCCATTTTTACAATTCATTGTCTGTGGGGGCAGGGAAAAAATAACAATTCTAAAAACTACCCCCAATGATTATTTAGAATGTGTATACAAAGCTATCTACAAGAAACTAAAGAAAATATTGTTAGTAATAAAAAAAACACAATTCGTCATTAAATAGCTCATACAGATTGATAGGCTGCGAAACTAAATCAACGAAACCACCAAAAGGAAATAACTTTTTCACGATATTAATCAATATAATATCCTATAATTTCATGAAGAAATCAAACTGTTTTCAAACTTCAACAAAACTACAACATAAAACGCACAAATTGTCTCTAGTAATTTTTTCCACACAAACATGCATAAACACAAAATCTGAGGATCATCTACTCTGTACTCAACTGGGAAAGCAGAAAAACATATTTATTACTTCAAAGCTCCAAAGAAAATTAAATGGCGCATAAGGAGTTGATATATCGTTAAACAAACAAAAGAAAGAACAAAGCAATAACATGGCACATAGACAATTTGAATGTGAAGTTTTACTTGTAAGTTTACTTAATCAAGGGACGGCTGGAACGAAAAACAAATATGGTTGTCAATTTGACGATGAGTCGATTACCCACCGTTCCCGCGTGAAACATCTTATCTGACAATGTCTATAAACTGTTTTCAAGACATTGATCTTTGTTTCCCTCCATACCCTTCATTAAATTACGGTTATTTCTTCTTTTATTTTGTTCAGACACAACTGACCGATTTAAGACGGGACCACTGATAAAACGGTTCACCGTTTCATACGCCTAGGGGTTTATTTAAAGTCACGGGGTTTAAAGTATAGCAATCTGATCAGACAAATCTAAAAATGACAGAATTAAAGAAGAGATGAACCTTCGAGGTAGACTGAGACAGAATAAACGTTATTTTCTTATCTTGAACAAATGCTGTCTTGATCTCAGACGCAAAGTTCCTGTCGTCGGTAATCATGTATATTCATCGGTTTGTAAACATAGAATCTCGCAAAATCTCGTGTAAACATACATGTCTTACTGCCGCTACACAAGGTGTGCGTGAATGTTCGAAATCAACAGATAAGCGTCTGTTAGACTGGACTAATGGTAACAGCAATGGACTGAAAGCTTAAGGTTTTCTGTTCATGTCTTACCGTAATTTTTTAATCATTTCACAGCCAAGCAAAGGGTTAGAGTGAGTTAATGTGAAACAGACGATTGTGTATAGGGAGTATTGAAGAAAGGTCAAAAGATGAACGGGATTCAAGACGAAAGAAGATGGCGATTGACATTGCATTTAAATTTTTGAAGATTGAATTCATCAGGGAAGCAAGTATCGGAAGTGAGTACGATAAAAGAAACTTTTAGAGTAGATGTGTCGGTTGCATTTAACTATTTCAACTGTAAAATGATGCGACCCAGACGCCAATCTATTAGCACGCTTAAAGTCATGTAGTCCGGGTCCCAGGGGAAAAACAAAGATCATCACAGCAGTTGCCACGCCACATCAGTGAGGAAATGACTGAATTCGAGATGCCAAGTCAGGGTCTGATTATATTACAGACCCTTGTTTGGATTTTGTCGAGAAGCATGAGATGAATAGCAGGAGCACCAGACCAGATATGGGAACAATATTCAATACACGATGGAATGGTAGATTTGTAAATGTGCAAAAGGAACTTTGACGAGAAAGATATTCGGTCACGGTACAGTGATTCAACTTTCTTTGCAGTAGATACGGCATTTGACTCGATGTAGTCGCTCCACGTGGCGATACAAATAATCGAATGTAATACCAAAACTCTAATCTTTACACTATATACATTGTTCGGACAGTTGTCTTCGTCTTTGTTGTCATTTTCACGGCGTTTTGACCGTTTTACACCTCTGCCTTCTTCAGGTGAATAGAATTTTTTAACCGAATCCTCTATTTCGTCTAGATTGTTCTAATTACATGTGCCATTCATCTTCCGTATATCTCAGTTTCAGTGAAAATAACATCACTACAAAAATTGCAATTTTCTTTCAACAGCACTGGTGTCATTTTGCAATCAACACCATCAATATTGAAACAAAATTGCAATTTTTGTCGTGATGTTATAATTTCCATATGTAATAATTTTGAATAAATATTATATATATATATATATATATATATATATATATATATATATAATTATGTAACGAAAATCTTGGTAATCCGTATGGATAATCCCAAGAAGGATGAAATCCTGAGAGCTCAATGTTAATTCAGAGCTAATAATTTAAAGAAAACAGACCATTTTAAGGCTCCATTATAACAGTTTATTACCCCAAGGTCTTTTAACTGTTCATGATCTTCAGACATCACTTTCAAAAGGTGAAACGACAAATGAAATTAAAATTTACATTTTGACGGGCAGTATTAATCTCTCAGGATTTCATCCTCCTTGGGATTATCCATACGGATTAAATTCTCCCTTCCCTCTCTAAAAACGACCGTGTCTCTCATACCATTCCTCGCTACCTTCTATATTAACTTATATAAGTTTAATACTGCCCGTCAAAAGTGTGAATTTTAATTTCATTTTTCGTTTCACCTTTTGAAAGTGATGTTTAAATATCTATGGACAGTTAAAAATCCTTGGTGAAATAAACTATTACAATGGAGCCTTAATGTGGTCTGTTTTTCTTTAAATTATATATATATATATATATATATATATATATATATATATATATATATATATATATATATATATATTAAGCGTAACACCCCAATGGAGGCCACTAACACGCAAGTGGTTATAGAAGGGTTGGAGGAAGAGCAGATAGGAGTGGTAAAGGAGAGGATGTGGAGAAAGAGAAAGACAGTGGATCGATCAAGGCAAGGGGGTTACAGAAGATTTGGAGCGAGAGCAGATAGGAATGAAAGGTGAAAGGATGTGGACAAGGGAAGTGGATAGATCAAGGCAACTGGAGATGTCGATTGACGTTACACTTAAATAGTTGGAGATTGTATTTGTCAGGGAAACTGGAATAGGGAAGGGAGTTCCACAGGCGAGATGTGCGAGACATTAAGCTATTGGAGTAGAAGAGCCGTCTACATCTAACAGTTTCAACGGTGAAGGGGTGGGAACGGGATGCCAGCCTCGTAGGACGTTTAAAGTCATGAGGCTTAGGGACAAGCGAAAGCAGCTCCTCGGAGCAATTACCGTGAAAGTATTTGTAAAAAAGACAGAGCGAGCAACATCGCGTCTGTCAGAGAGCGACTGCAGACGAGATGACATATCAGGGCCAATCACATTGCATATCCGTCTCTGGATCTTATCAAGAACCCTGAGGCAAACAGCAGTGGCTCCACACCATATATGGCAGCAATACTCCATGCAATGGCGAATGGTCTATTTATAGACTTGGAGGATCGATTCCGGGGAGAAAAATTTCCTGGCTCGGCACAGGGAACCAACTTTTCTTCCGGTGGATGATGCAACTGACTCGATGTATTTGTTCCATCTCAGATCAGCGGACAGCGTGAGACCGAGCAGCCGCATAGAGGAGCTCTCGAGAAGTTCGTCTTCAGACATTCTAATGGGATTCAGGGATGGATCCTTGTGTTGGTTAATAGAGAGCAGTTTTGTTTTAGAGGTGTTAAAGTTAACCATCCATTTCTCGCCCCAGTTCACAACCGATTGGAGGTCCTTTTCTATTTGAACTGCCAGGTTAACTTTGTCAGCAAAACTAGATTTGTGTTTCAGGCAGGAGTAAATTGTGGTGTCGCCCGCATAGATGAGACTTGGGAGTCTATGGAGTCAGGAAGGTCGTTTATAAATATGAGGGACAGAGTAGGGCCTAGGATGGAGCCTTGAGGAACAACTGCGTTAGTGGGATAGGAGCTGGAGATGAATCCATTTAGAACGACCTTCAATTCCCGATTTGACAGGAATGATTGTATTCGGTCAAACAATCGACCTGTGATACCATAGCCCTGGAGCTTGCGAAGAAGGCCGGCATGCCAAACTCTATCAAACGCTTTGGAGATGTCTAGGGCAACGGCACGAGCTTCACCGTTATTATGAATAGCTTCGTAGATCGGGCAAAGCGGAAACCATACTGCTTGTCTGAGAGCAGATCATGGGATATCAGATGATTAATCACTTCGGTGTTGATAATGGCCTCGAAGACTTTGCCGAAGAGGGGTAGGAGACTGATAGGACGGTAATTGGAAGGGTCGGAGGGGCCACCAGATTTCTTAAAAGGAACAATGGTTGAGGACTTCCAGCAGTCAGGAAAACAAGACTCCTTGAGGCAGCGGTTGTATAATTTAGAGAGGGCAGGCGCCAGTTCAGGCACGCATTTCTTCAGGACAATGGCTGGTATCCCGTCACCACCAGTAGCCTTGTGGTGATCTAAGTTAGAAATAATGCCCAATACCAACGACAGGGATATGTGCAATCCGTTCAAAAGGGCCTCGGTTCTGGGAGGGAAATCGGGCAAGGGTACCCCGGAAGAGTCTAGCGTTGAATTGGAAGAAAACTTCCGAGCAAAGCATTCGGCCTTGTCGGCAGAGGTGGTCAGGACCTCAAACTGATTGAACAGGGAGGAATGGAGGATTTGTTATTGTTCAGAACCCTCTTGCAGAGGCGCCAATAATCTTTGGAGCCGAATTTGCAGGATGTAATACGTTCCTTCATCCGAGCATCAAATATATATATATATATATATATATATATATATATATATATATATATATATATATATATAGGTAACCCTGAGGTTTTCATCAAATGTGGTGTCGGTGGCATCCTTTCTGATGCAACCACAGTTCAGATGGTCTGGTCATGTCATCAGAATAGGATGCCAAAAATCCTCATGTATAGCCAACTTTTTCATGGTAAGCGTAATGTTGTCCGTCCTTGGTTACGCTTCAAGGATAAAATTAAATACATTTCACTTGCTGAAAACATCCCTATAGATGAGTTCGAAATTGCTGTTGAAAACCGAGCAAACTGGAGAAATACCGGTTACCGATGTATAACGAACTTTGAAAAGAATCGTATAAATCATCTGACAGAATTAAGAATTAACACTAAATCTCGGGGTAATACATCGGCCCATATGACGGTCAAACCTTCAGTATGCCCTTCGTGTGAATTTGATTGCAAATCCCGTGTAGGATTGTTGTCTCATATGAAACATAAACATAAAAACTGAACTGAAAGACACTCATACGTCGAAAACGACGGGTGAGTCCTTCATCATCATAGGTAAAAAAAAAAAATTGTTAGAAAGATTCTGTACAAAAACTTATTGCATAGACTAAAATAAGGATTGGAAAACACCAAATATTTAACATAGTGTTATTTATTTATAATAGATGAATTTTTATAAAGAAGAATTAAAACCGTTCCCACCAAAATAATAGTCAGAACAAACCACAACAATCAACCCCCAAATTCAACAAATAGCTTTAATTATCTTCCCAAACAAAAACAAAACTATATAAACATATTTTTACTACGTTAATAAAAACACTGACCAAAATAAAAAAAATAATAAATAATAAATATATAAGATAAAAAATTAAAAATTAAAATGAATAAAAACAAGCAAAACAATTTGACCCAAATAAATAAGCAAATAAACAACTTCCGGTAAAATAACGGCCATAATAGACTACCCACAATAAGCTATATAAACAAATTTTTACTACGTTACTAAAAACACCGATCAAAATAAAATAAATAAATAAATAAATATATAAGATTAAAAATAAAAATTAAATTAAATAAAAACAAGCAAAATAATTTGACACAAATAAATAAATAAACAAATAAACGACTTCCGGTAAAGATAACCGCCAAAAAAGATTACCCACAATGTACCACTGACCCGTATATATAAATAGCCGAGAAATATAACAGCACTAGTTGCCTGACAATTGCATCTAGCATAAAACAGACTGTCGCCTCTAAGTGTTGACTTCTATATTACACACGCTCTATCGCTGTTATTGAGCACTTTATCCCATAAATATAGCACACTTTAAGACTATATTTCTTTATATTTATTCATATATATATATATATATATATATATATATATGTATATATATATATATATTGTCATCCACAGACAGACTGTTTCGCTGTATCACAGCTCATCAGTGTGGCTAGACGTCCGTTTGCCTCTAGCTAGGATTGAAACCCAACTGAATTAGTGTCAGTCGGAGATTCTACCACTAAGCCATTGACGCACGGCAGGGATGAAGGAGATTTAAGCGTATTTATTTTTAGATAAACACACAGTTACAGAGAGAACTCTATTCGATTTACCGAAGAGTCTTGCATTATGAGCCGTAATAGTCACTGTTTACAAACCCACACTTCCTCCCCAGAGAGCTCAACCGAAATAAATTTTTCAGGAGCCTATATATATATATATATATATATATATATATATATATATATATATATATATATATATATATATATATATATATATATATTCAGGAGCCTATATATTATATATATATATATATATATTAATTTATTTTGTTTAATCGTTATTATAGACGGATACACATATTCAAATAAATGCTCTGTTTATTTAATTAAATAGTATTTTTATTTCATTATATCTACTGGCCTGAATATTTGTGCAAATTTGTTAGAAAATATGTGTCCTCCGGCAGGATTCGAAACTGCATCTTTATTAAATAAGATACTCTTTAATTAAACAAACCGAGCATTTACTCAAATATGAATATCCATATAAAACAATGTTTACACAAAACAAATTAAAATATGTCGGATTTAAACCATTTCATAAAATAAATTATATATATATATATATATATATATATATATATATATATA
>OZ038509.1:8199859-8222359 GCA_964036315.1 Acanthosepion esculentum | reverse complement strand
TACCTCAAGGCTCCATCCTAGGCCCTACTCTGTTCCTTATTTTCATAAATGATCTTTCTGACGCCATAGATTCCCAAGTTGACATCTACGCGGACGACACTACAATTTACTCCTGCCTCAAAAGCAAATCTAGTGTCGCTGACAAAATTAACCTGGCCGTTCGTCTCGAAAAGGACCACCAATCGGTTGTGAACTGGGGCAGGAATTGGCTGGTTAGCTTCAAAAACAAAATTGCTCTCTATTAATCACTACAGGGATCCTTCCCTGCATCCCATTAGAATGTCTGAATCTCAACTTCCCGAGAGCTCCTATCTGCGGCTGCTAGGTCGCACGCTGACTGCTGACCTGAGATGGAACAAATACATTGAGTCAATTGCTTCATCCACCGCAAGGAAAGTTGGCTCCATGTGCCGGGCCAGGAAATTTTTCTCACCTGAGTCCATCTTTCAAATCTACAAATCAACCATTCGCCCTTGCATGGAGTATTGCTGCCATATATGGTCTGGAGCTCCTTCTGTTTGCCTCGGGGTTCTTGATAAGATCCAGAGACGGATTTGCAGCGTGGTTGGCCCTGATCTGGAATCTCGTTTGCAGTCGCTCTCTCACAGGCTCGCCGTTGCCTCTCTCTGTCTTTTTTATAAATACTTTCACGGAAATTGCTACGATGAGCTGCTTTCGAGCTCGTTCCCAGACTTCATGAATTCAAGCGTCCTACGAGGCTGGCATCCTGCTCCCACCCTTTCACTGTTGAAACTGTTAAATGTACCCGTCTCTTCTACTGCAATAGCTTCATGTCTCGCACCTCTCAACTGTGGACCTCCCATCCTTATTCCTGTTTCCCTGACAACTATAATCTCCAACTATTCAAATGTAATGTCAATCGACATCTCCAGTTGCCTTTGATCTATCCACTATCCTTCTCCTCATCCTTTCCTCTAACACTCCTATCTGCTCTCGCACCAAATCTTCTGTAACCCCTTGCGTGCTAGTGGCTTCCCGCCTTGCTTGGGGTGAAATGCTTATAAAAAAATGAGTTATTTAACTTTTATTGCGTGTAAATACAGTAATTACTACCTGTTATTTCAAGTTGAATATGATTCGCCAAGATCGAAAAACGGACGGGTACTCACTGCGCTTTATTTATATATATGGGAATAAATATATTAGAAATTCATATGAATATTTTTTTAAAATTCACAGGGCTATTTGCATTTATCTAATGTGTAATATTACGAATTGTACACAAGATCTATTTCGTCTAATATTTGTGTTTATTTTTCCATTGATGTACAATGCGAACACGCGATATTCAGGGAAAGAATGGTTTTTGCCGTATGTCTACCATCGACAAATTTTGGACAATGTAAACAAAAAAATGATCGTTGATCAGAATGAGATGAAAAGATATAAATACAAAAAGCAAGTGACAAGATTATCTTTACAAAAATTAAGATCGACATTTTCCAACTCGGTGTAAAAGCAAGAAAAATGTGATGAAAGAATTTCTGGTCAAAAATTAAGTATACTTGACAATGCTTTATCTACGAAGTTTAGACAAGTTAAAGGCTATTACTACCTAATGTAAGAACAAAAAAAATAAGATGAAAATAATGCTAGTCAAAAATTAATAATAATTGGCAACGCTTTATCTAAGAAATTCATGCAGCTTAAGGTTATTATGACTACGTGTAAAAGCAAGAGAAATGAGATGTAAGAAATGCTAGTCAAAAATAAATAATAATTGACTAGGCTTCATCTAAGATATTTAGACAACTTAAAACTATTATTACTTGATGGAAAAGCAAGAGAAATAAAATGAAAGAAATACTACTTAAAAATGAATAATACGTGGGTCATTCAATAAATAAGGTGAATGTTTCGGTATAAGGATTTCTAATACAGATAGAAGCTTACTTTTTTTTATTTTTCAACGAAGTCTCCCAGCACTGTCACACACTTTTCCCATCTGTGTACAAGCTTCCGTATTCCCTGAGCATAAAAATCTTTGGACTGATTGTCTCAGCCAGACGCTCACAACACTTTTGACTTCATCTTCGCTTTTAAACTTCGTGCCTCTCGTGAACGCTTTCAAGGGACCAAACAGGTGAAAGTCTGAAGGGGCAAGGTATGGGCTGTAAGGGGGATGAGGGAGCAGTTCCCAGCCCAGCTCGTTGATGGTCTGCACCGTTTGGGCTGCTGTGTGAGGCCTTGCGTTGTCATGATGCAAGATGACTCCTTCTGACTGATGACCCCTGCGTTTGTCGCAACAGATAAGCTCAAAGTCCTTGCAATGTCATCCACTGTCACCCTTCTGTCAGACTGAATGAGGTCATTGACTGATTCGATCACCTCAGGAGACTTAACTTCTGTAGGCCTCCCAGGCCTGTCTTCATCCTCAACACTGCTCCGTCCTTCTTTAAACAATTTAGCCCACTTGTAGACATTTTTTTGGCTGAAACATTTGGCACCATATACTTTTGACATTCTCCTATGAATTACAACTGGTTTGCACCCTTCATCAACCAAAAACTTGATAACTGACTGCTGTTCAATCCTGGAGCATGTTTCTTGTTCGGCCATCTTTGTTAATCGCCAAAACTCTCAAAGTTTTTTTTAATCTGCAAAAGAAATTAAATCCATGTGAAAAAGAAGTAACACAAAAAAAAAGAAAAAAAAAGAGTAATCTGTATTAGAAGTCCTTATACCGAAAAATTCAACTTATTTATTGAATGACCCTCATAATTGCCAAGGCTTCATCTAAGAAATTCAGACAAATTAAGACTATTACTACTTGGTTGAAAAACAAGAGAAATAAGATGAAAGAAATATTATTAAAAATGAATAATTGCCAATCCATTATTTAAGAAATTGGGGTAACTTAAGACTGTTGCGAATTAGTGCAGAAGCTGATCAATGGTTTCAATGTTATCAGTGATCTTTTACATTAGGTGATGTCCCGTATCTCTTTATTCGATACACGATATCTTTAAAATAACCCCATAGAAAGAAGTTCTGTAGTTTCTCTGTGTCTTTCTTTCAATAAACCATGGCAGACATTGGGCATTTTCTTGATGAGTGATCATTTTAGCGCTTCATTTAACAATACCTCTTTTATCAACAGAATACCTGAAACACACAAAAGCAATGTAATTAAAAACTTTGATAACTGCTGAGTACATAGAACAAATCTGAGTAAGTCATTTCATCAATTGCCCTTGTAATATATATTTTTAAATTGTGGATAGACTTTATGGAAACGTTACTATTCACCAACTGATAATTAAAAATGCTTAAACTAAAATATTCATAACATTAAAGACTTTCATTATCACGTGTAAAAATGAGAGAAATAGGATGAAAGAAGGTCAACTGAAAATAACGATATTAATGAAACCAGATTGGGAAGTGCGGGGCTTTCATTGGATAACTTCTCGGAAGGAAACTTTGAAGAGACTCGTTCGAATTCTTGTTGGGATCTTTACTTTAACTTAAGTGCAAAGGTAGGCTTGCTTTTCTTCTCTTCCCCGGTATATGGAGTAAATCGCACGGCATATTTGTCTTTCTAGCCGTGATTGGCAATCAATCTAAGAGAAGGAAATTACTTGAATTCAAAAGTGGCAAGATCTCTATTTGGTTTTTAAAAATTACACTAAAAAAACTAGCTGAATAAAAGTTATGCAAGGATCCATATAATGGATTATACAACTATTGCAGTTATTGAAAGCAATCTAAATATAAATGTCAACTTTGGTACGAGGACTTTATTCATACATTGTGTTTTAAGTAATGTAAGAAGATTTCTAATCTCGCCAGGTATGTGAATGTACATAATGCACTTGATAAACAGATTTCCAAATAGTTTGTCAATATTATAATACAGGTTGTTAGAGTTTTTGGTTACCTTTATGTACTAGTGAGCCAACCAAAATGAGCTGACTCATTTTATAGTTGACCAATAGAAGTCGTAACAAATCAGAAAGCTTAAAATATTCAATTCGACGTGTATAAAGGCAGCCATGTTTTTTCACTTCCAACCCCCGAGACCTTCGAAGACTGAAGAATTACGGAACATCTGCTGCTTCTATTGGCAATATAGTCAGATCCAGTAGAGTGTCTGACTCGTGAGTGTTAATCTTTAACGTTGTTTCATTGAAGAGATTACGTACTGCGCTGGATTCTATATTCATAGACTATGACGAACATGGTCAACACAGGTTGCGACGATTAAATTGTCGTCATTTTATATTTTTAATTTCACGCATGCACGTTCATAGTTTTTTTATTTTTTGTTGACTACACAGTATAGTAGGGTCAGTTGGGCACCGTCTGTGAGAAAATAGCATAAAATGACGCAATTTACTACAACAACAAAATGGAAACGACATACGCTACTGATTAGAATTCGTACCGAAAGCTCCAATACGAACATTTCAGAGTGTTTAGGTGTCAATATTAGAACAATGCATAGGATTCATAATGAGTTGGACGAGTCTACTGGTGATTACGAAGTTGTTAGAAGTGACCAACTGTGATGGCGGCGTTATGCCACCATTCATTTTTCCACGTGGACTCAGACGTGGACTCAGACTCAACACGGAGACCTATATCAAGTGCTTTGAGGAAGAAGTGCTGCCTTGGGTCAAGAGGGTGGCTGCTGAAAGAACTTATGTCTGGCAACAGTAATCTGCACCATGCTTCACAAGCAGGAAAACACAGTCATGGCTGTCAGACAATTTCTGCGACCACATCACCCCTTACATATGAAAACATAATTCTCCAGACTGCACCCCGCTTGATTGTTATGGGTGGGGCACAGTTGAACGATAGACCAACTATAAAACGCTTTTTAATACCAAGGATGAACTGAAGTCAAGTATTAAGGCAGCATTCACCAACTTAAACAAGGAGATCGTCCAGAATAGTTGCAAGAGATTCCGAGGACGTTTTGAGGCCGTGCCTGAAGCCAGTGGCGATTTTATTGAATAAAAGTCTATTTCTAGATATAACTGTGTTATTTCGGTAAATATATCTGTTAAAATTAGATGTCTGTGTTATTTTCCTTTTTGCAACATTTAGTCGAGAATTTATCCATCGCACCTTGTATATCTGGTAAAATGAGATGTCAGTCTTATCATTTTTGCATCATTGAGACGACAATTTATCCATCGTAGTCTGTATATCTGTTAAAATGAGATGTCAGCGTTATTTTCGTTTTTGCGTAATTTGGACAACAATTTATCCATCGCACTTTGTATAAACTTTCGAGTATTTAAAAGTATGATCCTCCGGTTTTTCACTGGAAAACAGGTAGCGTAATGAAAAAGGCCACAAACTTAACGAAAATAAGGTTTTATCGTCAAAATGTTTATGTTATTATTAAGATGAAAGACCAAAGTATTTTTTAATTATTTTTTAAACATTTTTTATTTCTTTCTAACATGTTTGAAATTTTGGTTAAAGTTTTTTTTGGTTAAATTGTTTACGCTATCGTGGTGACATAAAAATAACATTGATTTTTTTGCGCTTTTTTTTCGTTGAAAACACATTGAATTGGAAATTCTTGTAAAAATCAAGTAATTATCCGATTTTAATGAAATTTTTAGGACTTATTCACAAATGAATATAATTATTTTTTAAATGTGTTTTTTTAGAAAATTTTGGTAACTTACTTAATTTCATGAAATTTCGCACAAAACCTTTCAATTTTGAGCTATCTAAATGAAAATCTGCTCTGAAATGAAAAATAATGAATCCAATAAAACTATGACATTACTTAATTAGAAAAACTTTTAATTGATTTTATAAATAAGTAATATTAAGGATATTATTGTCTGAAGAATTAAAATGTTTCTGATGAAGATTTTTTTCATTCTTTTAAAAATTTCAATTATAATAATTTATAATAGTTTGAAATCGTGTAAAATTTTGTATTGGGCTATTTCCTGGATGTGACATAGTAATTAAGTGGAAACAAAATTTACAAATCCAAAATTGAAAAGATTAATCCACTTAGTTGTGCTATTCTGTTTTTAAAATAATTTTTTAATTTGTATTTTTTTACTTAATACGTTCATTGTTTTCATGTACGGTAGACTAAAATTTCCATTATTATGATCTAAATGTTTTGTCTCTTTATTATGTCCCTTCAGTTACGTTTCAACAGGTTTTCAAAATTTCTATCCAGCATTAAAAGTTTAAAACTTAAACTAAGTTTTACTTTTTTCAATTACTATTTTGCTAAATATTATTATTTCATGTATTTACATTAGTGCGGGACATACTTCAAATGTGTAATCTCGTATTTCATTTGTTATTAAATTATAAATTTAATTGAAGAAAATTTTATAGTATTTTATTTTTTTAATTTTTGCATCTTCGAAAGGTAAATAAAAGTCAATAAAATATTAAATAATTGCGGAAAATATGTTCATTTGTAAAAATTACTAGGTAGTTAAAAACCAAAAATATGCGTTCACTTAGAATTTTGACAATTGTGGTCATCCATAGTAGCTGTCATCGGTTCGTCAGCAGTCTATTAAACGTATCATATGAAAAGGACCAATCGTTAATAATTGGTTGTATATTATTTTTTTACGTTATAAGTAATATTTACTTCAAATCAGATTAATTTAACTTTAAATTTTCTCATTTTACTAAAATAACGTATCAGAAATATATATTTATTTTCTGAAAGAATTTGTAGCGGACTGTGGCGTTGAAGATGTGAAGAGATATCAGAAGGTTAAACTTTACTGCTGGCGGGTCCAGCTACATAAGAATGTCGGACTTTAATTAAGTCAAAAGAAGACAAAGAAAACAAACAAGACCGATATATATGGGTAAACAAATATATATTAATAACAAAACAAGTTAAACAAAGACAGGGACTGTTACATAGAGTTTGTATGGAGAAATTATGTGTCTGTGTTGTAAGTGTTCATACGTACGTGTATTGTTCTTAGCGCGTTCCCAGAATTTGGAAAACGCCCTATCTGTGAGAGGTCACATATTGGTGTAAGAGGAAAAAGAATGATTTTACCTCGTCTCCGCGCGAGGTAGCGGCGCGAGGTAGCGGCCCGAGGCCTAAGTCGGAAAAAAGAGAGAGAGAGAGAAGGGTCAGTCAGTATTTATACTCAGGGGAGAGAGACCCCTGTTGAAGGATTAAGAAACTGAGGAGGAGCTAACTGCGACAAATTTTAAAATAGAAAAACTTGTTTTGTTTACAAATTTCTTAAAATTAAGAAAATGTCCACTTTTAAGAAAATTTGAAGAAATCAAAATTAAATTTGACATTCCAATCTATATAATTTTTATCTGAACTACTCCAGAATTAATGGAAATAATAAATTTAATTATTAAACTTTCAATTAAAGCTAAAATGAAATCTTCAAGAATGATTTTTCATTTTTAAAATATAATTTTAAACCTTAGGTATCGAAAATTTATGCCAAAATGTCGAGGTCCCGATTTAAAAGACAATCTTTGTCATAAATGTCACGTGTAAATCCATGAACGGGAAACGACACTAAGAGCTAAATTATGGTTACGACAATTGAATCAACAACCGTCACACATAAACGTACAAAAGGATAAAGAGAGGAGGACAGACAGACACAGAGACAGACAGACAGAGAGTGAAAGGACGGGGACATAGAAATGCTTATAGATGGTTTATGATGACTACCGAGCATTTTGACAAAAGACTTTATCTTTTAACATTCAGCAAGTACTTATAATTTACATCAAAGTTTTTCATTAAACGGATGAATGCAAATATTAGTCCATTGTTCCTTGTCTTGTTTACGAGTCATAAAGATTATGACATCCATATATCTGTCTATACCAGACGACTTATCCATCAATTTGTAATACAATTTCAATTACCGCACATGATGTACACTTATCTTATCTGTCGAGTTCTCCTGTTAGCCCAATCTTTTGCTTTCTTTCTTTCTTTCTTTCTTTCTATTTATCTTTCTATCCAACAATTTAGTTAGCTAGCTAGATATCTCAGCCTGTGTGTGAGACAGAGAGAGTGTGTATGTGTTTGTGTGTGGGTGCGTGTATGTATGTGTCTGGAAGGCTGCATATATATATATATATATATATATATATATATATATATATATATATATATAGAGAGAGAGAGAGAGAGAGAGAGAGAGAGAGAGAGACACACACACACACACATACACACATACGAAATTTAATATATATATTTATATTTATATATACATAGACCTATGTATAAGTATACATACATATATATATATATATATATATATATATATATATATATATATATATATATATATATATATATATATATGTATGTGTGTGTGTGTGTGTGTGTGTGTATTATAAAATATGGTTTTGAGTCATACTATATTTATGACTTAAAGTGCTTAATATCAGGTATGGGCCGTATGTAAATATAAAAGTGGACATTGACGTCAACATCCATATGTGACTGTCTTTTTCATATTAATGGGTATATATATATATACAGAGTAGAGCAAATATAATTTATTCGAAAACTATAGCATAAATATGTTATAAAATCACTTCTGGTGTCTTATCAAGTGATGGTGTCGAATATAGAACAAGGGGTTTTAAAAGGTTCAAATCGACCAAAAACTTCTCGCTAGGGGAAACGCTGTTACATAAGCTGCAAAGACCAATCAAAATACAAGGGTATGAGAATTCGAAAAACTTGACAACGAACCTTGGTTGTATTAATTAATTCCTTAATGTTAGGGTTAGACTAAAATAGAAATCATTCTAACTAATTAACATTAAATTTTACTATAAAATTGAAAATTAAAAATTACCAATTTTAAATTTAATCTGTATTAAGTTTAAAATGAAACAGCGGAAAAATACATATATTTTTTTTTATTTATTTTGTTTTAATTGAAAGGCCAACATCTCAGAATAAACGTTAAAATCTAATGTTGATGTAAAGCTTCGTTACAACTTAGATACATTTGAAGTGGTGTTATAAGCAGGGGAGGATGAAATCTCGCAAAAAGATGATCCATACACAATCAGATTATAATGCACAATCATTAATACATATTTAGACATGTAAAATGCAAAAACACGAACGAAACAGGAAATAGCTGTCCACGACCCGTAAAACAACCCAAAAAACATATACATACAATGAAAGACATATATAAGCGATCATACACACATATGTTAATAAAGACAAACACATATGCACACCTATAAATATTCAAATTTGAAAGCGTTAGTAAACGAATTCAAATAGACTATAAAAATATTACTTGTTTGTGCGTGCTTATGCCTGTCCATTTTATTTCTAGTATGCTACCCCGCTCACTCAGCCTTTTCTTATCTATCAATCTATTAATATCTATCTCTCCATAAATATATCTCTACCTATCTATCTCTAAATTTATCTCTGACAGTTTGCTCATATATACCGGGTGTATCAAAAATACATTTACAAACGTTGGTGGCGGGTTCACCATACCTAAACAAGGACAACATTCCATATAAGCATATGTCCTCAGATTCTTCGATTTTGATTTAAATAGTTTAAAGATTTGGGTAGTAATGTGGGAATGTACAATCCTAGATACAATACAAAAAATACATTTACAAATTTTGGGGGTGGGTTCCTCAAACTAAAACCAGGTAAAATGCCAGTGTAAGCATATGTCATCGTTCTACAACAACTCATAACAAAGGTAGAAAGTATCCTCGGCTTTCTTCTACACATAAATGCATAAAACTTATTATTGACTGCTGGACCCTATCATTTGGTTTCGCAAACCCCCGTGTTACGTTGATGAAGCGTCTATGCATTATCAATGTCTGCTGTACAGACAAATTGTATTTGGCAGTTTCACATATAAAAATCCAAAGGATTGAAGTCGGGGGAACGTGCATCCATGGAAACGGTCCTCTCCTACCTATCCATCTTTCATGGGAAATGTCAGCCAGTGCATCGCGAACAATGTGGCTAAAGTATGCTGGAGCTCCATCATACATAAACCACTTGCATCTTTTTATTACCAGGGTTACATCCTCTGACCGGTCTGGAAACGTGTTCGAAATATTCACTGTAGACAGCCTTGTAAGACGTCCTTGGTGAGCTCATGCAGCTATCAGTCATTTACAATTCCAGCGGACACACTAACTGTGAACTGATGCTGGTGTCTAGCTTCTATTGTACCATCGGGATTCCGATCCGACCACAAATGTTGGTTGTGTAAATTTGTTATCCCATCCAAATGTTGCCTCACCCGTAAACAAGTCTGAAGAGACAAACCACAGATCGGCAGTATCTACTATAAACCATCGGCAAAAGTTTTCCTGTGGTGAATGATGAGATTGCAAAAGAACTGAACATTTTGAAAATAATACGGATACGGGAGCTGCGCTTGAAGTACCCTCCATGCGGTATTATGAGACGTCCGACGTGCTAGGGCCACTTGACGTGTGCTGATACCTCGATCGTCCCCGACAACCAGTAGAATGTTTTTCTTTTCGTTGTCAGACTTACAAGCATATCTCTGTGTACTTCGACCCATAGTGTGTGATGTCACGGATCCTGACCCAGCACCGAGACAATAAACAGCGATTAAGGTTGGATGACTCGGCTTTCTTCTGTCTGTAAACGCATTCTGATACAGCCGTGCACCCATTACGATTCGCCGTGTCTAAAAATCCTTTTTCCTGCCCTCGATATGAATATCCTGCCATTATTAAATGGACCACTTCACAGTTAATTCACTACTACACACGTTAAACGTTGACGATAGACAATCCACAAATATACACGAACGACAAATGTAACCTAGACTAATAGCAATTAGCAACACAGCGCCATCTGTCGTAACGTTAATCAATCAAATGCGAAAGATTTGCGGACGTATGTTTATACGGACTTGTACTTGTTTTGGTGTGAGAAACCCGCCTTCAAATTTTGTAAAAATATATTTGATACATACATACATATGACATTCATATAAATGTCGATAATATTTAGTAGTGTGTGACGTCATTTGTTTACGTTAAATACGCTTCGAGCAGATATAAACGTTCGAGGGAAATGATGGGAGAATTGTAGTTTAAAAGCAGTAAAATGACCTTGCTAACCAAACGCTTCCTCTGTAGCTAAATGGTATAGTACGTCAGGCTGTATGACGGTTCGATTCCTGTCGGAGGACCCACATTTTCTATGAAAATTTCTCGGACATTCACGCCGGTAAATGTCATTAATACTGTTTATTATAAACAGAGCATTTACTTAAATATCTGTGTCCATATAAATAATGTATAATAATAATAATATATATATATATATGTATATATATATATATATATATATATATATATATATATATATATATATATATATATTAATGTATATTTGGGCAGCAGCAACCATGCTGTCAAACATCTTTCAATACCGCAGACAAGGAAGATCTTCTTGGAGAAAGCTATTCCAGCGTCACTACTCATATATATCGATTCTGCTTAATTGCTAGCTCAGTCTATCTATCTATCTATCTATCTATCTATCTATCTATCTATCTATCTATCTATCTATCTATTTATCTATCTATCTATCAGAGTCTGTTCATCTATATAAGTCTTTATATCTTTTTATATATCTAATTCATTCCACACATAAACCCAAACTCAAACAGACACACACATACACATACACCCACACATACACATATCTTCCTGTCCTTTGTAGCTCTTATCAATGTTTGAATTTTGCAATGTCTTTTAATTTTTCTTATGACAACAATTATATATATATAAACGAAAAAGAGAATAGGGAAACTGTAGTTTTATACGATGCGTTTCCTCTAATATGCACTTTCTCAAGGCAAATAACGAAATGAATTTATTGAAACAAAGTACCTATAAATAATAAACAAAATGTCCTTAGCAACTAGAAGTATTTAGAAACGCTATTGTATATTCATATGATAAACTGAAAAATTACGTCAATTACTTTATGTTTGAAGAGAATATTTTCACATGTAGAAATATTGTTTGTATTGCTGTCTTGACGGATTGACCCGTTTAATTTTGATTTTTTTATACATTTGTTGTGTACGTTGGCTTGGGAGAGTAGTGATTCTATTAGGAGAGGTGATATTTCGAAAAAAACCTGCGCGTATATTAATATTTGGAATAATTGTCAATGTCGGCACTCTCGAGGATTTCCATTCTAATTGAATTTTGTTTGAGTGTATCATTTATAAAATGAAAATTGTGGTTGAATTTAATTCTATGTATGACTAGTTCCTATATCAAATTGTTATATATGAGGTCTCCTTTGTGCAATTTATTCAATTGTAATATACGGAAAATTATTCGCGAAAGTGTAAGTTATGATAAAAATAAGCAGACATAATGTTTGTAAGTTTTTCAACAGGAATGCCTATAAAAGATTTTGAATACAAACACACACACACATACACACACACAAATATATATATATATATGTATATATATATATATATATATATATATATATATATATATATATATATATGTATATATATATACATATATATGTATATATATATGTGTGTGTGTGTATATATATATATATATATATATATATATATATATATATATATATACACGGGAATTTTACTTACACAGTAGTGTCTCTCTCTTTTTTTTAAATTTTGGATTTAATGTAACTATGACAACAAAAACATCTCACTTTCATTTTCGGCTTAATGAAGTCGGAAGACGGAATGTGTGGACAAAAAACTAAGTTTTTTTCCAATTGTCATTCTTGTTCAAATTTGTCTTATCCACAGAATTGTTATGGGAATTTTACTATACACACACACACACACATACACACACACACACACACAGAAAAAACATATTGACGCAATTCACTGCGTCAGAAATTTGGGAACGGCATGCTGTACTGCTTGACATTCGCGTCGGAAGCTTCTATGTGAAAATTTACGTCTGCCTGGGTGTCAATCTGAGGACAGTGCATAGGATTCGATAAGAGTTCGATAAGTCTAATGATGATTACGAAGGCACGGCAGCTTGGAAAACTGACTCTGATCGTTCTGATAAGAATAGAAATCCAGAATTTGTTGGTAACATCATCAGTGTCAACACGTTGACCTACATCAATTGCCTTTGGGAAGTAGTGCTGCTCTGGGTCAAGTGAATGGCTGCTGGGAGATCCTATGTCTGTCAGCAGTATTCTGTTCATGATACACCAGAAGGAGAGCCCAGTAATGGCTGTCAGACAATTTCTGCGACCACATCTTCTGTTACATCTAGCCAACAACTCCCCAGACTGCAAGGGCCGCAGTTGGGCGAGATACGAAAAAAAATATCCTTGTAACACCAAAATGAACTGAAGGCAAAGATTATAGCAGCATATATCAACTTAAACAAGGAGAACATTCAGAAGAGTTTAGGGGATTCTGAAATTACCATGGCCATGATTGAAACCAATGGTGATTTTGTTGAATAAATTTACTCTTTAGATATTTCTGTGTAATTTTGTTCAATATATCTGTTAAAATGAGATGTCAGTGTTATTTTCATCTTTGCATAATTTAGACGTCCATTTATCTATCACATCTGTATATATATATATATATGTGTGTGTGTGTGTGTGTGTGTGTGTGTGTGTGTGTGTGTGTGTGTGTGTATATATATATATATATATATATATATATATATATATGTATATAATCATTGCTTGATATGAATCTGTATCTCTCTCCCTTGCATTTATTGTTCATATCTCGCTTTTCCCTTCTGTTCACGACTCCCTATCTCTAGATTTACGTATCAATCAATGTAGAAACTGTACATGCTACCTGAGACAACAATCTTCGCTGAGTATATTGGGAAAGCCTTAACATCTGACCGTATCCAAGAAAGAAATAGATTACCTGAAGTCCACCTGTCAACTGATAAATTACCCGGATGTTGTAGCGTCGGTCATCTCCTCGGTTTTTCCCTCGATGACCTAACATGGTCACTGCTTACATCAATCACTGTTTAATCTGACAAGAACTAGAACAATGCTACTCTGAGTGGTCTTCTGTAAAGGACTGACGTCATGACGACTGTGGGTTTGGGGGAGGTGGATAATTGCCTCGCTTTCGCATCGACGTTACAGGTCAGAACAGAAAAGCTTCTACAAGTTTTGTTCACAAAGACAATATGGAAGAAACGGTTAGTAATGTTTCTTTTGTTTTTCGCTGATATGTTCTTGAAATAAAGGATTTTATCCAGATTACCCAGCATTACCAAAAAAGGTTGTAAGATTATCTACTAAGATTTATAACGCTTCATCTAAAATATTCAGAAAATTTAAAACTATTGCTCCTACGAAGTGTAAATACAAGAAAAATATGTTGAAATACACCCACACACACACACACACACACAAACACACATATATATTGTTAAAAATACACTTTTAAGTGCCGACTCTGGGTGCGTCGTTAGTGATGTTGCTAACATGTCACTAAAACGTTTCGGGTCTAAATCAACAACAGACTTCTTCGAAGGGCGACCCGACCGAATATGTTAAGTATTCGGCCCGCACCAAGAGAAAAATTGCTACTAGCTTTAGGAGGTGCTTTATATAAGTTCTACCAGAAAACGGCAACTAATCAAGTCTACATTTGGGCTATTCGATGTTATAGATCGGGTATTCTTGGTTTTACTGATTATCCTACATGCGACCAAGACAGGTTGTTTTTTTAGGAAGAAAAAAAACAAAACAATGAATATACAGTGTGTCCATAAAGTTCGTGTGCACTTTAAGAAAAAATATAACTTTATCTGTATTTGCAATAGAAATAATTTTTAAAAAGGATTAGAAAGAAGTAAATCTATATTTTTTAAGGTTTCATTGAAATTTTATTTAAGTTTCCACATGTCCTCCATCATTAGCAATACATAGGGTAATACGATTTTGCATGGAAAAACATTTGATTGGAGCCTGCTCGGCACGAAGGCCTGGATCAAAGCGTAGTATCTGTTCTCAGATCGCTCGCTTTGTCGGCCTTTTGGCTGAGAGTGTCACTCAATACTTACCTGATTCGTCCCTGCGCTGGTAGTATCATTGCTACGACTAGCTTGGACCGGCTCCGGCCTGGACCAGCTATGACAAGCCAAGACCTGCTCTGACCAGCTTGGACAAGCTAAGACTAGCTTAGACCAGCTATAACCAGATTGGACAAGCTATGACCAGCCAAGACCAGCGGCCCGAGTGAAAACACTCGTGACCCCACATTAAAACCGACCTTGTGTCACAACCTGACTCAGTGGGGGCGGCGTCAAGTAAATAACTGGAAACAACATTTGACAACTGATTTACAGTAATGCCTGAAATCACATTAGTCATTTTAGCTCTACTTAAAACTGGGTACATTAAACTTTATAACATTTTTTTTCAGATTATTTTTATCGCAAATACAAATAAAGTTATACATTTTTTAAAGTGCACACGAACATTATGGACACCCTGTATATACATTAATAAAAAATAATCAGCTATTATATTGGCTGGTCTTACTACTTACTTTTCTTTCTCCCCTTAAAATTCTTTATTATATCTTATTTGTTTGATCTTTCTCTTTTTATAACTTTCCTTTTTATTCTTAACTACACTTAACAAAACGTTTAAAATAGAGTGATTAAAATGACTTAGATTATATTAAAAAAAAAACTCCTAAAATACGGTATGAATAATTTGGGATATTGATTGATAATCTAATAAATTCCGTTTAAAAACTAAGAGAAATAACATTTAACTAAAATTGCTTAAAATAAATTAATCATGATATTCACATGTTAGTTAAAAACGAAAACACAATAACGTGTAAATTTTAGTTAAAATAGGTTACTCCTAAAAATTATCATAAAAGGAAACCGATTGAAAAAACGAGTAAATACGACAAAAAAAAAAGAAGAAAAATCGGTAATTACGAAACAAATTGCGAGGAAAGAAAAGGAAAGATTACGTGTAAGAATATTTCGTGTAATAATAATAAAAATGAATCTACTCGAATGAACAGTAAAACGCAAAGATGAAGTCGTTGCGCCTGAATGCAACTAACGTCATCAAGCAACTCTAATAAATTGTTTAAAAAGCTGTGATTTCTCTTAAGCTTATCACCTACTATATATACAATTTTATCATACATATATACAAATCTATATGCACTTTTAAGCTTTTAAAAATGTTTAGTGGTTGTATTTACGGCGTTTGTTCCTCTACACTGGAAATGTGCGTATGTTTAGTAATTTTGGGCCACTCATTAGCCCTATTTCTCCACAAACATTTGGTGGCCTTTTCGACAGACTTCAGATATTCAGACAGCTTAAGACTATTACTCTTTATGACTATTACCCTTTCGAGGAGTAAATATAATTAAGATCATTTGAAAGAAGTACTGCTCCAAAAGCATACACGTGTAAGAAAAAAAACTATTGACAGTTACTTTTTTCTTCTGTTTTAGAAGTTATTTAGTTATTTTCAAATACACAATTCTTCTTCTTCTTCCTCTTCTTCTCCTCCTTTTCCTCTTCCTCCTCCTCCTCTTCTTCTTTTATTCGCCGCGTCCCTTCAAGACTTTGCTGATCATCTCTCTCAATATCTCCTTGGCCTTTGTAGTAATTAGCTCTGACTTGTTGCTAACCCTTGTAATGTCTGTTCTGACAACCATTTACACCAGCTAGTTTATTCAATATTTTCCAGCCACTCTTGCTTTCACACGTTCGAAGCCCTTTGTCTTCATTATCTGCGCCTGAAATTTCAAATGTTTCTTTCCGATGCTGCGTTTAAGTATCCTTTTGGTTTTCATTTTCCTTAAGACTTCCTTATTTTTCTCATGTTTAGTCCATGGTATTTTTAATATTTCTCTGTAGGACCACGTCTCTGTTGCTTTAAGTCCAATTTCCTATAGTTTATAGTATGTTTCACACTTTGCTAGGGATCATGGGCGAAATTTATTGTTTTATAAAGCGTGTATTAGTGTTCTCTCATGATGTTTGTTTGTTTGGCTGATATTTTAGTGACATATAAGCGTCTATGGTTTATTTATTGCCGAAATCTAAATATTTTTGACACAATTTTATGGCTTCTGCTAAATATATTTTAAAAGTAACTGTATGCCTTCAACTATAGATAAAATGTGTTCTTGGTTATATGGCTATAAAATGTATTGTTGGCCATTTTGTTATAAAATGTATTGTTGGCCATTTTATTATAAAATGTATTGTTGGCCATTTTGCTATAAAATGTATTGTTGGTTATTTTGCCTTAAAATAGTATTACTAGATATTTTGCTATAAATAGGTATTTTACACTCTGAAAATGTATTGTTGGTTAGTTTACAATTTAAGCATATATTCCTGGTCATTTTATTATAAAAATATTTTGCTGGTAATTTTAATATAAAAAATATTTTTTGCTTTCATTGTATTTTGTTTTTGTTTGAGATTTTACTATATAGCCATAGCTGGAACCCTAACATGTGCTACTACCCCGTGTCAATATGAACATGAGAACAACAGTAATTAAGAGATGGTTCCACGCTCCTCAAAACGTTCACTCCACTGATGAAGACCTTGCTGCTAGATGTACTTTATCGCCATATAAGGCCTTTTAAGCGATGACATCACTCGAAATACAGTCACAGCCGTCATATATGTATCGGCGTATATATGCTATGTGTTCAAGAGTCGATTGTCAGCGAAACACACCATGGTCGATCTGTAAAGGTGTTGACTTCTTGATAAATGATCCTAGTATTTGGGAAAGTGTATGAGAACCATTCCAGTCTTGATAATGAAATACGGCATCGAAAACTGTTCGGAATTAGTCGATAATTGTGGGAGCGTAAAATCCGAGGGACTGATCGCATTAATGCCCAAGGACTTCAGCGTAATGACCTTGTTCAACATATATCATGCCATATGACAAACTCCTTTTTGGGAAATTGGTATTATGGTCCGATCACCATATTTGTGCTATGAACCATAACGTCCCTGGGTAGATTGAAGGAAAACTCGTAACAGGACAGGCGTTTACAACAGAAATTACATAAACACACTAGCAGACGGGCATACTCGAAAACGAGAAACCAGACATTTTATATGTAAAAACGATATATCATTTTGTATATATCAAGAACAATTTTCGGGAAATAATTCAATAAAAACGTAAAAACATAAACAAAAAGAAAATGAAATTTAATTAAATCGGCTATACCCGTAACATATACGGTAAAAAATAAATTTAAATTTAGATTTAAAATTCTCAGCGTCCCAGCTTCATTTTATATCATAACATCAACATAAACATTGCTTTAGTCCGATGAAGATCAACAGGTCATCACGCGAAGGTTTTTACCCTTTGTCATAGATTTCCTCTAAAATATGTATGTATGTATAATAATGGGCGCGCGGTCTAATGATTCGAATGTTCACTTTCCCGTCTTGAAACCTGAGGTCATACGGTGGTCAATAAGTCGTCCGATACAGGCTATCCCAGCGTGCAGAATTGGAAGAAAAAGATTGATAACAAGACCACGGCTTGACCCTAGCCTTGCGAGTGACATTAGACAAAGGGGAATGTTAGGGGGCTGTTGGAGGTTGTGCTAGCAGGACTGCGAAAACCCTCATCACAATCATTAATTAAAAGTATTGATTACGCCATATTATATGGTCTTCCCCAGAACGTTCCGCTCGGCATAACCACCTACACATCCTGATATATATATATATATATATAGATATATATATATATATATATATATATATATATATATATATATATATATATGGTCCTGAAAAATTTATTTCGGTTGAGCTCTCTGGGGAGGATATGTGGGTTTGTAAACAGTGACTATTACGGCTAATAATGCCAGACTCTTCGGTAAATCGAATCGAGTTCTCTCAGTCACTGTGTGTTTATCTAAATATAAATACGCTTAAATTCACCTTCTTCTCTGCTGTGCGCCAACGACTTCATGGTAAAATCTCCGACTGACGCAAATTCAGCCAGTTTTCGATTCTAGCCTGAGGCAACCGGACGTCTAGCCACACTGATGAGCTGTGATACAACGAAACAGCCTCTCTGTGGATGACAATATATATATATATATATATATATATATATATATATATATATATATATATATATATATATATATATATATCGTGTTAATTTACATTATAGTTACGTTGTTCTGGAATTGTCATCATTGGTTGACTGAACTTGCTTTGTTTCAATGACTTTTGTTTTTTTATTATTAGTTACTTTAGTTTCATAGAATTATAATATAATTTGGAACTATCCTTAAAGTAATATAACTATACTACCTTTTTATGGACAGAAGAAAATAACGTTACGACTTGAAACGCTTTTGTGAATAAATAAAAGCTTTTTATAATAAAATGAAATTTTGTTTCTAACTTAGGATCATAAAAATTGAATAATTCATAAATTCAATATAAGATTTTGGTTTTCATTCATTAAAAAAATTGTCAAATACTGCACCATAATTATTCGCTTTCATAAAATAAACAAAATATATTCTAAAAAAAATTTACATTTTTGAAGCCAAAATTGCTAGTTTTTCAGTGTTTTGCTGATAAGAAGGCATTCAAAGCAAGCAGACATTGTGGAAGAGTGCTCAATATCGAAGACAGAGATAGAGTATGGATAGGATCATTATGAAAAAAAAATTCACTGAACTCATATTCATTTCGCAGTTTCCTGGGTATATAGGTATAACCACACATCGGGACCACTTTTCCATAAAAAACATTTTTCATATTAATTCATTCCCACACTGTCTCTCTCTTTCTCTCCCCCCCCTCTCTCTCTCTCTCTCTCTCTCTCTATATATATATATATATATATACACATATCGTTATTATATATCTTTGGCGGAATGAAAAATATATACATAAGCATATAATTTGTTTCTACTACCTCCAAAAAAATAAAGGATTTAGTCAATATTAAGCAACACAATAAGCTGGAATCTGAAGTAGGAATGTGGATCAGTTTTAATATTTGATATTACGAGGATACACCTGGATTATATATTAACAGATCTATTATCTGTATATATATATATATATATATATATATATATATATATATATATATATATATATATATATGATTAGTATATTATTGCCCGGTTCACACATCTCTCCGATTTTCTGAATAGGGAAGAGGTTTATTCCTTTGTTTCCTGTTTACGATTGGGTTTATGATTCCTTCTAAACTTTTCTCATTCTGTTTCACTCCGGTATCCCCTTGCGTGTTAGCGGCATTATCGCCTTGCTTGGGATGAATTCATTAATATATATATATATATATATATATATATATATATATATATATATATCTTCCACAAAGCTCGCTTGCCATAAATCCCTCGTATATGAAAAAGTATTACTTTTGGCTTAAAAAAACAGTATTTCAAATTAACAACACGCACACACACACATATACATACTTACATATATATATATATATATATATATATATATATATATATATATATATATGTGTGTGTGTGTGTGTGTGTGTGTGTGTGTGTGTGTGTGTTTCTGTGTGTCTATTTCAAATTAACAATATTATATATATATATATATATATATATATATATATATATATATATATATATATAGCTAAACCGTATGGGTAGGCCCAAGGAGGATAAAATCCAGAGAGCTCAATGTAAATCAGAGCTAATAATTTAAATAAAACAGACCACTTCAAGACCACATTTTTTCGTTTCAAACTTTGGAAATAAGATCTGATGATCTGCGGTCCTTTAAAAGGGCTATGGCGAAATAATTTATTATATGGAACCTTAAAGTGGTCTGTTTATATATATATATATATATATATATATATATATATATATATGCAGAAATATAGTCTTAAAGTGTGCTATATTTATGGGGTAAAGTGCTCAATATCAGAGATAGAGCGTGTGTAAATATAAAAGTGGACATGGAAGTCAGCACTTAGAGGCGACAGTCTGTTTCATGCTAGTGCAATCGTCAGGCGACTAGTGCTGTTATTTTTCTCGGCTATTTTTCTCGGCTATAGCCGAGAAAAATAACAGCACTAGTCGCCTGACGATTGCACTAGCATGAAACAGACTGTCGCCTCTAAGTGCTGACTTCCATGTCCACTTTTATATATATATATATATATATATATATATATATATATATATATATTCTTTATTTGAAATACTGTTTTTGAACCCAAAATTGGTGGGTTTTCATATACGAATCACTTAAAGCAAGCGAGCTTTTTGGTAGAGTGCTCAATATCGAAGACAGAGATTGAGCGTTAACAGAATTAATATGAATAAATTTCTTACAATGAACTCATGTTTACTTCGGATTTTCCAGGCTCAAAAGTTATAACCGCTCGTCGGAACAGAGTTAAACTGCTGTCATTTC
Source organism: Acanthosepion esculentum (assembly GCA_964036315.1). Taxonomy (NCBI): domain Eukaryota; kingdom Metazoa; phylum Mollusca; class Cephalopoda; order Sepiida; family Sepiidae; genus Acanthosepion; species Acanthosepion esculentum. The sequence continues at coordinate 8,200,861 of OZ038509.1, read as the reverse complement.
TTGATTCTCTTGTACTTTTATTGTGGTTTGAGTGTTATTTGTTTCTTTTCGCTTGATGAATGATGATTTATTGTTGAATTATTCTTTTTTTCCTTGCTCTACTTTTTTATTTTATCGCTTTCATTTTTTTACATTTATTCTTTTTCTCACCTTCTTCATTCGTCTCTGGTTTATTGTTGACTATTTCATTTTGATTATGTTTGGATTTTTCTGTGTGCTTATATGTATGTACAGGTTTGTGTCTTTTTGCGCGTGCCAATGTATGCCCACGCATACACAGATACACATACATATGCATGTACGCTCACACTCACCCGTACGTGTATGTTTGTGTGTTCGTGTATGTGCCTCTAACTTTGTGCTTTTGTTTGTGTGTGTGTTTGTGTAAACAGTATTGTGCTTTTAATTGTATGTTTGTGTTAACTGTATATGTATTTTTGGTGGGTTCTATTTTAACTTTATTTAGTATTTTAATATATTTTAGAAGGTTTAATTATTTAACTTGGTGTTTTAACTTTACTAAGTGTCTGATACTTGTGGTTAGTTGTATGAAAGAACAGTTAATTGTTTCTAATGTGTTTTTTAATTGGTTTATGTTTAGCCTGTCGCAGTTAACTCCTCTTCATTTCCTTAACCCTTCAACAGGGGTCTCTCTCTCCCGGGTGTATAAATACTGGCTGACCTTTCGCCTCTTCCTCTTTTCTCTGCTTACGCGCACGTGCGAGCAACTATCTCGACTTAGGCCGCAGGCCGCAACCTCGCGCGTGAGACGAGGTATAAAACTTTCTCTTAAAATTTCCAATATGTGAACTCTTATACACAACCAGCGTTTCCCATATTCTGGGAACACGCTGAAACAAAATACACACTCGTACGGACATTCAATTCAACACACACAACTCTCCATACAGACACTGTAACATTTTATTCATGTCTTCAATGTATTTATAATTCGTATTTTAATCTATTTGTCATTAATATATATTTGTTTTGTATATATAT
>OZ038509.1:8177359-8194859 GCA_964036315.1 Acanthosepion esculentum | reverse complement strand
TTCTAAGGCTTTCCAGCTTCAAAGATGACTTTAAAAATAAGTCCTTAGGAAATCAATTCACTGAAATCGCCTGAAGATACCAAAAGGTTGAAACCAATGTAGCGGAATCGGCTGATTCCTCATTTTCTTCACTGATAGACACACACACACACACACACACACACGCACACACACACACACACACACGCATATATATATATATATATATATATATATATATATATAAATTTTTGCATTTTAGAGTTGGGAATATATATTTTTTTTATTAATGGGTGATTAGTAGTTCATTTTATAAAAATATACAAACTGTCATTATCATTAAAAATAAACCTTAATTCATATTAAAAATAAATCTGGACCAATGTATTTAAGCAGAAATGAATTTTCTACCTAGATGTAACCATCAATAATTCATTTCTCTTGTGTAGGAAACTAGAGTTATTTAAGTGTTTAAAGATAACTAATTTTCCAACAATACATAAACTACATCTATTTCCTTCTCCCCTTGTAAGATTTAGCATTGCTATAATATCCCAGATAAAGAAAGGTAAATTACTATCATTCTTTAATTGACAGAAATATCTGGAGGAAGCAATTCTGTTTTTGTATTTTATATTGCCTAAAAATATTCGATGATGATAGAAACGAAATTTTCAAGGATTTTCAGTGGAAACAAAATAAAATTTAACATCGTTACCGGATCGCGGGATGGCTCGGTATACAATATTATCAGTGATACATTAACCGTTTAACGGACAGAGCATATGTTTTTACCAATTGAATTTTTTTTTTAAATTAACGTTGTCTTTTCGGAAATATATTTATTTAATATAATGTTGTCATGTTTGGATATAGATTTATATATTTATCAGCTATATCTGATTTTAGCATTATTTTTGTTTTAAAATCTTTTTTTTTTAGTATTGGTGAATGATTAAAATGCTTATGAATTAAATTAAGGAAAATTCTTCCAATATTTATTTGAACATTATGATTAAAATGTGGATTAAACAATACGAAGTTACGCTTACGGTGTTTCTATTTATTTTTACTTTTGTTTTTTTTCTAAGTACACTAAATTTACTTTATGATTGCTTAATTCTAAAGCATTTCTATTTAATTTTATTTTTATCAAATATTTCCTTATTTCTAGAATTGGTAGTTAATCTAAATTGGACTAATTTATGTAAATTATCTAGAATTTTATGATGGTGGTTTGATTCTTTACTAACGTATCTATGATTATATGGATCTTTGGTACATGGTTTGTAATAAAACTTATTCAAGCCGAATTTCACATCGTAAAGGTTTATCAGTTTAGCATTGGTGGTAGTCGTATGAACAACGATGAGATCTTAGAGAGGTTGCAGTCAAGGAGGAGGTTTATACTTAACATCAGGAAGAAGCATTTGAAGTTTCTGGGATACATAAGGAGGAAGGAGTGACTGGAAAATCTGAAACTCACGGGTCGAATAGAGGAAAAGCGAGACAAAGGAAAACAACGCGTGACCTACCTGATGGACGTAAGCAAATAGATGTTAGAACGTGGTCTGGGGGAGGAAACTGAAGGAAGGAACTTGTTGAGAGCTGCAAGGGATAGAGGGATGTGGAGAGCCATGATCGCCCACGTCCGGAATGGACATGGCAAATAAAAAGAACGAAGAAAAAAGATAGTGGTAATATTAAACTCGTGATCTTTGAAACATTTTTTTAATCGGCCTATATTTTAAGGACTTTTTAGGTAGGAAATTTACACCGTCATCACTATAGAGTCCAGTGTCCCTAATGCAGAAAATAAATCTTAGTCACCTCATTAACAAGATTCCAACTAGTTCACATGTCTCTGCTGGATCAAATGATCCCATAGATATATTGAATTCTGGACTACATCTTTTGGCCTATTTTGGAAGAATATAGGTTTTCGTGCTTGCTTTATGATATGTATTTTATGATAGTACTTCTTTGCTAAATTTATAGCAGACATTAACAGATTCTCCGCGATGGACAGGTAAATGTCACAAATATCGAATTGGATGAATAAACATTCTTTCTTCTTTTCTATATTAGTAAACAATTCTATGGTATTTTGCTGTCTGATTTCGCTGGTTAGATCATTTTTTTTGTGTATTGGCATGCACTTTCAAGGATGTTTTTGCTGATTTTACCAATATCATATTTAGTTGAGGTGAGTAATCGGTATTGACGATTGTTTACGAAATTTGCCTTGTGGTTTTTAACTGCTTGTTGTTTGTGGAATTTGTCGATCCATCATCAATTTTTAGTTCAATGGCTACTTTCTTGGCTTTAGTATTGATGTTATTTTCCCAGTTGTTGGGTGCCTTTTTATAAAACTAATTAACTTCCGTGTTAATAGCTTTACGATACATATCCGCATCGATTTTGTAATGGTTTCCCGCCAAATCTACTTTGATAAATATTTTATCGAATTTTTTTATCATGGAAAAGTCCTTTAGTATGTTATGTTGTAGATTGTTGGTAGTTTTAGAGAATTTAATTTTGTCTATTACCGAGAATAGATCTTCCTTGAAGTCCAATAATTTATCGTCGTATGGTGCGATGGATAAATTGTCGTCTAAATAACGCAAAAAAAACCCACAAAAACACTGACACCACGTTTTAACAGATACATTGTGCGATGGATAAATCGTCGTCTAAATGAAACAAAAAAAATGAAAATAACACTGACACCACGTTTTAAGATATACATGGTGCGATGGATAAATTGTCGTCTAAATGACGCCAAAATTGAAAATAACACTGACACCACGTTTTAACAGATATACAGGTTGCGATAGATAGATTGTTCTCTAAATAAAGCAAAAATGAAAATAATACTGACACCTCATTTTAACAGATGCTTTTTACCAAACTTACACAAAAATATCTTGAAAGAGTAAATTTATTCAATAAAATTCTACGGCCTTCGGACCACCTCGGAAACACCTGCAACTCGTCTGGAAGTTCTCTTTGTTCAAGATGGTGAATTATGCCATAATCCTTACCTTAAGTTCATTTTTGGTGTTACAAGGAGTTTTGTTAGTCTTACGCTCAAGTGCGTCCCACACATAATAATCAAAGGGGCTAGAGCCTAGAGTGTTAGGTGGCTCGATGAAAGGGTTATGTGGTCGCAGAAATTGTCTCACAGCCATGACTGGGTTCCCCTGCTTGTGTGGTATGGTGCAGAGTCCTGTTGCCAGATATAGCGTCTTCCAGCAATCATACTCAGGACGCAGGCCGCCACAACCTCCTCGAGGCATTTGATGTCAGGCTCCATATTGAATTTGACACCCTCACCAAGACGTTCGGGAGTTCTTTCTTATCAGAACGTTAAGAGGCAAGTTTTCGAACTGCCGTACCTTCGAAATCACCATTAGACTCATCCAAAACTTTCTGAATCCTCTATACCGTCCTCAAATTGATACCCAAATTGTTGGTATGCGAACTTTCGGCGCGAATTCTAATAATTACAGAATGCCGTTTCCAAATTTCTGGCGGAGTGAAGTGTGTCATTGTGCTCTTTTTTTCACAGACAGTGCCCAACTGATCCTAATATATTGTGAAGTCGACAAAAAAACAAAGAACGCACATACGCGAAACTAAAAATACAATATGATTACAATTTACCCATCGCACCCTGTAGATAGATAGATAGATAGATAGATAGATGAAATGGAACATTCGTAGCCCAGAAATAAAAAAAGATATATATTTATCTGAAGAAACAAAATGTCAAAGTTATGACATTTTTTTGTTAATGCAACTAACAGAAAGATTTTTTCATTATTCATAAAAACAAAGGAGAAAAATTGAAATTTACATTTCTTTATTTGCATATCAATGTCAGTTTCTTTCTATCTATCTATCTATCTATCTATCTATCTATCTATCTATCTCATAGCCTCCCATACTACACATACACAGATATATATATATATATATATATATATATATATATATATATATATATATATATATATATATATATATATATATGTACAGGCACATCTATCTTATTCTGTTAATTATCTATCTTTTATTCTTACCAAATCTACACCCATTCGCGCACATGTACACAGGCATCTATTTATTTATCTATCACACGCGCGCGCGAGCACACACACACACACACAGACACACACATATATATATATATATATATATATATATATATATATATATATATATATATATATATATATAATATATATATCGTACAATTGGAATTAAGATACCATTAATTAATGACCATTTTCACCGGGGAATTTTAAAATTAAAAGATTTGCAGGATTTTTAAAACTGTTTATGCTGCCAGTTTGTAGAAGAGAATGGTTAGTTGGGGAAATAAAGAGAAAGAGAACGTCAGAGGGAAGAGAGGGGAATACATGACAGAACAAAGCATAGTTACATGAAGTAATGCAGGGTATTATATTATGGAGGTAGGAGTGGGCAGGGGGAGAGAAGCTGAACCCGATCAGCTGACCTACATCTTAATGGTCACACGGCTAAAGTTTGATTCAACGGGAATCCATAGAAATTAATGAAAAATAACCCTTCTTTATATAAAATATTAAGAGATAACCTCAGTGAGATGAAAGGGAGATAATTCAGAATTATTTCTGTATTAGATTTATCCATATATCAGAATTTAAAAATTAAGTGAATTGTTTTAAAATTTTGGAGGGAATTTGAATATATATTTGTGAGTCAGTTTTAATATTTAATATTTCAAATATATATATATATATATATATATATATATATATATATATTAATGTGAAGCCACGTATACTTTCTTAATATGTATATAATGTAGAAAAAACAACTGAAAAGTTGCAAATTAAAAAAAATTGTATGTTTTTTTGGCATTTCTGAAGAAATATCGGGGCCGATCTGAAATATCAAATATATATATATATATATATATATATATAAAAATATATAAATAAATACTTTCACAAAAAATATTCATCTCAACCTTCTTCTTAATGCTCTTCACAGAAAGTGAACTCTTACTCGTTTTCTATCTATCTATCTATCTATCTATCTATCTATAATAATAACCATGTAATCAAAAAGTTGCTAACATCTATCTATCTATCTGAATCTCATAATGCTCAGTAGTTTTCAAGTGGCTAAAATTTTATGATTGATTTCCTTTTCACACTGAGAATATTAAGATTTTTGTTAACGATTTTTATTAACGCAATGATTGATCATTTTCACAGCAATCTAATAAAAAATGACATTTGTTTTTCGCGCGTTGCATACAAACTAGTTTTAACCTTCGACCTGAGTATCGGGATGGGATAAACAACGTATTACAATGAAAACAAAGATGACATGGTACAGGAAAAGAGAGCCTGGATATCTTAGATAAATCATTGACAAGTTTTCTATACTATGTTACACATTTCCATTTATTTATAATTAAAAAAGAATTAATACTTAGCTGACATAGATATACAATTGTTCTTGGCTTAGTATATTGATTTGAAACAATTTAATAATCATCACTACATTTTTTACGGAAATTAAGTTAAAGTATTTCTAATTTGCCGTTTTGTGGGATCGATTGCGATGACGAAAGTATCCATTCCTTAAATATAACATGACAGGCGATTTAAAGTGAGTTATATACAAGAATGCTGAACGCAAAGGCCAGCGTATTGACAAAGATACATCTCTACAACCAACATCAAAATCTGAGTTCTATGTAAAAATGTTAATATTGTGCATCTGGTAGGATTGTCGGGTTTATTTATTTATTTATTTATTTATTTAGATTTATTAATAAGCGCCAAATCACTAAATGCACATTTATAAATCCAGCAACGTGTCCATAAAGATTTGGTCAAAAATTGCCCTGTGCCCATCAAGAGGAAAATGTTATTCTTCTCCATGACAACGAAAGTTTGCATACAGTAAGTATATCACAAAAAATGTACTAGGTCGGATGTACATATTCTGGTTAACACTACACATTCACTTAAGCTTAAACCAACCGATTAATATTTTTTCGATCGCTGTAAAACGGTTTTAGGGAGAAGCATTCTATAATTAAAAAGCAGATTCAAAAATATAATAATAATAATAATAATAATAATAATAATAATAATAATAATAATATATTCACATGACAACCTGCAGAATTTAACTTAAACTTTATCGGTGAGCTGTTTGATATGTGACAAAAATTCATTACAAATAATGGTGAATATTTGAGAAGAACTTAAAAAGGAAAATAATAAGATAAAATTACGAAGCCTTTTTAGCATTTAATAGGGACATTTTTATTTTATTTTTACAGTAAGGTTCACTCTGTACAAGACCCTAGGGCCACTCTATGTAGAGGGTTACATTAGAAGGTTATCTGTGTGGATATTGGGGAAAGATAACCCGGTTAACCCTGGACTTAAAAAAAGGTTAAGATTGAAGTGATCGGGGAAACATCCTCTTGGGAGTCGCTTCCTCAGGGCAGTCGTTCTCGGGACGTATCTGTTCGAGTACAGCTTACTTCTCACAAATGGAATACGGAGGCAATATGGTTTGCTACTATGTAAGGAGCATGGTGGGTCTTGACGCTAATGTTTGAAAAGGCAGAATCAAGGAATATAGTCCATCCATGCACTTTTCGTGGAATTAGCAACAGAGCAGCGAGTAGCTTGCCACATCCCGCCTGTGAGAGAGAAGTTGGATGAGTCAGGGACGTTTTTTTTTTTTACTGTATCCAGGCTGGAAAGTAAGGTCTGGGCAGCTCCCACCCAAATATGACAGTAATATTCCATTTTTGTCTAGTTTTTGTAAATGTGAAGGATAGCGGAAGAAATCGGGTACTTAATGCGGCGGTACAAGGAGAAGTCAACTTCAAATCCCGAGCTGACGTCGGTTCTTCATTTCATTCTCGTAAACTCATCTCGCCCTTTTTGGACAGACTTGTGACTGGTAATGAAAAATGGATTTTTTTTTTTTTATCAAAATGCTATAGACCGTGTCTTGGTAATGGGAAAAGGCCCAAATGCAACCGAGACAGATATCAAAATCTTTAATTATGGATTTTATAAAGTTGACAATATAATTTAATGTATTTGACCGGGGTTTAATGATGGTAATATATTTATCAGGATTCCTTCTAAGTATTTTCCGTGTCATAAATTATATTCTTTTGCAATTAGAGTGATATCAAGTAGACGTAACATTCAATAATATCTTGCATCGTAATGGCTTTTTAGCTTTTCTTGGGGTGAAACGATTTAAAAAACCGGCAAGAGTTTCTGAAGGGAACCGCTAGAAACCAACTTAACAAGCTTTCAAAGTAGAACAGGGAATTGGATTCTTATTATACTGGATGTAAATGCAATATTTTTCAAATCGTGTAACAGCATAATTGTCCATCCACAAAATCTCTAATATCTAAAAACTACTACACTAATGAAGCTTACTTTTGTCCGAGTTTTCAGATAAAAACTTTAGCCATTTGTCGTAAGAATCACTGAACGTCCCTTTCAGTTATTCAGCTAAAAAGAAAAAGCAGGTTAAAATTTTGTGTCAGATCCACTGTTTTACCAAATGAGCAATGGGGAGAGGCAAAAGATCATTCAGGTCTTTCGATAATGGTACCAACATTCATACTCTGACTTTCATCTTCAAAGTCCATTCAAGAAACACCAAATGAATGCAGTTTAAAAAAGGAAGGAACAATAGAAAGGAAAACTGGATTAAGAGGTCCCACCTGCAAGAGGGATCATCATTTCAAATTATAATTACAGAGATCCATTAGAAAATATCCAACCCAATACATAAGACGTTTGGTACGTGAGATCGGTGTTCCAGCTATGACAATTAAAAAAGCTGTGGTTAAAAAAAACTTGAAAATAAAATAGTACGTGAAACCTGTGAGGCACCTTCTTACTCCAGGATAGAAAGTTATAAGTTAGATGTCAAACTTCATCTTGAATAAGTTGGAAAATTGTTATGGAATAATAAATACATATTCGAATTAACGATTAATGTTATGGTCCAGGTTCCTTGTAACACGGTGATGGTCCAAGGTAGAACCAATGAAGAATAAGTCGAACACAGGTATGGAATAACATAGATATATTACAAACAGAATATGTCCAAAAGAAGTAGAAGTGTTAGTAATAACAATCAGGTTAGGTTAGAGAGAACTATGTTGTCTTGACCAATATCACTATTCCAATGTCTTACAGTAATCGTCTGACGCGACTCTGTCTCTGACTGACTCACACGATGTTTAACAACACGTCCAAGTGTGTCAAATGCGGCACAAGGCCGGTTTAATGTAGGATTTCCGAGCCCGTAGGCTCGGGCAAAAATTGCCCGTAGAACCCGTATAAACGGGATCGGGTTGGTCAACCTCCCCGAACTTAGCTCTGCCCTTCAGCGGAGCCACGTCCAAGTTCCTCCCTGCCGAGAGGCAGAGAGTCCCCCTCTGCCTCAGAGGCAGAGAGTTCGACCGGCTAGCTGAGACGTCCAAAAAGGACTGACTCACACTATATTCATAAACACGCCCACGTGTGTCAAATGTGGCACAAGGCCGGTTTAATGTGGGCTTTCCGAGCCCGTAGGCTCGGGCAAAAATTGCCCGTACAAGCCGTATAAACGGGGTCGGGTTGGTCAACCTCCCCGAACGAGGCTCTGCCCTTCGGCGGAGCCTCGTCCGGGTTCCTTCCCGCCCAGAGGCAGAGAGTTCCCCTCTGCCTCAGAGGCAGAGAGTTCGACCGAATAGCTGAGACGTCCAAAAAGGACTGGGGTATTTAGTGTCCTCCCCACGAGGGACAGATGTGGCACAAGGCCGGGTTTAAAGTGGGGTACCCGAGCCCGTAGGCTCGGCCAAAAATAGCCCGTAGATCCCGTATAAACGGGATCGGGTTGGTCAACCACCTCGAACGAGGCTCTGCCCTTCGGCGGAGCCTCGTCCGAGTTCCTCTCTGCCCAAAGGCAGAGAGTTCCCCTCTGCCTCAGAGGCAGAGAGTTCGACCGAATAGCTGAGACGTCCAAAAAGGACTGGGGTATTTAGTGTCCTCCCCACGAGGGACAGATGTGGCACAAGGCCGGGTTTAAAGTGGGGTACCCGAGCCCGTAGGCTCGGCCAAAAATAGCCCGTAGATCCCGTATAAACGGGATCGGGTTGGTCAACCACCTCGAACGAGGCTCTGCCCTTCGGCGGAGCCTCGTCCGAGTTCCTCTCTGCCCAAAGGCAGAGAGTTCCCCTCTGCCTCAGAGGCAGAGAGTTCGACCGAATAGCTGAGACGTCCAAAAAGGACTGGGGTATTTAGTGTCCTCCCCACGAGGGACAGATGTGGCACAAGGCCGGGTTTAAAGTGGGGTACCCGAGCCCGTAGGCTCGGCCAAAAATAGCCCGTAGATCCCGTATAAACGGGATCGGGTTGGTCAACCACCTCGAACGAGGCTCTGCCCTTCGGCGGAGCCTCGTCCGAGTTCCTCTCTGCCCAAAGGCAGAGAGTTCCCCTCTGCCTCAGAGGCAGAGAGTTCGACCGAATAGCTGAGACGTCCAAAAAGGACTGGGTCTCACACTACTGCATCCTCTTGAGTCGCAGTATTTATGGTGTACGGGATAGTCCATTACTATTATGGGTAAGTTCCCATAACAATTAACATATCATTTTCCTTTATGATCGATTTCATCACGATTTTTCTGTTGTAGTGTAATTAAACATTCTTATTGCTTAAAGTAGAGTCACACACTAGTGCTATAAAAACTTCGGAGAATTCCAGTAAATAGCTTTAATCATTTCTAAGATAAAACGGTTCAGCGGTTATTCTAACTATTGGAGAATTTGGCTGTTTCACCCGGCATAGACAAACATTGCTAAGAGCTGCAACTGATGGGACGATTTGGAGAGCCACAGTCGCTCAACTCCTGAAGGAAATCTTAACATAGAAGTACAACAGTTAGGTGCATAATTTAATATTAGGTTGTTACATATATTAGTTCGTTACTTGTAATTTATGAATTATTAATAGTTCTGATGAATCATTCAACGATTTATATCCCTTCATTGTTTGTAGCCTTCTACCAAGGATCCACTAAATGTTAATTTTCTGTGCGATAGGAATCAGTAAGATTTGACTGAGAAAATACATGAAGCCACACTCCACAAACAGTTAGATAGCGACCGAAAAAGGTGGTAATCTGAGGGGCTAAATAATGAGAATATGGTGGGTGTGGCAGAACTGGCAGCAATGAAGGAAGATACATATATATATATATATATATATATATATATATATATATATATATATATATATATATATATATTGAAACGCTATTGATGTATGTGATCTAACTTTCAAATCTAATTTCATCAACCATACCAGGACATTACTGAAGTATGTGGTCTATGAGTTGAGACAATTCTTTTCCTTTTTCTTTTTCCTTTCTTCTTTTTTACAATATACATTAAAAATATATATATATAATGACGAAGATATATATATATATATATATATCATATCTGGCCACATGTATTCGACGATACCCGGCTAGCCAATCCCTATTGCAGACCCTCGCTCAGGCACGTTTGTGTTTGCTCTTTGTGGTTTATACTGATCTTAGATACAGTCTCTAGGAGAGAGCGTGTTACCTAGCGTGATCAACAATTTGAACAAGGACAACACGCTCATGCCCTCGGCCACGATGACTTGCGACTCCGTGTTATCAACGGCACCCAACAGTTACGTCTACCCAATTTCACTCACAAGGCCTGTGTCGTGGTATGGTTTTCCAAAGATGCCCCGGATTCGAACCCGGGTCTCGTGGTCAGAAACCGAACGTTCTAACCACTCGGCCACGCGCTCTCTCTCTCTCTCTCTCTCTCTCTCTCTCTCTCTCTCTCTGTCTGTATGTCTGTCTGTCTGTCTGTCTGTCTGTCTGTCTCTCTCTCTCTCTCATGTTTCATTAAATAATATTGACAAGTGTTGTCTATTTATTTTGTGGAAATTCTTTTCATATCGTCTGATAAGCTTAATAACATTATCATTAAACGAAGAAGCCGAAAGCTTCGATAAGATTAAAAAGTATGTATCAATATTTTGATTTTCTTTCTTCGTTTAATGATAATGTTATTAAGTTTATCAGACGATATGAAAAGAATTTACATAAGATAAATAGACAACACTTGTCTATATTATTTAATGAAACATGCATCTGTAAATATATATATATATATATATATATATATATATATATATATATATATATATAAATATAGGTAACTATGCTCGTGTCGAAAAACCTTCGAACTCTTGATTTAACAATAGCCAAATCAATCACGAAGGAAAAAAGGTTTTTAAAAAAAAGAAAGAGCCAGGAACATGAAAGTCTGTCGAAAATAATCGCACAGATACAGGTTCAAGGCCCAAAGAAAAAACCTCGATGCGAGTAAACAACTAACTAAAGAGCTTAATACAAGCGTAGAGCAAACCTAGTCAAACCTAGGTTTGACTATATATATATATATATATATATATATATATATATATATATATATATATATATATGAGAAAAAGAAGAAGCACTATTCCTTTAATATACTATATGATATACTAATAAATAATACTATATGACCATAGACTAAAGGATCTAATTATTTAACTAATACTATTACTGACTGTAAAGAGTTTGTACCCACTCCCAATAAATTTTGGACATTGGATCGCATCATTTACCAGCAATTGAAATCTAGATCTGAGTGTACTTTTGGACAGATACACCTCTCAAATTTTTCTTGCGCACATTTAAGAAAAACCATACCCATAGATGAAATATTTAAAAAGCACTCAATATTTCGTATGCTGATTGTCAGAGTAGGCCCGCTGGAAACGTGACACGACATCTTATATTTATTGCCACTTTGTAATACTTCTGACCATTATGCTATTAAATACGTTTTTACTGGAAGAAATTTGAACAATGTTTTCCTACTTCACGAAATCTATATAAAAAGTCGTGTAAATTGAATTACCATTGGTTATTTGCCAGCACTTTTTTGGTCACCTCGCGAAAGACCGAACACACTTGGCTGTATACTGTTTATTTTCTCAGAGCTTATTTGCAAAGTGACAGAATGTGCCTGGGGCTAGACGTCTTCATGCACGAATTGAATCGGTCAGATGTTTTTGTCTTGTATTATCCGAGTTTAACAAGCGTGGCTAGAAGAATGTATAATGCCTCCATCAAGAGACAAAGCTCTCAGCGAGAACATTCTTTCCTTCGCCATTACCTGATTTGCCCTGTATTCCTGACTTTGAATATACGACATTTGAAGCGAGGCACATATAAATTTTCGTTAGAACTACAAGAAATTTGAAAGTTATTTTTTTCACAGGGTGAATCTATTCATGTGTAAGTTATTCATCTTTTTCTTCTTTTCTTCTACTTTTTTCCTTCCTCTTCTTTTTTCTTCTATTTTTTGTTCTTCTTAGTGTCGTGTCCATTTAGGACGTTGTGTGTCAGGGATCTCGACAATCTCATGTCGTTTGTAGCTTTTAGTAGATATGGTTTTTACTTCTTATATATCTTAAACTCAGATATACCAACCATTTACACAAGCTCGTTAGGTAAAATAACTACTTATAGATAGATAGATAAATAGATAGATAGTGTCTGAAAGCACAGAAAAATCATACATAATTTATATATCAAGGATAAATTGTTAGTAGATCATTTTGTCTACTAGAATGATAGATTTTAAAAATTGTTTAAGGTAGATGTGTTTGAAAAAGAACACGACATATTGACAAATATATCTACTAAGAAATGGGAAACGTAATTTTGTAGATAAATTGAAAGAAAGAAAGAAAGAAAGAAAGAAAGAAAGAAAGAAAAATATTGCCTATATAAGCATTAAATTTGAAAATGCAATTCAAATTGATGTCTGAAAAGTGTGGAAGTCTCGGGTATTTACATAAGAAACGTAATAATTATTGACAATTGTCGTAAATTAAATATGTCGAGATAATTAAGAATATAGATAAATAGAGAGATAGAAAGATAGATATATAGGTAGATAGTGCCTGACAACTCAGATATATATATATATATATATATATATATATATATATATATCGGAAAAATTGTTATTAGGCAATTTTATGTACTAGATAAAAGGACGACATATGTGACGAAATTGAATGAGGTAGAAACATCATCGAAAATCAGAATAAATCGAGAAATATAATACTATATATCTAATAAAAATTAGATTAAGATGGATGTAATTGGATAGCGAGATAGATAGATAGATAGATAACAAAAACAAAATATATGAAGTAGAATATAAGGAATAGAGAGAAAACGAAAAATCGAAAAACAAACATGAAATCATGAAAGTGATAGAAAACGAAAAAATTAAGCGATATATAGAAAACGAAAAACTGAAATATATACATACATATGTCTGTGTGCGTTTATATATATATATATATATATATATATATATATATATATATATATATATAAATATATATATAAATGAACGCTGAAGTCAAAACTCAGAGGCGACAGGCTGTTTCATGCTGGACCCAATCGTCAGGCAGCGAATGCTGGATATTTCCTCGGCTATTTATATATATGGGTCAGTGGTGCATTGTGGGTAATCTATTCTGGCGGTTATTTTTGCGGGAGTGGCTTTTTATTTATTTGTTTGGGTTTATTTATTTTACTTGTTTTTCATTTTCATTTTGTATTATTTAATCATTTCGTTTTTTGATGTTTTATTAACGTAGTAAAAAAGATGGTAATGGGGATTTGCTTACGTCGCTTATTTAATAGTTTGTTTTGGTCTGGGAAAATATTTTTATTTATTCGTCCAATGTTTAGATTGCTTGCCGTAATCCATTCCGTTATTTTGGCGGGTGGACAGTTTTTAATTCATTTATTTGCATTGATTTATTTTTAATTGTTTTTGCTTACTTATGCTTATTTTTATTAGTTCTAATGGTTATTTTAGCGGGGACTATTTGTTTCTTTGTTCATTTAGTTATTTATTTCGATTAAGTTATATTAGTTTTTTCAGATTCAGATTTTTAAGTAACGTAGTAAAAATTGTTTTCAGATCTGCATTTTGAGATAAGCGCAGATCGTTTATTTAGTAATTTATTACTATTTTTAACTACTTTTTAAAATTTATTACTATTTTTTTAGTCTGGGAAGATAATAATTGCTATTTTTTCCTCCAAGCTAAGTTTGCAGATTTTAGATTGATTGTTGTCGGCTGATGATCTTTTCCTTATTTCCCATGATATTTTTGGTGTGATTTGTGTTTTGTTTTAATTTTCAGATGTACTTGGAAAGCACTGTACTGTTCGCGTACTTACTATTTGTGAAAGATGTTTTGCGTGCATAGTTTCTTTGTTTCCAATGTTCTTCAGTTAGTCCTATGTATACTATGTCTTCATTATCTGATGATTTTACCGAAGCTTGGTATATTACGTTGTTTTGTAAGCAATTACCGTTTAAATGACATTCATTCTTTATTCTAAAGTTACAAGTGGGTTTAATTTGTTCGGTTGCTTTGTTGATAGTTTTCCTGTTGTGCTTTTTTATTATTTGTACCATGTTCTCGGTGCAATTGTAGGTGACTCATATATAGAAATAGCCGAAGAAATGTCCAGCATTCGAGGCCTGACGATTGCGGCCATCATGAAGTTTGACTTCAATGTTCATTTTTATATTTATATTTACATACGCTCAATCTCTGATATTGGTATTCTTATACCATGAATATAACACATTAAAATTATATTTCTTCATATATATATATATATATATATATATATATATATATATATGCTCCCACACACACAAATATATATATATATATATATTGAGCACACATTAATATAGAACACATTAAAATTATATTTCTTCATACATACATACATACATACATACATACATATATATATATATATATATATATATATATATATATATATATATATGCACCCACACGCACAAATATATATATATATATATATATTGAGCACCTTATCCCATAAATATAGCACACCTATATATGAACATACCCACATATATATAGAAATATGTATATATATATATATATATATATATATATATATATATATATATATATAGATAGAGAGAGAGAGAGAGAGAGAGAGAGAGAGAATGACAGGCAGACATATTTAAAAGGAAATTAAAAGAAAAAGTTCAATGTTTCCGTTTCTTCTTTGCTTTTGACATTTATATTCCTGACATTATTCTTGTATATACAATTTTTATATCATTTTCTTCCTCCATATATATATATATATATATATATATAAAGAAATATAGTCTTATGGTGTGCTATATTTATAGCATAAAGTGCTCAATATGAGAGATAGAGCGTGTGTAAATATAAAAGTGGACATGAAGGTCAGGCGACAGTCTGTTTCATGCTAGACGCAATCGTCAGTGGCCAGACGTTTGCGTCTAGCATGAAACAGACTGTCGCCTCTAAATGTTGACTACAGTGTTCACTTATATATATATATATATATATATATATATATATATATATAATACAACTGAGAAAGTTCGAGAATTTAATAGCTAATAGTTTACTTTAACCTTTCTTATATTATTGAATACACACACACACTCACACACACACACATATATATATATATATATATATATATATATATATATATATATATATATATATATATATATATATATATATATATATATATATATATATATATGAATTAAGGATCTAATGCTCCGGATGGAACGGCTTGGGGATGGAAAACGTGACCCATAGAGGCACAGTCCGTTGGTATAAATAGGCTCGGATGAGTCACATGACGGAATTTGGTGATATATAGAGTTTGCTTTGTTACGACTCCCTCACCGAGACATGTTGGTCCAGAGGGTATGTCGCTTGTGTCTTGTCCGTGTTCGTTTCTCTGTAGCGGTTGCCGATAGTGAATTCCGTTGAGGCTGATTCTAGAATCGATAAATTAATTATGACATTATATATATATATATATATATATATAGATATATATATAGATATATATATAGATATATATATAGATATATATATATATTGGAATTGTAAAAGTACAGGTAATATTATCAGTTTCATTACAAAGACGCATTTGCATTTATTGACTGAGAATTTTTCGCAAATTTACAAATTCTTTTACTTTTTTCTTGAAAAAAGGTTTATAACACTTTCCATAAAATACATATATATTTTAGCAAATTGTAATTGGTTGGAAATAATCTGACGAGAAGGTTTCAGTCCATATGAGAGATCAGAGTATGATACAGAACAAATTATAAGAATAAATTCATGAATAAATACATTTTATGAAAATTTGGTCTGATGAGATGAATATAAATTTATTACTATGGATTTTTAATTTTAAAAAAAATTATTCTTATATATATATATATATATATATATATGTGTGTGTGTGTGTGTGTGTGTGTGTGTGTGTGCGCGCGCGCTCGCTCGCGCGTGTGCCCCTGACTGTGCCTGTGCAAGCTTTCCGTTAGACGTAGTCCAAAGAATGTGTTTTTGTGCTTCTTTTACTTAACAGATAAACCCGTTTGTTAATTACATTGAAATCATTGGCGCGAACGAGGACACTTTTCAAATCCATTATGACAATTTTACCCCATTCAGACGGAAATTGCACCAGACGACATTTTTGCCGTGTGAGATCCGAAGCCTTTGACTTTAGTAATCGTCTTTGCCATTCGATGTGCACATTACGTATCACTTCCTTTCAAATCATTTTTCTTTAATTCAATTGTAGTGTGGTAGTTTGACGACATGGAGAGTGCATTACAAAGATCTAAAGGTAAAAACAACATATATATATATATATATATATATATATATATATATATATATATATATATATATATTGTCTTCATAATATCTGTATAATTTATGATAGATATAGATAGATAAATAGATAGGAACAGAAGCAGATGCAGAGATAGATATGAACAGAAGAATATATATATATATATGTATATATATATATATATATATATATATATATATATAGATAGATAGATAGATAGATAGATAGGTAGATAGATATGAACATAAGCACATACATAGATAAACACATAGATAGATAGATAGAGAGAGAGAGAGAGAGATAGATAGATAGATAGATAGATATCCAAATGAAATGAGGACGAATCAACTATAAATTCAATCGTTCATAACATAATACCATAGTCAGTTCAGTTATGTGCCATGCGTGATACACGCTTAGGCGATCATGTATCTTTCGATACATGACTGAAAAGGCATCCCCCCCACATTTCTTTCAGCAGTAGACCATTTGCCATCCAAGGTTATAGAACTCGGTCTGTCCTGCTATTTACCCATAGCTGGGGTGGGGGGAGAATAGGATTCATACCCTTTTCCAAGTTTATTAGTACGTAAGTGAATGTAAT
>OZ038509.1:8147359-8172359 GCA_964036315.1 Acanthosepion esculentum | reverse complement strand
GTATAACGTGTATTTTCGGATGCAAGTATTCTCTCAAACATGTTTTAATAAATAATAAAGACACGTTCTATCACTTAATGTTTTTAATTAAATCTTTCAAATTCACAATACGTTGTTTTGTTTTATTAGTAAATTTCCCAAAATTCATAATAAATTTATTTCATGTTATTTTTGGCGCCAGTACAGAAGAATCCTTGAAAACGTATGGCACAACATTCGAATTATACGGAAAATATCTATCTATCTATCTATATATATATATATATATATATATATATATATATATATATATATATATATATATATATATATATATACATACACACACAGATACACACACAAACACACACACACACACACACACACACACATATATATATATATATATATATATATATATATATATATTTCGGGTGTAACTGCAAAATAGTACAAATCGGGTAATAGCTTGGGATAACTATCCATCCCACAAAATAGTTAATATCTACAAAAAAAAAAAAAACGAAACTATTTCTTTTTTCCAGATATTCAGATAATGACACTATTTATCATAAGAATCAATGAAAAATCCTTTGAGTCATTCTGCTTGAAATGTAGCATGTTAAAATTGTTTTGTGTCAGCCTCACTGTCTTCCCAACTGAGCAATGATGAGAGGAAGGTCTTTCATGCCTTCAGTAATGTTAACAACATTCATACTCAGGCATTCATCTTCAAAGTCCATTCAAGAACCATCAAGAGAACGGTGAATAAGTTTAAAAAAAGAGGGAACAGTAGAGAGGAAAACAGGTTCAGGAAGTCACAACAGCAAAAGGGATCATCATTTGAACTTAGAGATGAATAGATTTTTATTGTTGAAAGTAGAGTCCAATAGTGTTGTAAAAACCTCGGTGAATTCCAGTGAGATATCTTTTATAATGTCTAAGCTACAAGGGTTAAAGTAACAACTGGACAAATTTGTACCTTGGTAGGTTTGTCTGGCTCTCTAGTTTTAACTATGTCTGCTCTACTTACTGTATTGAGCACTTTATGTAGTTAGTTGCGTACTCGTATCGGGATTTTTTTTTCTTTGGGCTTTGGACGTGCATGCTGAACGATTGTTTTCGTCAGGCGTTCATGTTCTCGACTCTTTCTTTCTTTTATACCTTTTTTTTCCTTCGGTATTGATTTGATATTTTTTCAAATGAAGGAACCGAAGGTTTTCCGAAACTAGTGTAGTTACTTATATTTATAAGATTATTACTACTAATAATAATATATATATATATATATATATATATATATATATAATGTTTAACGTTCTTTTTATAGATACAAGTATTTAAGCAAATGCTCTGTTTTATAATAAACAGTATTAAATAACATTTACCGGCCTGAATGTCCGAGAAATTTTCATAGAAAATTTTCGCTCTCCGACAGGAATCGAACCTGTATCCTATACGGAACCATCATTTCGCGTGATGTGCCTTAACCTTTCGGCCACAGAGCAGCGTCTGGTTAGCGAGGTCGATTTTACTATCTTTAAACTTAAATCTTCCATGAATCTCTTCTATTCATATCTGCTCTAGCGTATCAAATGTAAACAAATGACGTCATATATTTTAGAATTGGACATAGTCCGACAATTTATTTAAAGACATTTATATATATTATGTTTAATTTCTCGGACATTCAGGCCGGTAAATGTTATTTAATACTGTTTATTATAAAAAACAGAGCATTTGCTTAAATACTTGTATCTATAAAAAGAACGTTAAACATAATATATATAAATATCTTTAAATACAATTGTCGGACTATGTCCAATTCTAATATATATATATATATATATATATATATATATATATATATATATATATATATATATATATATATATATCGGTTTGTTTCTATTCATCTCGGTCTGTTTGTCTGTATCTATCTATATATGTGTGTGTGTGTATACGATTCGGCGAATTTAAAAAATCCTTTTATTTATTAACTTTTATTGAATAAAAATAAATTTAAGAAAATATAAGTATTCTCATATCAAAACAACGCCATTTGTGATGATTAACTATTTAACCTGTTCAAAATGTCCGCATTCATGTTCAGTATAACACTATTAGCAACAAATGGATCTGAAAATATTTTAATTCAGGAATTGTTTACGCTTCGAACCTGCTGTAAATAAGATCTTACAGCACAGTCCAGAAGAAGCTGTCCACGCGTCTTTAATCAACCTCAATAAAGATTTAACCATTCTCGAACGCGTAAGCCGTAGTTAACCTTAATCGATCTTAAACTACTCTAATTCATTTTTGTAAATTAAAATTAATAAATAAAAAGGTATTTACTTTCGCAGTACCCTTTATTTGTGTTTGTTTGTATATGTGTGCTTACGAACACGTATCTACAATATATATATATATATATATATATATATATATATATATATATATATATATATATATATATATATATATATATGTATGTATGTATGTATGTAAAAAAAAAAACAATTTCTTTTTGGCATTTAATCTATAAAATATTCTTCACGTGAGAATGGCTTCACCTTAATACTGCCTTGTTTAAATAATAATTGAAACTTTCCTTAAAAGAACGACGAGAAAGGGAGAAAAAAAATTTTCCTTACTTCGAAAATCACTCTCAAGTTCAAAGACACAATAGCACACAACAAACTAATTCGAAAACTTGCTGGAGGCCAACAGAAAATGCAGGAGGATATTAACCGTTTCTCAGAGACACCTGCGGGCGATCTGGAAAGATCCACCGGCTTCTCCTCTCCCACGACCGCCTGCAAATACAACCCACTCAGCTTTTAACGCCAAACCGGGAAATCGCAGAACAGTGTTGATGCCAAGCTGGACAATTTCGGCACATGACAAAAATTGATGAAGTGTGAGTCCCTGAATATCAGCAATAACCCAATTAGGCAAAAACCTGACAGTTGAGTGGACGATGAGGGTGGATAGCTCCGAGCAATAACACTATCGATTTGGCGAGAAAGCTGTGTTGAGGAGGGGGCTGGGCAAAACACTAGATGTGATTAGAAGCCATGCCTATTTCTAGATATGTGCATCTCTCATAGGATGCACTCGCGCATGCGCACACATACATGGACGTAAATCAATAGGTCTGTAGCCTAATGATATAAAATGCATTTATTCTGCACAAAGAATATTAAATTTTCCACATAATCTACTGCCCTTTCGATTCACTTAATTGGGTAGGGAATACACACACAAATCTCTCTCTCTCTCTCTCTCTCTCTCTCTCTCTCTCTCTCTCTCCATATATATATATATATATATATATATATATATATATATATATATATATATATATGCTAAGAGATAATGTGAGTACTTGAGTACCTATTTCTCATTTATTTTGCTTAAACACGAATGAAATGTATCTATGCATAAAAATCTTTGTAACTATGTAGGGTATGTTTAAAATGACTTTCACTGTATAGAAAACATGAACGTCTGTTAAAATAAGTCTACCTAGTTGTTATGGGTCCTTACCTATAACTACAGAATGAACTATTCCTAACACTATGTATACTACGCCTCTCAAGAGAGAGGGACGAATCGAGTCGCGCCGATAGTAGTTCACTCCAAACCAGACTGACAGTCATACTAACACCTTCCCCATCTTGTATTATTATTCCGTGTAATATATCTTCCTTATTTCTACTCTTGTGTTCGTGTTGTTCTTTCTTGGTTCTAACCTGGACCATAACACTAGTAAAAATAACGTTTATAGCGATAAGAAATAATCGCTGCTTAAAACCCCCAAAACCCTTGCCGGTGCGAAAATTTCCGGCGCGAACATAAATTTAGCAGATATAGAGTTCGAAACGTCCCATGGAATTTCACAAGTAAGCTAATTGACTAAGTGTTTGCTGTAATGGCTTCCCGTAATCCTAACATTAAATGAGGCTTTTTCAAATTTTTTTCCCCAGAATAAAACAGTAATACGTGTTAAGATTCTCGATCCCTTACAGGTTAGACATCAAGTCTCTGTTTAAAAAAAAAAAAAAACAAGGATATCTCTTCAAACAGATGTTGCTATGAAATTTTAATTTTCGGAATTATCTCTCTTCTTTCTCTCTTTCATTCTCTCTCTTCCATATAAATAAATGCGAATGTCAGTGTGTCAAACTTTTTCAACTTTACTTTTAGAGGCCGTTGCCCAAGATATCATACCGTTTTGGAATCTGGCAGACTCCGTTTGTAAATTTGAATCATTCCGGGCCGGATCCAGGCACGAGATTCTGAAATTTTGGATTTCATTACTGCTATGGTTTTCGCATTCCGCCATCTTGGCTTCTACTGATAAAAACATTTAAAGGGACGAACACTCTCACTTGCAATAGCTCATGTTCAATTGAAAAACATTATTGTTCTCAAATTACATTGTTATAAAATAAAATTGTCTGAGTATTTAACTTTACTCCTAGAGGCCGTAGCTCAACATATCATACCATTTTCGAAAGGGACCAATTGTCAGCAAATTAAAACATTTCGGGCCGGATCCAGACACGAAATCCTGCAATTTTGGCTTCCCAAGTTTTCATTACTGCAATTGTTTTTGGCGAGTTTTACCTGAGGTTTTGCGACGAAATTTGGCATGATGACAATTTTTTTTAACTTGGAAATAAATTTGAGAATAATGAAAATGAATTGCGAAATCCAGCGAAAGTCACCCATGAAATAACAATAAATGCTTGGACGAAAAGCAAGGACCTACATACATTAAACTGTTTCTATAATAACTGGAGTAGAAGTATCGTTAAATTTTTAAAAGGTTAGCTTAAATATCAATACAATACTTAAATACAGCGATTAATTTTGAGTTCTATAGTATATTGCTGCCTATTGCATACAGCAGCAGTCTTCTTCGCAAAATGAAATCTTTACCAACAGAGAACCATATTGCAATCAAACGAAACACGGCTGCAGCGTGGAAGAGAAATTCCTGTGAAAATGAAAACTCAGATGAAACGGCAGGAGAGCTTCCAATGCTGAGAATATGCAGAGACTTAGGAACTCTAAAACTCCTGAAAAAGCCGATGGCCCATTCAAGAGACTTCCACAGAAGCTAGCTAATTTGCCGCCCGAGGGCGGATTTTATGCTAGTACATATATATATATATATATATATATATATATATATATATATATATATATATATATATATATGAAGAAGTATAGTCTTAAAGTGTGCTATATTTATGGGATAAAGTGCTCAATATCAGAGATAGAGCGTGTGTAAATATAAAATTGAACATAGAAATCAGCACTTAGAGTTGCCTGACGATTGCACTAGCATGAAACAGACTGCCGCCTCTAAGTGCTGACTTCTATGTTCACTTTTATATATATATATATATATAATTTAAAGAAAAACAGACCACTTTAAGGCTCCATCGTAATAGTTTATTTCACCAGAAACTTTTAACTTTCGCTGGATCTTCAGACATCACTTTCAAAAGGTGAAACGAAAAATGAAATTAAAATTTACACTTTTGACGGGCAGTATTAAGCTTATATAAGTTAGCATAGAAGGTAGCAAGGAATGGTGTGAGAGACATGGTCGAGTTTAGAGAGGGAAGAGAGAATTTTGAAAATTATTTTATATTTCTTTATAATACTTAATATGGAGGAAGGAGGGGGTAAGTATCAGACATTGACTTATTTAATCGGTCAACTCAACGGAAATGATATGTGGAAGGGCAGGAGAAAAAAGGGAAAAAGAAAAAAAAAAGGGGAAGTAAAGAGAAAAGAGATGCACTAAGGCTTTTTATATAGCTTTAACAATTTAGATAAAAACAGATTTAACGTTTGATAGTAATTTAAATGTTTAAAAACTCCACGAAGAAATTAATTTAATGCTTGTTAGCAATTTAAATATTCAATTTCTCTACAAATAAATTAGGGATTTAATATGAGTTGAATACTATATTAATAAACAACAATAGTAAAAAAAATATAAAAGTTTACTAAAAGTAATATTTTACTATTGTGAAAGACTGTTATGGTAACATCTTTTTCCGTTTGAGTCTAATTCATGAATGTACTTTGTCACTACTTTTAGATGGGTAATATTTCTTACTTAAAGTTTAGGTTTCAAATCAAGATAGAGTAAGATTTGAAGCTAATTTCTAAAAAAAATCGTTTTTTCATATATATACCACATACATATTTATGCAGAAATCACATATACATACGTTCACGTACATGTGCAATTACACACATGCATATTTCATTAAAAACGACAGACAAGATACTACGGTTAATCTTTTTATTTAATTTTTCTTGTGTTCGAACAAGAGCTTTCTTTTCTAGACAAAGGGTGTGTAAGAACTGTCTAAATGTTTTATATTTCCGAGCGCTTTCGGCTATAACTTTAGCCATTATCAAGGATGATTCGATTTTTCAGCTTAATTGAGTGTGTGCATTATGTGTATGTCTTAGTGTGTGGAAGGGTATTGAATCATCCTTGATAATGGCTAAAGTTATAGCCGAAAGCGATAAATTCTTTTGCAGATTAAAAAAAACTTTCAGAGTTTTGGCGATTAACAAAGATGGCCGATCAAGAAGCATGCTCCAGGATTGAACAGCGGTCAGTTATCAAGGTTTTGGTTGCTGAAGGGTGCAAACCAGTTGAAATTCATAGGAGAATGTCAACTGTGTCTGGTGCCACATGTTTCAGCCAAAGAATGTCTACAAGTGAGCTAAATTGTTTAAATAAGGACGGAGGAGTTTTGAGGATGAAGACAGGCCTGGGAGGCCTACAGAAGTGAGGTCTCCCGAGATGATCGAATCAGTCAATGACCACATTCAGTCTGACAGAAGGGTGACAGTGGATGACATTGCAAGGACTTTGGCCTTATCTGTTGGGACAGCACACAAGGTCAGCTGCCGGTGCGTGCCAAAGATGCTTACTGCACAGCACAAACAACACAGCAGCCCAAACGGTGCAGACCATAAACGAGCTGGGCGGGGAACTGCTCCGTCATCCCCCTTACTGCCCAGACCTTGCCCCTTCAGACTTTCACCTGTTTGGTCCCTTGAAAGCGTTCACGAGAGGCGTTCACGAAGTTTAAAAGTGACGGTGAAGTCAAAAGTGTTGTGAGCGACTGGCTGAGACATCAGTCCAAAGGTTTTGACGCTGAGGCAATACCGAAGCATGCGCACAGATGGGAAAAGTGTGTGACAGTGCTGGGAGACTACGTTGAAAAAAAAAGTAAGCTTCTATCTGTATTAGAAGTCCTTATACCGAAAAATTCACCTTATTTATTAAATAATCCTCGTACCTATATATGCATATATATGCATGTCACTATATCCCACCCATATATTCACACATATCCCATATATGAACTCATAAATACTTACATATATACATATACAAACACATATGCAACCCCATATACCTGAATCGATACATATACATATACCTACTTAAAATTACGAATACACATATGCATATATTTTTACATACGCACCTACAATATATATACATATATATATATATATATATATATATGTACATATACACTTATACATATGTATATACATATACACATAAATCTATATATCCATATCCAACTCCATATACACATTTGTATACATACACTAATGTATTCGCACACATGTGTGCATACAATCATCTTCAAATCTAAAAATATGACAATATTTACCATCGTATATAGATTTTTAAAAAAATGTATTGAGTTAATTTGAGATGATTTCTATGCCTACATTTAAAAATCATCTCGTTATGTTGGTTCAGTAATTTATCAGGATCTTTATGCTTTATCATTAGGATCTTCTCATTTATACACAGGTCACATCGGTCTCTGACATTTATCGGAGTTCGAGCCCTAGAGACGATTCTCCATTTCATTTGTGGGGTGAAGCCGTTCTCCAACAAATCCCAATAGTGTTTCGATAGTGTTCTTTGGTGTCTTTTAGATTCATTTGTGAAGCACTGGCGATGGTTGTAAAAACGCTGTTTCCAATTTCCCGCAGATATTCCTATATATATCATTTTTGTTTTATATTTTCCTTGGGGAGATTGTAGCTTCGTATATCACGCTTTCTGCCATGCATATTTCTCCTACTGGACAATCAGATCCTGCTCTGCAATTACAGGTAGATGTTTCCTTATTCAATTGATTTGTATTCAGATCCCTTTGTAATTGATTATTGCGAAATTCTCTAATAATTTTGCTATTGTGAGAGCTTATATTTTTTTCTACATTGCTCATGCATGAATAACTAATTTTTAGATTCATTTTATTAAACATCTTTTTCGATAGCTCATCTTTACTAAAATGCTTATCTATTAGCTTTAGGAAGTATTTCCCTATATTGATATTAGATAATTTACAGAAAGGCGGGTTGAACCATATGCGGGTTTTTCCTATTTTGGGGCTTAGAGAATGTGTTATTAATTGGTTTATCTATATAATTTTTTTTTAATTTACTTTTTAATAGGGATTAATTATATGTCGAATTATTTTGTTTTACTAGAAGACAGTTTGTTTATTCTTGTATTTACTGTATTTGGAATTTGGTTTATAATTGCTTTCGGGTGGTTTGAGTTGATATTTATGTATATGGGCGATTGGTCTTCCTTTTGGAAGGGTTTTGTAGGTGTTATTGTCGAGATTAAATGTAACGTCTAGAAAATTTACGATTTTTAGGTTGGATGATATTTCGATTTTAAATTCCAGAAATTTGTAGGCCTTAATATATATATATATATATATATATATATATATATATATATATATATATATATATATATGTCTGTGTGTGTATGTGTCTATGCGTGTGTGTGTCTGTTCGTGTGTGTGTCTGTGTATGTAATCCTAAAGAAGACATGGAGTTTCATTTATTAATCCAACGGATTTTATTATTTAAACATTAATTTTAGTAGATAACCCTATTTGAGAAGAGGGTCCACGTATTTATTAAATAGTATATTTGTTTATTTTCAGGCCGATAGACGTAAATAAATAAATATACTGCTTAATTAATATGATTAATTAATGTTATATATGTCTGTGTGTTTGTGTGTGTGTGCACGCATGCGCGTTTCTGTATGTGTAAATTATTTTCAGATAGAGTGTATCTCTGAAGGAATCTTTCAACCACCTGATAAACGTTCTCGAATGCAAAAGACTTGATAAAGCAATGACGTATTTCTCCTTGTCTGTAAACACGAGCAACAAAATAAAATTTAAATTTGCCTCAATAATGTTCATCAGAGCCCCAAAACCATCGTCTAAGAGTAATTTTTTGTCTTGTTTTTTTATTCACACACACACACACACACACACACACACACACACACACATATATATATATATATATATATTAATACATGTCTCATTAAATAATATAGATAAGCGTTGTCTATATATTTTATGTAAGTTTTTTTCATATAGTCTGATAATCTTAATAACATTATCATTAAATAATGAAAGAAAATCACAATATATACTATATACTTTTTTTTATTTAATCCAATCTGAGCTTTCGGCTTACATAAGCCATTATCAAAGATGACAATTACACAATATATTTATGCAATACACGAACAAGAAATTGATGATAGTATTATTTGTTTACATGGATGATTTCCAAGCAACGATAAACACGTGCATATAAAACGCTGAAAACGAAAATCGCACGACAGCTCATGACGTCACACATGACCACGCGAGAGTGAATCCGATGAGTATTGAGTATGGAAAGCCGTTGGTATGAACCAATGACTTCTGTTACTAATTATAGGCATTTAATGATATTTTTAGAGATTTCATAGTTTATTTTGTTCAGGTTAGGTTTCAACTGTTTTATGTATTATGAGAATGCGAAAAATTCTGTCTTAACCTCAATGGTAACGAGTGGATATAATATCCATCAAATTCAAAATAGTAATAAGTCAAGATTTAGTTTAATGTATACTGACTTACTTTCATCTGCATCTCTCTCTAGCAGTCACTTTGTATGTCTTTATATCTGTCTGTCTGTCTCTGTTTGTGTAGAATTTGCGTTTTTATGTTCGTCAAATATTATTGAATATTATCCGAGCTGAAATAACATCCGTTTCAAGATGCGTACAAAAACATTCGCACAAGCATACGTCCGTATTCACACCCACAGACACAGTAATGCAAATAGTACAAGAATATATATATATATATATATATATATATATATATATATATATATATATATATATATATATATATGTATGGATAAGCACAGTATTGAATTATGTCCACAAGCATATATTTATTGAAGGACATAAACTTTACATCTAGAAAGCTCGTACAGAAATATGAATTTATGTATAAAATTTTTAAATTGCTATGCAATTTTGTCAAGAACGAATATATATGCTAATGATGTATGCGGAATAATTTTGACGTATATTGCTTTCTGCGCGAACATATATATATATATATATATATATATATATATATATATATATATATATATATATATATATATATATATATATATATACTCGTGTTTTTGTGTAAATTCTTCACTTAATCAACTAAGATGACTCCTTCTCTACTTATATCGCCACCGCCTCTTTCTTATTAAGGGAAATCGATAAAAGCGAAAAAAACTGAACGGAAACCAAGAGAGCGTATAGAAATCAAATGACTAAATTCATGAAGAATTTTTTTTCGCAACCAAATTGCAAACAAGTTTAGGTGCATTTGAATTAGAAAAAAAAAATCCACTCGTCTTACATTTTGATCAGATCTACTTTGATATCAGCCCTCTTAAAATATTCCTCAAATGTAGGATTTAATAGCTATCGCTCTGTTCATAATTATTTTACAAGCAAATTTGTGATTATATATATATATATATATATATATATATATATATATATATATATATATATATATATATATTAAAAATTATTTTTACTGGATATTCATATTTGAGTAGACGTTCTGTCTATTTATTAAGCAGTATACTTTATATTCGTCTGGCGGACTGCATATTCGAGAAGTCTTATTAAAGAAGAATAGGTGTTTTCTAGCGGGATTTGAACCTACGACGTCAGATCCAACCTGATTATACATAATAAGTTAGATATATATATATATTATCCGTTGGTACATAATCCAAGTGAATCCTAATAATATAAAACATAAAAATTGATCCACAAAGAGAACTCATTGAATTTCTTATAACAGAGCATATATAAATAGGTAAATTGTATAGAATAGAAATTCAAAATTACTACATGTTAATTTTGAACTTCTATTTTTATGTAATTTATCTCTCTCTGCATATATTTATATATATATGTCTGTGTGCGTGTATGTTTGTAAAGTTACACTCATAAATATATGTTATTTATTTATCTACCGATATATTAGAATATGTAAATATATATCCTCACTTTTCTAACAATCATTCTCTGTCTCACTCTCTCTCTCTCTTATATATGTATATATATATATATATGTGTGTGTGTGTGTGTGCATCTATGTGTGCGTATATGTATGTATATATCATTCATTTCTAAAGATATTAAAGATATACACTCTCTAACATGAATTAATTTGTCGCTATCTCCATAAATTCACATACACAAAATAAAAAAACACAAGTCTTCAAACATGTTACTCAAACGAACTGATTTGCACATTATATATATATATATATATATATATATATATATATATATATATATATATATATATATATGAATAAACTTAATCCTTTTCAGCAAAATGTATTTTAGTTAATATTCTAGATAAAAAACACCATGAAATTTTAAACGTCAGCCCTAATCTTTCTAATCCTTCAGATGCTATAAGAATCCTTGGAAGCTTCTCAATTCCAACGTAAAATATCAACTTTTATCTGCTGCATATATAAAACGTTTGAAGAAACGATCTTCCATGAAGGCTTTACAGCAGCTTCTGTACGTATTAAAGCAATGGTAAAAAATAAGTTTCCTAGGACATTGTCCGTTGAGATAAGTCGGTGATCCTTTGATATCTATCCATGTAGTTCTTATGTCTAATCCAGCTTAAAAGAATTTCACATAAAAAATATCAGTTACATATGATAAGTTCTGTCTATAGTTACTTATGATAATGTCGGTCCGAAATATATCCATTTATTTTCACTGTTAGAAGTAGTTGAACGGCTATGAAGCAAACTGGCGATTCACATTTTTATTTTTATCGTTTCACCTCAAGCAAGGCGACATTGCCACTAGGACACAGTGGGTAACAGGGTTGGAAAGTGAATGAGAAAATTGAAAAAGGTGAAGATTGAGAAAAGGACACAAGCAGGGCAGAAGATGGCGCTGCATGTAAATAATTGAAGTTTGTAATATCAGAGAAGCAAGAAATTGGAAGGGATTTCCACAGTTGGGAATTGCGAGAAAAAAAAACTTGTATGAGTAGAAATGCCGGTTGCATCTAACTAGTTAAGCTGTAAAGCGGTGGGACCTAGCTGCCAAACAGAATTAACATGTAGCCGGTGCACCAGAAAAAAAAACCGTTAACATGAAAATATTTGTAGAACAGGCATAGGTAAGCCTCGTCACGTTGACTAAAAACTGCCTGGAGACAAGATGCCTGGTCAGAATCGATTCTACTCTGAATATTGTCAAGAATCTAGAGATGCAAAGTAGTAGCCCTGATGTGGCTACAGTAGATATTATGGAAGACCTGATTAATGTTTTAGTGTTTCACCTCAAGCAATGTGACAATGCTATTGGAATGCAGGATGGAAGGCAATAAGACTGAGAATGGAGATGATTGAAGAAAGGACAAAAAAGGAACTGGGTTCAAGATGACCGAAGATGGTCATTTAAGTTGCATTTAAAATTTTGAAGATTTTCCTTTTCAGAGAAGCAATCGTGGTATTAAGTTCCAGAAAAATTATCTGTCAAAGTGGCTGTAACATCCAGATAGTTCAACAGGAAAACGATGGGACCTTATTGCCATTCTAGTAGCACGCTTAAATTCATGTAAAACAGGCAGAGGAAAGCCACGTCACGTCGATGAGAAAATGACTGGAGACGAGATGCCTGGACACGGTCGACTGTATTGCAGGCCCTTCTCTGGATTTTGTCAAGAATGTCGAGATGCAAAGTAGGAGCAACATACCAGATATGACAACAGTAATCAATAAACGGCGAAATGGTAGAACTGTAAAGATATTTAAATAAAAATAAATGAAAATAAATAATCTAAACCCCCAGTTACTTGTCATCAGGTAGGCAATAAAGTCTGTCCGAAACATACACGTTGATTTTCAATAAGGAGAAGCAGTTGCCCAGTACCGATGTAAAACTGACGACAGTTTACAAAAAACATCAATACACATGTGTGTGTGTGTGTGTGCATGCGTGTGTGTGTATATATATATGATGTGATGACTCAGTAACGCGGATTTAGGAACAGGTGAAGATTGAAGGTGTAATTGCCACTACTGAATTCTATGACCAGTCGGTTTCTCTATTTTAAACTCCTTAAATACACACACACACACACACACACACATACGCACACACACATACATATATATATATATATATATATATATATATATATATATATATATATATGTGTGTGTGTGTGTGTGTGTGTGTAATCAATCAACTTTAATTTTCCCGCCAAAATATAATGTACCGTGAGCAAAATCCGTAGGTTTTTCGACATCCTTATACTTTTTCGTTTCGTACCAGTAAGGGAGTACAGAAATTTTCCATAATTTTCATCGCCCCATGCTCTGTTGGTCACTTATTTAGCCATTTTCAAGGGGGTTTTGTGTTGTTATTTTCCTAATATCTTGATTGTTTCAGTTTTATTTTATTCTTCTTGTTTTGAATAAGAGCGTTCAATCTGAGCCTTCGCGTGTTGAGCTCAGCTGGAATTCACGTGTGTCTCTATTTGATAAAAAAAAAATTAACACTCCATTTCCACTGCAAAATAATGTGAGGTTGATATTAGAAGAGAGATGTTTAAGATACATGGCTTGTCTCATTGGGAGATGTTTCCGGTAATGTGATTTATATAGGATGTTAGTGTTTTCGAACAGAAATTTTTCTTCAATATTCTTGTAAATTGTGAGTTGATAGATGCTTTTTAAGCGCTTTGATATTTGGCACGTAATGTTAGTATGTCCGATATAGGAAATTGATTTGTTACAAGAAGCAGTCTTGAAATCGATACACTATACAGGTCATCGCTAGTTTAGATTTGTTGGGGGTATTTCGATTAGTGAAAACAAGCTTTACGGTTTTCCATTGTGGATAAACCTACCGAAGTTCATATTTGGTTATTTTTCTTCAAGTTCTTTCGACTTTCGCTGTCATTATCAGATATGATAAAGTAAATTAAAAGACTGAGTTTTATTGAGGTCCAGAAAGATCTGTTGGACATCCTGTCAAGAAATTGGCGTTTCATGATTAAAAAACGAGTAGAGGATTTACTTTGTTGCTACATCTTTAGCATGTTAGACATGGATCAATATAGTATATGCGGTCAAACAATGACTGCATCCGTTGATGTACGTAAAAAAAAGGCCTTCCAAAAATGAACAGCAGCGACAAAGATAAAATTAAAAAAGAAGGAATTGAGAAAACTGTAATCCGAGTTTACATAATTTCAAAACTAATTTTTGTGTAAAGGTAGATTTAAAGTGAAATGAAAGTGTCTATATGCGAAACACGCACACCTTTTTTTTCTGGCAAATGTAGATTTTGTTTTTGTCAAATTAAAAATATTTTGTCCTCCTGTATGGCAGTGAATGCTAGACAATCTCCTCACACATGAAGGGGAAACTGGAGACGGCAGAAGTGTAGTTCTACAGGAGGATGCTGGGGATACCGTGAGCGGAACATATATATACATATACGTGTGTGTGCATCCATCAGGGAAAACTGTCTGATTTTGACACAAAACGAGCTTAAAATAACAAAAGGGAAAACATTACTCTGAAAAGATTGTGGTATAGCTGACAGTGGTAATGATATCTGGACTGATTCTAGTAATAATTAACAACTAAAAAAGACTTATTAAACACGTATTAAGTAACGAATAACAACAGCAGACAAATTTAATTGAATTTTAAGGTCAAACCCGTATTAAGTGACGAATAACAATATATATATATATATATATATATATATATATATATATATATATATATATATATATATATATATATATATATATATATATATGAAGAAATATAGTCTTAAAGTGTGCTATATTTATGGGATAAATGCTCAATATCAGAGATAGAGCGTGTGTAAATATAAAAGTGAACACAGAAGTCAACACTTAGAGGCGATAGTCTGTTTCTTGCTAGATGCAATCGTCGGGCCACGATGATTGCATCTAGTATGGAAGAATTACGAACAGAAAATTAATGAGCAGGGAGAGAGAAGAGTAATCAGAAGGACAGTAGATAGCGATTAACATTGCATTTAATTTTTTGCATATTAAAAGTGGCTGGAAAAGCATTATTTAAGTATTTACAAACCAGAATACTCACGAGTCGAATAGAGATGTTGCTGATTTTCGTCAAAACATGTCAATGTTGAAATGCTTTCAAATTCTATTTACATATCTATGTTTGTCTTTCTCTCTCTTCTCTCTTTCTCTTTGTATATATATATATATATATATATATATATATATATATATATATATATATATATATATATATATATATCCTATACTTGTATATATATATATATATATATATATATATATATATATATATATATATATATATATATATATATATATATACAAGTATAGGACTGGTATATACGGAATAAATTCCAATAACCAACAATTATTATTCTTAAAAGAGTGCTCAATACAGAGTAGAGCAGATATAATTATTTATTTAAATATTATAACATAAATATGTTATAAAATCACTACAAAAATAGCCATTTTGTTTCAACACCTCCGGTGTCTTATCAAGTGATGATGTTGAATTCAACATCATCACTTGATAAGACAGCTGAGGTGTTGAAACATAATGACTATTTTTGTAGTGATTTTATAACATATTTATGTTATAATATTTAAATAAATAATTATATATATATTTATATATATATATATATATATATATATATATATATATATATATATATATATATATATCGTAATTAATAAAATTAGGATTTGTTGACTTCATTTTCTAATTATCTTCATCTATCAGTAGATATTGCAATTCATAGAATTAAATGATCACTTGTGGAATTGAAATTCTGTCTATCTATCTATCTATCTATCTATCTATCACCCTCTCTCTCTCTATCTATCTATCTATCTATCTATCTATATATATATATATATATATATATATATATATATATATATATATATATATGAACATAGTTTTAGTTTTTAGCGGTTTTAATCAATAAATATGTTCCTTCTCATATACACTTCAGCTAGATGACCCTGAAGACCCATTTAGCTGAAAACTAAGTAGGTAGTGTCTGGCTATTTAGGATCTTTTTTATTATTTTCTGCTCTACTTAGCGTATTGAGCACTTTACGTTTTATCTTAGTTACTCGATTTTTTTGGTGTGTGTGTGTGGGGGGTGAAATTAAGGCACAGAGAGATTCTTTCACCCTGCTCGGATGTTTCTAGTTCTGTTTTTTTATACAATTATTTCCCAGATCAAAATTTGTTTCAATATATCTATATTTGCGAAATGCTTCATCCGGGTTTTTTCACCAACCGAGCATAGTTACGAATATATATATATATATATATATATATATATATATATATATATATATATATATATATATATATATATATATATATATCAGTCTGCTCATATTTATGCATCTATCTAGCAATATATATATATATCTGTGTTATTTTCTTGATTCTCTCTCTCTCTCTCTCTCTGTATCTATCTATCTCATCCATGTGTGCATGTGTATGTGTAGGGGAGTAGATATACACCTAAAACATACATAGACACATTTTTAAACAAGGCTTGTATATTCAGCCTACTTTATTCAATATACATATATTCATAAATACATACATATATATATATATATATATATATATATATATATATATATATATATATATATATATATAGTCGCCTGACGATTGCACTAGCATGAAACAGACTGTCGCCTCTAAGTGCTGACTTCCATGTCCACTATTATATTTATATATATATATATATATATATGTATTTATATATATATATATATATATATATATATATATATATATATATATATATATATTTTATATGAAGAAATATAGTATTAAGATGTGCTATATGTATGGGATAAAGTGCTCAATATCAGTGATAGAGCGTGTGTAAATATAAAAGTGAACATAGAACTCAACACTTAGAGGCGACAGTCTGTTACATGCTAGATACAATTGTCAGGCCACGAATGCTGCATCTAGCTTGAAACAGACTGTCGCCTCTAAGTGTTGACTTCTATGTTCACTTTTATATTTATATATTTATATATATAATTTATATATATGTGTGTGTGTGTGTATGTATGTATATGGGTGTGTATGCATAAACACACGCATACATGCATATATGTATATATATATATATAATATATATAATGTATATATATATATAATATATATAATGTATATATATATATATATATATATATAATATATATACATATATATTATATATATATATACATATCTTTCTATCTGCTTTTGTTCATATCTAACTGTCCTTCTATCAATATATCTATCTATATACATATATATATATATACATACATATATGTATATATATATACATATATATATAATAGATATAAAGTATTATATATATATATATATATATATATATATATATATATATATATATATATATATATATATATATATATATGTACCGTGCTTTTACGAATTTGTTTTTATTCCATGCTCTTGTGAATTCTGCTCGAAGATTGGATGCAAATTACTCGCGTAACAGGATTAGATGCGTGAGGCAACTAAGTTACAAGCCGAAATTGATATTACGGAATCATTTTAGATTACAGGTGCTGAAATAGATTGGCGGATAAAAATAATAATCGTTGTGGAATATACACATCCCATGAAATAGATTCTCAATACTCACAATGCCAAGAGAAAGTGTGGAACGCACGCAAAAGCCAGCCAACCAACCATCTGCACGCCTACACGAAGAGATTCGAAATCTTTCTGGCAAAATAAATTGAGAAGTAAATTCAACGGATATTCAATCAATGTTGTTACGTGGCGGAGTCAGAAAAAACTGACAACCATGATATCTATCTATCTATCTATCTATCGATCTATGTAAATATGTTCATATCAAACTATTTATCTATGCAAATATATTCATCTCTATCTATCTAGCTATTTGTTCTTTCTTTCTTTCTTTTCTGACACATCTTTCTCGCCCACTCGTTCCCTATCTATCTATCTATCTATCTATCTATCTATCTATCTATCTATCTATCTATCTATCTATCTATCTATCTCAGTCTGTTCATAGTTATTTATCCGCCTGTCTCTCTGTCTTAACCGGTATGTATGTATGTATGTATGTATGTATGTATGTATGTATGTATGTATGTATGTATCTATTTATCTATCTATCTCTCTATCTATCTATTTATTTATTATTTTCTTTCTTTCTTTTTTCCCCGGACACATCTTTCTCGCCCACTCGTTCCCTATCTATCTATCTATCTATCTATCTATCTATCTATCTATCTATCTGAGTCTGTTCATAGGTATTTATCTGCCTGTCTCTCTGTTATAGCCTGTATCTATCTATCTATCTATCTATCTATATATCTATCTATCTATCTATCTATCTATCTATCTCAGTCTGTTCATAGGCATTTATCTGCCTTTCTCTCTGTCTTTGCTTGTACATATCTATCTATCTATCTATCTATCTATCTATCTATCTGAGTCTGTTCATAGGTATTTATCTGCCTGTCTCTCTGTTATAGCCTGTACATATCTATCTATCTATCTATCTATCTATCTATCTATCTATCTATGTGCATGCGTATGCAGAGCTAGCCAACGAGATAGATAGATTGATAGATAGATGATGCATAGTTGTGCGAGGAAAAGATTATGAGTTGTCAGAAATATGAGAACATTAAGACTGATTCACGTATGAATGCTAAAACAGAAACATTATTAATGAGAGGGAAGAGGAATGAGTAATCAGGTGGACAGAACATAGCGACTGACATTGCAATTACATTTTTGCAGATTAATGTTGGCTGGAATCATGGATTTGAAAGGGATTTCCGCAAGAGTGACGTGCGATAAAATAAAATGTTACTATAGAATTTTCGGTTAATTGATGACGGTTTAATAATGCGCTTAAATTCGAAATGATAGGTACACTACCGAAGAGGGCATCCGGAGAATTTCCATGAAAATAGGCAATCTTACGGTCGAGTGATTGAAGACTAATCGCCAGATCAAGACCAATAATATTGCTTATACTTCTTTGGATCTTACGAAGGAGCTGAAGTTAAATAGCTGGGCTACCGGGCCATATGTGGCAGCATGGATGAATGGCATATATATATATATATATATATATATATATATATATATATATATATATATATATATATATTTTAAGCGTATCACCCCAAGCAAGCCTGGAGGCCACTAGCACGCAAGGGGTTACAGAAGGTTTGGAGGAAGAGCAGATAAGAGTGGTAAAGGAGAGGATGTGGAGAAAGATAGTGGATCGATCAAGGCAAGGGGGTTACAGAAGATTTGGAGTGAGAGCAGATAGGAATGAAAGGTGAAAGGATGTGGAGAAGGGAAGTGGATAGATCAAGGCAACTGGAGATGTCGATTGACGTTACACTTAAATAGTTATATATACACAAGTCTAGGATATAATTTAATACGTATTGTTAGAATAAATTCTGTTTTAGTAAAACCCCAACTTTAAAGCTTTTAATAGCTATTATAACCTTACTTCTTTGTCAAGTTTTTTTGAATTCCCGTGTACTTGTATTTTGATTGGTCATTTCTGCTTATGTAACAGCGTTTACCCCTTACGAAGGATCGTTAATTAATTTGAAACATTTAAAACTCTTTATTCTACATTCAACATCATCACTTGATAAGACACCGGAGGTGTTGAAACAAAATGGCTATTTTTGTAGTGATTTTATAACATATTTATGTTATAAGTTTTAAATAAACAATTATATATATATATATATATATATATATATATATATATATATATATATATATATATACCATTCACAGACAGTACTGTTTCGCTGTATCACAGCTCCTCAGTGCGACTAGACTTCCGGATGCCTCAAGCCAGGATTGAAACACAACTAATATATATATATATATATATATAAGATAGATTCTGGACAGTGAACTAACATTCTTAACAACATACCTAACAATGAATTCAATAAACTCTTTTCACTTCATGTCAGCTTAGAATGGTAAACGGAGTAGGCGCAACAAGTTACTTCCCTGGTGGTTAGCATCAGCCAAACCGATAGAAAGCAGAAAGAGTCTCGCAGATTGTTAATGGAGGGAAGTTTAGATTTGGCGGCGTTAAAATTAATAAAGCATCATTTACCTCAGTTAACAATTTTGATCTTGTCCGACTGACAGCATCACTATCGAGACAGGAGTAAATGGTTGTGTCATTAGCATAGATACCAAAATGAGAGCTGATATCATCAAGAAGGTCATTAGTGAAAATTAAAAACAAGTAATATCAATGATGGAGCTCTGGGGGTGCGCCTCCAAAGGAATCTTGACACGTGTCCGTTCAGGAAATATTTCATTTCACGATTAGAAAGACTGGATCAATTCAAATGTGCTCGTAGACACCGTAATATTTCACCTTGCGGTGAACACCTGTAGAAACGAAAGCCATATTGCTTGCCTGAAAAAATGCCCTGCGATGAGAGATAATGAACCGATTCGGCATTGATTAGGGCCTCTAGGAGTTTCTCCAAAAGTGGTAGAAGACTAATAGACCGATAGTTGGAAGGGTTGAACTGTTCACCAAAGTTCATAAAAATTGGGACAACAGATGATGACTCCCAGCAGGCAATAAAGTTGGAGACAGGCATATTTTAGACAGTTTAGAGACAACAGGTGCCATTTCGGGAGCATAATGACTATTACAGGCATACTATCGGGTCGCCATCCTATGTGGGGATCTAGATGAAAGCAGAGGCCATAGAAAGGGTTATATGTATATCACACAAAAGAGAATCAGTTCTTAGTGGAAAGTTAGGCAGGGATACGTCAGATGAGTCAAGAGTAGAGTTTGAAGAGAATTTACGCACAAAGCTTTCAGCTTTATCGGAAGAGGATGATAACACCTCAAATCGATTTAAGAGACGGGAATAGAGACCTTGCACATATTGATTACCTTATTATGGAGACGCCAGCAGTCACGAGAGCCTAAGATTTTAGAAATTATGCGGTGCCTCATCCTGTCACCAAACAGGGACTTAGCTTCTTCCATGACTCGCTCACATTTATTACGATCAGTAGAAAATAGGCATCTGTTATGACAAGAGCTTTCAGACTAGTATAGCCGCAAATAGTTGTAGAAAGCTAATAGTCCGATAGTTGGAAGGTCCGGATGGTTAACTAGAATTCTTAAAAACTGCAACAATAGATGATCCTTTCCAGCAGACAAGAAAGCAGGAGGTAGTGAGTCATTTATCAGACAATTTAGAGAGAACAGGAGCTAGTTCGGCAGCACACTTCTTAATGACTATGACAGGGATACCATCGGGTCCACGTGATTTGTGGGGATCTAGGTTAGAGATGATAGCAGAAACCATGGAAATGATTATATGTATATCATTCAACAGAGACTCAGA
This sequence comes from Acanthosepion esculentum, assembly GCA_964036315.1. NCBI lineage: Eukaryota > Metazoa > Mollusca > Cephalopoda > Sepiida > Sepiidae > Acanthosepion > Acanthosepion esculentum. Next base: position 8,150,412 of record OZ038509.1, on the reverse strand, counting down.
TCTAAGTGGGAATAATCCAGATGTTAGGACGAGAGCTTTCAGGCTAGTATAGCCGCAAATAGTTGTAGAAGGCCTATACATGATCCTTTCCAATAGGCAAGAGAGCAAGGGGCAGTGAGTCATTTATCATACAGCTTAGAGAAAACAGAAGCCAGTTTGGCAGCACACTTCTTAATGACTATGACAGGGATACCATCGGGTCCACGTGATTTGTGGGGATCTAGGTTAGAGATGATAGCAGAAACCATGGAAATGATTATATGTATATCATTCAACAGAGACTCAGATCTAAGTGGGAATAATCCAGATGTTAGGACGAGAGCTTTCAGGCTAGTATAGCCGCAAATAGTTGTAGAAGGCCTATACATGATCCTTTCCAATAGGCAAGAGAGCAAGGGGCAGTGAGTCATTTATCATACAGCTTAGAGAAAACAGAAGCCAGTTTGGCAGCACACTTCTTAATGACTATGACAGGGATACCATCGGGTCAACGGTGCCTCATTTTTTTTTGACAAAGAGGGACATAGCTCCTCCAAGGACTATTTTATATTTATTACAAGCAGCAACAAACAGGCGCCTGATGTGACGTGAGCTGTCACGCCGGTATAGCCGAAAATAGTGGTTCCTGTGTGATATAGTGGCCTATCATACAGGTGTGAACCATGGAGAGGATTGAGATTTCACCTCTTATTTCCGAGAAGTCTCACTGGCATAATTCTCAATTGGGTATGTTAAAATATGTCATTCACAAAGAAAATCACGAGGTGAGTCTCAGTCAGTATGCTTGGTAACGGAAACAGGTCTTATGAATATGGTGATTCCTGTTTAATAGATGACTTGAATGAAATATCAATAGATACCACAGAGAGGTCCCAGTTAACAAGAGGAGATTGTTACGAAGCCCGGCAAAAGCCAGGAGTGGAGGTAAGAATTAAATCAAGTAAACAAGCCTGTTGCTCGGTTTTGCTAACGAAACGAGTAGGGAAGTTCACGATTGGAGTAAGAGATTGAGCAATGGAACAGATTTACCGGTTTGTGGTGAGCATTAAAATCACAGAAGACAAAAGATTTAGCAGATGGATAGATAGATAGTACCTTATCTTTACTGTCAGATATTTTGTTTAATATACTTCAGTACTGAAAAGAGGGGGATTGATAAAGCGAAAAGAGATAGCTAACAGAGTTTCCTAACGAAAGACCGAAGCACATGAAAAAGTTGTCTGGGGCCACGAGAGACAATTTCTTGGCCATCGGAAGATTATCCCGGATGTAAAGACCAAAGCCATGTGAATGTTGGAATCTGTTTGAAAAGAGGAAGATACACTGGAACCAAGAATTCATTGGTAACAATGAAATAATTTAAGTTTGTTTCACAGATGGCAAAGTTATCTGGCGAACGCTCCAAGAGAAAAAGTTTCTACGCTGCAGAAGTTGGAACGGATTAGCACGAATATTAGAAAAAGAAGGGTTGAGTGGGATAGATAATTTTTGTTACTGGTTTAGTTGTATTTCTGTTTGTTGTGATTTTCATGAGATATGTTTTGAGGAGGAATAGAAAAGGCCTCCTTAATTATCACTGTCTGTCGTCTATGACAATAAAAACTACCCAGAGAGTGGCTGAGAACGGTGAATAATGTGTCCTCACTGTTACCCACCGGAAATACGTGCAGTGACACCTGGGCTTGCGCGACATGGAACTACAGATACCATGATATTATGCAACTGAAGCGCATGAAAGAGTTTATCAGAGAAGCCTCAAAAGGATTTCGGGCTCTTAAAGACTAATCGGTAGAAGCAGCTTGCAAACTATCAAACAGGTACCCTCAAAATGGTAAGTCACAGCCACTGGTTAGTCTGATCGCCAAAAAGTTTATACAGTTAAAACATTATGGCTCTGGTAGAAGAAAGAAATTTAAAAAAAACGGGTAAACCGTATCTTGAACATGGAACAAGGGATTGAAAATAGACATGGAAAGAATGCGGACCGAACGACAGGTGAGCCTATCCACTCCTATATACCTGTTAAAAAGGACTTAAAATACGAAAGAAGTAATATTAACTTATGACAGTATATGTTCTGATGTCTTCTACCAACTAAATTAACAGGATAGCAAGACTTAATCCGCTCTTGTGGCGTCAAATTTTTAATTTGGGAAGGCGCTGAATTAAAATGTCATTAATAACAATGGACCAAACAAAAATAAAGGGCTATAAAAAAAGGAACAAACGTGCACATGGCATTCTAAGTTACTCGCAAAAATAAACGGATTCAATTTTTTTCCAATAATTAAAATGGCCATTTTTACGGACAGAGCAGGCTGAGTTAATTTCAATGGAGCTATGTTAATTGACCCCGACGGAAATCATATATAGATATATTACAACGTGGTATGAAAGTAAATATATATATATATATATATATATATATATATAGAGAGAGAGAGAGAGAGAGAGAGAGAGAGAGAGAGAGAGAAAGAAAGAGAGAGAGAGAGAGCGGCAGAGACAAAAAAGAGAGACAGACAATGCGTCCCCATGCAATACGATATTTATTCAACATTTTCACCTCAAAAAAAGAACTTTTTATTTCAACCTCACATATACTGCTGAGCAAAATCTTAAGGCCAATGAAAATACAAAAGAAAAACTACACACCTATTCTTAGACTGAATCACTTGAGTAAAGATTTGAAAAATGAATAGCATAATTCTTCCTCTACCGATCCAGTAAGTACCTGATTCCTCATGCTATCCTCTATCAATTACAAAAGCCAGATAAAACCGAAAATGAAGTACTGATGCCATAAAATGAAAATGAAATACTGATGTGAGAGCTGGTCAGACCTCACTCTCCAGCATTTATTAGCCAAAAGCATATCCGAGCCCTTGTCGGTGACGAATTATTCTTCACTATCCAACCACTTTTCCAAAGGAGGGATGTAGCAAGCCTATCGATAAAACTTGCACGGAAAGTGCTTGGACGAATCACATTCTCGGCTACCGCAAGGACACGTCATGCCACTTACAAACCCCCAATATTGAGAAATAACATCCACA
>OZ038509.1:8132359-8142359 GCA_964036315.1 Acanthosepion esculentum | reverse complement strand
AGAGTGCCCAGCGGTAAAATACTGTGCCTGTGAAATAAAACGGTAGATTTAAACAACTATAGATAATCCCTTTGATTACTGAGAATGCTGTTGACACTAACAGGCAGTAGACCCGAGGAAAGTGGTCTGTTGAAGCAAATGCGAAACCACTCAATTCTCTTTGATAGATAACATGACAATACATAGATAATAATGAAAACGGTAAGTGGAGAGTAATGATCTTCTACATCCTGAAAGGAATGGTAATTTAAAGATGGTTTAAAAATCAGGGTAGACTGGGTTTTTTCGACTTAGGTGGCATCAAGTCTAAAAGAATTAACATTTTGAATTCTCACCCGTGGAGAATGCCACGGGAAATTTCTCCATTATTATTACCCAAGAATTTCTGCTATTTCTCAGACAATTGCTAGGCTAGCGGATAGCGGCTTAGATTGAGATATCGGAGAGCCGAGTTCGAATTCCAGTTGAGTTCATTTCATTCACTTACGTTGGAAAAGGTAAGAATCCATCTCTTCTCACCCATAACAGGAAAAAACTGGAACTTATAGCCTTGGGTGGAAAGAAAAACTCTGAATTCAAAACCATCTTGGGGATGTCTTTTTACCGCTAGGCTGTCTTAGCCAGAAAACACCACTGCTACTACAGCTACAACATATTTGTGCTCCTACGACCCAAATAGGTAGCAGGTATTGTGATCATAATTTCTAGAAAAATTGGTACACTGTATCGAGGCAGACAATTTTTCTCATCTGAATCTATCTTGCATATTTATAAATCTACTATTTGTCCGTACATCGGATACTGCTACAATGTCTAGTCTGGTGCTCCTAGTATATATCTCGAGAGTCTTGCAAAACTTCAAAGAATAGTCTGCAGTGTAATCGATCCTGACTTGGAATCTCGACTTCAGTCCCGTTCTCATCGACGTGACGTGGCTTCCCTCTGTCTTTTCTACAAATATTTTCAGGGTAATTGTTTTGATAAACCTTCTAACTTCAGCATTAATTTAAGCGTGCTATTCAATTGGCAACTAGGTCTCACTGTTTTACTGTTGAACTAGCTCCATGCAGTTGTCAGTTCTATTCTAATAGTTTCTTTTCTCGCACTTCTCGCCTGTGGAACTTTCGAATTTTTGATTCTTTGCCAATGCAGCGTCATTCGGCATCTGCGGTCTTCCTGAAGTCCGTTCATTTAATGTCTTTTCCCCTCACTTCCCACGAACGTTTACTCATCCTTGCTCGTGGTGAAATGATTAACCAAAGTAGAATAAAATAAATATGACGGATATGTGATGTGCTGTGACCACCTATGTCCTGAAAGGTCATCGTATTTAAAAAATAACATACATTTAGTTGGAGATGTTCTTTATTCATTACGATCGTAAATCTCTCTGATTTTTTTTTTCATTCTAGGAGAAGTGTTTTTCATTTGTCTAGCTATAATATTTTTTTACAAAAACATCGTATTTCTGATTGAATAGACATCTCGCTACACAGTTCCAGGAACGAAAGACTTTGTTTACAAACGCTAGGCAAAGATGTTTTTTTGTGCTTTTACTAAATTAAACATCTTTTCTGGCTTTTGGCTATAAAGAAACGGTATTTATCACATCCATCTCATTATATATATATATATATATATATATATATATATATATATATATATATATATATATATATATATATTTAAAGACATTTATATATATTATGTTTAACGTTCTTTAAATGTCTTTAAATAAATTGTCGGACTATGTCCAATTCTAAATATATATATATATATATATATATATATATATATATATATATATATATATATATATATATATAATTTATTTTTAAAGGTTATTTTTAAATGGATACTCATATTTGAGTTGAGTACATGTACTGTTTTTATTTATTTACTAAACAGTATATTTATTTATTTAATTATATCTACCAGCCTGAATATTCGAGAAATCTTGTGAGAAAAAAATGGGCCTCCGATTTTTCTAACAAGATGTCTCAAATGTTCAGGCCGGTAGACATAAATAAATAAGCTGTGTAATAAAGAAATAAGAAAAGCAACTTCTGAAATACAAGTATCCGTTTAAAAATAACCTTTAAAGAAGTAAATTTAAAAACTCTATCGGTTATAACCCATTACCCATATATATATATATATATATATATATATATATATATATATATATATATATATATATATATATATATATATATATATATATTAATACATGTTTCATTAAATAATATAGATAAGTGTTGTCTATATATTTTATGTACACACAATATATATATATATATATATATATATATATATATATATATATATATATATATATATATATATATATATATATATATATATATAATAAAATATAGTTGTGAGGTATGCTATATTAAAGGTTAAGGGGCTCAATATCAGGGATAGAGCATATGTAAATATAAAAATGGACATTGAATTTAAACACTCAGATACGACAGCCTGTTTCATGCTAAACACACTCACCAGTTCTAACAATTGCGTTTAGTATGAAACTGCATGAACCTCACCTTTGAGTGTTGACTTAGTGACCACTTACATATATATGTTTTGACTGAGTGTCCACTCCCACGCGCGTGCGCGCACACACACACACACACACACACACACACACACACATTTATATATATATATATATATAAATAAAAACAGACCAATTTAAGGTTCCATAATATAGAACCTTAAAGTGGTCTGTTTTTATTTAAATTATTAGCTCTGATTTACATTGAGCTCTCTGGATTTTATCCTCCTTGGGTCTACCCATACGGATTACCTAGTTTTTCGTAAACTATATATATATATATATATATATATATATATATATATATATATATATATATATATATGAAGAAATATGCATAATATCTTACATTATTTGCACAACTCCGAATTTCATGCCGAAGCAATTTTCAAGTACTGGGATTACTATATTTATTTTTATTTATATTCTGGGTCCAACTTCTGTAGGTTATTAAGCATAATATCTAATACCTGCAATTGCAGAAATAGCAAACACTGTCCATTAAAATGTAAATGTACATCCAAATCGATTTTTTATGAAGCTGAAATCAAACATGGAGATAAGGTCATGTTTTACGTGGGATCAACGGAAAACAATTGGAAATCGCGCTTTTACCCCCAACGATTGATTTTTAGCAATATAAAATATCGAAACACCTTTTTAAATTTTTTTTTTCTGGAAGCTAAAATGCGAGAATAAAAACCTAATTATCACCTGAAAAAGAAATCTAAGCCCTTCAGCGTGAAAGGCAAGAAATGTTACTTATGTCTCTCTGAAAAATTAAATTAATAATCCTTAAAAATATAAAAGAAGTGAGTTGATTAGCACTTGCCTACCTAGATGAAGTTCCTACCCAAAAACGTTGACCCAGATTAATATAGTCTATCACTACTCTTTTCAATATATAAGTATTATTTTTATTTTAGCTTTGTTTATTGTCTCTTTCTTTCACCTGAAAACTATCAGAAACGTTTTTATTTACTCATCTATATGCATTCATTATTTTTATCCAATTATTCATTTTTCTTTATGTATTTATCCACTTATTTGCATATTTACTAGTTCCTATATATGCCTTCCATTTCATTTTATTTTTTTTACATTATCTTATCTTACTTTATCACGGTATATCTTATTTTAATATTACTGTTATCACTACTTTTATTTTTATAGTTTTTTTAGGAATATTAATATTAATAATATTATTAATAATTACTCTATTTATTCCGGAAAAAATAGAGTTATACCCTTTTATTTTACAACACCACTATTAATTTTTAAACCAGCATCCTCTAAATTAGAATGTATATTTCTTACTTTCAACTTCATTTTCAATCTTCCATGTTGTTCTGGGCCGAAATTCAAAACCAACTACAATTCATTTAAAAAAATTAACGTGTTTATTTGCATATTTATATGTTCCTGTTTAAGGTCTTATTTCATTTTACTTTATTTTTCGAATTTTTCTTAATGTTTTTATTTTAATTTATTTCAAATCATTTTCTTTCAATTGCTATGTATTATCATTATTATTATTACTAGTACTCTATTTTATTTTGCTTTATTTTATTTTATTTTATATTTTATATTATATTATTATTTTATTTTATATTATATATTATATTATTATTCTATTTTATTTTATTTTATATTATATTATTATTTTAGTTTAGTTAATTTTATATTATTATTTTAGTTTAGTTTATTTAATATTTTATATTATATTATTTTATTTTATTTTATATTTTATATTATATTATTATTTTATTTTATATTTTATATTATATTATTATTTTATTTTATATTATATTATTATTTTATTTTATTTTATATTTTATATTATATTATTATATTATTTTATTTTATATTTTATATTATATTATTACTTTATTTTATTTTATTTTATATTTTATATTATATTATTATAATATTTTATTTAATTTTATATTTTATATTATATTATTATTTTATTTTATATTCTATATTATATCATTATATTATTTTATTTTATAATAGCATACTTTGTGTTTGTATAATACTTTTTAGTTAGTTTAGCAATATTATGATCGATAACTTTCCTAATTTTCGGAAAAAACAGAGTTGCACTCTTTGATTTCCCAACCCCCTTTTTTCTTTACTTACGGATTTAAAACCAGTAAAAAAACAATTTAGAATTTATATTTCTTATTTACAACTTTATTTTCAATCTTAAATGTTAATCTCAGCTTAAATTCAAATTCAAAATTAAACTACAATTAATTTAAATAATTTAACACCAACAATATTCCACACCAACAATAATATATCACGCGTGAGCCAGAAAAATTTTAAAAAATGTGTCAACCCAAAATATAAATAAAAATACATGGTTTGAAATGGTTTTAAACAGTGTTGTGATAGTAATTGAAGAAATTATGTGTATTTCATAATATATATATATATATATATATATATATATATATATATATATATATATATATATATATATATATATATATATATATATTAAATAGATCTGTTGTTTAACATTGAGCACTGTTTTTTCTTACACAATCGAGTATTGATATGTATTTGTATACCATCGCTCGCATGTATACCTGCGATATTTACTAATTCGGTTATATATATATATATATATATATATATATATATATATATATATATATATATATATATATATATATATATATATATATACATATATACATACATATATATATATATATATATATATATATATATATATATATATATATATATAGGAATGCATTTTCTTTTTAAAGATATACGCACAATAATATCGTTACAGAAGCTGGTAATGAGTAACTGAACGTATGGAGACTGGAGACGCATGCGCGCAGCGGTTAACAAATCTAGTAAATCTGTATCTTTCTCTCGAAGCGAATCTATAAAAGTGTTGTCAAGTGCGAAAATAAATTAAAAAAATTCATTGGAAATATGAAATATCTAAATTGAATTTTGTTTATATCTTTATGTTTCCTACTCTTTTCTGGTCACTTTTTATTCATTAATTTTTTGTGATCTCACGTCGAATTTGAAACTTTCTCTTCATATTGTGTTTTTTTTTAAACAGACGATATGAGGAAATTATATATCTCCTCCTCTTAATCTTCTTTGTGGCTCTTTTTACCTATCTCTCATCCCTGTTCTTTCAATCATTTTCAGAATCACATTACGCAAGTTATTCGCTACCTTCTCCGTCTCGCTTGACTTCAATGTGTTTTTCGGTGTCATATGCCCCAGTTATATGTCCCCATTATATGCCTTATTTCAGTTGTCTCTTTCTGAATCAAATGTTACGTTTTGTTTCCAATTCCACTAAATCTTCCAAATTACTCACATATTTGATCTATGGTATTCTCAACACCCTTCTATAAGTCCATCTAGCAGTATAAACCATCTCCGACCGGGTCTTTCATTATTGGGAATTTTTTTGCCGTTCAGTTGGAGTAGTTTATGTTTAAAGTCAGCCCACCCAATAATCGATATTAGTAACAACAATTGGGTGAAACTGAGGCATATCCTAAAATGGGGGGGAGGCAATTTAAATGGGGGATGAACCTGAAAAACGTCCCTTTTTGCGTTCTCAATCTTGTTTCAGCATCACGCACAGCAGCAGTTGAAAAGGCATTTCTCTCCAACTGTAGAGTCCTTTGATCATCATTTTCAGCCTCGCGTGCACAAACGTTCAGGTATGCTCTTCTGGAAAGCCGATGGCTACGCTGATCTTCGGACTCAGTGGCTCTGATTGAAGCATTCCGTGAGACATTTTTCGACAGACAATCTGAATGTTCTGAAGACGATTCGTTATCTCTTAATCGCATGGCGGACCTGGCGGACCTGGCGGACCTGGCGGCAGTGGTTTTGTGACCTAGGCAAGTTATTTTCTTTGGTGGCATGTCTTTGGCAAGTATGAATTGTCAAATGGAATGCGTGGGCAAATGCCAGAAGAGAACGCTCGAATAATTTTAGGAAAGTTTCTTTTTTAAATGTAGAGTAATTAAAAAGCAAGTTTATTAATTATTAAGGTGAATGCAATGTGAAACCTGTCAGGACATGAAAAATTTTAAATTGGGAACGGCTATAAACGACAATGAAAGCAGCACCTTAAAACTGTAGTAGTAGTCTTTATGCGGCGAAAAAGTTTGAGAGAGATTGAAGCCTGGCCAAGAGATGGGGAATGAGTAATTTGGACTCCAAACCGGCACCGAAGAAGCGCATAAAAAACATCCCATCACACACGCATACATACACACATTTTGAGAATTATAGATATAGATATTTCTGTTGCCTCAGATTCATTCTTAATCTTTCAACACTAAATGCTATATAGAAGGGTCGATATTATATAGCAATTCATTACTCTCTTTTTCTAACAAAATTTTCTTTTTCATAATTGTTCAGATTGTGTAAGATATATTTCGCTATTTCAATGCATTTTTCGGATTCGATATCGCATTTTCCTTTCTCTGTTAAAACATTGCCTGGATATTTAATTTTTGATCTTGCTTGATTGCGTTGTGTACAGTGTTGTAGTTTTCCATTTTGCTGACAACCATAGATTTTTTTTCTTACAATTGATAGTCCTGGGTATGACAATAAACCACATCCGGCAGCAAACCCTCGAATCGGGAGATTAGAGCATTTCAGGAGTGTGGAACAACCTCTTAATTGCTATTGGTCCCAGGTCCACTCTGGCCAGAGATGATAGAACCTTTCAGGGTCCCGCCTAGTGAACTACAAACTAAAACAAAACACTATGAAAGGATAAAATTACATTTTTATACTAAAAACAATAGCAATGCATTTTTATATATAAAAGTTACCAACTACAACTAATTATAGTAAATTGGTCAACAATACAATGTATTTGAAGGCATTTCAATCCGTTCAAAATATTTAGGTTTCGGCATAGATTTGTTAATATGTCGCTAAACAAAATCAATCAAATCCTACAGCTGATGTTTGAATGATATTTGCGATGTTTTGTCTGTGAGGAAGGGGTTACAAGCTGAAAAGAAATTCATAACCAACGCTTTTGAAATCTATGAAGACTGGAATGTAAACACTGTGTAGCTCAAGTCCAGATTTGACTCCAGTGCTGTATAAAGAACTGATCATTTACCGGGATTTTTAACACTCAATCTTTGAAGACTGCAGTGTGTCACTGTATTCCAAGCCCAAAGGTAACTCCCGTTTTATTGTACGGGGATCTTATAAAATAGGTTATAGTAGGAGGATTCGGGTACTTAAGAGGGCTGTATAAAGAACTGATCATTTTTCCGGCATCTTTAACAACGTATCTATGAAGACTATAATGTAAACACCGTGTAGCTCAAGCCCAGATGTGACTCCGATTTTGAGGTTTGGTCTACTTTAGGTCTTGCCTGTACATGAGTCAAAACAGATGTTCAATGCAAGTAACCTCTAATTCATTGTCCCTGACGATAAAACGTTAATACATGTACAAACGTTTTAAAGCCCCTTGATGGGAGTGGTCTTGGCGACGCTAGTGATTCGATAATAAATTTGCATACTCCTTTCTCACAGCCTGTCTTGATTCAAGAGATAAAGGAACTCTAGCGCAGGGAATATTAAACTTAACTATTTTATTAATGTCAATTTTGACATGTTCTATCTATCCTGTGGGGTCGCCACATCCATTGGGGAGGCGTTTCATGCACAAAATAAATCACGTCTTCATTACTCGACAGTTTAGAAACATCTCACTGTAAACTTTTCCCTATCTATCGTTCTCACGTTCATGCAGCTAATCAAAATCGACTTCCTTGTTTTATCTTCTATCTGACCGCAAATGTCAACCTCCAGAAGTGCGGGCAGAGATACACTTGCTCCTAAAAATAATAGTCTTCTAAACTGTTATTTAGAACAAAGCAAGAGAGGCACTCAAGGCAGAAGCGATTCGAGTGGAACTTACTTCTCACCGATGGAATACGGAGGGAATGTGGGTGGTTTGCTACAAAGTGGCATCGCGGTCCCTAGCCGTGGAGTGTAGACCTATCGAAATCAAGTAATATAGTTCGTCCGAGCACTTTCCATGGAAGTAGCGATAGTATCGAGACTGGAATGCCCCCGCCTAAATATTACAACTGTACTTCTTTTTTTTTGGCGTGATCTGGTTCTTGTAAAGGTAGGGGATAACATGATGAGTTACGTACTGACAGGATCATTACAGGGAGGCGACAATTTTACATGCACTTTTAGCAAAGGATCGTATGTCCGAGGTCCACGGGGGGGGGGGAGAGATCAGTTGCCCGTCTCTGTTCATCTAAATTATTGGAGTTACATCCATACATTTTTGTATCATCGGAGATATTCATTTAATATATGGCCGTTAGCAATGAATCTACCTCCTAGGAAGTACTTGATAATAAAGAACACACTTCTAGGGATACCATAGCTAGAAATGTTTAGAAAGCCTTATCACTACACCTTCTGAAATTTCTGATAAATCTAATGTGATCGTTCTCGTAATGAACCTATTTTCTTGTACCACAGTTATCCCTACTCTCTCTCTCTCTTTCTCTCTCTCATCTCTCTCTCTCTGTCTATATATATATATATATATATATATATATATATATATATAGATATCACTTTCTCTCTCTCTCTCTCTCTCTATATATATATATATATTATATAATATTATATATATATATATATATATATATATATATATATATATATATATATATATATATATATATATTAGGTCATCCCATAAGTTCTGTCCGAATTTTAACTTTTTGTTAAAATGAACGATATTTAAAGAGTATTTTATAATGTCTAATGGAGCTGAACATTATGTTTATGTTTAGATGCATTTAAACTGATCAAATTTTATTTCAGAGAATAATAAAATTAAATTTTGTTTGATTAAAACCCTGCTAACATGGAAGTACCCAATAATAATTTGAGGCACATAATACTTTATGAGTTCAAGAAAGGAAACGCAGCAGCTGAAGCGGTTAGAAACAATCACTCAGTTTATGCAGAGGAATGTATGAATGAAAGAACTTGCAGAAGATGGTTTACAAAATTCAGAGGTGGAGATTTCACTCTTGAAGATGAAGATCGAACCGGACGTCCAGTTAAGTTTGATGAAAAGCTTCTTGAAGCAGCCCTTGAAGAAAATCCTGCTTTATCAGTTGAGGAATTGGCAGTGGTTCTCAGTTCAAACCATACAACTGTTCATCGTCATCTTCAACAACTTGGAAAAGTTCCTAAACTTTGGAAATGGGTGCCTCATGAATTGTCTGAAAACAACCTCAAATCTCGAGTTGACATCGGCTCTTCTCTCCATTTTCGCCAACTTGTTTCACCTTTTTTGGATAGACTTGCGACTGGCGAGAAAAAATGGATCTTTTATCGAAATGTTAAGCGTCGTAGGCAGTAGCT